>CM038487.1:4268144-4868144 GCA_021464305.1 Kandelia obovata
TATACATACTTACATACATACTACTCATGTAAATGCTCCTTACCGTACATTCACATGTCTGCACATTCACATGTCTGCATCTACATGTGTATGTATATGTACATATTTCACTATAAATTTAATAGCTTCTATAGAAAATAGCTCTAATTGCAAAAATGGACAGAGAATCTATTTTTATACGAATATAGGGCGTGGCTTTCCCACACTGAGGTGTACGCAGCCTTATCCTTGTTTTTCCCACAAGGAGACTATTTATACCATTCGAAGCTATGGTCCCTTCAATTTATATTTATATCAGAGTACAACGAAGAAAATCACTTAATGTTTTTGAGGAACAAGGTCGGTCCATGGTGTGGAAATGCATTTATGTTTTTATGTTTGTGTTTCCTCTTAATGTGCAAGTTTTTCCTCTGAATTATAATGAATTATTACATGTGTGGTTGAATACTTGCAGCCTATAAGTGGTTAAAATTGTTCCCAAACAAGTTCGTTGAGGCCTTTTCTTTGCAGGAAAAGATCATGAGAGTCCCGTATGGGCCGAACAAGGAGTATTTTAAGTTTTCGTTATTTCTTGTTTTCTGCAACCGGATTACAACTTCTGCTGTGTCTGCTGTTGCCCTTGTGGTAAGAAGTTACTGAATCAAATCCATGTTTGGTGCTTCATTCTTCTTTTATACCAAGCCTGAAAGTCTGCTACAATTTAGTCTGTTAAATTTTTGGCTTGATAAGCAGACATGGAATTTGTATGCCTTTCGAAAGAAAGAGATGAACGATCAGTCAGAAACCATCCCTTGATCAATTGTATTTGGATTTATGTTTTTATTCTGAATTATCTTTTAGGTGAGTAAGAAAGCCTTGTCTCCTGCTGCTCCAATTTATAAGTACAGCCTTATATCAGTAACAAACATCCTAACCACAACATGCCAATATGAGGTGCGTTTTGCCTTTCTGTGCATTTCAGACCTTTTTTTTATAATTCAAATGTCTTCCTTGCAATTTTTTTTGCTGAATAAGTAGCTCTAGATGCAATGCGAACTGAGATATTTTAAACCCAGTATCTAGATGCACATATATTGATGATCCACTCTCTTTGACAATATGCCATTGTTCCAGGCCCTCAAATATGTCAGTTTTCCTGTTCAGACTCTTGCAAAGTTGCCAAAATGATTCCTGTTATGGTAAGTTTACATGATTAGCTGTAACCATTGCTGTGCATTCATCCTTTTCTTCTTGATTCTCTTTGTACAAATACTGCAATTTCTGCTTATCTTATGACAAGAGATAGCATTCCTTCCCTTCATGACAAAACCTGTTTCAACATTTTGTTACTCTGTGCACAACCAAACCACAACCAACATCAATAACTTTTTATTTCCATGTTAAAAAGAAAAAAAAAAACTGTTTGTTTTCTCAGTCCAAGCTCGGAATTGCTTCCATCTCCCGCCACGTCTCGATAGAACTCTCTCTCCCTCTCTCTGATCCCGAAATTTCGGCTCTGCTGTGGCTCCGGCTGCATTCACCGGCGATTGAACTCACATCTCCGGTTCTCTGCCTTTCTCATATTTTTTCCCTTTCACATTCACTTTTTTTTTAAAAAAAAAGGTTTTCCTTTTCTCGGCTTAATCTTGATTTTTAATTGCTGTTCCTTTTAAAAAGAAGAAGAAGAATTGCAGGTATGGGTTAAGGCGTTGGTGAATGGAGCCATGGCCGATTCGTTACCGGTAGCTGACGTTGCAAAAGGGAACAAGCTATGGAAAGGCGTTTTTGCTGTGTCTGGAATCATGAGCACTCTCGTCATCTACGGTGTTCTTCAGGTAATGTCCTTCACATACATACTTACATACATACATACTCATGTAAATGCTCCTTACCGTACATTCACATGTCTGCACATTCACATGTCTGCATCTACATGTGTATGTATATGTACATATTTCACTATAAATTTAATAGCTTCTATAGAAAATAGCTCTAATTGCAAAAATGGACAGAGAATCTATTTTTATACGAATATAGGGCGTGGCTTTCCCACACTGAGGTGTACGCAGCCTTATCCTTGTTTTTCCCACAAGGAGACTATTTATACCATTCGAAGCTATGGTCCCTTCAATTTATATTTATATCAGAGTACAACGAAGAAAATCACTTAATGTTTTTGAGGAACAAGGTCGGTCCATGGTGTTGGAAATGCATTTATGTTTTTATGTTTGTGTTTCCTCTTAATGTGCAAGTTTTTCCTCTGAATTATAATGAATTATTACATGTGTGGTTGAATACTTGCAGCCTATAAGTGGTTAAAATTGTTCCCAAACAAGTTCGTTGAGGCCTTTTCTTTGCAGGAAAAGATCATGAGAGTCCCGTATGGGCCGAACAAGGAGTATTTTAAGTTTTCGTTATTTCTTGTTTTCTGCAACCGGATTACAACTTCTGCTGTGTCTGCTGTTGCCCTTGTGGTAAGAAGTTACTGAATTGAATCCATGTTTGGTGCTTCATTCTTCTTTTATACCAAGCCTGAAAGTCTGCTACAATTTAGTCCTGTTAAATTTTTGGCTTGATAAGCAGACATGGAATTTGTATGCCTTTCGAAAGAAAGAGATGAACGATCAGTCAGAAACCATCCCTTGATCAATGTATTTGGATTTATGTTTTTATTCTGAATTATCTTTTAGGTGAGTAAGAAGGCCTTGTCTCCTGTTGCTCCAATTTATAAGTACAGCCTTATATCAGTAACAAACATCCTAACCACAACATGCCAATATGAGGTGCGTTTTGCCTTTCTGTGCATTTCAGACCTATTTTTATAATTCAAATGTCTTCCTTGCAAATTTTTTTGCTGAATAAGTAGCTCTAGATGCAATGCGAACTGAGATATTTTAAACCCAGTATCTAGATGCACATATATTGATGATCCACTCTCTTTGACAATATGCCATTGTTCCAGGCCCTCAAATATGTCAGTTTTCCTGTTCAGACTCTTGCAAAGTGTGCCAAAATGATTCCTGTTATGGTAAGTTTACATGATTAGCTGTAACCATTGCTGTGCATTCATCCTTTTCTTCTTGATTCTCTTTGCACAAATACTGCAATTTCTGCTTACCTTATGACAAGAGATAGCATTCCTTCCCTTCATGACAAAACCTGTTTCAACATTTTGTTACTCTGTGCACAACCACAACCACAACCACACATCAATAACTTTTTATTTCCATGTTAAAAAAGAAAAAAAAAAACTTTCAGAACAAGGTACACAGGGTTTGTCATGGCTACTTCCTTCACATGCTTAGAGATTTTAACAGTACTATGATTTGATTGTTTCAATGGATGAACTCCACATCCAATGAAGGAAAAATTCTTAATATGACCAACCACCATCTTGGCGGAATTCCATATCAAATTAATTATAAACTGTGGATGAATCCTTCTAGTGAAATATCTTGTAGGTCAACAAGATCTCAGAATCCACTTTTAATAAGCACCTTAACTTCCTGCACAGAAAAGTTTGGTTTCTTTTTGTTTGGTCTGCTTGGCAGCTCTTTTTATTTATAGTTATCTATTTTACCGAGACTACAGGAAGGAGAGTCTAGCAGAGGCTATATTCCACATATGATCAAATCTTTATTCTCAATGAGGTTTTTATAACTGGCTTTGATTTGAATATGGTTTCAAGCTTTTGGATATTTGTTTCTTTTAGACTCAACAGGGAAAGATACTGTTATAATGCATTCTCAACCTGCTGCCATTTTTTCCATAGATAAATATCCATGAATCAGCCTGACATGCCCTTTCTGATCACAAGTATCGTCAAATCATCTTTGGTGGATGTCTTTTATTATATCAAGGGGCAAAAGATATAATTTGTCATTCATAAATATCTCTTTGATGCTAGCATGTTTCTTATTTACAACACTTATGCAGCAAAACTTGAACTAGGAATCATGCTTTGCAAACTGTTCAAATTTTCATGCTGAATAGCTTGTTTTTCTGAACATCAGCTTCTACTGGTAAATTATTTGACTCATTCGTGTTCCCATTGATTTGTGCAGATATGGGGCACTGTCATTATGCACAAGAGATACAATGGAAGGGACTACTTGTTAGCGTTTTTAGTGACCATTGGATGTTCTATTTTTATTTTATTTCCGGTACTAATGATAGTCAAATTTTCTACCCTATTTTCACCATGTCATTTTTTCATCTTGTGATGGCATATAATTTAAGAAATGGTGATGACACTCATCAGCTATCAATATTCATATCATTGTGTTTTCTAGAGTATATTTCATGTGAAGTAATCTCTTTTGTTTGTCATTACAGGCAGTTACTGAGATCAGTCCATACAGCAGAGGAAGGGAAAATACAGTGTGGGGTGTTTCCCTGATGCTTGGTTATCTTGGGTATCAATTTCAAGCTCTCTTGCCTACATTCTGCAAAGTGATTGGGGGTGCCCCTCGATTTCTAATATTAGATTGATTAGGTTTAAATAAGACCTATTTGCACTAGCACACAGAGTACAAATATGAAAATGTTTCTCTTGTGGCAGTGCTGGTTGCTTTAAAATGACTATTTTTCTATAATTTTCAAATATTCTTCCAATCAACATTTATGGCTTGCTTAGTTAGTTGATGAGTTGATGGTTTTGATGGGCATGTTATGGGAAATATTAACTTCCAAATATTTCGGGCAAAATTTGGTCAGAGTGGGCCTCCTGTTCTGTAGCACATTAAGATCCTCTTTATTTGGTCTTAACAGATTTGATGGCTTTACGAGTACTTTCCAAGATAAGCTATTTAGGGGCTATGATATGGAAATACAAAACCAAATTTTCTACACAACAGTGTGTTCTTGTATTCTTAGCTTTACTGGTGAGTTTTGCTCTTTTGCCCAACTCCCTCTCTCTCTCTCTCACACACACACACACCTTCAAGCTGGCTTTCTTTTTTTTGACATGCTGTATCATTTGTCTGGAAAGGAGAGAACGATATTTCACCTCTATTAGTCGGATTGAGTCCTTTTGTTGTCAGATCCCTTGTAAATAGCTAACAGTTGGCCCTTTGCTCTTTTTGGTTGACAACTGGTTCAAATAAAGGCAGATGCCTCTAATGGATTGATAGCCCTTAATTCCGAATACATGCCATCAATTTTCATCTAGTTCAGTAGTAGTTTGCCATCAGTTTCAGATAAAAATTTATCTACTGCATGCTGCTGATTGTTGACCTAATGTCTTGACCTTTTTCCCGTCTTGTAGGCCTCATATTACAAGGACATCTTCTCCCATCTATAGATTTTGCTTATCGCCATAATGATTGTTTCTTTGACATTGTGTTGCTTTCAACTGTAAGTAATTTTTATTTTCCTGCCTTAATTTAATAATAAGCCCAGAAATTGTCTTAAAAGCTATGTTTTTTCCTTTTTCCCCTTAAATTGCTTAATGAGTCAGAACCTCCCTACTTCTTATCTTTGACATGCAAAGTATTTCCAATATACCAAACAAAGATTTTCAAAGTTGCAGCCTAAATCTGAGAACTGAAATCATTTCTTGCAGGTTGCAACTGCTAGTCAATTCTTCATTTCTTTCACAATCCGAACATTTGGTGCACTCACGTTTGCTGCCATAATGACCACAAGACAGGTAAAGTGTAGAATTAAATGGAACCTGATGTTAATTGCTTAGCTCTGCAGAACCCCGCTTCTGATAAATTTTACCTTTTGGTATCTTTTTCGTTGTCCAAGTTGGTGAGCATCTTGCTGTCGTGTGTGTGGTTTGCCCATCCTCTTAGCTGGGAACAATGGATTGGAGCTGTAAGCTCTTTACATCGAAATCCTTCTTCAAAGTTTATTAGTCTTTCCATATCTATTTTCTTCTTGAGCAGAGTGGAAGGACACTAAATTTGTGACGTTTTTCAGGTTATTGTCTTTGGCTCTCTATACGCAAAGAATTTGCTGAAAAGCGCGAGTCCTAAGCCTCCAGCTCAAGACCATCAAAATACACGGAACGGAGCTTCTAGTCCTGCGTGACAAAGTTCTTGATATTGAGTTGTAGTATTTTTTGACTTGTTGCTGCTACTAATTGGGCAACGAGAGGCAGCTATTATTGTAAGCCTAGCTGATTTCTCAAGGTTGTAAACAAGAATGGGAAGGGATGGTTCGTCTAAATCTAGATAGCAGCACTGGAAACATGGATCTCCTTGCGGTTTTAGTGGTCAGTGTTGGGACAAATCCCAGATTTATCTTATCTATTTTTTTTTTTGTTATTTTCTTTTGGGAACAATTTTTGATAGATTAACTAAAGTGAAAAATATGATCTCTCTCAATGTTTTGAATGGTACTGGAATCAGAAAATATGATTTTGTTTTATACCCGCTTGGAGCCTCTTACAAATTCTCCAATGGCATTCAGAGACCTAAAAGAACAGGGCTGTGGGGGTTAGATTATTTATTAAAAACATTATTGTTAAACATTAATGTTAGTCATTAATTTTAAATCTTTAAATTAATTATATAAATAATATAATAATTAACATAAACAAAATAATATACTTAAGTTATTAGGAATTCAAGTTTTCGACACGATAAAAAAATTTGTTTTAATCTAATAATTAATTTTTTTTAATGATTATATATTTATAAACGAGATTTTGGAAATTTTCCTATAATAAATTATAAAATTGGTTTCTATTAATCAAGCTATAGTATAATTGATATTTTTGAAAAAATATTATTTTAAAATATTTATACACTAATAATTAAAAAATATTCTAAAACTGGGCTCCAGTGAAAAGAACTTCCCAGCCACCTATGTAACAGCGTTATGCAATCAATATAAGTACACATGATTATAAAGCACTAGCCAATGACTTCAATCAATTAAGAAATGGGAAAGAAAAATGCACAATCACGTTGTCCATCAGCACAAATCGGCAAAGAAATGAAGCATCGGTCAGACCAGTAAATGTCAATTTCGCCCCCACTGATTCATAGGCACTTTCAACCCTCGCCAGACAGCTATTGTTGAGGCAACAACAACGTTGTTGGCGCAAGGAGGCAGGTAATCATGTCTGGCATCACATCCCCCGGCAGAGTCACATTCACCGACTACCAGAGCCTTGACACTATTTCCGTTCCAATGAATGGCAATATGATTCAAGCATCTACTCCTATTGTTGAACCATCCCGTTGAAAGTGCCACTACTGGTTTATCATCCGAATGATACTGACGATCACATGCAGACGGTCTGCCGCGGTCTCCGCCCTGCTCGAAGCTGTCGAGGGTCAGAGTTGCCTTTGTATGATTAGTCACTGGTGGTGAACATTTGTAAGTGGTATAAAAGCCTGTCTTTTATGCAGCAAACGCCGTCCTCTATCTTGCAGGGCCCGGAAAGAGGCTTTTTCGCTCTTATCTCCCCCACTGGACTTGCATGTACCAGTCTTGAAAGTCGTAGCCTCATTACACGAAAGACAGATAACAATGACAAGAAAGCCAATGAGAAGAGCACCTGAATATGTTTGCTTCCCCATTTCTCCCCTACTCTCTTCTGCAATTTATGTTTTGCTTTGTGAAGCAATTGAACTAATGATCTTTCTTTGTATAGACGACAGAGTTGAGCCATTCACAATTATCCTAATGAATTAATTATAATTTTCATGTCCATTGCCCCAAGGCTCAGTTAAGCTGACAGTCATTGTTGCACCTATTTTATTAATTAGTTGATGGAAAATTACGACAATTCTGTGGTCTTGTTGTTTCAAGAATCACACCCCGAGTGCTAAATGATAACATATTAGTAGACACGGCCACAATTGTAAACAACGGAATGGTAATTACAAGAATTACATTTTCGCCGTCAGAAACCAAAACATGTCAAAGAACATAGGTACAGCATTGATTCTTCACGACATTTTATGCCAGCCATACCTTTGTACATACCTCCGAGTTCCCTTAATGTGATGATGGTGACCCTATATCAAAGTGTTACACAATGTAATCAGGTTATGCATCCGGCTGCAAAGAGCTAGCGGATAACCGGCTTACAATACCCTTCTTTTTATAGGATAAATCAAAAATTCATGGAAAGTATTTTAGTTTCTTACTTTCTTAGAAAATTATTAAAAATAATATATATATATATAACAGTTTAAAAAAAATCTCAGTATGGTAAATGTTATTTTTTATTCGGTATTCTCAATTTTTTTACTGGGTTGATGACTGGTCGGGTATGATATGCCCGTAAGGTTTGGAATTTAAAGAACCAAACCAACAATGGAATCATACCAATTTTTTTATTTTTTTATTCTGAAAAAAAGAAGAAGGAAAGTTACTAATATATTATTTTTTTTGAAAAAAAATTGAATCGAATATAAAGTCATAAACTTAAAACATAATTGAACCGGAGAATCATTAGTTGAGTTGGAACAAAATCTGACCGCTTGTTCCCCTTCTCTATAATCAGAACCGCCGATTCTACTCGAGAACCAGAATCAGAACCGGACTAATCCGGTTCACCCTGTTAGGTATTAAGATAAAAAATTAACTATTATTTTCGTTCAACATTTTAAATATTATTAAGTGTAAATAATTTCTTTTTCCGCTAAACCTCAAATTATTTGAATTTATTTTATGTTAAAATAAAATTTAACACAAAAAATTTAAAATTTAAATTAATATATTTTTTTAAAAAAATAATACACTGAATTTACTATCCCTTTCATATTTCTGATGCCCTCTAACAAGCAAAGCAGCGGAGCAGCAACACAACACAAAAGAGATGTCAGCGCTGAAATCACTGGAGAGAGATTACGCAATACTGGATTCCCATTTCCAGTCCTTTTCTGCTGCTCACAGCATTTTCACAGGTCCCCTAATTCTCTTCTTTCCCTCTCTCCCCTTGTTGTTCTTCATTTTTTCTTTATTATTTCTTTACAATTTACAGTAATGGGCATCATTTGTTCAATCCAGAAATCCAACTTTCAGTTAAAAAAAACTGTTCTTTGTTACTGTTTCTTACGTTCCTGGAATATTGGTGTCTAATAACAGAAGAGAAAGCCGAAAATTCCACATAAAGTTTCCAGTTATGTTTGAGCTTGACACTGTCAAGAAACCACCCCCTCACGCTTCACGCGATGTCCGTTGAGCTGAAGCGTGGTTCGAACATAAGACCACTTAGTATACTGCATTAAGAAACTATTTTCACTTAAAAATTTAATCTATTAAATGAGATTAGGATATGGATCATATATTATATTTTAACAAACACAATGATATTGAATAGAATAGAAGTGAGAAATCAACTATTGTTCTTTTGAATGTTATGTTGGGTTCTATTTGGCATTAACTCCGAGGGTGTTATGAGCCAATTTAAAGAGCAGTATTTTAGATTTTACTTTTTTCTTTTAACCCGTATGAGATTGTGCAAACCTGGTATTTGGTTAAGGCATGCTATGACTGGAAACTTTCCTGAAGGTGTCATCTGAGTGTTGCATAGACTTTTGACATTTTTTCAATTTTTTTTTATCTGTTTTTAGTCTGAGATCACAATCTTGAATCTTGGGTTTGTTTTCCTGGTGGTGCTAGTTTCACTTAAATGGCCTTCCATAGTTTGTGGCATGAAGGGTTAATATGTGCATACAGAATTGATTTTGTTTTGGTATGCCACGCGGATATGTGGTGCAGAGTCTCCACTTGTGAAACTATGCTATGTGTATTTGGATGCAGTGGAAGATTTTCTCATGCATGACCTCTATGTTTTGGCTGCATTTGCGGAACAACAGCCAATGGCTGAGAGATTGAAAAAGGTTTCATATCATACAATTAACTATGAGTGGTCGTTAATGTTTCAACTGTGTTGAAGTACACCAGTGGCCTATTTATGCTTTTATAACCATTCCTGTTTGGGCAGCTAGGGTATTGCCCAAGTCCTTTCTATCATTGATGAATGGCACGGACCATGGTTGAATGGAATGGAGTTGTTGGAAGATGCTGAAAGGAATAAGCATGTTTTATCCACTGGAATTGAGGGGTACTTTTGCTGATCATTACATAGTTTCCTTGCTGCTCATAACCTGTAGACATTTATGCATTTAGCATACCTGTAGGATTGATTTGATTCTTAGAGGTGGGCTGTGCCAGGGACAATTGACAGAAATAGTTGGAACATCATCATCTGGTAAAACACAAGTATGAAGTGCTTTAACCCGTGGAAATTTAATAATTATTGCTTTTAATTCTTAGTTGCTAGAAATCATGGGGGCTTTCCCATTATTTCGGCATCTTATATTTAATTCTTAATACACCATTGTCACCTTGAACGACTTTGTGTCACTTCATATTGGCATCTACGGTAGGCTTTAACTATTTGGTCTCCTGTTTAGACAATGATGCTGCAAAGGCTGCTATTCTACTGTTCATGTTGTGTAATGTATTCAGTAGCTTAGAGAATTTGTTGGTAATATTCAGTTCTGCCTACGGATGGCTGCAAATGTTGCAAAGAATCATACTGGCAAAGTCATATACATGGACACGGGCAATTCTTTTTCGCCTCAAAGAATTGAAAGCTTTGTCACTCGGAATTCTGATCCTGTATATATTCAGGTCATATATGCACCGGTTTTATTACTTCTCCTTTTGGCTTGTTTAGTGAACCTTTTTTCATTGCGAATCTATTCGCTTTTTCATTAACCTAGTCAATTTGTCACAGGCCAGAAGCAACATTGTTCAGAAAGTGATGAGTAATATAGTGTACCATTCAGTGTTTGACATCTTTGCAATGTTTGATGTGCTACACCAGTTGGAGAACAATTTGACTTCCCAGGTATTCATTAAAAAATGAAGCACCGTGTGTCAACTTTTGTTTGAACCTATTTTCATGTTGTTTAGCATTATTCTGCAGGTGTTCAAAGAAGACTGTAAGGTGCTGTTACTTATTATTGATTCAATATCGTCACTGATTACCCCAGTTCTTGGAGGCAGTGGTTCACAGGGTATGCATTCTTGCATGGATGCCTACAAAATTTCTTTGGCCAAGCTATTATTCTTGCTTTGAGTGGACTTGTCTTAAAGTTAACTTGCCACACATAGAGTGTTTTATTGTTGAATACCTCTTAGTTTTTTCAATTGGGCTGTTTAGGCAACTGATGAGTACGCTGATTCTTTGGTGGAGATATTTTTTCAGTTCAAGAGTTTTTATTTTTTTTCCTTATCTTCTTTACTTGAAGTTTCTTCATGCTATTTCCTTTTCTTTTTCTTCATATTTACTTCTTTATTGGAGCGATCTCTTTCTCTGCTTTTGTTTGCAGTAACTACCTTCCCTTTCCAGATATTTTCTCTTCCTATATGATGATATTTTCTTTATTTTTTTCCCATTAAACCCAGTTTTCACTCTCTTGGAAATAAAATTTGATTCCATTCTCGTGTCTGACATTTGTTGTGTATAACTAGCTTTCTATTGGTAACCATGGTTTCATGCTTCATGCCATATACAGGACACGCTTTGATGACTGCTGCTGGAGTTTTGCTAAAGAAGCTAGCACAGAAGTATAACATTGTATTGCTGGTAAGATTTACATTTAGAGTTCACTAGGTTGCACAAGAACATTTATGGTGCCTATCTCCATATTCACATACACACTTTTCATATATCTATAGCTCTTTGTTTGTGGCTTATGCTCTTTGGCCTGTCTGGTTTTATTCATCAGGATTGGTCATAATCCCTAGGCTTATCGTTGGACTAGAATTCCAGTGACATTTACATCTGGTTTTTCTGTATCTTTTGATTAACTGTTTCTTCTCTTATTTTAGCTGCTGAGGGAACAGCAGTAGCTTAGCCATACTTATTTTGCACCTGTCATTGGAATATGTTCATATAGTTTTGCAAACTTCCGATTGAATGACTTAGCTGGTAATCTATACTTGCCATTCTTAAGAAACAATGCATGAAATGCTTGCTGAAGGTGACCAATCACATGGTGGGTGGAGAAGGAAGCAATCTGAAGCCAGCTCTTGGGGAGACCTGGAAGAGCATTCCACATGTGAGGCTTCTGCTCTCCCGTAACACCAGAAGCAATGTCTGCAATCTCTCTGTTCTAAAACACCATTCAATTGTAAGTTCCTTCGTCTCTTTATTTGATTTTATGGTCTTATGGCTCCTTATGGTATATTGTCTTCCTATTTCCATACCATCTCTAGAAGGTAATGTTGTTGTTGTGCCTACATCATACTGTTAATCCTGTTTCCACCCCCATTTTCAGGCTTCGACCCTGGCTACAACCTTCACAGTTGACTAGTTAGAGAGTGTCATGGAAAGAGGGTATTGGAGATGGATGCCATGTATTCAAAAGCTGTGTACTGGAACCAATGATGGCAGCACATGCAAAGAATCTTCTTTTCTTACCACCGGATGTCTTACCGTGGAATTTCGGTGGCTTTTCTTGTCTTTTTCATTTCTTACTGAATTCATTGGCGATTTAGTCCGAGAGACAGTTGCGTGAGTTCATTCTGGTGATCGTACCAAAGTTTCTCGCCACTCAAGTTTCTCGACATGAGTATTAACTTTTATGAGTATAAAAGCTGGACGGTAACGGGGATGATTGTACCCCAGACATGCTATGAAATCTCTCTCTCTCTCTCTCTCTCTCTCTCTCTCTCTCTCTCTCTCTCTCTATATATATATATATATATATATGTATAACTTGTGTACGTATTTTTTAAAATTTTAGCTATTTAATTTTAATCGAAACTCGAATTTAACAACTTATCGTTGCATTATAGACTTTTTAATTTAATTGGTTTCAACTTAAATTTTAACTCAGAGATCTTTAGTTCACTATTATTGAATTACGGGTCACTGGCAAAGGCTTTTGAGTATTGGTGAAAGTGTCTTTAATGATTAAAACCAGAAGCAAGCGAGTTCATACATTCAACTCAAGTTTGAATTCTTTTAACATATTCTTCCTTTTTTAAAAAAAAAAAACAGAGAATATGAATTAAAGTATGTCATTTGGTTTTAAATTTGGTAATGGCTTTAGTAGAGAATTTTGCTGATTGGAATGGTACGTTTTCTCTATAAACAAGCTTAAAACCACAACTCTCCGTCTGAATTTGTATTAGTGATGATGAATATTTGTACAATATATATATATATATATTCTGTTAAAAAAATAAGTTTTGGCTTTTTTTTTTTCTAAAAAATGAAAAAGAAGGGGAAAAACAAACCCCCAAGACCTAGTCCCACAAATTCCGGTTGCAAAAATCGCCCAATAAAACGGCTTCGTTTTGCACGTCTCTCCTCAACAAGCAGAAACTTTAGAAAAGGAGCCATCCGCACTGCTGCTTGCAGAGTTCAAAAGAGCGATATTGAAGAAGATGGCGAGAAAGGAGGACTCCAAGTTGAATATCGCAATCATACATCCAGACCTCGGCATAGGTAACTCTATCATTTTCCCTTTTTACTCCCCCTTTTTTTCTTTTCTCAAATTGTCTCAATCTTAGTCTGTTTTATTGTTATTGAAACACTGTTTGGTTGACCAGAAAATTGTAACTAAATTCAAGGGACAATTGAATTCCATGTCGAAACCATGAAATTAATGGACTTATTTTCTCGCCCCCCCATTTTATTAAAACCCCAAAAGATAAATTTTGTTTTATTTGCATTGTTGTTATCACAGCTGGTAGATACCGCTTATTGAAATGTCAATACTGATCTGTAGGTGGAGCTGAAAGGCTAATTGTTGATGCAGCGGTCGAACTCGCCTCCCATGGCCACAATGTTCATGTTTTCACTGCTCACCATGATAAAAACCGATGCTTTGAGGAAACTGCTTCTGGTAACTTTCTTTTCATTAGATTGAGTTCCTATTTGATATGCTTTCATTTAGGTGTTTTTGACCCCTTGAAGTTCTGAATTTGGCAGAATCATGAGAAGATTGTAAATTGAGTTGGTTGACTGAAATTGTTTACTTACATTGGATAAGCCAACTAGAAAGTGGGATTTCATTTAGTTAAAAGTTCATGTTGTTATTGGGAGTAAATGAGTTTGGGACTCAATGTCATGGCTTTGCGACTGTAGAGTGAGAATTAAAAGCTTGGTGAAAGTTAATTTTTTTACTCGTTGATATAAAGCTATAGCTTATCTATTTTGTCTGGCTTCATGTTTTCAACTTGCTATTGTATGTTCTTTAGCTTATAATGTAGTATGTACAACAGGCTAACCATGAGGATTGGTGTTTTTGAAAGTTGAAATTTGTTTCTATGGAGGCTTCTTGTGAAAAGAAATGAAAAGTTAAGTTGTGCCTGTTCTAATTTGAAAAAATCTGTATATGAAAGCATGTACACGGAGGGAATGACAGGCACTTGTTTTCCCACTTTTCTTTTGCTTTTGGGAGTGAGGGTTGTTAATGTTCTTCTCCAGGCTTTTAAAGGGTGGGGTGGGGAGCTGTATTACGTCTCAGTATATACTTTGCACCTTTTTTCATTTTTAATAATGGCTGCAAAAGAATAATCAAAGGAAAGAAAAAGTTTTGCACATGTTTTTCTGCTTTGATTTTTGTAGTGGTGGGCTATGCCCTTTCTCTGGATGAAAGTGCATGATTTACCTAATTAATGCTACATGGCTCTACAGGAACCTTCCCAGTTACTGTGTGTGGTGCTTTCCTGCCCCGACACATATTCTACCGTCTTCATGCTGTATGTGCATATTTGAGGTGCATCTATGTAGCCCTTTGTTTATTGTTCCTGTGGCCATCATTTGATGTTGTCCTGGCGGATCAGGTGTCTGTTGTTATCCCACTGTTGAAACTTAAAAGGTCAACAAAGGTATATGCTTATGCACTGTGAACTGTTCTTAGGTGGCCTTGGCATTAAGTTATTGCATAGTTTCATATGACTTATCCAGGTGGTATTCTATTGTCATTTTCCTGATCTGCTTCTGGCTCAACACACAACTTTTCTCCGGAGGTTATATAGGAGACCCATTGACTTCATAGAAGAGATGACAACTGGTTTGCTTCCTCATCCTGGGTTGATGCTCATTGTGTTGGGCATTTTATTCAAGTAAAATTTTCTGTGGCAAACACTATCAGTTCTTATCAATTTGCTCATGGGGGTTGCAGGAATGGCAGACATGATTCTTGTCAATGGCAAATTTACTGCATCTACCTTTGCAAATACATTCAAGCATCTTCATGCACAAGGAATTCGACCAGCTGTTCTTCACCCAGCTGTCAATGTGGGTCAATTTGATGAACCACGATCTTATAAGTAATGAGCATACCTGTACATCTCTTGTATCTTATAGCTATGGGCATGCCTTTAAATGACATTTAAGTCATTTTTACCTGTGTTTTTTTTCAGCAAAAACACTGATTTTTTGTGCTCCTGTTTTATCATAGGTTAAACTTTCTCTCAATCAATCGCTTTGAAAGGAAAAAGAACATAGATTTGGCAGTTTGTGCCTTTGCCATGCTTCACAACCTCAAGGAACATGACCTGAAGGATTCTACTTTGACTATTGCAGGCAAGCTCTACTGGTTTTCTACCTTGCTTCCTTAACTCAGTAACTCATGAATCATTTGCCGAATTAGATATATGTATTATCATTGAAGTCCATATGACCAAAAAAAAAAAAAAAGGCACTTTGTTGTTTTCATGAGGATTCTACCCATTGAGGTTTTGTAGACATAACAATATTTCACCTAGCAAATTTTGTTTGTTTTTAAGGCAGCGTAAATTTATCCTCTGGAATGATTTTGGGAAAAATTAAACCCTTGTGGTGTTGAATCTGGAAAATGAATCCAAAGTAGGAGCAAGTAGTTAACCAATTTGTTGGGAAAGTTGAATTGACTCATTTAAATGGGATCGGTTTGTTTCAGGTGGCTATGATAAAAGGCTTAGAGAGAATGTGGAATACTTGGAGGAACTTAAAAGCTTAGCAGAAAGGGAAGGAGTGTCTCATCGGATTAATTTTGTGACATCTTGCTCAACAGCCGAAAGAAACGCTCTTCTTTCCCAGTGCCTTTGCGTCATTTATACTCCAATGGTGTGCTAGCTTATAATTATGTTGTGTGCTCATGTTATGGGAAAAAAAAAGGGAGTATTAAGTAGTTCTTTCCAATAAATGCAGGATGAACACTTCGGCATCGTTCCTTTGGAGGCAATGGCAGCTTATAAACCTGTCATTGCATGCAACAGTGGGGGCCCTGTGGAGACTGTTAAGGATGGAGTAACAGGATTCCTATGCGACCCTACCCCTCAGGAATTTTCTTTGAGCATGGCTAAACTCATTCGGGATCCTCCGATGGCAGAGAGAATGGGTGTAGAAGCTCGGATGCACGTCACAGAGTCATTCTCCACCAAGATTTTTGGCCAGCGTTTGAACCAGTATCTCAGCAACATTGCCAGTTACACGTAAAGAGCTGAAACCAAACCTGCCATAGTTAGGACTGTAATTTTCGTGAGGAGAAATAATGCACTGTCATCGGAACGAAACCCCTAAACGTTGTAAAATTCATATTTTACGGTTTGTCAGCTACTTGTAACGATTGCATCATTTCTCTTTTCCATAATTCCATTACATTCTTGAAGCTCCTGCTCTGCGCTTCTCTTTTCGAAGCTTATAATGTATTCTTATCTATTACAACGATAAGCTTTCCGAATGATAATAAAGTCATATTGTTTTAGTGTAATAATAAAATCATTTCGTGATTTTCAAGTCATGAGTTTGAGTTTGAGTTGCAAAACTCAAATCGCATTTTTAATGTACAAACTTTAATACAAGCAAAAGATTTTTTTTATTTAAAATTTATTATCAGATTTTACAACATAAAAATATCTTACATATATATATATTTTTTTATGTATAAATGCTTTTCTGTGAAAACAGTTTTTTTTTTTAATTATAAAAAAAATAAAACGTTGTATCATACACAGTGCCAGACAAAAGTGCCGAGATTTGCCTTGTTGCAGGAGCACACCATCAAAAAACCGTTCGATCTACTTCTTCATGATCCTCTCAGGACCGAAAAGAGCAAAAGATCATCACTTCCTCAATGCCACAACCTGGCGACTATACAGAAACTTGAGTTCCAACAAACCCAAAACCAAACCCATTAATCAAAATCCTCAGAAATCGAACCGAATCCTCCGCAAACCGAACACGCCATTTCTGGCCAATCTGAAAGAGACAGAAGACCCAGATGAGGCATTGTCTCTGTTTTACGAGTATCACAGAATGGGCTACAAGCACGACTACCCTTCATACTCTGCTCTCATTTACAAGCTCGCTCGCTCTCGAGATTTCGAGTCCGTGGAAACGATTCTCGGCCGTTTACAAGACAATAACATTCGTTGTGGAGAGACCCTTTTCGTTGCTTTGTTTGAACATTACGGGAAAGCCCAATTGGTCGATAAGGCAATTGAGCTTTTTAATAGAATGAAGAGTTTTAACTGTGTCCGTACATCTCAGTCTTTCAATTCACTTCTGAATGTTCTTGTTGAACATGATCGGTTACTCGATGCGAATGAGCTGTTTGGTAGATTACGTGAAATGGGTTTCCGTTCAAATGCAGTTCCTTTTAATGTAATGATCAAAGGGTGGCTGAAGAAAGGTCAGTGGCATGAAGCTATCAAGGTGTTTGAGGAAATGCTTGAGTGGAAGATGGAACCGAGCATTGTAACTTATAATAGTCTTATAGGTTATTTGAGGAGAAATGGTGAGACTGATAAAGCGAAGGAATTGCTTGAAGACATGATTAAGAAAGGGAAACAGCCAAATGCCGTGACATTTGCTTTGTTGATGGAAGGTTTGTGTTCTGTAGGTGAGTATAAGGAGGCCAAGAAGATGATGTTTGATATGGAGTATCGAGGTTGTAAGACGCAACTCATAAATTATGGTGTTTTGCTGAGTCATCTTGGAAAGAGGGGAAAGATTGACAATGCAATATCTTTGTTTCTTGAAATGAAAAGACGGCTTAAGCCAGATGTTGTAACTTACAATATATTGATTAATTATCTTTGTAAGGAGGGTAGAATGGATGAGGCTTATAAAATGCTTATTGAAATGCAAATTGGAGGTTGTGAGGCCAATGCAGCTACATATAGAATGTTGGTTGATGGGTTTTCTAAATTTGGAGATTTTGAGAGAGGTTTGAAAGTTTTGAATGCAATGTTGACAAGTAGGCATTTTCCTCGCAGAGAAACATTTGGTTGTTTGGTGATTGGTTTGGCAAAGTCTGGGAATTTTGATGGTGCATGCTTTGTCTTGGAGGAAATGGAGAAAAGAAAGATTAGATTTGATATGGATGGTTGGGAAGTCCTTGTTAGGGATTGTGTTGGGGATAGAAATGCATGTGAACTTTTAAACGAATTGATATCAGCTGCATCACACTCATGAGGAAACAAAAGGTTATACAACATTATTGGAAGTTGGAAGAAAATGTCATAGACCAGCACTTGGGATTTTTTCATATCAAGAACTGGTTTGTATTATCAAATTGATGCTTGGATTTGATTCTTCGGACTGCAGAAGTGGACATTTTGGGAAGATGCATAGATTCTCATTAAAGTTACAACTCATTGTTGTGCCTTTGTTACAGGGGTGTTACTAGAATGTAAGAAGAGGGCCTGCCCCCTCGTTTTAGAAGAACTGGACCGAAGCTTGAATAAGTTGCGGATGGCACATATATGATTTAACTTCCAATAAAGGAATCAGGAGACACAGGATGGTTTAATTGTTTGAAGATTTTGTAACTTTGGATAGTTGTTGATTATATAAAGCCTATTCTTTCAACCTTTCATCAGAAATTTTCCATTCAGTAGTGATCGAAGATAGTGTTCCTGAAATTATCTGGCCGTGTAATATGGATCAAACATTTAGATAATGTTTTCGTCTACAGATGAAATGAAATGCAATCTTTTGTTTTTGTTTTTTTTTTTTTGGGCGTACAAGATGGTACTGTGCTTGTTTTCATCCTTATTAGGGATTAGCAATGTTTGGAGTTGTGTACTTGCCAAAAGAGTCCAGAAAATCCTTAGGGCAATAAACGTTTTGGGCTCAAATCTACTAGCTATCGTGGTGGAATGCCATCTTCGGGTTCAATTTCCCAAGTAATTGTTTCAGGAATAAAAAAACACCTACTGCTTCCAACCAACACACTAAGAGAAAACCAACTCCATCGCATCCATTCCATTCAGAAGTTCTGCAAACCTTGCATATATACCACTATATGCAGAAGAAAACTATTATGATTTATGATCATTAGACCAAAGAGGATCCTCAATATCATCCTATCGGTGCCCCTAGTAATCCTCATAAGGAAATGACTGCTCATAAGTTCTTTCCCTCTTCACAGGAGGTCATTCTCTCCTTTCTCTTTCTAACTCTTGCAATCACATCTACTGCTGCAGCTCGAATCCTTGATGAGGAGGAACCAGCTGTTCCCACATCATCTTCTGGGGTGTCTGATTCAGTTGTAACCCCTGGTTCCAATACAGTTCTGCCTGTGGCTGCTGTCCCGGCTGCAGGCACTAGCGCTGTTGTGGGAACCGAAGGTTCACACTATATGCTGTCTTTTTTCATGCACGACATACTTGGGGGTTCAAGCCCCTCGGCTAGGGCTGTGACTGGGATCGTCAGCAATCCAGCAGTCAATGGCCAAGTCCCATTTGCCAAGCCTAATGGTGCTGTCATACCAGTTGATAACGGTGTTCCAGTGAACAACAACGAAAATGGAATTATCAATAATAACAACCTTCCTTTTCTCACTGGTCTTGGTGGAAATGTAGCTAATGTGATCGAAAACAATGGAAACAACATCAATGTCGGGTTTGGAATTCCTCCTCTGAATGGCGCTCAGGTTCCATCAGGGACTACATTTCAAAAGCTTATGTTCGGGGTAATGACAGTTATTGACGATGATGAGCTGACCAAAGGACATGATCTCGGCTCCGGTTTGATCAGCAAGGCACAAGGGTTTTACGTGGCAAGTTCTGTAGATGGTAACAGCCAGACAATGGCTTTCACAGCCATGTTTGAGGACGGTGGTTATGCTGATAGCATCAGCTTTGTCGGTATCCAACAAACAGAGGTCTCGGAATCCCAGCTTGCAATCATAGGAGGCACAGGGAAGTATGTAAACGCCAAGGGGTTTGCAACTGTAAAGACTTTCCCAGCAACAAACCAGCACAACACTGATGGGTTTGAGACCCTGCTTCAGTTTACAGTGTACCTTGCTTAATAGCGTTTCCATTGTGTCAAAATCTGCATATTAAACTGCTGCATACGGTGAGATCACTGTGCTTATGAAATTTATGCTCGTCTGATGCACAAAAGTAAAGTTGTGTCCATTTACAGTGCAGAATCTTCATCCATATATCATGCTTTAAACATAATACCAGAGAATAGACATGGGATATTTAGTAATGTCTTGCTAAACTCACTCGACCCCAAGAACTAGTAAATCATAAAATTTAATTTAACTAGCATCTCTAGTTTATTATTTTAAGAGCAGTGTTAATGTTATTAAGACTCTTATTAAGAGTTTTATAGTAGATATAATGTGGTCCGATTATTATTATTATTATTATTATTATTATTATTATTATTATTATTTTTTTTATTTTTTTAAGTTAGCTCTATCACTTAACATGACATGTGTTTTATTTTATAATATATCATATTATTTAGTGTAAAAATTTCATATAAGTTTCAGTACCTCCATTATTATTTTTATTTTAAATTATAAGTGAACAGTGTCAAAAATTTTGTGAGGAATGGTTGAATTTTAGATTGGTGATATATATATATATACTGTCTCTTATACACATCTAGATGTGTATAAGAGACAGTATATATATATTATTTTATTTAACCAATCAAAATAAAATTTGATGTGTACATATCTCCCTACTACTACGTAGTGGTCCTAAAAAAACAAAGAATTTTTTTAAAAATAAAAAATAAAAAACTACCGAATCATTCTGCGAAAGAGAGAGGGTATCCGATACTTTCCCCGAGGGCGTTGAGATTTGACGTTTTGTTTACCTTTTTCACATAACGACATTATCTCAACATTTTCGAAAAGGAAAAAATGCAGAGGAAGAAACAGGAGGACAAGTAGCAACCCCACCAAGTAGAAATTTTTGAAATGGACTGGCAACCAAAAGTGTGTCTTGTTGTGTGTCATCATTTGATGTTTTTGTGGGAAAGGCAATTGGCAAAGAAAATGCCAGAAAGGTGCAAGCAGGTCAAGTTATAGATATAAAATGACTTGAAGGTGAGTGCGGCAGTTTTATGCATGATGACACTGATCGTTAATCTAAGCCTGAAATTCAATGACGTTGATGCTCATCTCTTGGTCTTGACCATGAATATATGTATAATCAAACTTGACATCTGTGATTGAATTGCTCATTGGTCTACATTTCGTTAATGAAATGAATATATTTGAAGTTAAACTATCAGATAAAATTCATAAAATTATTCTAGACCATATTTCAATACTAATTTGACAAGCTCATGCTTTCTGACCAGAAAAATGGTCATGTCATAGCACAGGGAAGCGTTGAGTTGCGGTCCCGCCAGGTCGTTCAAATCGGGTGACAACAGCTAGAGTTGGGCCCTGTATATGGGTCCTGAGGTCACGAGTAGTCGGCTTTGAGGGTCATTACTTGAGAGTCATATCCATCCTCCGCCAAAGCGTAGTTCTTTCTAATTTATAAGACAGAGAGCAGTTAATTATAACCATTGATTTTAGTGTATAGAAAACAATGGATCGCTTGCTTAGACTAATTAATCTACAGACTCCGTGTAAAGAGAGAAGTTAAGAATTCAAATTGTCTTTCTTACGTCTCTTTTCTCTCTCTCTCTCTCTAGTTATGAAAACTTTAAACCAAAATGAATAAATAAGTAAAATGATAACTTCAATGGTAATAATTAAATTCTATCCATTTTTGTGTCCCTCCTCCAGCGGAATTCCTTACAAGAGATCTTCTAGTTGCTACAACAGCTATAAAAGCAAGCCTTGCACAAGTTCAGGTTTTGTTAAGGTGGTTTCGAATTAGCTAACTGTGGTGTAAGTAGCATTTAGTAAATGAAAGTTAAACAAATTGATAACTTTGACATATGAAAATATTAGTAGTTTTTGATAAAAAAAAAAGTTAGTGACCCTCCAGCAACTAATGCAAAGATGCACTTTGCATACATAAATTCCATGTATTTCCCTTCCCCCCCCCCCCAACACACACAACACTACCTTGGGGAGCTACTTTCTCTACATTGACCAAACCCATACAATATTGCTAGAATATATCCACATATTAACTTTCCAAAAAGCTTCAGCCAGGCAGTTTATCATGGCCATGGGAACCATACCAAAAGGAAAATAGAAAAAGGAAAGAAAAAGAAAAGTGCTTCCTGTCTGCTTCCCCACAGAAAAACAACAAAAGCTCCCTGGCAGCCAAGGGAGCTCGTGCCATGGAGACCACATTATTATCTTATCATAAAGCCCCCCCAACGATGTCCTCTATTTGTACTCATACTGCATAATAGACTTATTGGAAGGTCCCATTGGCACGCATCCAGCAGGAATTGAACGTACAATTTTGCCAATTATGAGTTTGGTTGCTTTAACCATTCAGCCATGGATGCTTAGCAGGGATACTCGTATACGGTGAATGATCAAATTCCAGTGAGAGCCTTGTATATTGGGATAACTTTATGTTTTTTTTTTTTTTTCACATGTTCTTGCTGTCTGATTGCACCCAAAAACTTGGGAATTATTTTGTGGGAATTGAACTATAGGATATGCAAAGATATGCTGGATGAAGCGTTGGGAAAGGAATATTAGGAGAGACAACCCTGTCTGACCCAAGATATGATAGAAAGCACAACAACCAAATTACAGCTTTTGCTTTAGCAGCTTTTTCCATTGGTTTAAACAACCAGGGATCGTGATCCTTATCTGCTAAAAAGAGCACACTCGCAGCAATTAATTAACGGAAACAAGAAAATCAACCCAGGTTCTTATTGATTATCAGTAATCAAGTAGATCACTGAGCAGATGGTGTTGGCGATGATGATGATGTTGTTGGAGACGACCAAAACTGTGCATTCTTAACCTTTGACACGCTTGCCAGCACACCTAGAGGGGTCACATCCCCTGTGACTGTAACTTTCTGCGTCTCCAAATCTATACTAAATGATGTCACCCCTACACAAATTTTCAGAAATCATGAGCTTAAGCTATGTTACTGCTATCAATTTATATTAATATGGATATCCATCAAACCATGTCTTAGCATTACCAACAATAATTACAGCCATTCTTGGTGGTGCGAAATTGAAGCCTATAGATGACAATGAACATAAAGTTCACATTACCTTGCATTTTGGAGATATGTTTTCTCACTTTTCCTTCACATCCCTTGCAATGGATTGACACCCTCAAAACCACAACCTGCAAAAAATTTTATTAACTATTTGCATAATGCTAAATAGAACGACTATCTTTCCTAACTCTTGTCCCGATTCCGCCAAGGTGATGACGCGTATAAGTGATAGAACGATTCTTGTAAACTTTAGAGAATGTTAATTAATCTTTTAACTTCTTGTCACCCACAAAATACTGATTGAAATTGGAAGAGAAACCTGATCATTGGAGTGAGCCAAGGAAGATGATCTCAGAGCTGGAGAATCATTTGATCTGATATGCCTACTCTTTGTTCTTTGAGTAGGAACAAGTACTGAGACCTGACCAGACTCCAAATTCCGATCATGGGGTCGAGCCACCGAGAGAGATCTCCGAGAAGGATAATCATCATCATTAGAGCTTGTGTGGCTAAGCTTTGCATACGGTTGACAAGGAACCAATGCAGAGACATGATCATCAGACTCAGAAATCCAATCAATATAAGGTCTATCATCACTTAGAAGATTCCTGGAAGAACTTGAACGACTAGGCAGATCACTTATATAAGCAGATTTTTTCCTGCGAAAGTCAATTAACTTAGCAAAACTCTCTCTTCTGTCACCAGAATTGTAACTGCTGTGCGAGTCACTTTGCTTAGCCGAACTCTTTTTGTTCCTCTGATCAAAATAAGTCTTGGGGTCAAAGGGTAATTGAGAGGAGCATGGTGCATATGTTTTGGAATTTTGGCGACTGATGGACCTTGTGCCCTGCCGGATCATGGACCCGTGGTCTAGACTTGAGCAGATGGCAGTGGAAGCTGGAGAAGCACAGAAAAGATCCATTCTTTTCATGTTTGGACTTTGGTGTGACACAGAATAACTTGGGAGAAATGATTTGGAGGAAACTTATTGATAGTCCAAAGAATTCAATTGCGGGAAGAAAAGTCAAGGGGCGAATGGAGAAATCTTCCCAATGAGGCCAACCAATCTCATTTGCAAGTTGACGCATGCTGTCACGGGTTTTTGACGACTTATTTTTTATTGAACCGGCGATGTGCACATAACCAGTCTACAATCACCTAATCCAATGAGAGAAGCGGCTTATTTTAAGTTTAAAGTGATTTGAATTTTAAATATTAAATTAATTAAATTATAAGTTCATTAACTATATTTCAAATATGCTGAATTTCATATATATATATATATATTAAATTTTAAGTATTTTAAATTTACATTATTTAAGTTTTGAATTATTTCAATTTTGAATGTCTAGATTTACGTTGTTATTGATCCTTTCAATTAATGGGATTGGATTCAATTAGGTTTCCAATAGAATGATCGAGTTACTCAAATGGGATCCTCTAATTGCAATATCAGAAAAAAAAAAAAAAAAAAAAAAAAAAAAAAAAAAAGTAAATGATGCTGATCCTGGTCAAAGACACGGGTAAGCATGCCTCGGAAAGAACATGTTTGATATGGATTTTAAACCTTTGGTCATTGATTTAACTTTGCGGATTATTGTCTTAGTTAAAGTCTTTGATGTGGGGTTCCTTTGCGTGAATTAATTACAACCACTGCTTCTCATCTATCTCTGAACTTAACACATTATTTGCTCCGTGAGTTCATAGTTGGTCCAACGTACACTGTAGACTTCCCGGTAAGCTCGGATGTCATTACTCAATCATGAACTCGAAAATTGTGTCTCCTTGGGTGTCTAGTTTGTTTGATACATATTGTTCCAAAGAAGAAAAAAATAAATAAATAAATAAATAGAGGTTGGCTTTTTAAAATTTTTTTCTTTCTTTCTTTCTTTCTTTCAGACAAACTTTTAGTTGCTAGCATAGATTAAGTTCACCCTCATCATTATCATTAGACTAATGATATAAAAGTTATTATTATTTTTAATCAAAATAAAAGTTGTTAGATAAAAGGATTATCTCTCCCTATTAAAAAAAAATAATAATAATGCGGTTTGTGAAGTACAAATTAAAAGAATATAATTAGGGTCCCACTCCATGGATTTCCGCTTGGAAAATCTGGGCTGCAACAACCGCATCATTGCCTCCTGATTGGCGATTACAGTTGCTGGTGCTAGATGTACAGGATCTCAATTAACTCCCTGGAAAGTAAAAACCTTTCAGCTGCCCGTTGATTCTTCACAGTAAGATTCTTTGGACGCGGCATGAAGTTGTCCATTCTAGCTTATTGATGTATCCACCGAATGGTAAAATTCAAATTTAATTAATCAATTCAATTTTATGATAGAATTATACTAATTTTACCAAAATACCATTTCCTCCTTAAACCAGATTAAATAAAAACAATACCATGATATTGCACAGACGTAACCGGATTACTTTTGGGTTGAAATGACTGATTTTTTTATTTATTATTTTTTGTATGGTCTATGTTTTTCTAAACATTTTGAAATTTGATATTATAAAAATAGTTCGTCAATTTAATAGAGAGCACTATTAGGTGGGTGGAACTTAGGAAACTATAAATGAAAAGAATTTCTTATACTGTATTTAGCCATTGTTGTAAGATCTCTTTCGTTGTCAACCAGTAGTAGATGATTGTTGAAAGCCCTCGAGGAATAAAATTCTGAATGCATCGTGCTCCCCACCACTTAATACGGGAAAATCGATCTGGAAATATATCCTTACCAATAAAACTAAAAAAATAAAATAAAATAATTTTTTATATAATATAAAAATCAAGAAAATGCTATTAAAATAATATTATACTTTTTTTTTGAAAAAATAAAATAAAATTATTAGTGCTGACCCTGTAGGTTCACCGGTTTGACCAGGTCGATCCAATCGTATGGATTAACATGAGTCAGTTTAATTCTATGTATTGAACGGTTTTTTCTTGGATTACTTTCTTGTCTGGTTGGAGTTCGACTATGGAGTCAGTCCAATTTTTAAAAATGTGTTAAAAATCAAGAAACATCCATGGAATTTCAGGAAATCACAACAAGGGGCCTGGTCATAATCAATTGGCTCCACAAGATTCTAATGTTAACAAGCAAAAATTCATTTAGCAACATAAGTAAGTAACCAGTTTCCTATATTCCTTATTATCTGCAATAGAAAGAAATACTTACAAATTTCTATTTGAATAACATATACGTATGCATATGTAACGCTGTCTAAATCCACTTAAGTCATGGCAAGAAGATCCAGAATAATTGACAAGCTACCTCAAATTGGACCTAAGAATGACATCGAGCCCGTTAGATTGTCTCTTTGGACCTAATACCAAACCTCTCGGACCCAAGTCCGAAAGGTCGCCTCCCTCTGCCACTCAGTCAAGAAATAGGATCCAACTTGCAAACCGGTATATACTTCAAAGGTCTTAACTTTGAACTGTTACTCCAGGAGTAGTGGACCTACTAAGTAGTACCAATTCCCAAGAACCGTTCCCTTTCTTGGGAAAAAAAAAAAAAAAAGAAAGAGAAAAAGTATCTTAAATTACAAACAGGTAAGAAAAAGAATAGGATTCACGTACCTGCCATACGTGTGACCCATCAGGGCAACTGGCAGACCTGGAATAATTATCTCCACGGGGAAGAAATATAAAGACAGATCCAGTAGTAGACTTTGTACTCCAGTCATTATATAAAGGAGCTTAATTATCTGCATATTAGTTTATGCTTATATATTCCCTCGATGGCATGCCCATTCTAACGTGATGTCAAGATTGAGTGAAGAAAAATATATAAAAAAAAAAAACATTAAATCTGTTGTAAGAAAATATTAACTAGAAACCAAGCAAGAAGAACGAACCTCTACCCGAGGCTGTGGCGGCTATCCATAATACTCATAAATTCAAGGCAAATAAGCCCATCTTAATTAATACTCTTCCAATCTGACATAGACAGTAGATTATTTTTGGTTCATTTTATGTTCATTGAATGTTGATCTTGGAGTACTGTATACTGCAGAGAAGATAGATATATATATTTTCTCCTAGGAGTTGGGTCAAATTGAACTTATATAAAACTCAAATTAAGTTGCATGGATAACATGGCTGGGGGCACCACCTCCTTCATTTTTTTTTTTTTTTTGGGTCCATACTGGTCACTTCCAAAGTACAATCAAGTCCGAACCGGAACCAACCAAGAAGTAGAATTAAAATAGGAACTGAAACCGAACGTCTGGCGATGATTTAGTTAAGGTTCGACCTTTCTATAAAACTGAAACTGCTGATTCTAGAAAAAAAAAAAAAAAAAACTGAATCAAATTGCGATGAGGCATAGAGTTGACATGCACAGCCTAATCACTACTGAAACATTGACTTTGCAAGAGATTTGTTTGGCTGGGACTTGCCCCGTACAGTTTATAGATAGATGTCACGATCCAAAAATGGATTGTGACTCATTGCAAGTCATCAATTTGAAACACGCGCCAGCAAAGTGCTCAAAATTGTTGGGGGGGGGGGGGGGTGTCAAAATGATCAATAAATTGACTAAGACAAGTGCTTAATTTTGTTGGCGGTTGAGCGTTAGAGACTTGCATTTATTTGATAAAATAAAGGAACAATGAAAAGAAACAAGGGATAGATGAAAATAGTGATCGTGATGCATAATTCCTAACTAAGGTTTCGAATCTTCAATTGTTAGCAAATATAACCCAATATATGTTTTAGCCTAAAATTGTTATAATCGATAACTATATTTACTATTATAAGTTGCCAAGGTTGGTAACTGTAACACCTAAAAAAAAAAGGTTGGTCCCCAATCCCTTATGATGCGTACATACAAATACTGTATATACGGACGGCCCATTTATTTATTGCCAATTGCTATAGAGAAACTAGGCATCTAGCAGGTTAAACAAACGTCATGCCTAAAATAAGATAAGCTCCATTATGATGCAATTTACAGATGATATTGGCAGCCGGGCATTTAATATGCCCACGAGGAAATTCGGCCTATAAAACCAAGTCGGTGATTTCAAACTACCGGCAGCTCCGTGGAGATCATCCCCCCCCCCCCCCCACACACACACACACACCTTTTGCATTAAATCTCAATGACATAAATTTGGTTCGGTAGCCTTCAACTTAGTTGTGGAAAAACGATCCAAACAAGGGTTATATTAGCTTAAGAGTAATGACATTTATCGCGGCTCAATCTCTCAACCCTTTTTTTTTTTTAAAAAAAAGTTATATTATGTGAAAAATAATTTTAACAAGAAAAAATTTTATAGATTGAGAGAAAATCTACATGAAATTTTACTTTTTCATGTAATATAAATGATAAAAATAAGAAAAATTTAAGTTGTTATAATAATTAATATTCTTAATTTAATTTTTTTTTAATGGTGAGTATATCTTTATGGGCACACCCTTTTTTTTCTTTTTCTTTTTTTAAGGTTTTAGACCAAGAAAAGATTATTGGTGCCA
Source organism: Kandelia obovata (assembly GCA_021464305.1). Classification (NCBI taxonomy): domain Eukaryota; kingdom Viridiplantae; phylum Streptophyta; class Magnoliopsida; order Malpighiales; family Rhizophoraceae; genus Kandelia; species Kandelia obovata. The sequence continues at coordinate 4,296,946 of CM038487.1, forward strand.
ATGCAATATTTCATGTGCTTCTGAATGCAAGTCATGCTGCACGAGATGAACACTTGGAAGAGCAATATTTCTCGGGTGTGGAATGAAGATTGATTATGTATGCTTCTATTTGCCTAATTTCGTGTTCATTAATATACATAGGAGTATGAGAAACCTAACTACAACTTTACATGTATGGTTGGGAAATATGTTCATGTATCGTTTGTGTTATGGGCAAGAAACCGCACTCTAGTTTTCAATGTGACAAACAGGATCAAGACAACTTACCGAGGGTATGTTTAGAATTATACTTGCGGTTTTATGTCTCATGTGTTGAGTTCAATATTTTTTGTTAGTTTCGGATAAATTAGAAATTTTACATTTAATAAAAATAAATTACAGTTTAAATTTGTATTTCAAAAATGTAATATTTTGATGCAGTAAGAAAATGCAAAAAATAAAAAAATACAGTGTAATAATTTTTTTAAAACAATAATCTTTATTATTATATAAAATAATTACAATTTAACTATATAAAAGAATTATTTTTGTGATTATTTTTTATTTTATTAGATATTTTTTACCATTTTTTAAAACACTACAAATAATTAATAAGTAATCAATTATATTTATTAACAATAAACTTTGTAACTGCGAATTTGCTAACTATAATGACAAAATTTAACCATATTCTTAAATAGACATTATTATAATTGACCATTGATTTTCCCCCTATTATTCTTGCATTTTTTGGCTTTCTCCAACATGTCTTTATGAATTTTAATGAAAATTGTTGAAGGAAACCTTAATATGTTTTGATTACTTTTTTAAAAATGTTTTACATATATTTTTGTTATCATACTTATGATATGTAGTTAAAAATAATTTGTTATTGTTTACATCTAACTACTTTAAAAAAGAATATTTATTATCTAAATATTAAATTTAAGTAAATTTTATTTATATTCAATTTTAATATTTACAAATATAAAATATAATATTATATAGCTCAACAACGACTTTATTGTTAATAGATGGGAGACAGTGAATCTGCCTTTTCCTTTCTGAGTGTGTTTGATCGTTTTTATTACTTTGACATAATAAATAATTTATCTTACTCATTGAAAAAAGGTGCTTAATGGCATAATGTCTCTATTTTATTTTTTTTTTGGTCACAAGGCTGTTCACAGCCTTTATGCACGTATTAATGAGCCGATAAAAGTCGAGAAAACTTCTAAAAGTAATGATTTATGGTTGAGTATACATCGAAGTGACATTCTCTCTCTCTCTCTCTCTCTCTCTCTCTCTCTCTCTCTCTCTCTTTTGAAATGATATGTTTAAGAATCATTGCACAATAAACCGAACAATTAATGGGAGCTATCAATCGTTGTTTGAAACCAAGACACCTGCCTCTTTGGAAATTGTTGTCTTGTCCACGGTATGTTTGTTACACTTTCAAGTCATTGAGGATTACGCAAAAATAAACCAAGTGGATACTTAAATTGACTGTTCTCATTGCCTGGTTGATCCCCAAGTTCATGTTAAGGTCAAATCCATGCAATTAAATTGCTTTAACGAACCAACTTATGTTGTTTAGACCTTCTTTCTGTTTGCGTTTTGACGTTGGCCTCATTAATTGCGAACGTGTTAACTGCACTATGTGGAAATCTTTGTGAAAGGTCCAAGCTCGCATAAACTTTTTAAATAATTTAACTAATATTGTTAGCTAATGCATCCACCACCGTTTTTCTTTTTTTTTTTTCTTTTTATTATTATCTTAAATCATAGATTAACGTAGCAAAATACTCATAGGTTATGCTGGTTTTTAAGATGCTGATTGACTGTTGACTTCTAGAGATTCAACGGTGAACATTGGTGGCTTTTTTTTTTTTTTTTTTCTTTTGTTGTTGTTGTTGTTGTCACCAATAAGTTAAGCTTGACTAGGTGTTGATTTGGGCCCATTACTCTCGTCTCAGTTGGCAATTCCCCTATCTTAACAACACAATGAAAGCAAGCTTTTACCTAACAATTAGACCGTATTAATGCTCTCAAACAAGTCAAGCTAAAAATACCAAATTCTTTACAACCTTTTTTTTGTTTTTTTCCATCAAGGAGTTCATTGACATGTAAAGTGCGTCATGCGTTGAGAGTAGTTCTCATTATGTTCATAAATTTCATACTTTAAACTGCCAGACTGCGAGTAAAGTTGAACATGTAATTAAGATATGATCCAAAAGTCACGTACAAATCAGTTGGTGGGCGTTGAGCGAATAGGCCTGCATATCCAACCCATCTCCCCTATAAATCGTGCATTTCATGGTACCCGATCTAACACAGCTCACATTGTTCGAAAAAAAAAAAAGAAAAAAAATCTATCACAGCGCACTCCTCCTACAATTTCTCATACAAACACAGTTCAAACACCCGTTAATGCCCTTTTAACATAGTTATATACACACACAAAAAAAAACCAAAAGTTTACACGTATTCAAAGAAAAAAAAAAAAAAAACCCTGAGATCACCCCCATCACCTCCTTTCCTTATTTCTCACATGGATGTTGCTACACTACTCTATGCAGTCTCGATTCTCTGTTCCTTCTTTGTTCTGTGGAGGTTGGTCGACGGGAAAAGAGACCAAGAATGTTACATTTTGGACTACGAGTGCTACAAGCCAACCGACGATAGGAAGCTCGACACAGAGTTCTGTGGAGAGGTGATTAAGAGGAACGCAAATCTTGGACTCAACGAGTACAAATTCCTCTTAAAAGCCATCGTGAGCTCCGGCATTGGCGAGCAAACCTACGCTCCGAGGATCATGTTCTCTGGCCGGGAAGAAAGCCCCACCCTGCAAGATGGGATCTTAGAGATGGAAGAGTTTTTTTATGACAGCATCACGACACTTTTAGCCAGATCAGGCGTATCTCCTAAAGAAGTCGATGTTCTTGTCGTCAACATATCGATGCTGTCTGCAGTTCCTTCTTTGGCTTCAAGGATCATGAATCACTACAAAATGAGGGAGGACATTAAGGTTTTCAACCTCACCGGGATGGGGTGCAGTGCTAGCCTTATATCTGTCGACGTTGTCCAAAACATTTTTAAAACCTATAAGAATGTCTACGCACTTGTCGTCACTTCAGAATCGTTAAGCCCAAATTGGTACTCCGGCAACGACAAGTCCATGATTCTAGCCAATTGCTTGTTCCGTTCAGGCGGCTGCGCGATGCTTTTGACTAACAAAAGGGCATTAACACACCGCTGTATGTTCAAGCTGAAGTACCTGGTTAGAACCCACCATGGGGCTACAGATGATTCATACGAATGCTGTATACAGAGAGAAGATGACCAAGGTCGCCTTGGGTTTCACCTTGGGAAGACTCTCCCAAAGGCAGCCACAAGGGCCTTTGTGGACAACCTCAGGGAACTATCTACCAAGATCTTGCCTGTAAGGGAGCTGCTTAGATTCCTGGTCCTGTCTTTTATCAGAAAATGGACTCAGGCCTATAGTAAAGCTGGTGGGAGTAGTAATAAACCAGTGATTAATTTTAAGACGGGTGTTGATCACTTCTGCATCCACACAGGCGGCAAGGCAGTCATAGATGGGATTGGGCTGAATCTTGATTTATCTGAATATGACTTGGAGCCAGCAAGGATGACTCTGCACAGGTTTGGGAACACATCAGCAAGCAGTCTTTGGTATGTGCTGGCATACATGGAAGCCAAGAGGAGGCTAAAGAAAGGAGACAGAGTGTTGATGATAAGCTTTGGTGCAGGCTTTAAATGCAACAGCTGTTTGTGGGAGGTCGTCAGAGACTTGAAGGATGGCAATAGTGCATGGAAGGACTGCATTGATGACTACCCACCTCAGTCATTGGCTAACCCTTTCATGGAGAAGTATGGGTGGATAAAAAATGAAGACCCAAGCACCTTTGTTGTTCCGCGCTGAAAAGCAACAAAAAAAAAAAGGTTATGATTTCTTTGAAAAAAGTTCTTCTATTCAGGTCATATTTTTTATTATTTTTTCTTGCTTTCCCCCTTCAATCATAAAGGTCTGCCCATTGTCTCTGTATTTTCTTAGAAAAATTTGAACAATATTTTAGTAGTTATTATTGTTGAATCCGTTTAATTAGTGGATTTCATAACCCAATAGGTTGTGCTGCTTCCAATAGGATGGCAAGCTTCCTATACTATTATATTATATATGGAAGGTTGTGTCTTTTTCCTTTTCTTCGGTGAAAATGGAATCATCCCGTTTCTCTCTCTCTCTCTATCCAGTTTGGTGGGGTTGGGCTAGCATTTGAACTAAAAAGAAAAAGACCACTGTCCCCCCCCTTCTCCAACATCTGATGTCAAGGCATACTTAATAATGTCTTGCAAAGAAGAATATTGAGAGTGCAAAAATTACAGGACCATTGGAAGCCCCAGTTAAAGGAACGAGGGCCAAGGGGCTTCTTGTCACTTCTGTGAAGGGAGAAAGCGATAGATGGTCCTTTCCCTTAGCTTTGCTGTCCAATCTTCATACTACATTAGAGGTCTGGCCCGAGAGTAATGCTATTTAACCCAATCGAGCTTTTCGGAATTTTCCAATTATAGTGAAAGTGCTTACATGAGTTTGACTAAAAAAATAATAATAACAATATTTTTCTTTTTATCATTTTGTGAGATTAATAAATCGGATACTTCTCAAAAGAAAAAAAATAATTAAAAAAAAAAAGAGTTTTAATAAATCAGATAAGTAAATTAGTGAAGTTGGACCAGTTTTTAGAAAAATAGTATGCCCAAAATATCCCATTGAAGAGTTAATGGATCAAAATATCCACTCAGAATGGCAGAGATTATTAGGTAAATTGATTTATGACGAACTTATTACAGAGTGAGATATCAACTGTTTGAGCTACCTACACCGTCCGATTGTACGAATTATTGGGCTATATGCATGAAAGTACAATTATATATATATATATATATCTTTGATTATATTGTTTTCTGCCTTTTAAACTTTTGAGAGAAAAAAAAATCTTTTCTGTTTTTTTTTAATCAATGAATGAAATATCACCATTTATCTCTTTTTATTCTCCCATTCTAAATTAGAGTGTCCCTTAAAACCTCTTTTAGCGTTATTTTTCGAATGGTTGATTTTTTATTTTTTGGAGACAATGATATATCTCAACCTTTGCCACCTTTGTCACAATAGGAGATGATTAAGACCATTAATGTATCTGAACGTTTCGAGGGGTCACTTTCTACATCCCGTGATGGTCCGAAAATCTCGTGCATTGGTCGCTTGCCTGGATTTTAAGTGTACAACCTCCGGTTTGATGGCAATAACTCACGGGAAAATACTTTTCAGCTACTACGCCCCATGATGACCTTTTGCCAATAAATTCGAGGGCTCATCCTCTTCTCGAGGAGTTTACAACTGTAAACACCTGCCTCTTGGATTGGAGCTCAAACACTTGCATTAATGTTTTGGGCAGGATCCATGAGCAATGGAAAAGGTATCCAAATATCAAGTTGTTGTATCAATTAGTATCTCCACATGTGATTAGATGGGCTCACGTGGGCATGCATTCACTTTGACGTCCTAAAACAATAATCATCCACGAGACTGTGCAATTCATGAATGCCATAGGACCTATAAATATCTAGGTTATTGTAGGATCCAAGGTAAAACCTTCTAAACAGACAAACTCTCTCTCCCCTGGTTCATTTTCTTCTTATACTCCATTGACAATCTACATGACGACTTCTTATGGCAGATATACCAGATTAAAGGTCATATCATATGGTAGAGTTCATTTTTCATGGATTGATGGAGGAGCTGTCAGAATTTTAAATGATGCCTTAAACATGATTTAATTGGACAACTTTTTAAAGTGATGGGCTCATGAAACATAAGCTTGCCGTCCAATCAGTGCCATTTTAAATCATCTTATACTATCTTTCTGATCCTATATGAGAAGAATTCATGTTAATTAAGGTTCATCCACAAAGGATTGAGTTGGGGCCTCTCCGTTCCAATGATTGCCCCAATGTGGCAAGGAGATTTTGAATTTATTTAGTTTTAGAAAATTTTCCCAGTGTTAGCTACATTTTGTATGATAATTTAATTGCCTTTATTCAGTCGGGAAAGTGTTAATTGGCGAAAATTGCTGTTGATTTAAGCTCTACAATCGATAGCAAACACGACAATGCACTAGGAGGATAGTCCCCAATTGTTTTTTTTTTTTTGGGAGAACATCTAGTGTCAAAGTCCCTGATATAGAAGAATATTAAAAGGGTTCATATGAACGAATTACTATTGTATAAATGTGGAAACTATTTAAAATGTATGTACAGATTGAACAATTGGAATCAAGAGCTTTCGTTTTGTCAAGCACGTTTATGATCATCTCTGCCTTCTATTAACCATGACAGGAACACCAGCGACCCAATTAAATGTACGCCAAGATTTGTGAAACCTGCAAACCAGGCTAGTTGGACGAGTTATTTTGAGACTTCATTAAGCTATGCAAGCTATCGATCGTTTTATTTACATTAGCCATCTAGTAATACTTTCCACGCGGGTTATCTTAATTTATTGTTATTGATTATTATCAACCACGATTTAATATTTACTAAAACCATGAATACAGCATACAAATGTGAAGAATATATTTTTAAGATTACCCTCCCACAAGGAGGAATTTAATCTCAAATGATGCAAAACTGACTCGAGAATATCTTTACGTAAAGACAAGAATAATAATAATAAAAAAAGAGGCATTGATTTGTTTCTTATTTTATCTGTAAGAAATTATTTGCCTATACTTTTTTTTTTTTTTTATAAACAAGAACACAAAAGAAAGTGGATGGAGAGAGAGAGAGAGAGAGAGATTTGAACCCTCAACTTTTATCCCCGCCAAACTCCATCAAAGTCCCCATGAATTTGGTCAATATTGGATTCGTCTAGAGATTAACAAGAAATGAACTTTGCTATTTATAAATTTTACAATTGGGTTCCTGAAAAGGTCAAAATTATGCACGGGATTTCCTTTAAAACAGCCCCATGTAGTGAATGTGAGGCAAGGCATCTTGCAGGGAACAAGTTCAATTCAATTAGAGGGACAGGCTAGAAAAGGTGTGCGTTCATGTGATTAGTTGTAGATGGCAACGGTGGCATTTACTCGCCGCCTCCGTTGACAACCATTTTAGTTGCCGACTTTATATTGCTCTATTCATTGCACATTACAGTTGTATACTTACGCAAAGTGGAATAATGGGTCTGATTTCAGTTCGATTTTAGTTAGAATTTGCCGGGTTTGCTTACAGCATTATTCACCTCCAAGGAAAAAAGTCTGGTTTTTTGTTTTTCTTCTTTTTAACATCGAACATAAGGGTTCCGAGTGGAGCATTACAAATGGAAATTTTCAATTGAGTAAAAAGAGATTTGATAACTTGCTAGACTTTTGTTAAAAACCATTTCAATGCACGAAATTTGTATATTTATTGAGTCTAAAAAAAAAATCATATATACTTAATAATATTATTATTTTCGTAGAGATACTTTCTAAGACTCGAATCCTACAATTTCCTACAACAAAATCTCTCTCTCTCTCTCTCTCTCTCTCTCTCTTTCTTGTCAACCATAGCTTTGTCTATGTTGTGCAGACTGGAACGTAGCCATTACATGGGCCATTAATACGAGGACCCCTATCAATAGGAAACATGGCTCCTTAACATTATAAGGAGGTCCGGCCCAGATACTTTAGTATATTTATGGGCAAAATATACTAAATTTCGATCTAACCAACGATTGCACATCCATCACGCACGCTTACAATCTCTTGTGGCCACGAAGTATAGTCGAGCTCTTCACAGAGATACAAATAGAACAGACTCGTAGTGGCCTGAATTCTTGGCCAGGCTTAAAGCCGACATGTATTTGTAAACATAGAGTCACTAGGATCCGAATCTGAAACATCTTAGTTCTTATAGCAAAGCGTCTTTACCAACACTACGACCAAGTTAATTAGTTAAGCAAGACCAACAAGCATTAGCCTCCAACCAAGTAAGTCCATTGGTTTATTAAAATGCAGTGTCAAGGATTTTGTTATCCGAAGATTTCAACACCCCAGTTTATTTATTTATTTTTATTTTTTTATTTTTTGTTGTCCTTTTCAATCTGTGTTCTTCATTGATTTCGTACATGTGGGAGCAAAGGGTTCAAAAGAATACATCATTGTACATTTGAATAAAATTCCGGGCATGTTTTCTCCTTTGACTATCGAATGCCTTTAAGTATGCAATTTTAGTCAACGAATTATGTAATCTGGCCCAATCAGCACGAGGTTGACAAGCATACGAGAGGATGAACTGCGTTCTTACATCATGTCAAATGATATCGAAATTTTTTATTTTCACCTAAAAATTAATAAGTATAAATATTTAAAAATATTATAAATTATATCAGTTTTTTATATTTCATAAATGAGTAACTTTACACCGTTTGACACTCCCAGTAAGCATGGGTAATAAGCTGTTGAAATACCTGACATCATGTGATTTACGTACTAATATACATATAAACTGTTGGATAAGCAGCGGACCTCTTCTAATTAATATTTTAATCCCACGACTGACTTGGATATATCGCACAGATGTTGTTCTACTAATAATGACAGTTGATTTTGCATAATCTCGCGCATTCTTAAAATCTGCTCATTTCACTCATTGAGAAAAAAAAAAAAAAAAGTGTTCAATTCGCTGTGTGCGTAGTGAGAATGACGACATTGGCGTTTCGGGCAGCGATGACAGCGTTGGAACTTGACCAACCATGTCCGAAACCCAATGTATGCTGTGCACGTGTGGTAGAATCTATTGGTTTTGCACCACATTTTACAGTGAATCTTGAAAAGCTAAATTTAACAAGTGAAAGGACGCTGGGGTGGCATTGTTTGGATTTCATTTTGGATTCTTTTACGCCATGTGACCCAGTTCTTTATGTATATATAATTAAGTAATGCCTCCATTCTCTGAGGTGGTGCCGCTGCAACATCAAAATCATGGGTGCAGTGCAGACGTTGCTTTTTGTAAAAGTACGAAAAGGAACAAAAGTTAGGGCAATAATATTCTATTGCTTTGAGCTGTGAGCCAGTGGTGGATCTAGTTTCTTCCTTTCTTCGATGTGAAGTTACTTCGTTTTCTTTTTCTTTCAGGGTGTTCTAATTTTTTTTTTTCCATCGTCAGGAGAGCTCTTAGCAGGGTTTTAGATTAATCGAACCGTGAATGTGAAAATTAAATTGAACTGAAATTTTTTGTTTTGATCATTTTAAAAATTAAACTCAAACCGAATATGGGTCAGTATTCAGTTAAAAAAGTCTAATTTGGTTGGATTGTTCAAATTGGTTTAATCAGTTAAAAATTAACTTTAATTAAATAAAAAATTATTAATTATTAATTTAAATATAAAAATACAAATTTGATGTGTTATTGAGAACAATGATTATCATTATACATAAAATAAATAAATAATTATTTAAAATATAATTATAATTTAATGATATTTATTTTATCTACATAGTCTACTAATGATAATTTTATTATTGTTATCTGAATCAAAAATATTAAAAATTATAACTAAACTGAAACATTAGTTTATATCAATTTGATTAATTAGTCAAAAATTTTAGTTGCATTAATTAAAATTTTGATTCGATTGAATTGGTTCAGTGCCCTATCCAAAGTTCTAGCTTTTTTAACGCCTACCCCTTAGGTGGACAGCCGAAAGATAAAAAAAGAGGGCTCAGTTAAAACGCCACTACATCGTATTTCTTGTTACAGTGTCCCTTGATTGCAAATTGGCAGGGAACTTTTGCCCCGGAACGATTTCATTAATTGACCTTTTGCCGTGCCTTTTCCCATAGAAACTGGCTTTTCACTCCCAATTGCCTACTTGCTAATTTTTTTTTTCAAACATATTTTATATGAATGCAAAGAAAATAAATTAAATAAAAGAATATAAAATTTAAAGCAGGCTAAATTTATTTTAAAGAATTTTTTAAAATAAATTATCACAGTATAATAGATTTTAATAATAATTTTTAAAAATATAATAAATATTCTTATTATTATAAATTGCATAAGTAAAGAATTTGAAATAATATGATGTTAATTAATTTAATAAATTTTAGTAAACAAAATAGAGATAACATGAAAGAATAATTAAAGCTGCATCTAGAAAGAGAAAAATGATGTTATTTATACTAGTTTGAGTTTAATGTATCGTGACAAAGAAATTAAGAAATAAAACAAAAATATTATAATAATTAGTGTAAATATCAAAATAATTAATTTTTAACAATTAAAAATGATCAAATTAGTAGTTAAAATTTATTAATTTGACTAATAATTATATGGTAAGATTCAAAATATCAATTAGAAAATGAATTAACTAAGGTTGCTCATTGGGTAAACTTGTATTATAGTTCTCATTTAAGCTTAAAATTAGACCAATTGCATGCTTACAAATTTTTTTAAAATATAAAATAAATATTATATTATAAAAAATTAAAAAAAAAATAGTGTGTCTTAGAAAGTGAATTAAGTTTGGTATTCCTGTCAAATCATCCATTATATAAAGAAGGAAGAATAAAACACTGTGACTCAAAGCTTTTTAATATTTGGTCTAAATAAATTTTCAATAGCTTCAACTTCACATGGTGGGTCCAACCAAAGCCTATGCATGTGGTAGTGGTTTAGCAGCTGTAGCAATGCAGTTCTAAAAGGACAGTGGTAAAAGGACAGTGGTGTTGGCAGGCCCACCATAGCGGCTAGAGAACTGCATCTACCATTAGCGAAGACTCGACCAACTTGATGGAAGTTGCTTGAACGAACTCATGATGCAAGGAGCCCAAATGACCATTTAAAGTCCTATAGCAGTGTTCACACTGAGAACTGCGTTAGCATAATGGATGATATGACATTAATGGAAGATTCGAACGTGGCGGTCGCAATGGATGATATACATGTAATCAACGTTGGCATAAGGGAAATAGTGTTTCTTTCGTTATTATGGCCTTTACTGTGTAGGGGTTGTTTCCATGTCCTTGTCACATTTATTGTCCATTTATGAGGCACTTTTTCTTCGATTCATATTTGAAGTTTGACCTTTTCCTTTTGAATTTCGCTCATTAATCACAACCATTATTCCCCAATTGTGACAAAAGGAGAAGCGGAAAACATGGCAATATGTTTGCGAATATATTATCTTTCTAACAATAATATGTCTAATATTAGGCGGATCACCCTGAAAATGTTTTGCATGGTTGAGTTCATGCTCACTTTCTAATCAAGTTTAGACTGAAAGCACACTTGTCACCTATCACCTGCATTTAATGCAAATAATTAGAGTAATTTTATTAAAATTTGTTGATTTTTTGTTCGAATTTTATTTTATTTTTTTAATCTCTAGACATTTTTTATAATAATAATAAAATAATCAACAATTTCCTGACAGAGATCGAGGGACAATATTCCCTCTTTTTTAATTTTCCATATAAATTGTAATTTACTTAAATTAGAATTCTCGTAATATCTGTTATTTAGATAAAAACGCATGTGCACGTTTTCAGCCTGCGTTTGAGCTTCGTGTTATGCTTGGCGCGTGTAGTTACGGCATTTGGATAGTGCTCGTGGGATTCGGATCCTCACTTTTTTTTTTTTTGGTTTTTCGGTTCCCAAGATATTTAAGAAAATGCAAAAATGGATTTGGGTTTTCTTTTCGTCTAAGCTTTCTTGGAGCAACCAAAAAAAAAAACGTGGTTGTTCCCGCGTCCGCCCAAGATAACTCACGGGCTACCGCGTGGACCCACCACGTGGAACCGGCTGGGATCCGCCTCGTTTGAATAAATTCCATGGACTTCTATTTTATTTTTTACCTGACACTTCAATATTAACAAATTTAAATTTTTATTATTAAATTTAATTTTAATTTTTTTTAAAAAAAGTATACAATTAATAATAATAAAAAAATCTTACTCTAATTGTAAAACTCATTGAACTTTTTAATAGATATTTTTTTTTGGTACTCAAATTTTAATTTGCAGCCTTGTTGTTGGTTGGCAGTGGCTTGTTCCATACCAAAAAAAATCTTTTGATACACTTCAATTTTTTTTTTTGCTTTTTTTAGAATAACTTCAAAAATTGCATTTTAAATCATCTCTCTCTACTAATTAGGATACTTTTATGAAATTTACAAACATTTTCACCTTTTTTTTATATCTACAAAATTTAATAGCATGTTTTATTCGAATGGAAATATAGGTGGCCTCACTTTTGGATGAACAGAATGTATACATTAAATAAAATATTTTTAAAAATAACACCAAACACAATGCATAATATAAAATACTAATTTTTTAAACCCGTTTTATTTTCGTGTCTTTTTTTCTTTTTATTTATTCAATGTGTAGACTTAATCCACCAAAATAATGAATCCGCCTAGTTATTGGAAGGCACAAGAGAGACCACCTAAAATAATCCTACTGAATATTACTTATAAAAAGAAAATAATTCTAATGAAAATATATTGAGGTTAACTCCCACTCGCGGAGTTAAAGTGAATCACCTAGAAAATGGCTTTTTATTTTTTATTTTTCCTTTTCTTTTTGAGAAGCAGAAAATGGGTTTTGCAGCCCTTACCTTTTGAAATGTCCCATGTGCAACCATTTTTATCCCTTTATTGGGTGGGATCCCCATCATGCAAACAATGGAAATTTTTAATCTGAAAATAAATAAATTGGTTGTGGGGGTGGGTAACTTAATGTTAACTTCGATTATCTATTTTTCTACTAATTAACCCTTATATGTACCAAGAAGAAAAAGGAAAAAGAATGGTTCTCGTACTCGCTCATTTACCTTTCGTCATTTTACTTCAATTTTAGTCTGAAATAGACTTTTAATCATGAGTTTGCAAAAAAACAAAATAAAAAATAAAAAATAAAAATACAGAATTTTTTTAGGATGTCTGTCTTTAATTTAAAAATGACTTATGTAGGATTTCTTTCTCTTTTTTTTTGGGGGGGGGACGTCAGTAAGATTAATTCCCCATAACCTCTTAACAACGGCGTGAATTTTCTTTCTTTCTTTATTTTTATTTAGAAAATGATTTAATTAATTTACATATATATGTACCTAAGTTGTTCAAACATAGAAAAAAAAAGGGATCTTTCTTATTTACCTTTTCACAATTAAAATAATAATCATGATTTTCTATGAAGTTGTACTACAAAATAATCAATGGTTGTTTTTTATTGAATCCAACATAATAAGGAGAGAAAAATAGATGATAAACCAGACAAATATAAAAGTTTTACAATAAATTTGGCTAATTTTTGTTTTTTTTAAAAAAAAAATAAAAGAGAGAGAGACACACACACGAAAACAATAATAAATGGCCCAAAAGAGTCAACCAGCACATTGTTGGGTCAAGAAAACATAGAACACCCGCGCCTTGGGATATTTCACGCGCGTGGTTCTGTTATTACCGTTGGTATCCAATGGCTTACAGCATCTCTGGTTTTGCCTCCCCTCTCCTTCTCTCCATCTCTATCAATCTCTCTCCAAAGAAAATCATAATATTAACGTTGTCACCATCAACACCTTTCCAAAAGGTCTTGTCTCCTTCATTGGCTAGATTGGTTCTTATAATATGTGCTCTGGCTGGGAATTCATTCAGATTCGCATTAAAGTTTGATGCATTACTTGTGGCCTACATTTTTCCTGGCTTTTGCTTCTTTGTTGACTATTCTTTCCTTTCTTCTAATTCCCAAGTATAATATTGCCCATTACGACATATTTGTTTTTCTAAAATACAATACAGATTGTTTTTTATTCTTCTTTAGAGACGCCTGCTCTGGATTATATGGGTTCTTTGGTTTTTGATGGGGGAGAGGAAAAGAACTTCCTTCCTTCAGACCCAGGTAAAAATGATCTTTCTTCTATTCATTGATTCAATCTTCCTTTTTATACAACAGAAATGGTTGGTTTGTGGGTTATTCTCGTTTCTTTGTTTTTTTCTTTTAGATAAATGTCATGTCAATTAGCAATGATGATGGCAGAGATGAGACGGGCTTGGGGATTATTACATAGATATGGTTGACAACATTTAACATCCAAGATTTTGTTGTTGTGACCAGGAATATAATTAAGGTTGCAAGAGAGTGCATAGCCAGACTTGGGAGGTGGGAGTCAACTTCAAGAAATTGGAATTTCATAAGTTTCAGTTATAAAGATGAGTATAGATTATAAAAGATGCAAATTTTGATCTGGGTTTTTTCTGGAAAGAAGAAAAAGACAGAAGGTTCTGATTAGAATTAGAGATCCTTCACAATTAGATCCAATGGAATCACCAGCTGTGCCTGCCACTCCAGTGCCAAGGAAAAAGATGACTAAGCAGTTAACAGGGAAAAAAGATGATACCCCATTGCACATTGCAACTAGAAATGGAAATCTGGCTGCTGTTATGGAAATTCTTACTGATACTGGAGATGAGGAGTTGAAGGGATTGTTAGAGAAGCAAAATCAGTCAGGAGAGACTGCCCTCTATGTCTCCGCGGAATATGGTTATGTTGATGTGGTTAGAGAGATGATCAAATACTATGACCTTGCTGATGCCAGCATCAAAGCCAGAAATGGGTTTGACGCATTCCATATTGCTGCCAAGCAAGGCGATTTAGGTATGTTTTGAGATGGTATTCTCCATTTGTTCATTTGAGTATTGACCAGAAAGCGAATTTAAGCTCTGGTTTTGCACTGTTTCAGAAATATTGAGAGTCTTAATGGAGGCCCATCCGGAGTCGGCTATGACTGTTGATTCATCAAATACTACGGCTTTACACACAGCTGCAACACAAGGGCACGTAGAGATAGTGAAGTTTCTATTGGATGCCAGCAGTAGCTTGGCTACGATTGCTAAGAGCAACGGCAAAACTGCATTACATTCTGCAGCTAGAAATGGGCATTTGGAGGTTGTGAGAGCACTTTTGGCAACCGAGCATGCAGTAGCAACAAGGGTAGATAAGAAGGGGCAGACAGCACTTCAGATGGCAGTGAAGGGGCAGAGTATTGAGGTAGTGCAGGACTTGATCAGTGCAGAACCGTCATCAGTAAACATGGTTGATACAAAGGGCAACACGGCTTTGCATATAGCAACCCGGAAAGGAAGAGCTGAGGTGAGTCATCACTTTTCCTTAAACAAAATGTCACTCTTACCATAATTCAGCTGAATGCAACGTGGGAATTATAGCACTCAAAAATTCAGTTTTCAGTGATATCATTTCCCACTAAATACAGAAAATCTATAATATGGTGAAATTTGGAAAGAAAAGTAGCAGCACTCCAAATGATGTTGGTGAGGAGCAGTTGTATCCATTTTTCAGATTATACTTTCTCCGCAGTTTATTGAATTTTGACTTCTGCTCATGATATTGGTGTTTTGAAGAATTTCTTTGAAAAGCCCCCATAACCATTGGTGAATCAGAACGGTTCTAACTGCAGCTCAAAAATGATAGCCAAAAATCTCAAAGGTTCAACTGATGAAGAGGAGAAGGACAAGCTGACATAATAATTTCTGTTTTTGCAGATTGTCAAGTTGCTTCTGAGGAACAATGAAACCGACACAAAAGTTGTTAATAGAGCTGGGGAAACTGCTCTCGATACAGCAGAGAAAACTGGGCACCCTGATGTTGCAGCCATTTTGGAAGAACATGGGGTTCAGAGCGCCAAAACGCTTAAGCCACAAGCAACAAATCCGGCACGAGAGTTGAAACAAACTGTAAGTGACATAAAACATGAAGTCCACTACCAGCTAGAACACACCCGTCAAACCAGAAAGCGTGTGCAAAACATTGCCAAGCGCCTCAACAAGGTGCATGCAGAAGGCCTTAACAATGCCATCAATTCCACAACTGTTGTGGCTGTCCTTATAGCTACAGTTGCCTTTGCAGCCATCTTTACGATCCCCGGCCAATATGTGGACGATCCCGGGGAAATTCCACCAGGACAGTCTCTTGGGGAAGCACATATAGCTCCAAAAGCTCCATTCATAATATTCTTCATCTTTGATTCGATTGCGCTCTTCATTTCACTGGCCGTTGTGGTGGTACAAACCTCAGTTGTGGTAATAGAGAACAAGGCAAAGAAGCAGATGATGTCCATTATTAACAAACTCATGTGGATCGCCTGCGCACTTGTTTCGGTAGCTTTTCTGGCATTATCATTCATTGTGGTTGGCGAGCATGAGAAATGGCTGGCAATTGGTGTCACAATCATAGGAGCAACTATAATGGTTACAACATTGGGCACAATGTGTTACTGGGTAATAAAGCATCGGATTGAGGCCTCGAATATGAGAAGCATACGAAGATCGTCATTGGGGAGCAGGTCGCGATCTTTTTCAGTTTCTGTAATGTCGGATACTGAGATCTTAAACAATGAATACAAGAAAATGTATGCAATTTAAGACTCACAACCCTGGATATTCTTGTAGTATATTTGCATCGCAGATCTCTCGTCTTTCATCTTTTCTGCAAGTTTTACTTCTAAATGTACATTTCTCAATTGACCAAACCATGGAATTCTCATTCCCATAGCAGATCATGTATTAATCAAGAATAATGTAGAGAGTTGGTTGGTTTGAGTGATGACTAGTGAATCATTATAATGGTGGACAACCTCAGAACTGAACAGAAGAACTTTTCATTGAGTACTACTAGTACACCCCCTAATCTTGCCCCATTTGCCCATAAAAGTAAAAGGATTGGAAAGCCAATTTATCCAGAGAGGGTGAGAGAGAGAACATCGACAACTTGGAAAGAATCAAAGATTGTAGACATCAGGAGAAGCATGGGTCAAAGCTTCAGAGGTATTGTCATTTGAAATACAAAATTTCAACCCTTGTTGTCATGCTCATCAATTTTGGAGGCAGAGGGGTGAGAGAACTTGTAATGGTTTGTCCAAGACTTCTATTTAAACACTCTGATTGCTCCGTGTACCTCTAGGAATAAGTCCAACCAAGGGCAGGCATAATTGCTGGACAAGAATGAATGTGGACAACCTTGGCCAATCTTCACAAAAAAGAAGTTGGGAATACACATGGGAATCTACAGCCGCAGGGTTGGAGAAATTACACAAATAAGTTGCGTCTTCCACGGCAGAAAGCAATAGAACATCTCTAAGACAATGGCGCCACTATCTTATCTAACTTCAATTTCTATTTCTATTCATTATGCAATTATGGTGTCCTCGAAAATGCTACCCTCTTCTTAGTCAATTTTAGAAATAAATTATTTAAACATTACCAAGTAACCAATCAAATCATGACATACCAACATCATTTCCTATATTAATTGTTATACAATTAAATTTATTAGTCATTTATGTATTTACGAACTGTTGATCTAAAGTCCTTACATCAAATCAGGCCTCTTGTATAAAAGCAAATAATTGATAAGGACCACCATACGGGTATAAGTTAGAGAGATACAAGTCACCACAATGATTTTTAAGTAATTCTTTACTTCAAGAAAGAAAGAAATAAAAAAAAGAAGTTCTGATTAGTTACTTTATATCTGTGCTTTCCCATGACTATTTAAAATTAAACCAAACAGTTTTTTTTTTCCTAAAGTTAAAAGCAAATAATTTCTTTCTGGGATGCTAACGATGACTAAAGAGACTAAAGTCTAATTAGATGCAATCCAAGCAAAAAAAAATAAATAAAATGTCAGCTCTTATAAGGGTCAACTATTAGCATGGCGATGTCTAAGTAAATAATTGTCAAGGAAATAAGTTGAGAGAATTAATGGTAAATAGAAAATTAGTGTACTGCACATTCTATTGGAATATTTATAAATTAGATGAAATTCTTTCTAATCGAGTTTATGCATGAGGTCACCCTGAAGGTCTCACCGTTCTGTGATCCCAATAATCAGTAATAGCTCTTATTTAAGTTTTTAATCATTTTGTATCTCATAAGAGATGGAGTGCCAGAGACAGAGAAGACAAAAAAGATAGAATTTGAACTCTACCTTCTCTCTTAACACAAGATTCATGTAACAAGCTAGTGGACAATCGGTATAGAAACTTGAGAGGCCGGCCCTAAACCAGGAATGAAGAAATCTGAATCAAGGGTGGTGGCGTCTTCAGAGGCCGGTCCTAAGTCTGGGTTGATGGGCCAATAGCCCAAATATGATGGGCCCATGGCCTAGGTGCTATATCCATATTACCGTAAATTGTGTATAAATCATTTTTTATGCAACAAAAGACCATAGTTGTTAATAAATCAAAGTCCACGATCAGGCCCATTGGACACACACACATCCAAAACTGTTGTATTGAGGACCAATACGTTACGTTGGATTCACTATTTATCGACACGTTGCTAGCAATTGTTTAGACCGTGAAAAAGACGACGCCGTTCGTCTCGTGGACGTCGAAGCTTTACGATCGAGCGCTTGGCGAAGGACGAAAAACGAACAAAAGAAAAAAAAAAAAAGAAAGAAAGAAAGAAGCGAGAAGAAATGGACGCAGAATTGCGGGAACTGCAGAGACAATTTGAGTTCGCGCAGCAAGCGAAATCGAGCATTCGCTTATCGGAGCGAAACGTCGTCGAATTGGTGCAGAAGCTCCAGGAGCTGCACATAATCGATTTCGACCTTCTCCACACCGTCTCCGGCAAAGAATACATCACTCCGGTAACACACTCAACCCACGCCACCGTCTCCTCCTTCTCCTCTCTATAATTTCCTTTTTCTTCTTCTTCTCCTCTCTCTCTCTCTCTCTCTCTCTCTCTCTCTCTCTCTCTATCTCTCTTTTTTCTGAATAATTCTCTGGTGCTATTATTATTGTTATTGTTGTTGTTATAGGAGCAATTGAGGCAAGAAATAGTAACGGAAATCAAGAAATTAGGTCGCGTGTCTCTGATCGATCTTGCGGATATTACAGCAGTCGATTTGTACCATGTGGAGAAGCAAGCTCAGCAAGTGGTTTCGGATGACGCAGGGCTCTCGTTGATTCAAGGAGAAATTATTTCTCAAGCCTATTGGGATAATGTCGCCGAAGAAATTAACGAGAGACTTCAAGAATGCAGTCAAATTGCGGTCGCCGAACTCGCCGCTCAGTTAAATGTCGGGTCGGAGTTGGTGAACTCGATGCTGGAGGCCCGCCTTGGGACTTTGGTAACTCATTTATGCTTTTGTTTCCCTTTTTTTTTTGGTTAATTTTTAGATAATCACACTTGGTTACTGCATAATAAAACAGAATGGCAAAATATTCATGTAGCAGACTCTAATTAAATTTGGGATTAAGGCTTTGTTATTGTTTTTTGTGTTTTTAGGTGAAAGGTAGGCTTGAGGGTGGGCAACTGTATACACCGGCGTATGTGGCTAGAGTGAGTGCCATGGTGCGTGGCGGGGCAAGAGGTATTACAGTTCCCACAAATTTGGCAACACTGTGGGGCACTTTGCAGCATTTGTTGCACGAAATGGATGGAGCCAATGGTGTGGCTATTGAAAGTACGTTTTTCCAATCCATTTTTAATGGACTGGTGAAGGATGGGGAACTTCTTGGATCACTTCGTGCTGGAGTTCACTGGATGCCTACTGTATGTTATCTGTTCCTCACATTATATTCATATGCACTTTGGTCATTGACGTTCAATTTTATGCTTTATTTGATTTCTCACAGCTGAAGGATTAATATGATTGTATGTCCATTTTTTAAACCTGAATATTCTAATTGAAAATTTGATAAAATGCCAACAAGAGCTAAATATGGTCTTGAGATGATTCAAATTTGATATGCTTTGGTAAATTAAGTATGTCTTTATGTTGATTTCAATTATACAACAGGTCTTTGCCATTGCTCAAAGGGAGTGCATGGATTCCTTCTTCTCACAGGTTTGAATCTCTATACTCCCTCCTGTTTGAATCATTTTGTTGTCTCTTCCTGCATTTTGTGTTCTTTTTAAGCTGCATTTCAACTTAACAGTATGTTTTCCACCATCCCTTGATCCGGCTCTTCCTTTTTGTTTGCTATTCATTTTGGCAACATTTTCTTTTACAAAAGAGGCATAGATTTATGTTATTTGACCTTGTACAGCAAGACTTTACAGCAGTCTCTCCCCTGTCTCTCTCGCTCCCTGTGCCTCCCCTCTCTGTCCTTCCTTTCTCCACTGCCAACCCCTCACTGTTGCCCCAGGCAAACATATGTTTAGCTGCTGCTATAGTGATTGTTTGTTTGCATTTTTTGTTACAGAACTCATACATCAGCTATGATGCACTGCAGAAACTTGGAATTTCCCAGCCTGTCCAGTTCTTGCAGGTACTTTTTTGCTCTTTTGTTGAGTCTGTGGGTCTATGGTCGTTGGATCCCTTGAAGTGATTAATTTGTGCATGCAAATGCCTGTCTAGTTGGCTGATCAAATTTGTGGTTTGTGCTCGAATTTAGTCCAGATATCCTGAAGGCATACCTTTAGTTACTATCTTTGTTCACCCGTCCATGATTGAGATGTTGGATACTGCAGCGGAGGATGCTATTGAACGTGGTAGCTGGTAAGTGTTACAGCTACTTAAACTTTTTTCTTTTATGTGTCATTTTTGTGCTTTAGTACAGAACAAACTTGGTAAAATATACTTCTTGCTATCATAATTAATTATAGATCCTTTTTACTTGGTAATGGATATAGCTCGAATGATTTTGTTTCTTTCCTTCCCTCATTGTTTCTAACTTGTGTTTTCCTTATTGATGTGCATAGAAATTTATAAGCACTTTAGCTTGTATTATGTAAGCTCTGTGTAGAGAAGTCATTGTTGGCATGCTTCCTCACATGAGATGATTTGATGGGTTGTTGCAGGATTGATTCTCTTTCTGTTTTGCCCACGTCTTTTGGATCCTTGGATGCATCTAAGATTCTTTCACATTGTCCTTCTGTTCAGTCTGCCATCAAGGTGATAGTTTCCGATGCCACCTGTTTTTTGTGTATTTTATCAGTGAACTCCATCTTCATCTGATTTTTATTCTATTCAGGGCAATAAAGGACTCATTCTGGGGGACTCCTATATACTTAGTAGTGGATTTGTCAAGGTAAGGCTCTTCTATCTTTAGTTGTCTTCTTTGGATGCTACCTCCTAGTGACATATTACTGGCAGCATTTGTGTTTGCACTGTCTAGTTTGCTGATCAGGCCAGTTAGTCCTGTTGGTAGCTTGGGTCAGTCACCCTGTATTTTCAGTCAATTGTGAAAGCATTATCATGAAGTCCAATACATCCCTTCTAACTCTGCACTATTTTCTTGTATTAATTATCTGCAAGCCTTCATCCTAACCCTCACTTTCCTCTCTCTTTGTTGGCCTGTCCATGTGGGTTAAACATATGAATGCTCCTTTTGCGCTCCTTTCTTACCTGGCAATTGGTTGTGCATTTTGGATGCAGAGATATTGTTGAAACATGTATTATTCATGTGTTATTCTTTTAGTCTGCCATTGGAAATCTGATGTTGCAATGTTGTGTCTTCATGGCTAGGATATTCATGATCTCGTGGAAAAAGAGATGGAGGCCTTTAATCTCTCAGCAGCATCTGGTCAAGTGCTAACCAACAACTCTCCATTGGTCAAGGATGCTAAAGTTAAAAATGATTCTGGCAGGATGAGTGATCTAAATGAAACCGGTAATGAGCGAAAGAAGAAAAAGGGAAAATCTGCTGGAATGAAAGCTGTGGACGACCCTCCAGATGATAAGGAGTATGTTCCTAGAAAATCCAAGAAGAACCAGAGGAGAGCGAAGGATGCATCTTCCACTCAAGTGTCAGATATGAAAATGGGGGGGACGAAAGGCTCAATTAACAAGCAAGAGGACAATCCTAGTCTTCCTTCAGAAGCATGGCTGATGCAAAAGATCATGACCCTTGTACCTGATTTTGAAGAGCAAGGCCTGTTCATTTTCATTGTAGTTCTTTTTTAGGCATAATTATCTTGCCTCTTTGGCATCAGTGCCATGATCATTTCTGATATCTTTGGTGTCTCATTGCACAGGCATGGAAGATCTAGAAGTAATCCTCAGACCTTTGGCTAACCATCTTAGACCTAAGCTAATTGATTCTTTGAATGAGAGAAGAAAGGCATTGTTTACAGAAAATGCTGAGAAAATGAAACGCTTGCTTGATTATTTGCAAAAGAAGCTTGATGAGGTTGGTGCAATTATGATTATTAATTGTCTGTTCAGTGTTTTGGCTCTCTTTGTACAGGCTGATCTTCTAGTACTTTCAAGGCAATTAACCATGTATTATTTTTATTTGTATGCAGTCTTACTTGAACATGCAGTTGTATGAAAAAGCACTAGATTTGTTTGAAGATGGCGAATCAACTTCAGTAAGTTGTTCTTATGTAATTTAATTTCTTCCAACTATTAAATTCTTCCTGGGACTGGAGAGTTTATATACCAAGAGGCTCCTATTTGGTCATGGAATGCTGTAAAAGAAGGCTTGCCCATGATTTGCAGGTTGTGCTGCATAGGCATTTGTTAAGAACAACAGCTATTCCTATTGCAGATATGCTACTTCATAACTTGGTAATACTTATATGCTCTGTCCTGTGTTATTATTGATTTATTTTATATCTTGCTCTGATGCCAGGGATTGAAATTATGTAGGATGTACACAATAAATTGAAGAGTGGCATAGAAGTTGAAGCGTCTTCAAGTTCAGAACCTCTTATACTTACTTCTGTGGAGAGAACTGCTCTCGTATGAAACATTCTACCCTGTACTGTGCTATGTGGATTTGCTTAGAAGTTGGAAGTCTCTCTATTTGTTTCTGTTTAACATTGCCATTTTTTCTGCAGGCCAAAAGTTTTCCAGGACCCCTTTCAAAGAAAGCTCTTGCTATGGTAGAAGCTTTAGAAGGGAAGGTGAGTGGTGTTTATGAAAAATATGTCCAACTTTTGCATTTAAATCTTTGAAATATTTTTTGTTCCTCCAATAATTTCTTCTTAGAAATCATTTTTTTGCCTCCATTTGATTGGTGGAGTGGTGGGAGTTGAATTTTAATGCAGTGGCAATTGACTTTGTCAATGGAAAATCCTATATTCATTTTTAATGTGATTTCGGTTGCTCTTTGAATCTGCAATGAACATAAATCTATAAGATCCATCTTAGTCTTAGTTTTTCTGGAGTTTGGAAATCGTTCACATCTTGTGCCCTTTGGTTTATAATTTTGCTCCTGTCCCTTCTCTTTTCACATCTCGGTTATTGATGGAGAAAGCTGTAATGAGCTACATTGTTTTGAAACTTTCTTTTTCTTCCCTAGAGATTTCTATCTGCTAACTTGCATAATGGAATCTACTATGTTTATGGTCCTCTCTCTCTCTCTCTTTCTCCCCTCTTTTGCTGACAATTGGCTAGAGACAGTGCCTTCACTCTTTTTAAGTTTTATGCTTGTATCCCATGTGAAGTAGTCTATGCCCAAGTCTGGAGGCACAATTTCCCCAAAGGATATTTGATGTACATAATAGTTTTGTTGAATTCACTGCAGCTGTTTTAACTTTAGTTCTGTGTCACAGACCATGGAAGCATTCATGACTTCACTTAGAGAGCTGGTGGACGAGAGGTAGTTTCAGTTTTTGCCTTAGTATTCTTTAGAATGTGGATACCATGTGTAGTATGCTGCTTCCCCCTCCCCCCCCCCCTTTTCAATTTTACATGGCAATTAACATTCCCTTTGGTTCCTTGCTTCAGCGGGCTGATGTTGAAGAAGCTTGACAAGAAATTGGAAAGAACTCTTTTGCATTCATATCGCAAGGTTTCCCAAGTACCCCAGTATTGTGTCGGACATTTGGTCGGAATTATATATGTTCTTGGATATGGTGATGGCAGGATGTTTGTGTCATTAGAAACTTTTGTTGCTTCAACTCCCAGTGTTAATGGTTTTGGAATGTGCTTGGCATTCTGTTTTGTATTACAATAGTTGGTGACATATGACCCAACAAGGATTAAATACCTTTTTTATCACTTGAAAAAAAAAGGAACATTGACTGCTCTTTCAGCTTTTCTATTTTGTGAAGCATTTCTGAATTTTTCATGTGATGCATTGCATTTTCAGTCAGTTATCTGTATATAATTAACTCCTAAATCTATTTGCACCTGCTATAATAATAATTTAATAATTTTTGTTTCCTGCAATTAGTTGGCATGAAGCTGCTCATGAATCCTTTTTTTTTTTTTTTGTTCATTTCATTGTCAGGATTTATCAGCTCAAGTTTCTGCTGAAAGTGATCCAATTGCTCTTCTGCCTAAAGTCGTTTCATTACTCTATATCCAGGTCCATATTGAACTCTACATGTGCACATGTTTCTCTTTATTTTTTAAAGTTTTTAACACATTATGTTGTCTGTAGGCGTACAATAAAGCGCTTCAAGCACCTGGAAGGGCCATTTCTATGGCCATTTCTCGATTGAAGGTAGGAGTGTGTTCTTAATAATTACCCAAGTTAGAATTTTGTTTGTGAATTGTATTTATATTGGAATGCTGTTGGCATTTCAATGCTGATTCAGAAATCACGGATAATTTTTGTGTCATTGGGTCTAATTGTAATTAAATAGGTGCCATTATATATTGGACTTTGGAGCCTTAGTCGCTCTCACTTCTAAACTTCTTTCTTGATGGCATCTTAGGATTCTAGTATTTTTATCCTTTGCTCATAAGCTTCCTGGCATTATTTGAATTTTCTTGGCTGCATGTTTATCATTATTTTCAGGACAAACTAGACAATTCATCTTACAAGATTCTGACAGATTACCAGACTGCTACAGTGACACTTATATCTCTTGTTTCTGCTTCAACTGGTGATGTGAGTAAACATTTCTGTATCTCAGTTTAGATCCTTGGTATCATTTTAGGCTTTGCAATTGTCATCTATTTATATACCTAATGTTGATTGGTGCTCATTCCCGGTGCTCTTTTTTTGCCCTGGTCAGGAAGAAGATTGTACATCTGATAGGATTTTGAGCAAAAAGGAGCTTTTGGGAGACCTAATGCCTGGTTTGAAAGGACTGGTTTTGAGCACCTCACAATCTTGATTTCTGGCAATGTGAGTAACTGTGGTTCCTTGGCAGCTGCTTGCATACGCGATGCCTGGACAGATCCCACCATCACTCAACTTTAGCATGTTGAGAAACAAATCATCTGAAGATCATCCCGCAATGGAAAAAAAATAAATGTGAACTTCCGATTGTAGTCATTGGTTTTTGAAGCATACTTGTATAGAGCATGGGATCTGGTGATTAGTAATTAGCTCAAAACTAAGAAATCTTGCGGGGATCGTGTTATTCATTGCTGGTGTTCAGGGAGGCTGGGGAAGCCATGAAAACAGTTCCGCATTACATAGGAGCACCCACTGATTGCAGTTTGAAGTTTTTCTTGTCATTGCACATGTACAATGTACAGGGCATAGTTAACTACTTTGTCATAATCACCTGACAAGATCATATTGTTTGATCTGTTGTTTTTGACATTTGGCGAAAGATGTCACAATTTTTCAACCTACATAGACATCGGTGTGGCAGAAACCAAAGCTAATAAAGTTGTTAAAAGGTGGAATCATCGCCATCTGGTAATATAATCAAATGAAGTCTCGTACGCTTCTGAGCTGTCTTTTGTTTCCCCATCTTTCCAATGACAACCGCCCAGGCTTAAACTATATTGTAAACAAAGAATGGATGATGGGACAGGCATGGTGTTTCTATGAAAATTTTCGATCATCTTCAGCTTCCAAGCCAACGCCCTCGTTAGCAAACTTTTATTTTTGATATTTTGATTGCCATAATGGCATATTATACGCCGGGTGTTGCTGTGCTTTTTTCTGCTTTGTCATTTGTAGGGCCTTCAATTCCATATGGTAAACTTTCCATAATCAGATATCCCTCGCTATTAAGTTGCATTTCGTTTTATGTCCAGATTGTCAACTTAAAAAAGGTCTTCTCAACACATGAGACGTTAAAGAGTCTGAAAAAGAATTGTTTTTGCTGCTCAAACCCGTGACCTGAGGTCACAGTTTATTCATTCACATCTCTCGCATGGTTGCCTTTGTGCAGAACATAGCTACAATGAACAGGGCATCAAATGAAACGGCAATTAGCCATGGTGGTCTTCATTCATGGCATACAGATGAACAATTCATAAAAACTGGGCAAAACTATCTCCTTGCATACCGCAAAACCTTTAGCACAAGTTCTTCCCTACTGGCGAGAGGAACTGCTGCAAGTTGCCTTTGTTTGCAAGAAACCACAAGTTTCTATTTCGTGCTGGACTTCAATATGGAAATTATGATGGTCTTTCAAAGCCTCTAAGCTTCAGGTTGGAGATAGATGACCATTTATGGACTATGGTGACAGCTGCTGTAAGTGCAGTTGAGCCAGTGCACCATGAAATGATTTACAAGACTAGAGGAGGTAGTGCAACACTGTGCTTGGTAAACACTGGCGATGGAATTCCTTTCATTTCTTCGCTTGAAACTACATTTATGATAGCATATTTTTATCGGCTGATGGAGAACAAAACGGCTTTGCTTCTTCATGGTAGGATCGATTATGGTTCAAAACAAGAGTATTGAGCAGACAAAGAAGAATGTCTCGGGCATAAACATTTGAAAGTGATGCAAGTTATGCGCATGTTAATTGTGCTGTAAATTGAATGACTTGCACGGGAAACTAATAGGTACTCTACAAGAATGCAGCAACCGAATATGGAAATCAAAAGAAATGACAAAGTATCTCAACATTGCTGCACAAGTCATCCCTGATGGATCCGCCAATGGTGAAAATGGCCCGCCATGGGCGGTATTGGCAAATGTAATACAAGCTAAACATTTATCAGATTCCATCCGTCTACAGGTCAAGTTTTCTGATTAGAAAACTGTTGTGGCCTACTTTGTGCTGTATTTTGTGACCCCATGTTCATATATGCTTCAAATAAAACAAGCAAAGATTTTCATTGACAACCAAAAATTAGCTGTCACATACGTTCCAGAATGGGTTAGATTTACTGACCAGTGTCTTGATATAATTGTACCAACTTCAACTTGCAACGATTTCTCCGGCTGAAGGGTCTATATCAGCACCAATCCTCAATGCCATAGAAGTGTTCACTCTGATTCAGGTGTCTAAAGTATCAAATTGTCCCCAAAGCATTGCTACATGCACAGCAACATCGTAGATATGGACTCTAGGCACATCTCAGTAGGGGGAACATGAATTTTTTTAGAGGGCACCATGTAGTTGTGGAATTTTTTCTTTTATTTAATTCATTTGTCCTTTTTTAAGTTTTTGGGATCTTCTTCAACTGTCCTAATGTTTTACGCAGGCTGCTGTGACATGAAATTGATACCAATCTGACTATCTTGTTCTTTGTCCATGACAAAAAAATTTTAGCATCTGCTAAGCAATATATTTCTTTCCATACATACATACATATATATATATATATATAATTCCGCACTATTTTATTTGCATCAAGATCCTAGAAACTCAACCAAGATACATCGAGTAACTATGGAATAGACAGCAGTAATGTCATCTGATCTGTTATTTTAATTTGGCGGTTGAGACTCAAAAGCAATAAGATCTTCTCTAGGATCAAGTATAAAGTATTGCACATAAGGAATGCATGTAAATTTTCTCATTGAAATCCTTTTTGTTTTTTTTTAAACAAAAATGACATTCCTGCATACAAAAGCTACAAAATGTAGGTAAAAGATCAGATACATGCAGCCCTATCATATTTTTATTGAAGTAAAATCAATACAAAAAGCATAAATATAGTCCCAAATTTAGCCTCATTCTATTTATTAATTAATCCATCCTAAAATTGAAAAAGAGAAAATGAGAGTAAACTAGACCTTGAGTTGTGTCCGCCGAAGAGCATTGGAAAAACTCATGCTGTGAGGCATTGAACAATAGATTCCATTGGGTTTTATGGAAAATTCTATTTGAGGGCTAAACTCTGGGTTAATTTCTACTAGCCCAAGGCTCTAGAAATCTTTGTAATACCCATAAGAAACATACCTTACAATGCTCTATACCCAGCGCCAAATAAATAAATCCGAATCATTGATTGGCACAAATGGCTTCCTACCCCCTCCCCCCCCCCCTATGAAGTATAGACCAAAGGATATAAGGATTAACCTCTCTAGCCCTATGGTTAGATTCCAAAACCCATGAGGCCTCAACTTTTATGTTTTTCTGTGTTAACCGTAAGGCCTCACTTTGATTTGTCAGGTTGGCAAACGATAGCAGCTTTGTATAAAGAAAATATTAACAGGGGTAGCTTTTCTCGAAGAAAGAGCAGGAGCTTTTTCATTAGTTTTCACAACCTCATATATCATCAAAGGCCGGTGTATGGCTAAATGCTAATCACTGGATATAAAGAAAAACGCCAAAAAATTGGCAGATTCAACATTGACGCTGCAACCTGACTCATTCTAATGAATTGAGGAGACATAACTGGAACTTTACATTGCAAAATAAAGGACTTGTTAATGTTGAGGTAGAACCGGTCTCTTTTCCCACATATCATAATGCACCACGAAATTATCCTGCATGCATGTTGAATAAGAGGCGGGACGCTTAGAAAATATATTGCTAGTTGACTGAATAAGGAAGTAGGCCAAGCCAAGTATAATGAAAAAGAAAATACCACAAACCTTCCGGATTATTTCAAATGTGTTTGGATCAAAACAATGATAAGACCCACGCTCATATGTGCTTGTCTTAACAAGCGGCTCCACGTTAGGGACTCTAAAAAACCACAACCTGTGCTCTTTGTGGTAAAACCATCCTCTGTTATAACTGCCAAGAGGTCCGAACCAACATTAGTAACAAAGCTATCCAACAGCTGCCAAAAATAGAACAGTGAAGAGACACTGCCAGACAAATTTTCCTTCATAGTTTGAGCAAAATCAATAAGAACTCCATATGGAGAGAAGGTTGAGCAGGGAAGGGGCCACACAGATGAGCAAACCCAAAACCAAAGATTATTCTGCGGAGAGCTTACAGTTCATTTGCAGCAAATAGTTGTGCTTCATCCTTTGGCATGCTGAAAAAAAGTGGGAAAAAATAACCATGACAAATGTGAAAACACAAGGAAGAAAAAGAAGGAAATATCAATCATGAAATGCACCTGTAAAATATATAGAACAATGTTTCCACCAAGAATTTTGAAAAGTAACCTTGCTGCAATCATTCAAAACCAGTGAAGATCAAGAAAAGAAAATTGGAAAACAAGAACAAACTAGAGGAAGAGGAGAACAGCAACAAGGAAAAGCTGCACACATGTAGAACAGGTGGTTGCTTGGCATAATAACACTGGGGCACGCTGAACTCTGGATCACCCTTGGCTGGCTCATCAGACCATGGGGAGCCAAATGTCTTATGAAGATTTTCTGCCGAATTCAAATTCAATCCAAGGGTTGTTAAATCAATTCCAAGAGCAAGCGATGTCAGATCAGGGTCACTCATCCTTATAACACTTAGCAGGCCAAGTAACCCAAATGGATCAGGAGTAGATTGCGCAGCCTGAATAGATTTCATGCCCTGATCCCTAAATGGCTGACTGACAGCCGACATTTGTTGTAGACGAAACTGGGACTGATTCTGCTGCTGTTGCTGATACTGCTGGATAAGCTGGTCATATCCAATACCAGAAACAGTACTAGGCGAGTTTAGAGGTCTGAGTCCAATCCCAGGAGGTCCATTTGCCTGAAAGAATGCTATGGACATAAATTCTTCAAGCAATGACTAAGATAGACACTCCACCACAAACAAAACCATTCATGTAAAGGAAACAAATAAATTTGCTATTTAGATTGCTCCATTCTTCTATAAACAGAAAAACTCAAACACATGTCCCTATATCATACACGGCACCAAAAACATGCCTGTGAGTGATAGCTTGAATGGGAAGAAGGAAATATGTCTGAACCATGAAGAAGATCTTGAGTGTTTACAGATGAAAAGTTGACACCACTACTGCTGACAGCTGGGGCATGTTGCTGCTGCTGCTGAGGCCGATATGATGAATAAGTACCCCCTAAGTTGAACCCAGAAGACCTCCCCATCTGAAGAATGCAGCTTTAAGCACGTTAGAAAGCACAAATAGATAGCATAATAATATTGCCAAAATCTTTTCTCAGGCTCACAGAGAAGTGCTGAGATTGCATCATGGACATGGTATTGTCATGCAGTTGCTCTTTCTGGTGCAAATCCATGCTGTAATCAGCATTGCCACCTAAACCAAATAGACAACTTTGGTCAATACCATGCTATTGAAATTGCAAACTAAGAGGAACATACCCACTTCAATTACAACAATACTAGATCCCTCCCAGGCAAGAGCTTAAAAAAAATTTCCATTATAAAGGATAGCTTTCTACATAAGATGCTGGAAATATCACCATAAAAACTTTGCAGCACAATGTCAGATCACAAGGTCCCAAGCAATAAACAACACGAACTTCTTTTTTTACCTTCCTAATTTATTCAGGTCTATCTCATGTCAATTTACAAACAATCACTAGGCTAATCAGCATCAGATTTTATTTTACATAGCACTGCTGAATAGTATTTAAATTTATTAAACTTCTATATGAAAAATTAAAAAAAAAAAGTGTGATAGAAAACATAAGTAGACAAATAAATATCTACAAACCTTTAAATCCTGGCAAAGCTGGAAAATCTTCATTTTGGATGCTAAATTCTTGGTTTTGCTGAACTATAGGACTAACTCCAAGACCTTGTTTTCGAAGTGAACCTGAAACATTTTGCCTCTTTTTTTATTCCCAATCACAAACAAAAGTGAACTACATTAGCAACAGTATGATTGGACAAATCATGCTCTAATTACCCAATTGTCCCTGGGGCCCTCCCGCAGAACTAGGACGACTGGTCAATGAGGGGAAATCATTATTTATGTCAAATGGAGAACTGTCATTGGAATTCACATCATTCAACATCCCCATAGAACTCAGACTGTTCACTGCTTGCACATGGCTTTGTGTGAGAGGACCACCAGCCGTAGGATATGAGTTGCCTAACATAGAAATTACCTGCGGAGATCCTGGAGCCAGCAAGTGTCATCTAAACAATATATACAACTAAATGCAATCTAGCAAAATATGCATTTATCATCAATCAAACTCTATTGCTATATCCAAATTTGTATTCTAAATCCAGAAAGTATCACATGAAAGACGATTATTCAGATTCAAAAGAAAGAAACAATCAAATCCAGGCTGGAAAATTCCTATCAGTTGGGTGTTTTTCTTTATTCCAATATGGCAAATATAATCAAGATAACCACAACTTCTATATCACAAAACAAGGCAAACTTCTACCAAGCATCAAGTGAATTTACCGTCCAATATAACCAGAAGGGAGTAATCCAGTTAATTACATAGTCATCACAAGCCATCATAAAAGTAATATGATGACTACGATGCTTATCCATCAAAGTGTTAATAATTCTTTCATTCTTAGCACACTTATACCTGGTGGAAGCACACTACTCATCAATCGATTTTGTCCTTGCACGCCTAAACTTCCAGATCCATTACTTGCAGTTAAATTTAGACGTGAAGCAAGACCAGGCATAGATAGTCCTCCACCAGAGCTTATGTTCCTTCCAATGTTTCCCCCACCAACCATGTTTCCCATAGAACTTGTGATCCGAGGACCTGCATTTCCCAAAATTGGGGACACACCCAATCCTGGAACAGCATTCCGGTTACCAATTGCAGCAGAAGTTGGGAGAATCCCAGGAATAGAACCGCCAATTCCATTTGTGTTACTACTAAATCCAGGGTTTCCCACAACACTTATACCTCCTCTACTTGTAACTCCTGAATGTCCATGGGAGCCGCCATGGGATAACTGCATGAAGCAGAAAGACAGAATATAGCCATGAGGAAACAGCAAAGAATATTTCCTTTATTGCACTCAAGTAACTAAATTTACTGGCTTGTAAGATTAGACACCTGAGAGAGTGCAACAGGAAGATTATTCGATGCAAATCGTCCACCAGAAAGGCTACCAGTAGGCTGCTGAACCCCACCAGAGGGAACATTGTTTATTGTTGAGTTTCTAGATGCAAGTGTCCCTGGCATGCTAGGAACATTAAAGCTCCCATGAATATTGTGCAGCCCTTGAATACTTCCTGCAACAAGAAGCAGGACAATTACGGAAATTGTTGATTGGAAAACACAGGTGAAGCTCCATGGAATTACTGACCGGTGTGATGAAAAACAGGAGAAGCTGCACCAGACTGGCCAGTGAACGACGTAGCAAAAGATCGCCCTGTACTGTCTGGAAGATTTGAAGCTGAACCGTTTAGAGAAGACTGCAATTCACACGTTATTTTTTACAATAAACCAAAGATCATGAAACATGTAAAGTTCCAAACCCTCAAATTCAAAAAGCAAATCTAAAAATTCCAGTATAAAATCACAGAGGCAATTGAAATAGATCATAAAGACAAGACACACAGCTCAACATTGATAATGTATCTAACACAGCAGTTTATACCAGTGAATATATTGCAAGGCCCAAGTTGAACGGTAGAAAAAGATGCAAAACTTGCAACCATGCTTAAGAACAGCTCCAATGTTTTTTTAAAAAATAAAAAACAAAAAATCCTACTGCTAATGACTCCAGAATCCAAATTTCACCACTGACATAATTCCCACCAGTATCATATGTCAAGATAGAAATCAGCACATGACAAACATAACCACATGCATGAACTGTTTGTCGAACTGAAACATGCATCTCCCAAATTTCAGGAAATTGATTAACAAGTAAATATGTAATTACTATCTTAAAAACGGATGAGATTTTGGTGTCTATGTGCACCAAGTGAAACCATATTTAACATGGGGACTAAAAAAAGTATCATAAAAGGTAGAACAGAGTGATGGTCCAAAACTTGTAAGTTTTAACATGATATCTGGAAAAGTGGCAGTACATTAAGTAGCCCCGACATTGTACAAATGTCAAAAGGACATGTGAAAAATCATTCCTTGCCAAGAAGTAGTTGTTCCTTGTCTTGAGTTGACTGAAAGATGAAGACTTATCCCTTAGCTTTTCTCAACAGAAATTCAATTATAGCCTGAAAAGGACAATATGATTGTGAGAAACTAGCAACAATACTTAACCAACTGAGCTCTGCAAAAAGAATGCTGACTAGCTTATTCCAATAAAGACCGCAAAATCATAATTATATCTAGGCCAAAGGGATAAAAGCTTCTAGTCAATTACTTCAAAGAAATCTTGAATCTCCATACTCATTCACATATTCATCTTGAGCTATTCTGTAAATATGCACTTGTACAATGAACAAAATGCAATCCAACTTGCATGTGCATGTGCACACACAAAATTCTATCTATTTATAATGTGCTTGCTCAGCTTTTACAATGTACTTTGACCTTAAAATACACAAGCAAGTGTAGAAAAAAAAAACACAAATTAGTGGCATAAGCCTAACGGCATATCTACTGCAAGACAAAACATTTTTTACACAAAATTATCCAGTACCAACAGAAAGAATGAGAAATCATCCAAGTGTTTACAACAAATTCCGGTTCACACATAAGTTCCTTTAGCCATGTTTTGAAATCCAATTTACCCATGGCTTTATGTTTCACCACAAACTTACATAAATGACCTTATGCAAAACTCCGGAAATATGATAAAGAGACAATAACAGCATCTTAGATAATTTTAGATCAACAAAACCACTAAATCATTTTACAATTTTATGCTTAAACCATAAGAATTCTACTTCAGAAACATATCTAAGGCAACCAAAATGCTGAATAAACACCCAAACGCTATGGGTGGCCCTTTTTCACTTCCAAATATTACATTGGCAACCAGCAATTTCAAAAACAAAACTTACTCTCCTTCCGCAAGGAATGAAACACAAAGCTCCTCTTAAATTTAAAACGCTAATTGTACTAAATAATATAAATTTAAAAAAAAAATTAGCAGCGAGGGACATTTATGGGGAAAAAAAACCAATATTTCTACAAGATAGGACTAACACACTATCCAACTATATCCTAACTAAACTTATTTTCCAGAACAATTAAACCAAAAAAAAATAAAAAATGCTAAGGAATCCCTAGCTATCTCACTTCTTAAAAAAATTTCCCACGGTTTCTCAGACGCCAAACAAACGCCAAAATTAAGCACACAGTTTCCATTTCTCAGGCTATGATCCAAAGGACCAGCACATAGAAGATCCCGAGACCGGAAAAGATGGATTAACCCTAAATCCTGCCCGAAAATCGTAACAGACAGTGGGCTATTTCGTTATTTCATAATAGAGAACGTGAACTCGAAGATGCGACGCCGAGATCGGACTCGGGCGAGTCCGGATCGGGCCGGACTCAGAGAGATAGAGAGAAGAGAGTACCTGAGACGCGGATCAGCGACGGAGACAAAGGACTGTTTGGGGCTTGTGAGTCAAAGGGAGAGAGTTCGGGTTTGGGTTTGCCCTAAATCCAAACAGCGAATAAGAGAAGGAGAGAGAAAGTGAGAGACAGAGAGAAAATTAGAAAATAAAAAATAAACAGTGAACCACTCAGAGAGAGGCCATCAAATACACGAGATAATGAGCGACGGGTTCGGATATAGTGGGAGTGAGAAATCGGGTGCCGTCGCGTGTGTCTTAACTCAATGGAGGTCTTTGTTTTCTCGAAACCGATTGGTGGACCCCAGACGTGGATTGCACTTTATATTACATGGTTACACGGTGATAGGTTGGGGACCCCGTGCGGTAAAAACCGCAACGACGGGGAACAGATACAGTAAAAAAAATTTTTAAAATGTAAGAATAGGAAGAATTCATTCAACCACCCACCTATCTT
Source organism: Kandelia obovata (assembly GCA_021464305.1). Classification (NCBI taxonomy): domain Eukaryota; kingdom Viridiplantae; phylum Streptophyta; class Magnoliopsida; order Malpighiales; family Rhizophoraceae; genus Kandelia; species Kandelia obovata. The sequence continues at coordinate 4,331,869 of CM038487.1, forward strand.
TTAACGAATATAGTTTCGTTGTATGCAAAATTATAGATTCGATGCCTTATTTAAAATTTTATTGAAATTAAATATGCATCTTAAATATTTATATAATTTATCATAGTTCTTGTTAGATTACTCTTTTGATGTCTAATTGGGTCTAGCCCAACATATTATAAAATGTTCAATTCTCTCAAATTCAAACCTATTTATGTAACAAAGAATTAATCTAACGTGTAAAAGATTATCCGATACACACTTACCAAAATTGAATATATATATATATAGTGTTTACTTTTTAAAGATCAATAGAAAGATTTAAACAAAATTTAATTTATGATTATTTTTTAATTTTAAAATTATACAAATATTAACAAAAACGATATTATTCTATGAACATATGTATATATATTGTCTATAATATCTGTTTAAGATTGAAATTTGCGCTAGGAGCCTGAAGCCCTGGTGTGGGTGTTAGAACTGCTAGGAGCCTGAAACCAAACCGCGCAGCTTGTGACATACAAGAGAGGTCACTAAAAATGTTATGGGCTAGATCTGACCAATGCTGTTGGGTTTGAGCATTTCCGAATGGTTTGGTCAAACTGTACGTGCTTGTCTTTGCTCCGCGTTGTTTTTATTCTGTAAGAATAAAATAGAATTCAACCATTTAATAGTTTGAAATCATTTTTAAGATTATAAGTTTTGGACTCAATTTCCCATGGACGCCCGACCTAATTAAAAAGAAAAACTAAAATTCAATCCTAATTACCCAAATTTTGACTTATTTTTACTCGATTGCGAGATTTTCATTAAAGACCAAAGAATGAAGTCGCTGTTTCTAAGTGCACAAAAATTTTCTACGATGCTCACGGAAACACAAGAATTTAACTATATGGTCACTGATAAATTTTAATTATAAGATACGCGTATCAAATAAGTATCAATTTAATTATATAACTCTTTTTTTTTAATACAATAATATTTTTGTTATAACACCTTGTTTTTTCCACAGAAGAATAAGAGAATGCGGGTTAGGTGGCAACCTGCCATGCCGTCTCAAGATAGTGCCGTTTTGAGACGGTTTCAATATTTTTCCCTGCACTAGATATCAACTGCCTCACATCCATGTTGTCGTTTTATTTTTTTTTTTAAAAAAAAACCTTTTTGCATGCTTGTCGAGTTGTCTTTTGAGAGGTGATAAAGATAATATATTTTTGAGAAGTATATTAATTATTAATAACTTCGCATCTTTGTCTCGTTATCGACTGACTCATTGTTATTCTGAGCAGCGGAGCCAGGGGCGGAAGCAATTTTACTTGGAGATTTTACACATGACCCGCAAAAACAGTGGTTGGCCAGCTTTCCTTTTCTTTCTTATATATATATATATATTTGTTTATTTCATATAATCAATTCTTACTTATCACCATTTATTTATTTTTTATTTTTTTAATATCAAAGCCAATTACCTTTGTTTACATCCCAAAAAGAAAGAAGATCAATATAATAGTGCTTCAGTTTTATAACTTATTTGACCTCATATCGTATTCGCGATTGACTCCAATCATGCCATTTTTGCCAATAATTTTGCAAACTTTTAAGTAATAAAAAACTCATCTATCATTTTTTCAACATTCATGACAATTCCCCACAGATTTCTACATATTTCATGGTCGTGCTACAAGGGCAGAAAGTTCCTTTCCAAAGCAAGCATTAAAATATGTTTTTCGAGCCCCATGCTTTCAGGACAAGCAATTAAAATCCTTTAATTTTGTATTTAAATTTTAATCACTCTATTTTTCTCTCTTGACATTTTAATATTCTTTATAATAATAAAAAAAAAATATTTTTTTTCGATGAGATTTTCTAACTTGAATAGAACTTTTAAGTAACCTAAGAAGGAGACTCTATGTGTCAACCCTTCAATTTAGGTGTTAATTAAACCTAATTCTACTATTATATTTTTGGAAATTCAAGGGTTCACGTGATGATCATTATTTCATTTCACATGAGAGCTTGACATTCAATGATACAGATCCAAATGAAAATTAAGTGTCAACCTCGTGAGTGATATTGGTATGGTTAGTTTTCCTAGCCACCCCATTACTGTATCACTTTACTCTTTTATCACACACTCATTAATATATATATATATATATATATATTTATTTTTATTTTTTTGGGTACAAATTACATTCATTAATGTGAACTACTGCCAAACTTAAGCAAAGCAAATTGCCCTAGTTAGATTATAGTAGTAAAGGTGAGGAAATGGGAGCTTATCATCATCCTAATTAATATGGTCACTTTGGTTCTTATTTCAGGTGGGGATTTCTTGCATTTTCATCTGTGCACAAATAGCTGTCATTTTAAGTAGTAATTTTAATTTTAGCTCCTAAAACTATGTGTCAATTCCCTGATTGGACAGCTCAGAGGGTCTGCCTCTCACCAACTTCAACAGGAAGCTAAAGATAAAAACTACTTTTTACCTAACTTTTTCTTTTTATTTTGTTCAAGCAGTCCATAAAACGGATAAAAGTCAAAGCTTTTATCACGAAGACGTTTTATTTTTATTTTTTCTTTTGAGTATACTACCGTTAGAGTTTTAATTTTAGCATTCGAAATAATTATTCGGTAACTCTATTAGGATCGTTTCCTTACGACATCAAAAGTTCCTAAAACACTGTCATTTTCAAACTCAAATTTAATTGTAATATGCTTTCACCAATTACAAATATACTTTTGACTTAAAATTCATGTTTTTTTGAACTATAATCACAATTTCAAGCGCATATTTAGTAGACTATTTAAATAGATCAATAGTTAAATTGCTTTTGAGTTTTGAATAAACACATTATCATATATATATATATATATAGATAAAGAACATAAAAAAAAGAAAAAAGGGAAATCTTTTGAGCAAATGAATCGGATAAGAAATAAACACTTTTATTCATTGGATTTACGGAATATAAAATTACAAGGAAATTACAGGTCAAACAGGTTATAAGATCTATCAAAAAGAGAGAAAAATTAGTCTGAAACATGTTGATTGTGTCTCCCAATCAGCAAATGCATTTTGGTTTTCATGCTTTTTAATCCATCAAACCTCCCACTTCCACAAACTTTCTCCATTTCTTTCTCCATTGTTGAGGAAATATCCTTTTTTTTATATATATAATCCATGTGTGTGTGCAAAGTTACATTATTAAATTTTAATTATTAATTAAAATTTTAAAATAAATAAATAAATAAATAATAAATTAAAATTAAATTATTTTAATCTTTATGTTGAATTCTCTCAGTCAATGCAATAAAACTCTAAAAACTAGAAGTGGAAGCCTCTCGCTCCGTAACTTTGTCCCTCTGCTGCCGGTAACAATCTCTACCACAAAGAACATGCTCTTTCTTGATTTCTCCACCTACTTGCCAAGAGGGGTTAAGATAATGGCGAGCTAATCGCGATTTACCACATGCAAGAATATTCACTTAATAAGCTCAGCTTTTCAACCTCCGGGAAAAGCTTAGCTGGTTCATGCTTTTTGGATTCTTCGTTTTTTTTATGCTCCCTAGCTTTCTGTTTCGTTTGTTAGCTCGGTTTCCTATCAATTGACTAATGCATAAAAATCTAGGAATAAGTCAATATCCCGGTTTGGCAAACAGTTCAAGCCAGCTTTTGCCTTGCTGATTTTATTTTTTTTATTATTATTGTTTTCTGGTGTTGGTCTAATTCAAATCGTAGAACCCTTTTTTGGATTTCATTTCTTAAGGGGTACACCAGATTTGCCTTCTGTCCACTAATTCGTTTCTAGCTCTCTCTCTCTCTCTCTCTCTCTCTCTCTCTCTATAGGTATTGGATCTCACATGATCACAAAAGGTGCCATCTTTCTCCTTTTTGTTCAGATATCTTCATGGGTTCTTAATTTCAGTCCTCTGGGTTATTAGCAACTGTAAGTTCCTTGTGTTGACTTTGGAAAGTCTGGATTTTTCTCTGTCACTCAAACCTTTTCCTTTGGCCTGTTGGTTTGTAAGATTGATTGTTAGAAGCTCTCTCTTGCGTTGCTTTTTCTGTGCCAGAACCATATATTTAACTCCCTTAGTCACTTCTGAATCTTCTGTCCATTGGTTTCTGAATTTTCTTGTATTGCAATTGAGTAGTGGTCAATTCTGTATTGCTCTATGCTTAGAAGAATCTTAGGGTCTCCATAAGTTCAAAGACAATTAATCTTTTTGTTCCTTGATAGATCTTCAGGTCTTCTTGTGATGGCTAACAGAGGACCTAATTGTTTGTATTGGTGTTTATCAATCTTGAGTTTGGCATGTCTATCTAGAGGATATACTCCTGTAGACAATTACCTTATAGACTGTGGATCGTCCACTGATACTACGGTTGGTAACCGTGTTTTTCTGGCTGATAGCTCTGCGTCGAAGTTGCTTTCGACTCCAAAAGAAATCTTTGCCAATACTTCCATATCAGTCACCTCTTCCACTGATTCACTGCTTTATCAAACAGCAAGAATCCTGAATGGAACCTCAAAATATACATTTTCAATTAGCCAACCCGGAAGACATTGGATTCGCCTTTATTTCTATCCATTTGTTTACAGTAGTTACAATATGAGCAAGGCAAGTTTTGATGTTTCCACCCAAAAACATGTCCTCCTCAGCAATTTCAGCGCGAAAACTTTTGTAGTCAAGGAATTTTGTGTTAATGTGGCCTCAAGTAATCTCGTTGTCACCTTCACACCATCCAACAATTTGTTTGCCTTCTTAAATGCCCTGGAAGTTGTTTCGGTGCCTGATGTGCTCCTTAATAATGAACCTAGCACTGTTAATACAGTGGGAAAATTCCAAGACTTGTCCTGGCAGGCATTGGAGACTGTTTTTAGGGTGAACATGGGTGGACCAGCAGTTTCATTTGAGAATGATACGCTTTGGCGAACTTGGGTGCCTGACCAAAATTTTCTTGTTCAAAATGATTTGGCCATAGACATCTCCAACATTGGAGCTGTCAACTATTTAACCGGTATGGCAACACCAGATATTGCTCCCCCTGTTGTCTATGGTACCGTTGCCCAAATGAACTCTTCGGGAAATCCCAACAGCAATTTCAATGTGACCTGGAAGTTCAATGTGGATCCAGGATATAGGTACCTAGTTCGATTCCACTTCTGTGATATAAGCAAAGCCCTTCATGAGCTCTACTTCAATGTTTATATTGACTCCTGGCTTCTTGTTGAGGGTCTTGATCTGGCTAGTGTGTCAAATAATGTGTTGGGTGCAGCATATTATATGGACTATGTTACAGCTCCGACTATCAGCGATATGCTTTTTGTGAGAGTTGGTCCAGCTCATTCCATACCTGGTGCCTATCCTGATGCAATCCTCAATGGGTTGGAGATCATGAAAATGAACAATTCTATGGGCAGCCTCGATGGTCCAGTTTCCATGGTTTCAGATACAAGTTCAAACAAGAATGATGTTGGCAAGATAGTGGGTTCAACCATTGGAGCAGTTGCAGCACTGGTATTGGCTGGAGGTCTCTTTATGTTCTTTAGAAAAAGAAGTAAGCAGGCAGGAAAAAGGCATTCAAAAACTTGGACTCCTTTAACAATTAGTGGGGGAACTTCGCACACCCTGGGTAGTAAGTACTCAAATGGGACTATGACTAGCCTCACCTCAAATGCTGGATACCGTATCCCTTTTGCAGCAGTTCAAGAGGCAACCAACAACTTTGATGAGAGTTTGGTTATTGGGATTGGAGGATTTGGGAAGGTATATGAAGGAGTTCTAAGTGAGGGTACAAAAGTGGCAGTCAAAAGGGGAAATCCACGCTCTCAGCAGGGACTTTCAGAGTTCCAGACTGAAATTGAGATGCTCTCTCAATTTCGCCATCGCCATCTAGTTTCTTTAATAGGGTACTGTGATGAAAAGAATGAGATGATCTTGGTGTATGAATACATGGAGAATGGGACTTTGAAGAGCCACCTCTATGGCTCAAGTTATCCCTGCTTGAGTTGGAAAGAAAGGCTTGAGATATGCATTGGAGCAGCTAGAGGGCTCCATTACCTTCACACTGGCTATGCAAAAGCTGTCATTCATCGCGATGTGAAGTCTGCCAATATCTTGCTTGATGCAAATCTCATGGCTAAAGTGGCCGATTTTGGTCTCTCAAAGACAGTCCCAGAATTTGATCAAACCCATGTGAGCACAGCAGTGAAGGGGAGTTTTGGTTACCTTGATCCTGAATATTTTAGAAGGCAGCAACTGACGGAGAAATCAGATGTGTATTCATTTGGGGTGGTATTGTTTGAGGTTCTTTGTGCAAGACCTGTTATAGACCCATCCCTTCCAAGGGAAATGGTGAATCTAGCAGAATGGGCGATGAAATGGCAGAAGAGAGGGCAGTTGGAGCAAATAATAGATCCTGCGCTTGTGGGGAAAATTCAACCTGATTCACTTAGGAAGTTTGGGGAAACCGGAGAGAAATGCTTAGCCGATTTTGGGGTTGACAGGCCTTCCATGGGAGATGTCCTGTGGAATCTGGAGTATGCTTTTCAACTTCAAGAGGCACGTGTTCTGGGCGAACCTGAAGATAACAGCACTAACATGATTGGGGAGCTCCCTCTGCAATTAGACAACTTCAGCCATGTTGGTAATAGTGCTTCTGTTGGACAATTTAATGAAACAACATCGGATGATCTCTCAGATGCCTCCATGAGTAAGGCATTCTCCCAGCTGGTGAAATCTGAAGGCAGATGACTCATTGGAGAAGTCTCCTCTCCAACCATTGTGGAACCTACCTCAGAATTCTTGGGGGAAGGTGGAACCTGAAGTTGCCAAGGTTCACCTTTTGTCTTTGGTGCTGATATTCTACAGCTGGTCACTACTTCAAACATGTGTCTAAACCAAGCCAATGTTTCTCTGAACTTACACAATCAAAAGGCTGAAGTCATTTCTTAGTTCTTCTTGTATAGCAGGGATTGTGGTTGAAGTTGGAATTTTGGAGAGTTGATAACGTGGTGTTACATATCTTTCTCATTTTAGTTTGAAAGTCTCTACTTTGATTATAATTATATGTTGAGAAGCTTTTGTACAAGAGTTACATTTGGTTCCTTGTCTCTGGTGATGTTCAGGTCATGTTTTGCTTGTAACAATTTTGTCTCGCCTTATCAGTTTTTGCTTGTTTTTGGTCAACACCCAACACATTAATCAAAAACATGCATGGACCCACAAAGGAACGAAATGGGCATTTGTGGCTTTATAGGCCAAGGTTTTGGGCTTCTAATTTCAATTAGAATCAATTACTTATAAATTATATATATATATAATGACAAAATTTTTCACATTAAATTTATAATCACTTTTTTAAGTAGTATTTTTTTTATATCACCTTCTTGTTTTTGATGATTATATCATGTTAAAATCTAAATTTTTGTACTTAACTTTTAAATTTAGAGTTGACAAATATAAAATTTGAATCAAATTTAAAATAAATTATTAATATATTTTTAAAGAATTTAAATTTAGAGAAAATATGTAAAATAAATGAGTTATTGATTGTGGATAAAAAAAAAAAAAAAAAAAAAGGCGGCTCTTGTAAAATTTGATATTCACAGAGAGAGAGAGGAAGGATTCCAATTGGCCAAAGCAAAGCTAGGGTTGAAATTAGATCGATACTAGACGACGTCGTCATTGGTGAACTAGACTTCAGGTCAAAAGCAACACCGTCGTTTTGGGTTTGAGGAAGATTTACATACGAGTCGGAGGGTCAATAACAAAGCGGAAGAAATCAACTGGACATTAGATTTGATTAAGGAGGAGAGAGGAGAAGGAGAAGGAGTAAGAAGGCGATGGGAGAAAGTACAGAGCCGTCATTCTTCAGAAAGCACTGGGAAGGCTACAAGGAGTTCTGGAAGGAGAGGTTTTCTTTTCTTGATAACTACAACAGATTCCTGGACAAGCCACTCCCTCCTTGGTCTTCCTCCGACGTCGACGCCTTCATCGCCATCGATCCTGCTCACGGCCCCGCCGTTAGATTTCCATCCTCCTTTTTTTTTTTTGATTGCGATTGGTAGAAATAAGGATGTGTTTATCTGGGTATCTTATGTTTTTCCTTTTTGATTTCCTTTTTTTTTTGTTTGAAAGTTTTAATTTTTTATTCACTTTCTCTTTCTCTATTTTTAGCTGTTTATTTTGTTTGTAATGTAGTTTAGCTTATGTGGGTCAGTTCTTTTTACCTTGGATGAGCGATCTCGTGATTGCTTTTCTGCTTGCTATGGCAATAGTCATCCCTTCATTGATTACTTGGATTCCTTAACTGTGTTGCTGCTATGGCAATCGTTGAGATTTTTGGGTTTAATACATGTGTTCCGTAATTCACAATTTGATTGCACAGTCACGCTTGATTGCTACTGATGAATGTGCAATTGGGAGAAAATTGACTTGTCAATCGACTTATTGCTTTGATAGTTTAGCTTATGTTGTAAAGCAATTGATGCACGATTGAATTATTGCTTTCTGATGTTTGTGTATCTACTGCTTCACCTCTAACTATGGAAGTGTTGTTTTATTTCCCTTTTTCAGCTGAAGGCTGCTAGGGAAGCGGTGCCATTATGTGTTAAAGGAAGTGCTATAGGAGCCGTGTCAACTGCTTTTGTTGCTTGGAAGTATTCAAAAAGTTTACATGGTAGTGTGCCTTTCCCATTCTCTAGTAGCTGTTTGCATCTTTCTGTTTAGAAGCTGTTCCTAGAATTAAGATATTTGCAGTCAATTTGAGATAAAAGAGATTCATAGGTGATGTGTGATAAGTGCATTGCATAGAGCTTGTTCCACATTTACAGATAAAATTCATGTGCATGTGTAGTTTGGACAATGTTATGTGAACCACTTTCTTCTTGGGGACTTAGCTTCTAGCCGTGTTTGCCTTTCATTGCTAACAAACTCAAGGCAAGAAAATTAAATGTTGAGAAAATTGAAAACCTGATGCTCTTCACTTTTGCTTGATGAGAGATGTTTTCAGCAGCAGGCAGCCAATAATAGTAAACTCTGTCGATATTGTTCTTATTTTATGAAAAGAAGTGGGTGGATTTTATTGAGATGAATTTAATAGGTGTCTTTCAAGCAAAGCCAGGGGGCGTAGCCTCTCTGATGCAGGACAGTATAAAAATTAGAGGAAATTTTGTTGGGGGTGGGGGGAACAAAAATACAGAGAAACTAGGGATGCTAGGAATCTGAGACAGAAAGCAGAGAGAGAGAGAATTGAGAGGCCTAGGGGCTGAAAAACAAAATCAGAAGTAGAAACACACAGAAATATTTTGATCCCAATTTATTCAAGTGGACCCTATTACATAGGTAGTGGGCACACACTAGTTCTGATCAAACAATAGATCTTACAACTAATCAAGTAATAGAAGATTATGAGGACTAGGTTATTGAATGCACAAAATCTCGATGAAAATTGTAGTTGCTCAAAAAGTTGTTTCTGTGTTTTCCATTGCTTTTCCTTTGCTCACAATGGGACTAGTGGAGTTTTTTGGATGGGGAAACCACAGTAATTGTTGAACTACATTCTTATTGGTAATTGGTAAACTGCTTGAACCCAACCCAATGAAAATACCTGCATCACACCTGGCACAGAGTGGGAAGTCCCAATTTTTTGTCCTGAGAAACAATTTCCTAAACTTGTTTACTTTTACTGGTAAAGGGGCTTTTTATGGTCTTTCAAGCTGGAGAAGAAGTTGGATTGATCTTTTTAAGGGTCGTGAACAAGAGCAGTATCATTCAATCTATACTTTCCCATATGAATTTGGAATGTTTATTAGTATGTGCAATGTCCATTAAGTAGTAACTTGGCATGAGACAGTGGGAAATTGTTTAGCTTCCTGACCTGATCTTCTTGGCAGGTGCTGGGCTGTCCTTTTTAGCTGGAGGTGTTTTCGGTTGGACATTTGGGCAGGAAATTGCAAACCACTGGCTGCAACTCTACAGGATGGACACGTTGGCTGCACAGGCTAAATTCATGGAGTGGTGGCAAAATAAATGCGAAGAGAGGTCCTGAAAAACTTGGGCATTCATCATGAATGCCAGATGAAGAGCTTTCAGTTTTGACAACTTGAAATTAATAATCAAATGTTCCTGTGTCAAGACTAATGGTTTGCTGCATCATTTACCTTTTGTTGTTAGAACCTTTTCGAGTATTTGGAAATTGCTAATCAGTTCTCCCTTCATGGGTGGCAAATTGTTGAAAATGCACCTTGTTGCTGATGTTCATGTTAATAATAATGGGTTTTTCTTTGGACTTATGGTATACTAGATGACTATAAATCATTTATTAGATGCGAAGGGCATGCTAACATAAGGCGAGTATGCCATGTCAATCAACAGTTCACAATATTGAGGTAAGAGTACTGTGCATCTTCTCATGAATGATACAGATTCTCATGTTGTAGGACATGTTACTATCATTTGCAGAGAAGTTTAGGATTTATATTCTTAAGTAATGCAGTCTTATTTTCATTCGTCACATCCTCTGTAGTTCTACTCTGAGAAGCATCAATGTGAAAATTAAAAAGCTTATAACCTCTAATTAACCATCGTTTCGCCTAATTTTGATGCATAGGTCTGCGTCTAAGTTGTCAGGCAAGCAAATAAGTGTAGGTTGATCTTTTTTGAATTTGTTTCTTGAACGAGTATCACATTGGTTACCTGCAATTTTATCACAGGTATAGGTAATCACAATTATCTCTGGTGAACCCTGAAACGAGTTTGGCCGGAATACCTGCGAAACAACTCGGGGGAGTGTTAGCTTTGAAGCTGGTGTTATTGGGAGGGGAGTGTTGGGCTGGAGTTGAGCACTGGGGGACATTATAAAAGTAAAGCAAATTATGCAGATGAAGGCTAATTAGCCCCATGAGAACATTCTCAGAAAACTATCGAAATTTATACTAAGTTTAGACTGTAATGGAAATTAACCCCATATTTAAGCTATAATAGACAAAGAAAAATTATATTGGTGATTCAAATGCAGCAATTTGATGAAAGTGTAGACTGTAAAGCGTTATCTTGCAACTTTATTTTCCGCGGTTTTCATCTTGAGAGACATTATGGAGATGAAAACATTAAACAAAGCTGTCGATATCCAAAAGCATACTTGAAATTAGATTTAATCGGCAGACTTGAAAATAATTAACTTGCTGTCATTACATGTTATATCAAATGCCTATTGGTGTAGTCAGGTATTCCAGGATGTTGGGAATGGGAAGATGGAAGTTTTCCAAGTCTGTCAAATTGCTGCCTAGATGTCTGGGTGGCAGAAATTGCAGCAGAGAAAAAGGAAATGTAAAATCTTTTGCAGCAGAGGAGCTTTAAAACAACTTCAATGAAGCAAAACAGGATAAGAAATGAAGCAGCCGTTTGTCTATTTTGTTGGCAAGTATATGTAGCTCCAATTTTAGCATATGATCTCAAGGTAATAATATGGGAAAAACACCAACAAAAGCAATATATAATCACAAATGCACATGCAATCTTTTGTGTGCCTGTATTCGAGAATCAAAGATGAAGATTAACCACAAAACCGGCCAGAATGTGCATCGATCTCGGTTACATATGAACAGAAAAAACGAAAGAAAACAACCCAAAAAACAAAAAGACCAAAAGACTGATGCTATTCCAAGCGACCATAGATACACACATTTATATTTTTCATTTATTGTAACACAAAACCATATATTCACACTCTAATCCGCGTGTATCCATATTCCAGATTCTTGGTCGTCAAAATAGCAGCCCCCCAGGACAACCAACAACAAAAAAATAAAAAAATAAAAAGGGATCTTGTAATTCAGATTAGTTTCCATGATCATCATGTTCAACGTCAACCTCGGACATAGTACTGCAAGACAGCAATCTCTGATACACGGGAAAAATAGTCGCACGCGACGCGTCTTTGGCCATCCTTAGATACTTTCTTCTATCAAAACTTGTCTTATGACTCTCATCACTGTCTCCACGGCCTTGGAATCTCTTGATGATTGATTTAATATACTTGACTTTGGCTCCAACTTTGCTAAAACACTTCTTGGTCTTCTCACTCACACTTTCTTTTCTTGTGAACGTGTAGCTTCTTAGATACAATTGCCTGCATGAAATGCCGTTGACGACCGTAGTGTGCTGGCGAGAATTGAAGCTTGTTGACCATGAGAAATCGTCCTCGGATTCGAACAAATCCCGGAGGTTCACGTAGGCTCGCCCGCACCGGACATGGTTGTCAATTATGGAGTCAGCTATGCAGCTCTTGGCCATGGTTGTGATGATGTTTAGGTTTCGCTTTTTTTTTTTTTTTTTTATTGGGCGTTTTATTTATAGGATATTAGGAAGATGAGTATGTAAAATAGAGGTTTAGGGGATTCTACATCATAGGGGACTCACAAGGTGTGGAGGGTACAACCATTTTGGCAACGTGTGAAATATAAGTTATTATAGTGTATATATATGTGTAATTGTCTAAGTGAAGACTCCCATAATACAGCGTGTTTAGAGTTGTACCACATAAAAATATCACTTCCATGAAGAACTTGCGTTTTTCAAATTATAATGGAATAATATTATACCGGGATACCAAGATTTATCCAATTTAATTAATTGTCTATTTCACAAAGATTAATTAAAGACACTTTTGTAAAATACGATGATCAGCACTAGCTTAACGCCCATATAATTGTTCTATGAGTCCATGCTGTTAGGCAAGAATTAGATACGGTAGATTGCTTAACCTTGAACGTAAAGCTAATTATTGACATAAAGATCAATATGGTTTCATCTATTAGGTTCATCAATAGGTCACCACAGCTCAACAAACATGGAAGGATCTATTTTAATTAGCAAATTTCACTTTATTCTTTTTTTCTTTGGCTCATCATTAATTTTAACTCCATCGGTTTGTAATCAACTAGCATTAGAGTTTTATCTTGATGCCACCCCTCAAATTTTTAAGGACAGTTCAACTGGCATCCTGCGTATGTCTTAGGGACAGAGCATGCATGGGAATATAAAGACAAAGCGAATTGAGGCCGGTTCATGCATTGTTTTTGCTGCTAAGGATCAACCAGAGACAAATAGAAATCGAGGTCTCTATCATAGACAAGCCATCTTCCTTTTTCATGTTTTTCTTTGTTCTATTTGTGTCAAGACATGAATTCTTACCATAGAATCACTGTATATTTGACACTTTTTCAAAATTCACAGAATGAAAGTCCTATGCATTGTTGCAACATTTTTTGTAATTTCCGGATTGTCAAGTTTGATCCGGGTTCTCTGTCAAAGTTCGGATTGAATGTGTGCCTATTAGTTGGTCTTCTCTGGACAGTTTCCTGATTCAATGAGTGGCTAGACAGAAAGGGGGGCCAGCCTATGAACATCTCTTCCATGGGCTAGGTGCGGCGGAGAATTTGCTTCATGTGAGTGGGGCCACATGTGCAACCAAAGAAGTCCCAAGTGGTGGGCTGACCCAAAAAGCTAAAAAAAAAAACAACCAAGAAGTGACACAGTGGGTTCCACTTGGTGGATAGAATCAAGCTTCCGGAGATTAACTCGGCTCCATCCAAAATTGGGCCCATTCAAGCTATTGACCTATTATCACAGTCTAACTCCGCTCCACCCAAAATGGGTCGAATACTGTAGCTGCTGAGGTGAGCCAGAAACAGTCGGACGAAGACTGAAGCATGTAGACCTGATCCGACTATGCTTTGAACCATAACCTTGAACGGCAAGTTAGTTCACGATTCAATTTTTCCTCTTGGAATTGGGTTCCAGTCTAGAAGCATGCTTTATTGGCAACATTAACCTTTTTTTAAGAATTAAAATGTCTTCTGAAAACTTAGAAATGAAGTATCTAGTCCCTTCGAATCAGGCACTTGAGGAGATCAAATTAAATTGAGTGGATTTCTTCAATTCAATCGCAATTCAAGTTCATTTAATTTCCTTGACCATTTGGGGTGGGTCTGTCTTGCTCCAGCGGACAAAGGGCGCCATTGAAGGTTTCAAAACGGGACCTGCTCATGGTCGGGCTGACTGGCGCTAAAACTGTTTTGGTTAGGACCAGGTTGGACTGGGCTAGAACTTTCGTCGAAACTTACTTACCTAAAACTGTACAACAACATAAAAGCACATATTAAGTCCGAATTAGTCTGCGCTGGACCTGACGAAAACATAAAATCAAAGTCTAATAGTTGGGGGGTACGAATGCATGACTGAAACTTAAAATAATAATAATAATTAAAAAAAAAAGTTTACCAAAATATCAATTTTCAGCCTGTCTGTAATTTAGATGATTGGTGAATTGGGTCAAGCACAGTTAATACTGCTCCTAAAATTTCCAACGATCATTCGTCGTTGATGTGACATTGCCGGATTGAGCATGGGGCGATTTTACACTCTACTTAAAATCGCTTTAAATTATTATTATTATTATTATTATTTTTAATCAGAATAAGAGTCAACGCATGATTCAAACTTGAAAAAGAAAACACAAACAAGCTTACCACTTTTAAGTTCACGGATTAAGGCATTAGACTTCAAAAGCACCTTCTTAGAAAGTTGATGACCAACAACCCTTACTTCTAAAAAACGGGAATAATATTATTGGTTTTCTTATATTTGACTAATAATATATTTATATATAAAAAAAAATTTGTAGACAACGCAGTGAAAATAAGAGGGTAAATATTTGTAAATTAATTAAAAAGTTATTAAATTTTGAAAATATAAAATAAATGTTGTCTTGTATTATTGCTTTCTTTTTTTTTAAAAAAAAAAAAAAGGGGTAGAGTACGGGCAGAGAGAAAGTTCCGAACAAAAAGGGATCTCATGGTTGCGTGCAATTTGTGGAAAGCACTCAGATAAGGCATCAACGCTTCGGTGGCTCCGCACTCCATACCATAGTGCCCCGTCAAAGGCAACCATTTTGACGTGGCAGGATTCCATTGGTCGTGCTCATGTGGAATATGGGATCCGCTTCCAAAATTCTGTAAAATTATACAAATCAGAGAGAGAAATCGAAAGCAATTGAATAGCTCTCACCGGCCTCGCCTCGTCTCTGTTTCTAAAGTCATAGATCTAATTTCTGATTCTCTTTCTACTTTAAAATACTTTTATAGAGAGAGAAACAGCGACAGTAAGAGAGCGAGTGAGGGAGAGATAGAGTCGAAGAGTCTCTCTCTATATAGAACTCGCTTCAAGTTTCCGGTAACTGAAACCCTACTTTTTGTTCAATTTCTTTTTCTTCTTTCAATTTTATTGGATTGATTTTTGATTTCTCTTGCATTGTTTTGGATGTGCTAGTTTGTATTCGCTGGAACTGTGCCTATCGTCAACAATAATTTATGAATTTTTTTATATATTTTTTTAAATTTTATTCGGATTATGATGTCTCTGTGTTGTGAAAAATTAATTTCCAGGCCAAAATCCGGGAAATATAACTATTCGGGTTTGATTTTGCAGAGAGTGGGTTTTTATTGCCATTGAATTGAATGGGGAAAGGAGGGCAAGACTATGGTAAAAGAGAAAATGTTGATTTGGAATTGAAAGACAAGGACATCTTCCCTGCTTGGGCCAAAGATGTGAAACAGTGCGAAGAGAATTTCCAAGTGAACCATGAAGTTGGATTGTCGACTTCTGAGGTTCAGAAGAGACATGGTATTTTTGGTTATAATGAACTGGAGAAACATGAGGGTGTTTCAATTTGGAAATTGATACTGGATCAATTCAGTGACACATTAGTAAGGATCTTATTAGCTGCTGCTGTTGTGTCGTTTGTGTTGGCTTGGTATGATGGCCAGGAAGGTGGGGAGATGGAGATCACTGCCTTTGTGGAGCCATTGGTGATATTTTTGATATTGATTGTGAATGCAATTGTAGGGATTTGGCAAGAGAGCAATGCAGAGAAAGCATTGGAGGCTTTAAAAGAAATCCAGTCTGACCATGCTACTGTCATAAGAGATGGCAAAAAAGTTTGGAATGTGCCTGCAAAGGAACTTGTTCCAGGGGATATTGTGGAGTTGAGAGTAGGCGACAAGGTGCCTGCAGATATGCGAGTACTTAGTCTGGTAAGCTCTACTCTGAGGGTTGAGCAAGGATCATTGACAGGAGAAAGTGAAGCAGTGAGTAAGACTGTTAGGGCTGTCTCAGAAGATACAGACATTCAAGGGAAGAAATGTATGGTTTTTGCAGGAACTACTGTGGTGAATGGGAGTTGTATATGCTTGGTTACTCAGACCGGAATGAAAACAGAGATAGGAAAGGTGCATGCACAGATTCATGAAGCATCACAAAATGAGGAAGATACTCCCTTAAAAAAGAAACTGAATGAATTTGGAGAGCTTCTCACAATGATAATTGGTATCGTTTGTGCATTGGTTTGGGTTATTAATGTGAAGTACTTTCTTACTTGGGAATATGTTGAGGGCTGGCCAAAGAACTTCAAGTTCTCATTTGAAAAGTGCACATACTACTTTGAAATTGCTGTGGCCTTGGCAGTGGCTGCCATACCAGAGGGGTTGCCAGCTGTCATTACTACATGTTTAGCACTTGGAACTCGAAAGATGGCTCAAAAGAATGCCATTGTTAGACAGTTACCCAGCGTTGAGACTCTTGGTTGTACAACTGTGATTTGTTCTGATAAAACTGGTACATTGACAACCAATCAGATGGCTGTGTCCAAGCTTGTGGCTATGGGTTCCATGATTGGCACTCTCCGATCCTTCAATGTTGAAGGGACTACATACAACCCTTTTGATGGAAAAATAGATGATTGGCCAATAGGTCAAATGGATGGTAATCTACAAATGATTGGAAAGATTGCTGCGGTTTGCAATGATGCTGGGGTGGAGCAATCTGGTAACCATTATGTTGCCAGTGGAATGCCTACTGAGGCTGCATTAAAGGCAAACTTCTGTTCCATCTCAATTTTTATTTTTCCTTTGACATAGCATATGGCTAATATGTTTTAATTTGATCTTGTATAGAGCTGGCTGATGTCAATTCCTTGTGCACATCTTGTATCTGCCATTGATTGCTAGGATTTTCTGAGTCTTATCTGTTCATGAACCATATAAAGTTTCAGTCTTAAGGTTTTATAGCATGAGGACTTCAATGCTAAAAAATTTTTACAACATTACATTAACATTTGTTCCCTATCTAATCCTTTCTTCTTCACTGCAGGTTCTGGTTGAAAAAATGGGATTTCCTAGCGGAGTTAATAATCAATCATCTTCTGCTTGTGGGGTTCTACGTATCTTCCCTTATCTCTGGATCTCATTTTATATCTCTTGTTTATTCTTTTACAAGCCCTAAGTCCTTGTATTATTATGTAAAAGGTTGCTGTCAACAGTGGAATAAAATGGAGCAGCGAATAGCAACTCTTGAGTTTGACCGTGATAGGAAATCAATGGGAGTTATTGTGGATTCCAGCTCAGGCAAAAAGTCGTTGTTAGTGAAGGTTTGTTCTCCTCTCCTGCTGTATTGTAGGTTTGGCTTTGTGGGGTTTATTATTTTAGTTTTCAGTTTCTATGTTGTAATGGATGAAATGGTGCATGATCTTCTCATTGTCGATCATGGATTAAGGGAACTCTCACCCACTTATAAAAAAGAAAGTGTATTCTTGGTTTGTATTTCCTTCCAATATGCAGGCTTATTTTTTCTAACCTTGTGTCTCTGCCAAAAACCAGAGCAAGTTGTGTCTCTTACAGAAGGAACCATTTTGATGTCCTTTGTTTTGGGAGATTAACAAAGTTTCCTTTGTAGAATTTGAAGCAAATGGTGTGGTTGGGCTTTTTTCAGTTTGCACTATTTGTTGGATATTTGATGACTGGTCTGCTCAAATGTGACAGGGTGCAGTAGAGAGCTTGTTGGAGAGAAGCTCATTTGTTCAATTGCTTGATGGTTCTGTTGTAAAGTTGGACCAGCAGTCACGGGAACTTATATTGCAAAACCTTTGTGAAATGTCAAAAAGTGCACTGCGTTGTCTAGGTTTTGCATACAAAGAGGACATTCCAGAGTTTGCAACTTATAATGGTGATGAGGACCATCCAGCTCACAAGCTAATTCTTAACCAGTCAAACTATTCGTCAATAGAGAGTCAGCTAATTTTTGCTGGCTTTGTTGGGATACGTGTAGGTCCTTTCTTCTATCCCCCTTTTTTTTTCACTCTCCCTCTCTTTCCCCCCTTCCCCCAACATGAAGGAAAAAATAAAAAATAAAAAAACATGGTTGATATTCTGAGAAGCATTTGTCGTTGTTTCTGTTCTGTAAAAGGATCCTCCTCGGAAAGAGGTTCATCAAGCAATTGAGGATTGCAAAGCAGCTGGAATCTATGTTATGGTGATTACGGGGGACAACAAGGATACTGCAGAGGCTATTTGTCGTGAAATAGGTGTATTTGGACCATACGATGACATCAGTTCGAGAAGCTTGACTGGAAGGGAGTTTATGGACCTTCCTGATAAAAAGCCTCATTTGGCGCAGAGAGAAGGTGGAGGGCTGTTGTTCTCTAGAGCGGAACCGAGGCATAAACAGGAAATAGTAAGGTTGCTGAAAGAGGATGGTGAAGTTGTTGCTATGACAGGAGATGGTGTTAATGATGCTCCTGCCTTGAAGTTGGCTGATATTGGCATAGCAATGGGCATTGCTGGCACAGAGGTATTGTTTACTTAATCTTGTAGAGTTGTCATGATAAGTTTGTCTACTTTTATCCAGATACATGTGTAATTTTTCTTAATTGAGTGCATATGTTCACATGAAAGTTTCAAGTTTTTTTGCTTGGTTACTGTGCCGACATATTTATAGTTCTGTGTGTAAAAATATTGATACATCATCTCTGTGATACTACAGATACAATTGCAGAGCTCACCATGTCACTTAAAACAGAACTTTTTCCTGCTCTTTTTGTTTGGCCTCCTCATGGTTAATTCTCTTATTCCAGGTTGCCAAGGAAGCATCTGACATGGTGCTAGCAGATGATAATTTTAGTACCATTGTTGCTGCTGTTGGTGAAGGCAGGTCTATCTATGACAACATGAAGGCTTTCATCAGGTTTTGATATTTATGTTTATTCAAATTCACTTATATTATGCATTTATGTCTCTGGAAGTTGCTTGTAGTACAATAGGTTCATATTTAGATGAAACATCTTGGTTTTCATTTTCTGAAAAAGGATAGCTTAAGGAGCAGTATTCTTAATTGGCACAGATGAACTGTCTTTGTAATGTTGTATCGAGGTTTTGTAAGGTGTTGTCCTTTTATTCTGTCCGCAGCAACATTTCACTTTTTTCAATTTTTCTCTGTTGTAGGTATATGATCTCCTCAAATATTGGTGAGGTTGTATCTATATTTTTGACAGCTGCTCTGGGTATTCCAGAAGGGATGATTCCCGTGCAGCTTCTCTGGGTTAATCTTGTCACCGATGGACCCCCAGCAACTGCCCTTGGATTCAATCCTCCAGACAATCATATAATGAAGAAGCCTCCCAGGAGGAGTGATGACTCGCTAATCACTCCTTGGATTCTATTCCGCTACCTGGTATATCTCCATCTTCCCACTGAAGCATTTTTTTTCTTGCACTCCAAAAGTTGTGCTGGTTTAAGCATTGTAGAAGTACTCAAAATTCCATGTTAACCTTTATCTTCACTGCCTGCAGGTGATAGGACTCTATGTTGGGATTGCAACAGTTGGTATATTTGTCATATGGTACACACATCACACATTTGCTTTCATTGACCTAAGCAGAGATGGCCATAGTCTTGTCAGCTACTCCCAACTCGCTAACTGGGACCAGTGTAATTCATGGGAGGGTTTTTCAGTGTCACCCTTCACTGCTGGTTCTCGAGTGATCAGCTTTGATGAAAGTCCATGCGAATACTTCCGCTCCGGGAAAATCAAAGCTTCCACTCTCTCTCTTTCCGTGTTGGTTGCCATTGAGATGTTCAATTCACTCAACGCACTCTCGGAGGACAGCAGCCTCTTAACAATGCCTCCGTGGGTCAATCCATATCTTCTCCTTGCCATGGCCGTCTCTTTCGGCTCGCACTTTCTAATCCTATATGTGCCCTTCCTCGCTCAAATATTCGGGATAGTTCCTCTCAGCCTGAATGAATGGCTTTTGGTGTTAGTTGTTTCCTTCCCAGTCATTCTGATTGACGAGATTCTCAAGTTTATTGGGAGATTTGCGAGCGGGCGGCGACATTCTGGTTCGAGCAGATCTTCAAAGCATAAGGCAGAGTGAGCTTGCAAATGAAAGGATTGTGGCTTAAAGACCTGTATTCAGAATTCAACTGGGTCTGCACCCGCGTCCTTTGTCCTTGGAAACGGACCGAGCTTTGATTTAGGACCATAAAAAATTTGATTAGATTAATTGCGCAACTGTATCTTGTTTTAACATAGAATTTATTTGTTCTATCTGACTAATTTCCTGAGCTAAGTTTGTCTCGTTCTGAATCTTGAGCTTGCAAGTTTCTTATTATTTGTTAAGTTACACATGATTGTGATGGGAATGATCATTCGTTCAAATTAATACAAAATTAATCAAATTCATACCAAACTACCTAAAGGAAATCGAATTTTAAGTCTAGCTAAATTTCAAATACATTAAATTTTGAATTCATCAAATTTTACAAATGTTGGATTTCAAGTCGTCAAATGACAATCACACAAACACAACATTATTGACAGCTAGACTAAAAAAACTTCAATGAAACAAGAAATTTCATTAAAACAGCAAAAACAAAGCATATACTTGCAGAAAACCCATTACACTTCCAACCAAAAATACACCACCACCCAACCCCAATTCCCTAATTTACACAAAAGCATCGCGTGAACCCTAACCCTAAAACTCCACCCAACCCAGGACATTCTTGACAGCAAGACTTATCCATGGACCCCACTAAGCCCAATAACCCTAACCCCCAAACCCATAGAGAGTCCTTCCTTGCCTCTTGAGAGCATAGACCACGTCCATTGCCGTCACGGTCTTCCTCCTGGCGTGCTCCGTGTAGGTCACCGCATCCCGAATCACGTTCTCCAGGAAGATCTTGAGCACCCCACGAGTCTCCTCGTAGATAAGACCACTTATCCTCTTCACGCCGCCTCTGCGAGCCAGGCGGCGGATGGCCGGCTTGGTGATTCCCTGGATGTTATCACGGAGGACCTTGCGGTGGCGCTTCGCCCCTCCTTTGCCCAACCCCTTTCCCCCCTTTCCACGACCCGACATCCTCGAATCAAATGGAATCAACTAAGTAACTACACCCGTTTGAGCTGAAAGAACCGAATTAGAGAGATAAATCTACAATGGATTTCGAGATTGAGACTCGTAAATGAGTATTTATCGAAAGGGCTGGGCGTTGAGAGTGAGCTGAACGATCCCTGTGATGCTTTTGGGAAGATATTATGATCCGTGGATGTTTGAAAATCGACGGTTACAGATTGCTGTTTTTTCATTGACGCGGATCGATGACGTGCTTGGAAAGTCCTTCCTAACTTTTTTTGGATTTTTCAGTTTTAGCCACTCCCGCCTGACCTGAGAAGTACAGTTTTAAATGGCCGATGCTTTTATTTCATAATAAATATTCTTTTTTTTTTTTAGAGAGTCGAAAAGAAAAAAAATTATTGGGATCCAAATCATTTTTTTCTTCAACTTAAATCGAAAATTATCTATTAACTTTAACTTTATAATTATATATATATATTTTAAAGTGACTCACATTAGTGAGCATCCATAATTTAATATATATATATTAAATTTTGATCCCAGCAATACACAAAATTATTATTAAAATTTCACGTTAAGTGAACCTAATGTTTTGGTTTGTAAGTATGTTGGTCTTTGTTTTGAGTTCAAAAGCTTTATGGGTCAAAGTTATATTATGTTTTCAAGCTATGACATGCAAAAGAAATAAATAAAGTCCCACGAAGAACAAACGAAATTTTCCTTCTCAGGAAATCGATATTAGGGGCGTGTGGCCCCATGACCTCCGTTCCGGTTGGTTGAAATCTTCAAACTTTCAAAAACCCCGTATTTTTGGTTGAAAGTCTACTTCCTTTCCTAAACTGGCAGCCAAATCGGACAAGTTCACGAAAACCCCGTATTTTTGGCATGATTTTCGCTTTTTTGAAAGGAAGACCTTTGAGGCTTTTTTTTTATCTTACGACTTATCTTTCCTCAGCTCAATCCCAAAAGCTCTAGTCCCAGAAAAAGACTGAAAAGAAGTCGCTCGTGGAACTGACTTCCGCTAACCGCTTCTTGCTAACAAAGCTGTCCAATTAAATGAATGTGTTTGCGTCCTCTCTTCTTAGTTTACGATTATCCCTGCTCTTCCTCAGATGTGGATATCTTGACCTGGTCGAAAGTAGAAATGTGTGATTGGCTTCGTCCCGGTAATTCCTTCAATAAATAGCAGCTCCTTCTCAAAGACCAAGTGAACTATACACCTTTGAAAGTATAAATTGGGTCAACTTAAAGTTAGACTATGATTTTCTATATTCCATAATTATGATAAATTTTAGAAAACAAGATTATGTAATAATTTATAATATATTATCAAGTTTACCTTTTATTAAATAAATTTTATTATATTTTTAAATATTTATTTTATTAATTCTATGATTTTTATAATATAGTAATATGAACGAATTGTTATAAATTGTAGTTTTTTTTTTTTAAACCTTATAAGTTCTCAATGTTCTTGGTATATATAAAATGAATTAAATATAAAAATTCTCTTACTATGGTTAATTTCATTCCTCATAATTTTAATTTTAGTTAATCAACAATAAAATTATATTATACAAAGTTAAATAAGATTTGTCAATGTTGATGTGACATTTTAAAATATTATTGTGAGATTTAACCTTTTTTTAATAAAAAAATGAGAGACAACAATTACAAAAATAAAAAATGAAATAAACTATTTCGTAAAAAGTAAAAACACAATTTTGATTGTTTAAGCAAAATCAAATCAGAGTCGATTAGGTGATAAAAGTGTTGCAAAACTTGGGCCAAGCCCAATGAGAATAGGCCCAATTTAATTGAGACGTCAGAATTTAGTGTGAGATCCCCGCAACTGAGGATGAGCCTGGAAAATGGAAATGGCTCCCCAAACGTCGTCGTTTTCGCTTAGCTTGAAAATAATTTCACTCTTGCTCATGATCCCAATTGCTTAGCGCGATTATAATTTACCCGTAAGCTTACTGCTTCAGTGCTTCTCATGTGTCGCATACCAAATTTTCATTTCTCATTAAACTTTTGCTTCTTTTTTTTTTTTTCTGAATAATTATTAATTATTGCTGTAGGGGTTGCCTGCAATGGATACGAATGAATCATATATTTATAACTGCTAATGTTTTATATATAATAATTAATAATTATAATTAAATGATTTAGATTTGTATCCAATAACGTAAAAGCACAATTTCGCCTCTCTCTCTCTCTCTCTCTCTCTCTGGTATCAGTAATTGTTACACCAACCTACTGTTCTAAAAGGTGGCAAGTAGATGTGCCAGCTTAGGTAACTTTAACATCATTAGCCAATAAGAATTCACATGGGTCTATAAATATTTCATGTCTCTACCTATCTCAAGCAATGAATCTTTATTCACTAAACCACCACTTCCTCTTTATTCATCAAAAGATTCCTCAACTCAAACATCAAAGCGTTGACGTTTGATCTATATAGCTCAGTAATGTATTGTAGCTGCACAATCCATTATCAAACCGACGAACTCTCCATCGTAGACTAAAATGGTGTTGTAGAGTTTAGAATTTGAGATCTCTTCGGTTTTGACCACTCAACCAGCTTACCCCACCACCACTTCTTTATCTTGTGCACCAACTGTTCCTAGGAGAATTTACCTTCACGATGTCAGGGCTGCCTCAGATGTGTGCTGCCAGAGGCAGAGATTAAGCAAATGATTAAAAGCACGAACAATATAATAGTACCATTAAATTACCTTTATGAAGTATTCTTGAGTACAAAGTCGTTAGAGAGTGATGGCTTAATAATGTTGTCATGTTATGTTATGCCAGAATAAAGGATTGACATGGTGCACATAAATTTTAGAGAGAAGTTAGGCACAAGTATGACACATAAGGAAATGTTAGCCAAAGTTAAAGACTAAAGCCGGACAACTTTTTTTCTTTTTAATTAAGTTTTTTAGATTTAATTTAAAATGCTGTGTAATATGATTTAGTTGTAAATTAATATGTTTTTAAAGACTAATTATTATATATTTAGATTTACTAATTGTTTTATAATTATTAAATTAGATAACAGTTTGTTATGAATTATAATAATATTAAATATTTATTATTATCAAAATTTATGTTTAATATTATATCATTTTATAAATTATTAAGTTATGATTATATAAATTAATTTTTTTATTCTTTTAAAAAAATAGATTTCATTCATAATAGTTTATAATTTACTTTTAATTTAATTAAAAAATTAACTTATTTTAATTATCTCATTATTTCAAATGTACGTTAACAAAAAAAAAATATATTATATTCTGTAAAAATAATTTATTTAAAAGATAAAAATTATTTTAATTATTGCATTTAATATATTTTAAATATATGTTTTTAATTATTTTTTAGACTTAATTATGTTCTTAAGTTATAAGATACACAATCATTGTGTTCTTTCTAGTCGCATGGCAGGCGTGCCCGTCCAATCTCCAAGACCCTTTTTTGAGTGTTGCTTTCTTAATTGCACTGCCGTCAAGCAATCAGTACCAGCATCTTCGTGTACACAAGCTTCTCTTTGAGGCCACTGATGAGACCGCACAAGAATATCAAAGAAAAGCAAGCAAGAATCTTTTCACGAGGCACACTTCCACCGAGAATTTGAAGGTACGACGACTATATATAATGAGTCAGATGGCACGCCACCTTGCCTTTTTTATGCTACGCTTTGACGTTCAGTTCAAGTGGCGTTAAGACTTTGCAGCTGCGCCATAGGCGAAAAGGCTCAAGAAAAAGACCATCCAAATTGCAAATGGCGATCGTGCTACTTTGACATCTCCAGACTTTGCAAGTCCAAATTGTGTCGACTCATGACAAGGGTCATTGCTCCTACAAGACAATCCTATCATTTTGCATCTGTTTCTTGGATTTACTTATATGTTCATGCTTTGTATGAACAAGGGTGTTAATCTTGATTAATAACCTTAATTCCAGTTAAATACAATTTACAGTTGAAAACTTGTATCCTTAATCATTCCAAGTGACGTGGCATCTATTGCCACAAAAAGGTTAGGACTTGCAAATAGAAGCTGGTAATCAAAACAGCTGCACTCTCTTGAAAACTTAAAGCTAGACAGTCGATGACAGTAGTAATCAATTAACTATATTTACATGACACCTATTTGAAGCTAACCATGACTAAAAATCTCATCGCAATAATCAGAAACAAGCCACTATAGCTACTTAGCTACCTAGCATATAAAAAGGCGTCTAGCACAGAGAGCCTTAATTTCCCCAAACACATATATTATGGAAATGAATAATTTGCTGAGAATGCATCAAGAAAATCTGTCCAATTGTCTTCATCTTCCTCCTCTTCTTCCCCGCTTGCTATATTGCTCCATTGAACCTGAGAGTTTTTCTCCGATTCGTCATTTCTCGCAAACCGCCCTCTGATGCGTGGCCTGCTGTCTGCCAAGGTTTTCCTACATGCATACTGAATTACATAGTAAAAGTTACTTAGCAAGACACCCTTTAAAAGTAACCCAAGAAAGAAAGAAAGAAAGAAAGAAAGAAATATAATCTAGCTGATAGTAAGGGCATGCTATAAATTAGTGATAAATGATCCAATTTGTGACCTATTATAGAACGTTAGCATCATATATATATATTTGTTATAATGAAAAATCTCTTTTAGAAAATTAGAGATAAAAGACAAATGAAAACAATTAATCACTTTTGTCTTTGATGAATATAAAACATGGCTCTAAACTATGATCTCAGTTGAATCATAAAACTGGTCTGTTAGTGTGGACATTAGTCAGAGTCCATTCCTTCTGTTGCTTTGTGATCTACCGAATGTGATGTGACAATTACATTAAAGCTGGCAAAAGAAATTAAATGACCGAAGTTGGCTCTTAAAAATCATCACATTCTTACCCGTAACATCATCACATTCGCATCTTCTGTTGCCAGCCAATTGGCATCATTTCACGTAACAGCGACTACTGACGATATTACAAAACAGTTTGGACTACGTACATAATGGACCTTGCACATCATATGTACTGCCTCTTATCTATGAGTCCAATTGCTCTCTATGGCCTCACATCAGGGCACAACAGGCCAATGAATTAAAAAAAAAGTATACTATTGCAATTTCTATCAAACAGTGTGGTAGAAAAAGTTGGATTTGACATATGGGGTGTGAAAAATGTGGTAGTGGGCAGTCTTCTAGATCCCTATGTGGATCAATGTGCATGGAATTATATAGGGGGATTACTACTAATCAGACTAACGTATAAGTGGTTAAATAACATAGATTTAGATTAAAGACCTTAATCTTCTTGGTGAAATTTCTTTGGTTTCTCTTGCTTCTGTACCTCTCAATTCTCTCTTGCTTCTCCTCCGGGGTGTATTTGCATGCTTTGCTCATACTCTCTATAATCACACTGCTCTCACTTGACAATGGGCCGTGAGACCTCTGACTATGCTGCAAGCACCATATGCGTTAGAAATATTAAAATGTTAATTGGCCAAAAAATAAAAAAAAAAATGCAGAAAAATAAAAATTATGAGAGTGAAAACTATATTACTAGTAACTATTTATATGGTTATAAAAAAATAAAATCAAAAAATAAAAGTTTTTCTACACAAAAAAAAAGATTAAAAAAAAAACAGATTATGGTAAGAATTTTATTCTAACATGCGACAATCCAAAATAACTATCTTAATTTTAAAAAAAAAAAAAAAAATAAAAAAAAAAATGCAGAAAAATAAAAATTATGAGAGTGAAAACTATATTACTAGAACCTATTTATATGGTTATACACAACTAAAGTCAATAAATAAATGTTTTTCTACACAAAAAAAAAGATTAAAAAAAAAACAGATTATGGTAAGAATTTTATTCTAACATGCGACAATCCAAAATAACTATCTTAATTTTAAAAAAAAAAAAAGAAGAAGAAGAAGAAGTGAAAGTTTTAATATTTAATACTATTCTAGATTTCAAACTCAAAATAACATTAAATTACATTTCTTTGCAAGTATATAATATTATAAATGAGTCATCTAATTTGAAGGCAACCTGCAAATCGCCAGTGCTAAACACCCTCCTCACTGGACTAGTCTCCATGCCCAAAAAATCCCGTGGAGACACAAAGCGGCAATTGTATCCATTGTTCTTGCAAAGAGAATGGCTACTAGTACTCCTCTGGATAAAACTCGGCCGCTGAGTCGTCGCGCAGCTGCCGAGCGAACTCGGTGACCCGCCGTAGCTACTGCACCCGCTGGGACTACTACTAGGACCACTAGCGGCGACCTCCAGACCGGCAAGCAGCAGCTGGTCAGGGATTATTAAGTGGCCATGCGGCGGTGGCGGTAATGGAGATGGAGCCGGCTGGAAGGGTGGCGGCGCCGTCGTGTCGTAGGGGGATTGAGAGTGGTGGCCGAAGGGGGATTCGGCGCGTGGAAATGTGGCGCTAGGATGGCCGTACATTGGCGTGTGGACTTCGTGAATTGTGTATTGCGGAGGATTTTTTTGGGGGGAGTGAAAGAAAGTAAGACACTGAAACTGGTGGGTTGGGACCTCTACTTATGTTCTGTCCAAGCCGGAAAGGAAGGGGAAGCAGCTGGGAACTGACGTGGATGATGACGTCATCGTTTGAAGTGCGTTGACTTCCTTGTTTCCTTCCATTTTTATGGGGTTTTTTTTTTTTTTTATAGAAAAACAGTATCTATTTTGAAGTGCACGAAACTGATATGTGGATTCTTGTTTTCTACATCAATTTTGTAATTTCGTATTTCTATTGTTTTGTTAGAAAACATGCTCCTATGAATGTAAATTAAACGAAATTAGTAAAGAGTCGGACTTCAATCAATTCTTCTAATTAGCCAAACATAATACAACATTGTAGATTCAATGTCAGAATTGAAGATTTTCTTGTAATCAGAACCTAATGATACAATTTGGGATGAATTCGAATGTGTAAAATCTCTTATATATGATGGCGGACCACAACTGAAAAGTAATGAAAAATAAATAAATAAAATAAACTATACCACCCGCAGAATCCGACCTTTGGAAATAAATTATCAGAGCATTAGTTGTTTATTAGTCCATGTGCGTCAATTTTGGTGGCCATGGTACATAGGGCTTTATTTGGCTGCTAGAGGTTGGTGGTGACCATCCCAATGGCAGACAGACAATGTATATGGGAACTCATTAGATTGGCTAAACTCAACAATTGAGACAAGCATATGTTTGAGAAATATTTTCTTAATAACAAACTGATCAAAGGGGGGGGGGGGGGGGGGGACGAGTTAGGTAGCTCACTTGAAAATTCGGTCAACCCAAGAACACTCCTCACATTGTTCCACACGTATTTCATTTTCAAATACAAATATATGCTAAAAGGGGTTTTTTTTTATTACATTTAAACGAATTGTCTTTATGTCAGACAAAAAAAAAAAAAAAAAGAAGGGTGAAATGATATATTATTATATACTAAATATTTATAATTTTAATAATACAAAGTAATGTTGCGTCGCATTTGCATGAAAAAATATTTGTCTGCGTAATATTTCGAATGTTACACTATTGCGAGTTAGATAGTTGCACGATTTTCTTGCATTCACGTTTCTAATCTCAAAAGAATTAAGAAATCTTTCATCCTAAACTGGGTCTCCAATTGCGATCTATGAATAGATGAGAAGGTATTTCTCCAAACAAAAGGGCCCTGCCTAGGGCTGGACCGAAAAAAAGAAAAATAAAATATAAAAATCGTACCAACTTGCATTTTGGCAATATAAAAGATACCCCACCACTTCACCGAGTACCCGAAATGGAAATTGTCGACACTCCTCCTCCCCATGTGAGAAGCATTTAATTCCAATCATTTACAGTAGGTTAGGAATGATGGTTATTATAGCTAGAATTTTCTTAATAAGCATCATGATTACATTATAATCTCGACAGAATGAAATGATGCCTCTCCAGTATAGGGCAGGTTTCATTGAGATTTTTTCTACAAAGAGTATTGCAATCCGGATAATGATGCTTAATGTAACATTAGCGTCGGAAAAAAAAAAAATACTTAAAAACCACACATGCAGGGTCCCACTATACCGGTAATTTGGATGGTTCAAAGGAATGTTTCAATATGAACTATATCTTAATTGCTCTTTTTTTTTTTTTTTTTTCTGGCAGTGTCAACATTTGAACCCGAAGTAGGAATTCAACTGTTATATTACCACCCCATGCGACTAGTTGTAATTGTATTAATTTTCAGATACCATATAATTATTTCAGTCAATCACCAATGTTTTAATCTCCATACACTAAAGATAAGCTTGTTGGTTTCTTAGAAAATTTAATTGGGATCTTATGTCTGAATACAATATAATGATTTCAAATTTTTGTAGCATAAATGGACTAAAAAATAATTTTTATAATGTAAAATAAATTAATTCTTATTATATAATTCAAGTCCGAGTTAATTATTTAATATCACACACACAAAAAAAAGAAGGTATATTGGAAGAAAGAAACTGATCTATTTAATTGGAAAGATGGCTTCTATACCATTGTTAACTCTATTTTAAAATCGCAAAGAAACCACACCTTGAAGTGCCAAAAATTCTTGATTTCGGTCAGACTTGGAGAATCTAGAGCGTGTGGGCGTCGATGCTTGACTGTCAGATCTTGAATGATGATGCATAACTCGGTGAAAAGATTTTGTGAAACTTCCATTGAAAGTCTGAATATTCCCCATAAGAGAGAGAGGGCCGGGTCGGGGGGAACCCCAACAGCAACTTCCATGAGTAGGACCATGAGAGAACGTGCCATCCATGTCACTTCAAAAAGGAGGATCTGCCTCTTAACAGACCTAATTGAAATTCGCTCTAGCCACAAAAATTGTGTGTGCCCCATTTCTGCACAAACTAATTATAACCAATTGGGACACTCAAAATCAAATATTTGGATCCTGGGTTGGCAATATGCCAGTATGCAAGCAGAATGGGAATCCCAAACGCACCCGTTTTAACAAAAATGAAGGTGGCACTTACCAAAATCTTATTACTTTTTTAACTTACAAAATAAATTAAAGAAAGGGGTGAGTTATTTCCCAAAAATTGAACTTGTTTCCACGTATATCATGAGGCACGACTCTCACAGTATTACTCGACCAAAACCCAATTGTTTTAGAGAATGGTTACGCTGCTAATGTGACTCGATAGATTTTCAGTAGATCAAGAAAGGACTCCTAATTACAATGACTACTGTGTCCTTTTGTTTTTTCTTTTTTTAGGCTGGGGATAGGAAGGGGGGTAGAACTTCTCATCTTAATTGTTAATTATGGTTGGGTCCCGAAGGTAGAGTCTGTGCTGCTCAAACTTTATTCTCACATGCCAAGCTTTTTCACTGGTCCACGTGCCAAGTTGATCAGGAGAAACTCTATGCTATAACATCCTTAAATTTTGAAAACTTGTTGAGTTCGATCAGAACGAGATAATGCATTTGACATGCATGATTGGACTTAGGCAGTGCTTGATAAATGGATCTTGCAAAACGCAAAAGCCATTTCTACAAATAAGGAATCCTTAAGATTAAATAATAGATTTAGAATTTGATTTATATAAATAGAAAGCATAAGGTGATATATATATATATATATATATATATATATATTGTATTGAAATTGTTTTTAAAATTAAATGTCTCGAATTCAATTTGTAACCAATTAACAAAACAAAAATAAAAATAAAACAGTAATACATATAGAATTTGTATTCAAATATTCATCTATAAGATTTTGTTATTATTGATGGAATAATATTGTAGTGTTTAGTTGAAACAATTTCCTTTCCTCATCAAATCTCTATTTACTACTTTTGCAAGGTGAGAGAGAGAGAGATAGAGATGGTAGAAAATTAGATAACACACAAAATCTTTGCAAGAAGAAGCGTTTGTGCTGAATATTGTTTTGGAACGCTTCTATACGATAAAAGTCAACTTAATTATAGACAAGTTTACACTGTGATCAGATTTTCAACTACTTGGATATAGTGAAATTTCGGGT
The DNA here is from genome assembly GCA_021464305.1 of Kandelia obovata. Lineage (NCBI taxonomy): Eukaryota > Viridiplantae > Streptophyta > Magnoliopsida > Malpighiales > Rhizophoraceae > Kandelia > Kandelia obovata. The sequence goes on from CM038487.1 coordinate 4,363,171, forward strand.
TGTACAGTAAATAATATGATGCATACATTGTATTTAGACGATATTTTTGTAGAACAAAATAGAGAAAAACAAGGCAACTTGACTACTCGAGGACCCATCTTCTCCTAGCCTATAGAATAATGCATCCCTATGTAATCCTACAAGGCACTTTCTCTCTCTCTGTGGTAGAACATGGAAAAGTATGAAGGTGGGGCTTCTTCGATAGGGAAAAAGTGAGTTTTTGATGACAAGAAAGACAATAATATTGGCAGTGAGAATGTCCATATGCTTGTGGCCATATTTATGCATGTCAAATTGGGGGGTCAACAAGGCAAACAGTTTTCACCACTAGAATGAGTGATTCTGTGACCGTCTGGCCAATGCCGCAATGCGTGCTATCACCCTCAGTCCTTATGGCATGGGAAGTGAAAAAATGGCATTATCAAAAAAAAAAAAAAAAGAGAGAGAGGAAAGTTGGTATGGAAATTAATAGCTTCCTTTAAATAGCAAAATGGGTTAGACTTCAAAAGCCCATAATATTCTCCTCAACTTGGAATTGTCCATGGAGATTCTAACAATTGCAATAATAGAATTCAATTCATCCAAGACCAATATGTTGTTGCTCTATCAAGCTACTATTTTGGTGAAGAATAAAAGTCACTTCTTCTTGTTTTTACTTTAACTGAGTCCTTCGTGTTATCGTTCAATGTATTTATGCATGTGCGGGGTCGAATATGGAGGAAATTAGACCATGGCGGTATGCTTCTATCTTCCACTAATTGCATCTCAAAAATGTTGATGTGAGTTTTGTCCGCCCAAAAAAAGGGCGATAATCATTTTACAGGTGATGTCGACACAGTTAGGAGATCCAAAGCAGCAAGGTCGGGATGGGATTGTCTACATGGTAGGGTTTGTGTGTTGACATTGTTTTGTGATTCTTTTTCTCTGGTGAATGCTTGTATATAGAGAGTGACTGGTTTTCAAAGGGCCATTATATCTCTAGAGTACTGGGATTGTATTGTATAGTTGTATTGTGGGGTTTGTTTGTTTGTGGCACTTTGTTTCCATCCGTGCTTCAATATTTTCTAGTTCTAGAAATATTAATCAAATTGCCATTAAAAAGAAGACCACAACAGAAGGCCATAGGCCAAAATATTCATTGACCCTCGTACAAATTCTAAATCATTCGATTATCGTTCACTTATGCCTACAAAATAAAAAGGACTTATCACTGTTTTACCTCATCTTCGAAGTGTGATGGGAAGTTGAAAAATAGTGATAGGGATGTATGTGGCAACTGCCCCTTTAAGATAAGGCATATAATCGACAGCACTAAAGTCCTTTTCATGCATCCATTTTCATGTGAAAGAGGATTCAATGCCCCCCACCCCCACCCTCAACCCCCCAAGCAATGGCCCATCTATAAGGGTCACTAAATTAAAAGAATTCTATTTGAAAAAAAAATACGAGAAATGAAGAAAAGTAGATATATGTTCACTTCATTATAATTATAATTATTTATTATTATGACTTGTAATTTATGATTATGATTATGATTATTATTATTATTATATATGTTTATTATATATTTGTGGATGAAATTAAAAAACCCATCTTGGCATGAAAAACATTACAATTATCAAGGTCAACTTGAGTTGACTCTTTGTCCTAGTTGATTAGGTGTCTAATCATGGAGCACCATTTTAGCTTTAAAGAAAATGTGTCCTCGAAATTTCACTTCACCGAAAGGTAATGCTTTTGGGCCACCAAAATGACTTTTGCAGCTACCCGACGCTGCACATCTACAATTGACCCCCCATGCTTAGCGCTCAATGCGGGCATAGTCATATCGGATCCAAGATAATGTAAAGATGTGACAATTGTTTTAAGGATATGATGGCTATGGTTGGCCTCGCAGCAGCAATTTGAGCTTTGATTTTGTCCAATAATGAGGAAGGGTGTCCTGGAAATCAGGGTTTGAAAATTAGACTTAAGATTAAGAGTTCAAAGAGCTCTCTCGCTAAACTCTATCATTTGCAGTCTGTGACTTGCAATTTTAATGTTCCAATAACACTATTGTTATCACAACAGCATATTACATATAATTATGGTCATGACTCGCAATTCAATACTTTTGTGCAACAGCATATTTACACTACTCTTCTTTGAAGAGAAATATGCAACACTGTATGCAGTAATTACCATGTAGCTTAGGAACCTTGATTGCAACAAAATATGTTTGCAATTTCAGAAATTCCTACTGGCGTTGGAGTTGCTTAAATTTAATACTTTTTTGAATTGCACGTGAATCTCATATGTGAATTGGAGTTGATAAAGGGATGGCAGAGTCACACTATAATATCAATGTGCAAAACAAAAGGAATGATAGTAATACAAAAGCAAAGAACCTGAAATGAAAAACACACATAAATGGAGAAAATAAACAATATAAATGGTAGGTAGCCTAGAATTCTAAACTGGGTGAGTAGTAGATGGGCAATAGAGAATAATTCTACTGAGAATTTGCTAGTAGTGCTTGTGCGTGCTTTTCATAGTGAAATCCAGATTCCATTGAATTATCTGCAGACCAAACAAAGATACCATATAGCTGCTGCTGACTTTGAAGTTTTTTGCAGGCAGTGAAAAAACCATCTGCAGGAGACAATCCTCCACTTCCATCAGTAGAAAAGCTTGTTAAGACCTTGCCACCATTATAATTAGAACTCTGAGTTCTGAAGTAGTTCATGAACTGAGACACAGTAGTTCCATCACCATAGGCGTAAAACTGGAAGTTGACATAGTCAATGAGGTGACCATAGCCTCTCCACAAAGCCTTGTAGTGGCTTTGAACCTGTTCATCATCATAAGGAGCTATGGAGGCAAACGAGATTATTTTGTTCTTCTTAAGGGTTGTTATAAGCTGCCCTATGCACTTGGAAAAGGTATCAGGGTCAGCTTGAAAGTGCTCATAATCGATGTCGATCCCATCCAAATTGTAATGCTCGATGATGTTTGTGAGGGAAGAAACAGCATTAGACACCCACGAGTCAATTGAGGAAGGATTGAAGTAAGCAGGGCTACCTTGTACACTATCCCCACCAAGACTTAAGGCCACTTTGACATTGGAATTTTGGCTCTTGATGGCAGAAACATGGGATGGGCTGAGGTTATCAGAGTCCCAGAAGATGTTGAAATTTCCATCAGTAGGAGAGGGGGAACTTGAGGTGTCATAGTCTATGGCAAAGGAAAGAATGAAGTGGAATTCGACACCCGGGTTAACAGGAACATCAGTGAACCTGACATTGTTGAACTCGGATCCTATATATTCCCTGAAGAGGTTTGAGTTTGCAGGGGCTGCCTCGAAAGATAGGTGGGAAGGGAAAAGAACCTGAAGAATAAGAATGGCGATCACAAACTTGGCGAGCTTCATTGTCAATTGTGAATGTGAATCAACACAAAATTGTTGTAATAGATGACTGAGCAATTTAATTTTCTGCGAGATGCTGTTTATATAGTGAACCAACATGAGCAAAATGAGCTCTTTCTTGGAAGCATTGCAGATTCCATCGACGCAATGACTACGGTGATTATTTTAAAACACAAAGCCTCCGAAGTATAGTTATAATTTGGGATATCTCCTTGGACCAATCAGACAAGATCGAAACGTGATATATTGTAAATTGCCGTGGAAGGAGTATGCGCTTGAGGATCCTAATTCAGCTAGAATGTTTCTCCAGAAAGTGTTGTGAACATAATGTTTGCATTTATCACAAATTGCTGAATTTACTGTCATTGATAGTGTTGTTGGGGGTATTATTTGGCTTGCTATTTTTGTGCTGGCTTTTCTGTTCTCTAGCCTATTCTTTGTGCGTACGTAGCACTTCCATGTCTTTCTTTGATATATATTATATACGGCAACCTGTATACCCAACTGTTTCGGCAAGTCACTTGGACCATTATCTACAGCATACTGAACGGGATTTCAAGATTTTTGGCATGCTCTTTTCCTAAGCAGCGTAATGTCATCGTCACATCATGCTAAGATCTCACCAATGAATCTAAGCTGGCAGAACCCTTTTCGAAAAGAAATAAATCACTCGAAAAAGGGGTGTTCTCTGTCCACAATCTTCCCACACTGTCAGACCTGAGAAGGGTGTATGCAACCTTGCCCTTGTTTATCACAAAGAAACCTATGACCTCTGACCTCCAGGTCTCAATGAAGCAATCTTTACTGTTACACATCTTCATTAAGCTTCTTATTAACTCAACCATTAATTTGTTTTGTATGGCTAGACAATGTAGGATATGATATTTCCGTTTAGTTTGCTGCTCTCTTGCTTTAAATCGAAGGGAATGAACATTTTATCACCAAAGATAGATAACAAACCAAATATTAACATTTCATTAATATTATGTAAATATCTGTCAAACTTGTCTTCTTTGGAAGTGGAAATTTGAAGTGACTTAAAACAGTCCTTATGCAAGCATGCCTTGGCCATATCTGTTATCATTATTTATCTAGTTGAAATGGTCCTGTAGAAGACTAATTTGTTGAGCCATTTAGATTAAAATTACAATGATACGTACATGCATTTTTTTTAACGCGTAATTCGACCTACATGTCTCACAAGTTGACAAATATGTGAATAGTCACCTACTCAACGCATTTTGTCACGACCGAGTGATTTGACCCAAAATTGAGCCATTTAAAGGGGCTTACCTTATAATAAGGTAGAAGTTTCTAGAATTTTGTAGATAGCTTCCTTATCTTCTTGTAAAGAGTAGAGTTAGCTAAAATACTCTAGAATAAGAATAAAAACTATTGAATCAAATAGATCCTAGTCATCCATTGAGAAGTTGGATGACTATATATAACCTTAGGGACTTTATTTGAAAGCATCCAAGCAAGTAAGATTGTATTTGACTCTTGAAGTAATATAGTATTCTCCAAGTTCTCTAAATCTCTTTGTGTGCATCTTTCTATCATTTGCTAGTAGTATTCTAGCTCTCAAGAAATGCTGAACTAGCATTCAAGTTAAGGGAATTGCTAGTGCCGCACGGGTCGTTGGGAGTACAAGGCCAAGTCCGTGACAATTTACACGGAAAATGCCATTTTAGCATATTTTGGGAGCAATTCCGTGCATGCAGTCCATCCATATATAGTCATTTAGTGGATTGCTCGGATTTACCATTTGTTTGTCCAGTCTGGCAAACTGAGGAAAATTGTTTCTTTGGTCATAGCTGTGTCGCATTGGAGTTTATGAATATCTTCTTGACAATGGAACATTCATATGGCAGCCTGATTGGCTATACCATTGTCGTAAGCCAAAATCCATTGAAAGTTGTAGTTAATTGTTGAGATTTAGTTTAACAACAATAATTTTCTGCTAAAGAAATCTCCTTATTTGGAATAGGAAGAATCAAAAAATAGAGTCTTAAGTTCAAGTCTCCAAGTTTCGTGCTTGAACAAAAAGCATTTTAGAATTGTCTTGACGCGGGAGAATGGATTAAGAAAGACACATAGCAAGATAACAGATCCCACATTTTTGTTGTCTACATCGTTGTAGAAACATTAACTAGCAAATAGGATCTCCAAGGCTGATTGTCTTTGGGCAGGAGCCCCCGCTTGGAGCCAATTGAGCAAAAAAAGAGTAAATTAAAGATCTCTTAAATAATACAGCATTTGCAAATGGATGATAGCAGGAAATTGTGGTCAAAATTATGCATCTATCTTACTTTTTGATACCAAGAAAGCCATTGAACTAAACCGCAAGAAGTAGAGGAAAGAAACACCATATGATTGCCATTTCCTGGAACAGGATGTCTCTGTTTGCCAACCCTGACCCTGAATGGACCCTGAATTACATTTCCAATCAGGATGACTTATGCTAAAAATGGTACAAATTGCTAGAGTAGATAATCTAAATCCAGCTCCTCTATGCATCCACACGACTTACGTCCTTCAGGTAGTTGATAATTTTCGGTTCATGGCCCAAGTTCTAAGGTTGATTCTAGCCAAGAAATATCTCTAACGACCCCGACCCAGGCACTTGGTAAATGTGCTAGTGTAAAGCTACCTTTGAGATCAATAAAATTAATGAATAATTAGAAGTATTTCACAAGCTATTTAATCTGATCTTCTTTGTACAGGGTCATACAACTCTTGATGGTTTAAGAATCTGTAATTTCAGAAATTCCTATTGTAATTGGAGTTATGAATGCAGTGCTTTCTTGAATCGCATGTCGATCTCATATGCCAATGGGCATTGATAAAAAGGCTAGCAAGATCACAGTGCCAAGATGCAAAAGACAATGAACGGAATAATTACCAATACATAAGAACCTGAAATGTAATACTGACATAAATCCAGAAAATAAACAAAAAAAATAGCACATGGCAACGTAGTTCTGCACTGTTATGCATTGTAGACAATAATTTTACTGAGAATTTGCTAGTAGTTCTTGTGCTTGCTTTTCGTAGGGAAATCCGGATTGCATAGAATTATCAGCAGACCAGACAAAGATACCATATAGTTGCTGCTGACTTAGCAGCTCATTGCAAGCAGTGAAAAAGCCATCTTCTGGAATGAGTCCTCTTCCATCAGTGGAAAAGCTGACTAATACTTTGCCACCATCATAATTAGAGCTCTGAATTTGTAAGTAGTTAATGAACTGGAACACAGTAGTTCCACGACCGTAGGCATAAAACTGGAAATTGACATAGTCGATGACATTTCTATAGCTTTGCCACAAGGCCATGTAATGGCTCTGAACTTGGTCATCAGCAAAAGGAGCTATAGAAGCAAATAAGATTATCGTTGTTATCCTTGAGGGTTGTTATGAGCTGTCCTATGCACTCAGCGAAGGTATCAGGATCACCTTGTATGTGCTCATAATCAATATCGATCCCATCCAAGTTATATTCTTCGATGATATTTGTGAGGGAAGAAACAGCATTTGAAACCCAAGAATAAATTGAGGAAGGACTTAAGTAGGCAGTGACACCTTGTACCCTATCTCCACCAAGGCTCAAGGCTACTTTGACATTGGAATTCTGGGTCTTGATGGCAGAAACTTGGGAGGGGCTGAGATTATTGGAGTCCCAAAAGACGTTGAAATTTCCATTGGCGGGAGAGGGAGAACTTGTGGTGTCGTAGTCTATGGCAAAAGAAAGAATGAAGTAGAATACAACATTCGGGTTAATAGGAACATCAGTGAACTTGACATTGTTGAACTGAGCCCCTATATATTCCCTGAATAGGTTTGTGTTTGTAGTTGCTACTTGAACTGATAAATGGGAAGAGAGAGGAGCTTGAAGAATAAGAATGGTAATTATAAACTTGGAAAGCTCCATAGCCAATTATGAATGTGTTCCCGTTGTAATCGATGAATGATTGAAAACTTCTGCTAGATGCTCTTTATATAGAACCAATCTTAGAATTTTTGTACATAAGCAAAAAGAACACCGCATTTTGACTTACTGTTACAGACCTGCATGGATGCAATTACTGTAGTGATTGTTTGAGAACGCAAAAGCCTCCAAATTTAAGTTCCAAATTGGTGCATCTCCTTGGTCTGACGAGACAAGAATAGGGACATTGTACATTGCTGTGGAGGCATTATAGGATGAAGATCCTAATTCCGCTTGAAGGCAATTGCTGAAATAGCTTTATGAGCATATTTTTCACATAGAGCATAAAATGCTTAATATAGTGTCATGGGTAGTGTTTTTGACTTACTGTTTTTGTGCCAGCATTTTGTTTGATAACATAATCTTTTTACTTACTGTGTGCGTTGTGTTTCTTTGTAGCATGGATTGAGGTCGATGGCGCCAACTGTTGAGGCACAGCGCTGGGACTCTTATCTTGTGTGTTTATACAACGTGCAATGAGGAAGTTATTACTTCCATGTAGCCCCCAGTTCATATTTTCCTACTGATTTGTTAACATAGGCCCTGTATACTGGATAATCGTCAATGAATCCAAACATTTGGAGTTGATTTTCCATGTGGCCTGGCTGGCCATACCATCCTCAAAACGTGGTCAATTGACTGTTGCAGCCACATGTTGATATTTAATTTGATAACAACAATGTGCTGCTTCAAAAGCTTCCAAAGAACTACAAACGAATGGTAGCCAAATCATTTAGCCACAAATTCAAGTGAGATTATTGGAGTCCACCTTACGAAGTTGCACTTTTGCAGATTTCTAAAATGGGTCACCTCAAAATTCAAGGCTGTTCCATATTTGCATCTTCCCTCACTGAATGGCAGTTTCCTTCTTTGCACATTACCAACAAGTAAATATATGTCCAAACTGTCTCGTGCTTCTAACACAATTGGTTGAACACTCTTCTCATGTCTTGTCCTTCCTGCATCTTTGGTAACGAAAAAAAATATATGTCCAAACTCCGAAGGAATGCATTGGGCTGTAATCAATATGACCCATATGTACTGGCTTTTGATGGCCTGGTTTTGAGTCCCTTCCACATATATGCACTATCCAAGTTCTCCTTCTTCTTTTTTTGAATTGGCCCAACTAAGACTCTTGCTTTGAAACTTTCAATCGTAAAAATGATTTTAAGTAACATTCAACTATAATTTATTGGTTTTCCAAATTCTTCTAAATCACTTAACAATTGGTTGGCATGTGTTGATCTCTTTAGCAATCGGATCACTTGATCAGGTTGTATTTATTTCCTTGATCAGGACGAAAATAGCAATCTTGTTATGTCGACCCAATGGTATCATATCTCATTGGCTATCCCACAAGTCTAGGTTGTCTCTAAGCTTTGATTTTCTCATTTTGTGTTCTGGTCAGTCACATGAATGAGAAAAATAGTCAGCGACCTAACATGCTGCGAAAAGCTTCACCCAAAATTCTATTTAGCATGTGATTAGCTTTTTACCCACTGAGTCGACCATAGAACACTGAAGCAGAACTTTTGGAGTGCACCTGACCAACTGACAAGCTTATACGGTTTGCTTTAGGGCATTTTAATCGCTAGTGATTGTGTAGGCAACATGGCCTAGCAAACCAACTTTTCTTATTAGTGATATTGTGAGTCTGGCGATTGTCGCCGTAGAAGGCATATTTTCCATAGTGGAAAGAATCAGAACAACTTTCATTGTGAATGTCAGTGAGAGGGTCACCTGTGAAGGTATAAAAGTAGTGAACGCAGCATATATACGTAGAGTGTACCCCAATTAATAGCTTCCCTTCGCATGGGGATAAGCCTCGGCAGCCCACCAGCTGACGTCCCGTACCTCAATGAAAAGTTACCATTATAAAAAACTACAGTCATTTTTATAAATATCACTAACCTATTATTTATTTTATACCTTATTTTTTTTTAAAAAAATATATATTATCTTATTAAATATATTATTATTTATACTAATATTATAAAAATATTATAAATAATTTAAAAATATATAAACGTATCAATAATTTAATTTTAATAATACAATTGTATTTAATTTTATTTTATAAAAATATTTATATAAAACTCTATTATAAATTAACTATATTAAATTTTATTTTAAAAAATTATATTAAATATATATTTAAAATACATTTTTTAAAAATTTTAAAATTTTTAGTTGTAAAAATAATTCTAGTATCTATATATATTACGAGTGATTGATAGATTTTTTTTTTCTTTAATTTTCTCCTAATTAAGTTTTAAGGTTAACTTATTTCGCATCAATGACATTAGTTTGGAAAATTACATGTACTTTGCATAATAATTTATATGAAAATCGTAATTTTCTACTATGCTGCGTCTTCCTTCACGAGCCGTTTGTCTTCTTTGTGAATTGATCAGCACCAGAACAAGAGGTCCCATGCTGCTTAGATATTTTAGTTCCAGAGTACCACTTCTTGAAGTTTTCTAGAGCATCCAGACCAATTTGTACCCGTGAATAAGAAAGATCAATAAACATATTCAACATCAGAGAAACTGAAGGCATGGTGGGTCTCCAGGTTTCTCACGATTTATTATAGGCATTTGCAAAAAACTTTGACCTGCAATCAAACCCCAATATGTCAGCAATTTTAATCGCAACCCAGTTCTTGTATAACCGTGCAATTTTATAATAATAATAATATATTATTATTATTATTATTATTATTATTTGATTCACAGCTTTAGAATTACTATACAGGAAAATAAGCTTTAAGAAATTTGAGCCCAACCCAAGTGGTTCACTCTTGTGTATGGATAAATAGTTCCCGCCTTAGCATTTAGAATGCAATAAAATTTGTACACAAGGAACTGACTGGGCCATTAACGAATGTATAAATAGAAAGTAAAAGTGAGTTTCTATGTGCTCTACTACAAGTAATGTATTTGTAGCAGTTTCATTTACTAAAACTAAAACTATATAAAGCAGACAAGATTCACCATAAAATCTCTCTTGTTTTGTTGTAAAATCAAAGGGTTGTGGCATTAAAGGGGACTGCTCCAGTATGTTAATGTTCAGACACGCATCATGACTTCACTAGTTCACTGCTAGGATGCTTGAAACACAAGAAGTAGATTTACTGGATACGATTCTTTAGGTAATAGCGGTAGTAGGAAGATTGTTCGTTGAAATCGTAAGGGTACCAGCCAAGCATGTGCCTTCTCACATCACTCTTTTATCACATGGGGTTACTTTGCCACCCGCGTTCAAGCCCCACTGTCTTTTCCCTTTTCATCGTATATTCATACCCTTCCAAAATCTCTTCCCACACTTTGTAGGATTAGTTGTTTTCGAAAAAGAAAAAAAAAATCATATATATATATATACAAAAGATGAAATTAAGATGGATATGAATTTTTACTTATATTAAAATTAAATGCAATTATTATTATAAAAATTATATATTTTTAAATCTTCTTAAAATTATATTTTATGAAAAAAAAATTACGCACAATATTTTCTTAAAGATTATCATCATATAAATTTATCCTTAAAATCTCAACAAGCCAGCGAGAGCTCCCTCCGAACTTATAAATATCAAAATCCACGTGACCCTGAGAAAAGAACTCTCTTCTTCCCCATTTACTCTCGCAACTATTTCATTGATCTTTAATTATCTTAGTGCTAACGGACTGCATGTTCTCTCACTTTCTAGCACCCATTATCTTATATTTCCCTCTTGTTTTATTTACCAGCTAAGAAGTTAATTAGATTATGGATTACGCAAGAATCCCTTTCTGCTCCATAGAAACCGACAAAAAAGAAAGGATTAAAGACACGAACTTTGTGTCGTGTAGTTTAGGTCGAAGGTAAGCTTGATGGGGAGACAAAAATGGGCATTATGTAATTACACACGTATGTTTGGAGAAGACATCTGTCAACTGGTGCAAATCAAAATTTCAAGATGTGCTAAATGTGGCCGACTAGGCTAGGCTTTGGCTATCAGTGGCACATAGGTTTGTGACATCTCTGTTGTATACAGAATATGGACCATGTCAATACGTTTTTAATTGAAATTCAGTTGATCACATGGAGTCATCGTAAATATCAATCCTTTTTGGCCTGCAATGTTTATTTTATTTCATTGTTAAGCACGACCCACTCGAATCCAAAAACCAAAAAACACTTTATGGTCATTATCAATAGGCTATTAAAATAACAAAAAAGTGGTTTAAGTTCGACATTTGCAGTATCCCAAGTTCAAACTCCTCGTGTCCATAAAACAACACATTATTCACACACTACAAAGTTGGATTTGTCAGAGTTATTAGAATCCGTTAAGTTATATTTCATGTTTTGAATGAGAGCCTCGAATGATTAGGCTGTAATAACCATCTGAAATCTGTTCAAAAAGGATTCCTGATCATAAAATATATATATATTAAAATTATTGCAATTGTGCTCCAGAATATGATTTACAAGGGCTCCACACCATGGAGCCACCCTTTCCTTACTAACAGGAAAAAGGCTGAATTGCATTTGATCGCCAACCTTAATTACACAAAGTTTATAAAGATATAAATCAAAAGGTTGCCTAATCAAAACCCAGAAAGGCAAAAATAAAAAATAATATATATATATATATATATATCAATCAGCTCTAGTTTTCTAGTATTAAAGTCTGTCCTGATCGAACCAATTAACTAAAAAAAAAAAAAAGCAGAAGAAGAAGAAGAAGAAGGAATTTTTAGAGAAAAAAAAAAGAAAATTTTTAATTTATCTTTTTATTTACTACGTTGCACTCATAACGGTCAAATGACAAGAGCATGCAATGTAAATATAACGTAAATAACGTACAAATGATCTAACGGCGTGAGTCTATCCGTCAGAAATTGCCGTCCGTGGAACATTGAATTCAAAACGACCACCGTAACGGGCATTATCGTCACCGCCAAGGTTTCGACTTCCAATTTTAGCTCTCTCTCTCTCTCTCTCTCTGTGTAAATCTTTCTTTCTTTGTTTCTTGATTGGTCTATAAGGAGAGAACAGAAGACCTCCAGTGTTGCAGGGAGCTTCGTCTCCGAGCAATTGCTGTAAATTCATAATGCCTTTCTTTTATTTATTTTGTGTGTGTGTGTGTGTGATTTTGGGTTGCAGATTTTGAGTTCTGTTTGGTTTGATTTTTGACGGATCCAAACACTCTGATTCATCAATGCCCAATCCCATAGACGCGGCTGCCATTACTTGTGTACGTTAATGACAATGCGTACGATTAAACCTCCTAGTTTTGATCCCATTTACTGTTTCATCTCTCTCTCTCCTGCGCTGGCTTGCTCTCTTGTTGTGTGAGCTGAGTTGACTCGGCGAGTGGTAGTTGAAGGTACCGAGTCAATAAGAACGATTATAATTAGAATTCATTAGACAATGCACTCTGCGGTTTTTCTTTTGTATTTTTTATTAAAAAAAAATCTCTCTTTTTTAGGGTCTGATTGATTGTAATGCGTTATGGGGATTTCCATTTTTATTGTGATAAGATGTTAAATTTATGTTTATTTATTTATTTTTGTCTCATTTCATTCTACGTATGTATTACTTGATTTCTTTCTGTCAGGGTTTGGAGCTCTGAGTGGTTCTAAATTTTGGTTTTTTAATTTGTCTGTTTCTTTAAAAGGTTGCTGAACGAGTTGACTCAAAGAGTCGTACTTGATCAGGGTCAAGTGTTTTTGAGGCTCATTAGTAGTGTTGTAAAGTGAACTAGAGATAGATGGATTCCTCACAGTCAAGAAGAGGGGGTTTGGTGTTGGTATCTCCATCGCAGACCCCAAGGTCAAGCGATAAATCTTCCCGAGATCTACGATCAGGGGATTCGAATTCCAGCAGCAAACATGATAAAGAGAAGGGTGTTAGTGTACAAGTTATTGTACGTTGCAGGTCAGCTGAATTTTCACTGTCTGTCTTATCATTTGTTATTGGTTTTGCGTTCATCTTGGGATGTTAGTTACCAAATGGTTTAAGTTGGGTCTAAATTGAACCCATATTTGATAATTTAAGATGACGTTCAGGACTTTAATTGGCTTGCATTCTACAGGCCATTGAATGAAGATGAGCTGAAGGTAAATGTTCCAGTGGTGATTTCATGCAATGAGGGCCGAAGGGAAGTTACCGCAGCTCAGAATATTGCCAACAAACAGATTGATAGAACTTTTCTATTTGACAAGGTTTGTCAATTACCATAAAGTTTTCATTAATGTGCTATTCTGTTATTGAGAAAGTAATGGAAAATGGAAACCATTGAATATGTGCATGTTATGTTTCTAATTTGGTTATCCACAGAGGTAGTTCAAGTGCAATTATTTGACAGATAATGAAGTGTTCATTTTCTAATTTCTATCAACAATATAGATGTTCCGCACCATGTAGCAATGGCTATAACAATGCAATTTTTATTTTTTTTTCAGGTTTTTGGTCCAACATCCCAACAGAGGGACTTGTATCATGCTGTCGTGTCTCCAATTGTATATGAAGTTCTTGAGGGTTATAACTGCACGATCTTTGCTTACGGTCAAACAGGTACAGGGAAGACTTACACAATGGAAGGGGCAGCAAGGAAAAAGGTTTTATTTTTTTAGACACATCAAGTTAGTCTATTTATTTCACCTCTTTTACCTGTGGGCATTTGAGTTGAATCTATTGTCTTTTGCAGAATGGGGAATTTCCAAGTGATGCAGGTGTTATCCCAAGGGCAGTTAAACAAATTTTTGACATACTGGAAGCTCAGAATGCTGAATATAACCTGAAAGTTACATTTCTAGAGCTGTACAATGAGGAAATAACAGATCTTTTGGCGCCAGAGGAAACTTCAAAATTTATAGATGACAAATCTAAGAAACCCATAGCCCTTATGGAGGATGGAAAAGGTGGTGTTTTTGTCAGAGGCTTGGAAGAAGAGATAGTACATACTGCAAATGAAATCTACCAAATCTTGGAGAAGGGTTCTGCAAAAAGACGTACAGCAGAGACTCTCCTTAATAAACAAAGTAGTCGTTCTCACTCGATTTTTTCCATAACCATTCACATCAAAGAGTATACTCCTGAGGGAGAAGAGATGATCAAATGTGGAAAGTTGAATCTGGTTGACCTTGCTGGGTCTGAGAATATCTCACGTTCTGGTGCCAAAGAGGTACAGTGTGACCAAGACTATCATTTTTTTCTGTATCCTGTACTATATCCTGGTATTATGGGAAGCAAGCATATGCATTCTGGGTTGTACACTGAGATAAAGTATCTGATATTTTTAATTCTTTCAAGTTTCTGGTTTCAATTTTATTCTTTTTTTCCTCAATGCTTTAATAAAAAAATGTGGGAAGCTTTTCCCACTTTCAATTTTAATTAGAAAGACAATGACACTTGCAGGGCAGAGCTAGGGAAGCAGGGGAGATTAATAAGAGCTTGCTTACACTTGGTCGTGTCATCAATGCTCTCGTTGAGCATTCGGGCCATATTCCATACAGGTATTATATGTGGAAATCACTGGTTCTCTATAGCATCTATCTATCATTTTTGAACAACAAAACTGATATAAGCTTGGACATGTTTGCTGGAATTCTAGGGATAGCAAACTGACAAGGCTCTTGAGAGATTCACTGGGAGGGAAAACAAAGACATGCATAATTGCGACCATATCACCCTCTACCCATTCTTTGGAGGAAACACTCAACACTCTAGATTATGCACATCGTGCGAAGAACATTAAGAACAAACCAGAGGTCAGTGACTTTACCAAATACACCAATCATGGTTGCTTGCTAAATGTTGTAATAAATATTCTCTTCCCCTGTAAAGCTGTCTACTTATGCAACATGCTCTAATAGTTTGTCTTGTTTGCTATTCCAGATCAACCAAAAGATGATGAAATCTGCAATGATCAAGGATCTCTACTCTGAAATTGACCGGCTGAAGCAAGGTAGTTTAGTGCTATCTGCTACTTTCTGAAGCAAGGTAGTTCTGATGAGAATCGTAGAGATTGATTTTACCTTTTTTAAAACAGAGTTATATGCTGCAAGAGAGAAAAATGGAATCTATATACCGCGAGATCGTTATCTACAAGAAGAATCTGAAAAGAAGGTTCACTTCTCACCAATGCGACTGGCTGATTTAAATTTTCTCTCTTTTTTTTTTCCCTTAGCTGGGTATTCTGGCAGAGGATAATAATTAGCTCCTTTGGTGATTCACTTAACCCAGGAAATGGCTGAGAAAATGGAGCGCATGGAACTTGATTCAGAATCCAAGGACAAGGTACGTTCCATCAGGATGACCTTTTCCTCCAGTTCTTTCTGTCTTGCATTATATGAAAGCCAATTCAAAATTTTGTCATCATTTGTGATCAGCAATTGATGGAGATTCAGGAACTCTACAATTCTCAGCTACATTTGACAGCAGATTTAAGCGATAAACTTGGAAATACTGAGGTGCACATTCAGTACAATTAAACTGTCGGTTCCCCTTTTTGCTTCTATTTTTTTGCAAGAACTGAAGTTGCTTTTTCCCTCCATATTCAGGAAAAACTCAAGGAAACTAAAAATTCATTGTCTGATCTTGAAGAAAAACACAGACAGGCGAATGCAACTATCAAGGAAAAGGAATTTTTAATATCTAATCTCCTAAAATCTGGTAAGAAGGATTTTTGTGAATTTCAGTTTCCTTGTATGATTTCCACTATTTGTTATGGTTTCATTTCCCAACAGACCTGTACTTTTTAACCAGTATAATATAGCTAATGTATACTACCTCTTTTGAGAACCTTTATTGCAGTCTCTTTGGTATGATTTCTTAGGTTTACTCTTGTGTCATACTCCATGTAGCAGCTATTTTTTTGACAATAATGAGCTTGGTTAATTTTTCAGAGAAAGCACTTGTTGAGTGTGCATTTGAGCTTCGAACAGAGCTAGAAAATGCTGCATCAGATGTATCCAGTTTATTTGCTAAAATAGGTTTGTTCTTGTTGGTAGTGCACATAGTGTCTGTATTTTTTCCACACAGGACTGATGTGCTGCTGATAATGGCTTGTTTTCAGAGCGGAAGGACAAAATTGAAGATGGAAACAGAGTACTTATTGAGAAGTTCCAGTCCCAGTTGAACCAGCAGCTCAACATCTTGCATAAGACTGTGTCAAACTCTGCAGCTCACCAAGAGCAGCAACTGAAAGACATGGAAGAAGACATGCAGTCCTTTGTATCAACAAAGTCAGAGGTAACATCCAAACAAGGTGTCAACAGAATTTTATGATTTTTCATTCATTGTTATTCTAAAATTCTGGTACCGCATAAAGGCTACTCATGAACTGCGGGGAAGGGTTGGAAAGCTGCAAGCCATGTATGGATCTGGTATCAAGGCTTTAGACGATTTGGCTAAAGAGATTGATGGAAACTGTCAGTCAGTCTTTTTGAATCTAAATTCCGAAGTTTCCAAGCATTCACATGCCCTTGAGCATGTAAGTAGGAATTAACTGCTGCCTTCGAACCTTCATAGGCCAGTTGTCACTTTTCTGACCTTATCTTCTATACTCGGTTCAGTTCTTTCAAGGAATAGCTTCAGAGGCTGATTCTTTACTCAATGATCTTCAACATAGTCTTCTCGTGCAAGAAGAGAAGCTAAATGCATATGCACGACAGCAGCGTGAGGTTTGTAGTGCTGGCTTGTTGCTACACAAAGATGAAATTTGAGATTTGTTGTCACTTCTTTTCAAATAAATGCTTCTATTTGACATGAATACAGGCACATCACAGAGCACTGGGAACTGCACAGGCAGTTTCTAAAATAACAGTGAACTTTTTCAAGACAATAGACATGCATGAATCCAATCTGAATCAAATGATTCAAGAGGCACAAACAGTGAATGATATGAAATTGTCAGATCTAGAAAAGAAGTTTGAGGAATGTGCTGCTAATGAAGAAAGACAATTGTTGGAAAAAGTGGCCGAGCTGCTTGCAAGTTCAAATGCAAGAAAGAAAAAACTGGTGCAAACCCATGTTCATTGTTCAATAACTGTTTGTTTCATCAGCTGGCTTTTCTATCCTTCCCTGAAAGTGCGCAAAGTAAGCTTTAAGTGATAACTTAGTCTACACCCGTTTAGGTACAATCGAGGGTATATGATCTTCGAGAAAGTGCAAACAGCAGAACCAAAAAGCTACAGCAAGAGATGTCTACAATGCAAGATTCTTCATCTTCTATTAAAGCTGAATGGAATGCCCATATGGAAAAAACAGAATCCAACCATCTAGAGGATACTTCTGCAGTGGAAAATGGAAAGAAAAAGCTGGAGGAGGTCCTTCATAACTGGTTTGTGTTTTGATATCCAGTTAGTTTACTAGCACCACTTGTCCTGCATGGCTTTGTATCCGTTTGTGTCTTTCTTCTAAATTTGTTCTACTGAAACTTTTTCAGTCTGAATAAGGCCCAGTTGGATGCTGAGCAGTGGAGAAATGCTCAGAAATCCTTGCTCAGCCTAGAAAAGAGCAATGTTGCTTCCGTGAATTCTATTGTCAGGTATGTTACTTCCAACAATGGTCCCCAGATCTTTGATTCTAGACCACCAACTTAATGTTTGATTTCACTTGCTCAGTGGAGGGACAGAAGCCAATCAAAGGCTACATTCACAGTTCTTGTCTGCCATGTCCTCTGCTACTGGGAATGTAGAAATTGCAAACAATGATCTCCTATCGTCAGTTGACTGTTAGTAACTCTAATTTCGATCATTTGGATTCATGTTTGTTCTTATCTGGAAATTCTTATCAGATTGTTTACAAAATGCATGCAGATTCATTACAACTTGACCGTGATGCTTGTGGAAATCTCAATTCCATGATTCTTCCTTGCTGTCAAGATTTGAAAGAATTAAAGGGTGGTCACTACCACAAGATTGTAGAAATTACAGAAAATGCTGGAAAATGCCTTTCAGATGAATACATGGTAAAACTATTAATGTCTTTGCTAGCAGAACACCGTTGTAATTTTGTAGTTATCTTATAACCAATTATCATTTTAAACACATGCATTGGCACATCAAATTACGCCATAAACACTCAGATGTTGCATGTTGCCATTGTGCATGTTCAGTGTAAGCTAAACTACTCGACCATCTAACTTTCAGGTGGATGAACCATCTTGTTCAACACTGAGGAAGAGGCCGCTCAATCTGCCAAGCATTGCATCGATTGAAGAACTCAGAAGTCCCTCTTTTGAAGAACTATTAAAGCTATTCTGGGATGGAAAATCCACAAAGCAAGCAAACGGAGATGTAAAACATCTTTTGGCAGCATTTGAGGCTGCACACTCCTCGAGGGATTCCAGAGTTCCTCTCATTGCCATTAACTGAGGTTGAATGGAACACATGAGACAGGCGAATGCATTGGTAAGATGATTGTGTACAGAATATGGGTCCAGTATATGGACCGTTGCCTACTTTATTCCTTGATTGATTTACTATTATTGTTATTATTATTTTATAGAAAGTTGGATGTGAATGAAGAAATACACAGTAGATTCTTTATTTTTGTTTTTTGGTTTGAGGAGCTCTTTTAAAAAGAAGTTACAAGATGATCCTCGGAACGTTCTGAAACTAAGCTTCTTGTGTACTATAATATAATATAAACTGTTTTTATGAGTATAGTCTTTGTCTTCTATTCTCAATATTTTTATTTCACTTGCATTTTACCCAAACAAAAAAAAAAGAAAAGAAAAAAGGCTGTCCAAATGTAATTTATAAATATTTTCTTCTATTTGATGAGTTTATAAATCTACTCCTGCAATTATTCACAATTCCATTTGGCGTCAGCAAAAGTAAACCTTTTATTTTTTTTATTTTTTTTTTGAGGGAAGAATGAGAGCTTCTATTCACTCTTCTTCTTTTTTTTTTCTTGATTAAATATAATGGGTTTTGCAATTGTTACACGAAAAATCAAAACCACTAATCCACTTCAAACGCCACGTCATTAATACTACTATGGTTTCGCCTTTTTTCATGTATGCCTTCTATGGTTTTAATCTGATTTCACTCGTACGCTTTATAATTTTTATGTCCCTTTCATTAGACATTAATTCGATTATTTATTGTAAATTTTAATATTACGTACATTATTTTGACAATTAAAGTAGTCATATTGATTTCTCGTTTAAAACAGCAATTTTAAAAAAAAAAATTGAGAAAACATTTTTGAAGGATCAATTTTCTAAATAATTATTCAAATCTTTTTTATGCAAGAAAATAATTAATCCCGACAGAATTCATTAACAACAAAGAGGAGTGATTGTAAAAATTGTAAACATTTGAAATAACGTTAACCTAGAGGGTCAGAGCATAAAAATCTTTTGAGCACAAAGCTGTGCTTCCCCCCCCCCCCCCCTTTTGTTTTTTTTTAAAAAAAAAAAAACAGAGAGAAAAGACAAATAGAAGACAAAAAGGAAATGCTTGTGGCATGCACAGCTCCACCTGGTTAAAAGAACTTCAGTTCCCAAGTAACTTTGAGCCATCGAGAAAAACAGAAAAAAGAAAGAAAAAAAAACATTTGTGTGTATATATACCGCGTTTGTTTGTACATGTGAAATGATAGAGAAGAAGAAGGTGACAGTGAAGGGGAGGTGAAGAAGAAGATGGTGGCGTGGAGGACTGTGGACCGTCTGATTGCCAGACGAGGTGGACGAGGAAATGGGGCTTGTGAAAAGACGAAGAAGTGCACGGGATAAAGAAGACGGAAGAGGGAAATTACACGGAAAAGGCCTTTTTTCGGTGCTGGGTCTTGTTGAGGGTTGAGAGAGAGAGAAGAAAGAGAGCGAGTTGACTCAGTGAGTTTGGAGAAGGAGACAGACAGTGAGAGAGAACGAGTCATCGTCTTCTTCTTCTTCTTCTTTTTTTTTTTTTTGGCGGGCTGTGTACTTCCACACTATCGTCTGGGGCCAATTTAAGCGACGACGTTTTTATAGTTTAGGAATTTTCAATTCCCGGTGGTGACGTTTCTTCTTTACTGAGCCTCTGAATTAGGATTTGATATTCATATTCAATATATAATTCTTAGTCGACCGCCCAAAGTTAGTCTTGTAATAAAAAGAAATTATTTATTGTTATTGGACATTGGTTAAAGTTACAGCGTCGTAGGTTGAAAAATTATACATACGTGCATACACATAAAACCATTACCTTAATTATTTAATGTGATGGTTTCACACTTAAAGTAACAATATTTTTTTTTATATTTGTAAAATTAAATTGTGCATGTAAATAACAATTTTCAATAACTTAAAAAAAATGAAAAATTATATGAAAATCATCACTAACATGACATGGACCCACCCTAAAACTTGCATCATATATGCTTTGGATAGGGTCTTGATTGGAGTCAAAATATGAACATCAAAGGATCTAATTGACTTCTCCATTCTATAATGTACATATTATTTTGGCCAAATAATGATGTTCTGCCAACAATAAGCTCACCATCTCATGGTGACAATGTAGCTGATTTATGTACAGAGACCTTCCTCCTATGCTTGATTCCAAAAGGGGTTACCTTATTGTCACACAAATCAGAACCATGCCAAACCCCCCGCGGCAGGTATCGGCGAAAATAGAAGTACTCCGAGCTGAACTGGGATCCTTCTAGCACCTGAACTTGGGCGAAACCGGGTCGCCAATCGTCAGTTCCGCCCAGCTTCAGGTAAAGGTAGCAAATGGGTGATTCCACACATTGGCCTGTTGCGCGAAATTGGTCTACGGTGCAAGCCTGAAATGGTTCCCTAGGCACATCATCGTCTGGGGAGGCAGGTTGCAAGGGGTCCAATGTTCCAATGTGCTTGGAGTTTAGGCGGCGTACCACAATGTCGTTAGACTTTGTATCGCCGAATCTCAGGCTGATGTGGTTAGAGGTCCCGGCGTCCTGAGTGCACGTTGTTTCTATTGTAATCACGTAGGTGCAATTTTTCTATTACATTAAAGAAAATTTCATTAAATTCTAATCAATGGCACAACCTTTTTTTTCTTTTTTTTTGTCTATAATTTTTTTTTAAGGGAGACCTTTAAAGAGATGAGAGAAACAAAAAAAAAAAAATAATAATAACAATAAGGGGCCCACAGTTCCTTAAAATAAAGAAAAAAAAAATACCAAACCACTTGAAATTTAAATGATCTTATATTAATATTTTACAATGAAATGAAATCCAAGACTTCGAAACACATAACATTTGATTATTAGTTGAGGTGAGTTTAAGCTAATATGGACACCATCTGATCCACAAACACAAAACAATGGCACTCGATATGTGTAATGATGCATAAAAGCAAGACTAGCTAAGATTAACTTGTTGTAGCAATCTCACATTAATGGCTTGGCATTAATTTTCTGTAATCATAATATTATTTAGAACCTATTGCATACCCACAAATGGACCCTTATTAAGATTGCATAATAGTATTAATCCTAAAACCCTGCTTTGGGGGGGGGGGCTCCTAGTAATCAACAGGGATTATAAGATGAGTCCATATTACCTTGTGTTGGGTCAGCAGATTTTCACCTACTGCTACTGAAGCAAGCAAAAGCACACAACAGGCGATGGTCAATCTCCGGCCGCTTTCCATTTACGCTCTTCTTTTAAGCATCAGAACTCAAAGCACAAGGCTAAATAATGTCACTAATTGGCCCCCATCTGCAATTTATACACTTGGCCGTAATCCAATATTCTTGCCTTCCCATATGGAAAACGTTATTCTTAATAAGTTTTTTTTCTATTTTTTGTTCACATTGAACTGGAATTGGGTGTGCAATGTGTAGAAGGATTCCTTCTTTTCTACTCAAAACTTATTCTCTTTTGTTATAGATGTAATCATTCCATCATTAAGGTAAGCATCTTTACTTAATTATCATAAGACTTTTCTTATGATGGTTAAAACTACTAGATTTCCTCCTTTTATGTATACAAAAGTTGGCCTAGACTTTTCTAATGCAACAATTTTTACATCGCTGCCATGACCATTTGTAACTGGCCAAGGCACTCTTGACAATTCAACAGTTGCAAGCTTTTTAGAATATGAAGCATCACCCAAAACCATTCACTCAAGCCTCCCCTTTAAAAGACTTCCTCTTTTCAAGCCAACGCTGCCTTCCCTCAGCAATGGGACCAAGCTAGCAGTAGTTGGTTAAATAGGCCAACATTTTCTTTTGTGCTTAATAGGACTAATAGTCCAATTAATGACACCTATAACGAACGTTGTCCCTCGTTGCTAGAGGCAGACCTCGAGGAGATTCAAGGAAAGTCGTATTTCTACCTATAAACAACCCAGGTTGGTATAACATAAACCTTTCAACATTATTCAACTATGTTTTAATGTTTAATTTCAACAACCTGCATGGTCCGGATAATAGCAAAGAATAAGCATTTCCAGCAATTTACCTCAACTTTATCAGACAAGTTCGGCAATTGTAACTTTTTCCCTCCAATCATGACAGAAAATAAAACCCATGTAAAGCAGAGTTGTTTTAATCAAAAATTATTTTAAATTCAATATTATCTTAATCAACAATTAACAAGCATAGAAACTTTCATGTCTGTGACTTGTAAAACAATTTTTTTTTTTTTGTTTTTTTGACCAAATTACCTTCGTAAGTGTCTTGTTCTTCCGGTGCAACTGTTTGGAACACAGTTCTAGTGAGTTGTCTTTTTTTCTTGTATCTTGCCGCCTTCCCTGTAAACTAAAAGAAACACTTTGTAAACAACTCTAGGCAACTTGCTGTCTCGACGGCAAGATTTTAACTTGCCAACTCCATCCCATTTTGCCGTCCACCCACATACAAGCACTTTCCTCTCGTAGATCCTGATAGTTTCTATACATATTTCGGCATCGAAGTTAAAAGGTTCGAAGAAGTTGAAGAGATTCTTTCTAACATGTTAAATTTTGTTTATATTTATTAACTAGATATGCTATTAGGGATAAAAAAAAATTTAAATTATAATTTCTTTTAAATTTACTCCATCTTGTGACTTATAGCATTAAAACATATGCAAAAACAACATTGATTAAAAAAAATTTTAAAAAAAAATTCTAAAACAATCCTCTTTTAGTATAAATACCTCATCTCAGAGAAGAACTCGTGCGCAATTCTGTAGAGCCATGGATATATTGCCTATCTTTCTTCTTCTTCTTCTTCTTCTCTCCACTTTTTCATCAATCCAAGCGGCCCCAACAAACTCAAAGCTCTTCAGGGAATATATTGGAGCCGAGGGAAAGGGTGTCAAATTTTCAGATATTCCTATCAATCCTGATGTCGAATTTCACTTCCTTCTTTCCTTTGCGATTGATTACACCTGATCTTCTCATCCCTCTCCAACAAATGGCTACCTCCAAGCATACTGGGATACAGAAAATGTCTCTCCATCATTTGTTTCCTCAATCAAAGCCAAGCATCCGAACGTCAAGGTTGCGATGAGTCTGGGGGGTGATACTATAAACAAGGAGTTTGTGTTCTTCAAACCCATCTCAATCACCTCATGGGATGCCAACGCCATTCATTCAATAAGAGAGATGGCAGAAACTTACAAGTTGGATGAAATCGACGTTGATTACGTACACTTCAGCACGGATCCTGACACATTTGCTGAATGCGTCGGGCGGCTTCTGTTCTATCTTAAACAGATGAACATCGTGTCATTTGCATCAATAGCGCCATATGACAACAGTACTGTGCAAGAACAATACTTGACCTTGTGGAGGAAGTTTGGCCATCTGATAGATTATGCTAATTTCCAGTTTTATGCCTATGACAAGGGAACGACTGGTATACAGTTCTTGGAACACGTTGTCACCCAGAACCATAATTATAAAGGTGGAAACGTCTTAGTAAGCTTTGGAACAGATGGAAGTGGTGGCTTGTCTTCGCAGAAGGCCTTTTTTTATGCTTGTAGCAAGCTTAGACGTTGGAACAAACTCCACGGAATGTTTGTGTGGTCAGCAGATGACTCCATGAAAGCCAGGTTTCAATTTGAGCAGCAGGCACAAAGTTTCTTGGCCAATAATACGAAATGATTTCCCTTGTCTGATATTGTCACATCTCATGCCTAAGGTAGATCTGTATTGCTACAATAAGTTAGGGTGTAGAAATTAATTATAAATCAGCGGCATGTGTGATGAGAATTGTTGACTGTAACATGCATAAGCAATAAAATGAACACGCATTCATTGCTCGTTAAACATTCAAAATACAGTTATATCTAGCATGCCTCAGCATTGATACTTCTATACTTATGATTTCATTTTGGGGAAGAGGAATGCTCCCCTCTCCCAGTTTGGTTTTCCGGGCAGAACAAGAAACGGGAGGATATGTTACAGGGCCTGATTGAGGTACAAAAGAAACTTTCAGATAACTAAGATACTACCATTATAAAACTAGTTAGATGCCTCTGTTGAGACTGCGAGCACCTCACAAGGCAAGATCTTCCCTTTCTTTTTGGATTCCCCCTTCATTCATGTATCCTTTTATTCGCAAATAATAAATAAATCATACTCCAGCGTGGTATCAAAAAGCTATTGAGGTTCAGCCAAAGCTGAAACTTGGAAAACATGTAAAAGTTTTGCCCTCAGCATGCCAAGCTTGAAAACAAGTTCTCAACTAATCAGACAAAGGGGGGAATGTTCTCAACAAGAAGCCCATTTATGAAATTTAAGCTTTTTATACATCCTAATATTCATGGAAAAACAAGCAACAAGCAGACTTATAGCACTTGTTATATGGTGGAATGTGGCAGTCTTCTACCCCACTCCACAATCTTAGATCAAGAGATATAAGTTCACAACTGTTCTTATAGAACCAACAAAGGAACTGTGGTAAGACTTGCACATGTCACACTCAATATGCACTGTAAGGGAGAGAGGCTAAAAGAAATTTCAAAAGTCTGACAAGTCTGAATGATCATAAAATTCTCGGCATTGGATATCAAAGAACAAGAGCATAATATATCTCCTACTCAATGCATGCTTTGAGACAGAGTGCATTAATATCACAAGCCGGATTTTCTTTTCCTTATTAATGGGAACTGGTCTCGGCCTACTACAAAATTACCTATACGCAGGTTGAAAATTTTCTTGACAAACAACATTTGTGGTTGGCAGCATAGCCCAATAAGCAAGAACCGCGACAGAGACCATCAGAATAAAACGCCATCTCAAAGCTCTTCTTTAATTCCAACAGGTCGCCATCTACCTTTGATCGCTGCAGTAGATCATGCTTTCTTGTATGTACTGTTTAACAATGTCTAAGATAATTTTTCCAGCTTCTGAAAGTTAATACAGCCCAAGCATACTTTACTAAAACAGTCTAACAACGAACATATGAATGCTGTTTATAATGCACTGCAACAACTCAATCAGACACCAGGAACATTGCGTCCGAACAAATAACACTGACTACATTGCACATGGTTAGTGAATTAAATATATCAAGAGAATGAATCCCATTAATTAATAATTGATTGCAATGCACTCATTGAATCAAATAGCCATTAACCAAATACACAGAAAGCATCATCCTACAAAACTACCCAAATAAATCCGATTAGCTTGCTTTGAAATCTAAAACCTTTTCAATCTCCAGTGAGAAACCGCAACAAGAACAAACAAAACCGGAAAAATAAATTACACTCTCCACTCAATCATCCTCTTCTCCACTCCTCCTTTTCTTCTTCTTCTTCTTCTTAGCTGGCTGCTCCTCAGATCCCTCCCCTGTTTCCACCTCAATCTCTTTGCTCTTCCTCTTCTTCTTCTTCTTCTTCCTCCCCTCTTTTTCCTCTCCAATTTCCGTTTGGCTTCCACCCTCTGGTCTATCAGAGCCATCATCTTTCTCCACTTTTTCTGCTTCTTTGTCCCCAATTTCGCCTTGATTTCGATCAGTATTACCTACCTTACCCTTTTCCGTCTTCTTCTTGTGCCTTTTTCTCTCACTTTCCTCTCTCAAGTTGCTCTCTCCATGAGCCTGTTCTTCCTCCACTTCAATTCTCTTCTTGTGCTTTTTTCTCTCACTTTCCTCTCCCAAGTTGCTCCCTCCACTACCCTGCTCTTCCTTCACATCAATTCCCTTTTTATCCCTCTTCTTGTGTTTTTTCCTCTCCATCTCCTCTCCCAAATTGGTCTCTCCAATACCCTGTTCATCTTTTACCTCAATTCCCATTTTGCCCTCATCATTCCCAGAATTTACAAAACCACTGCTCTTCTCCTTCTTATCTTTCTTCTTCCAATCCTTGCTCTCAGTGTCCACTCCACGATTCAATTCAGAACGATATTGAGTCGACGCGCCCAAACTCGCCTCCGCGATTCGAGTTGATGCTTCTTCAGTAGTTGTACCCGCGGCCGCAGCATCTGGTTCCCGATTCCTCTGCTTCCTGCGATCGGATTTTGCGTGCAGGCGGGCCAGCTCATCGATGGCGGCCGTGGCGCGTCGCAGGTAGGCGTTAACGGCCTGGGACCCGCCGGTCTCGGCAGAAACGAACTTGGAGAGGATAGATGCGGCTTTGGAGATGGAGACTTGCTTTGAAGAGACGATCGTACCTGTGATCGTTTTCATGGTGAGGGAGACGTTGGGGGGGGGTGTCTTTAGGGTTTAAGGAGTTTCCGATAAATAAAACCGAGCGTTGATGATTAGGATTTATCAGTATTACCGTGAGTGGCTCTCAGGTAATTTAACGATCTTTAACCATCCTTCTCTGCAAAGAATCAGACCGCCTAACAGCGCTGAATGATACACAAAAAAATAATTCTTTTAATTTACGCTCTCATATAATATAATAATAATAGAAAAAAAAAATTGTAGTCGAGCACTTTGCATGTTATTAATAAATATGATCAAATATCAACTAAATTGTATTATAGTAAATATTATATTTATAAAATAGGGATAAAATTTTTAATTATATTTATACTTTATTAAATTTTATTTATAAAAAATATTCAATAACTCAAAAATAATATTAAATTTATATAAACTTCTTTTAAATTTCATCTTTAAATTTATTATTACACATTTAATATGTATCAAAACGAATACTAAAATACTATCACCACAAGGTCATGTTAAAAATAGATTTTATTTTTTTTTTTAAGACTAATGTGTCTTATCATTCAACTCAGCTCAGAGAGTTAAAAAAGGAACAGTGTTGTAGTATTCTCGGTTTCGAGTCTCGTTGGATCGTTTTTCTGTTTTTGTAATTATTTTCTTTAACGTCGCCGCTGCTTTCATTTTCTTCGAAAGCTCACCGCCCGCCACAAGAAAATTTCTAAAACCCTACCTTCCGGTCGTCACCGGAAAAGCCCCGAAAACCGAGCCACCCTTTTACCGTTCTCCATCATTTCAAAAGCATCTCTTTTTCTTTTTCAGTTAGTGATTGCGATTCTCTGTGCAGCAGTGCGGATTAGGGATGCAGAAGCCGCGCCAAAAACCCCAAGATATCGTCTTCACCAAGCAGCCCTACATCGAAGATGTGGGCCCACGCCGAATGTCAGCAGTCATACCTTTCTTTCTTTGTATTTTTCCTTTAAGGCCAAGATTCTTTATTTCTTTTATATTTGTTTTCATTTGGATTCTATGTGTCTTTGTGCAATGGCGGTGATGTTGTTGTTCTTGTTGTTGGCTGTTGTTACAGCAAAAGCATACAATTTTCGATGATGTCTGAATCGGAGATTCTTAAAGCCGCGGAATGTCAGGTCTACAAAGGACAGTACTATGACTCCAATAGAAAGCCTATTGAAGGAGGCTTGTTAGACCCCCACATGGTTAATTCCCTAACTGCATTGTGATTTTCCCATTAATGGAGACAGAATAGAGAGAATAAAATCTGAAAGACCATCATTGCGATTCATCTTTGTTGTTCTTTTTGGTTTTGGGTGGTGCCAGGGTCCTGCAAATAAAAATGGCACCTGCCAAACATGCGGTGGAAGCTTTTTCGACTGTCCTGGGCACTTTGGATACCTTAATCTCAGACTTCCAGTTCTTAATGTTGGATACATGAATACTGTTTTGGACATCTTGAAGTGTATCTGTAAGGTAATCCCCTCTGTTATGTGTATATTGAGCTAATCTCAATTGAGAGACACTTGACTTTGTTGGGAAGTGTTCTTTCCTTTCTGAGTTACTTTAACATTACAATTTTTTTTTTTTTTTGGGTATTTGTGTCTTTGGTGTTGGGCTAGAAGGTGTTAACCAGCTAGAGAAAATGGTTAAGTGATAAGCCAAATAGGTTTGCCATATCACTCATTGATAATTGATATGCATATCTGCACATGAACTAATGTGGCAACTCTCAATGTCTTACTTTCAAATTGGTTGGGATTGACCTTGAAAATATCTTCTCTCTTGTTCTTCTATTCAAGGATGGAGGCATTTAGCTGCTATACTTATCTTCTCTGTTCTATCTTGCAGGTCATCTTTTGTTCAACTATTACTTTCCTGCTTGTGCACATGAAATTTATACTTCTTAATCAGTGCAAGTGCATATGGATGTTGGACATGGTCTAACTACCTTAGATGTCCTCTCTCTGTTTTCCCTTCGCTAGTGTTACTTGCACCTTTTCTAGGGATGCCAAACATTGCTTATTCTACTTTTTCTTCTCTTGCCACAAGTTTAGTCTCTAACAATCCAACTGCAAAACCTTGATACAATTTTGCAGGTCCCCATGTTGATTGTTACATGAACAAGCACAGTTTTTTTTTTTCATCACTTCCAGTTGGCAACTATAGTATACACGTTATCTAGGCATATGAGCTCTTGCTGTAAAAAATTTGTGTGAATCAATGACTTGTAAAAGTGGATAATAATTGTCAACTACTGCATCTTGTGGATGCCTTCTTCTGGTGATGCTGATCAGTTATTTGGCTAGTGATTAGCTTTATGATTGGGTCACTGCTTTTGAAATGTTTCAGTAAATTTTGATTTTTCCGCGGTATTAGACCATGATGAGAAATGAGAGTGCATTATTGTGATTAGTAGGCTTTGTATTTGAGGGAAGTATGATTATGCCTGCATTGCATGCATTCTGGAAGTGCTAGTTGTGCTGCCAGCATCTGATATGCTTCTCTTTTGTTGGTTCTGAACGCGGGAAGTTTTTCTGCAGTCCTGTTCTCATATACTTTTAGAAGAAAAATTACGTGAAAGCTACCTGAAAAGGATGATGAATACCAAGCTGGATCCTCTGAAGAAGGGTGAATTGATGAAGCAGATTGTAAAGAAGTGTAGTAGCATGGCAAGCAGCAAAGCAGTGGTGTGCCCAAGCTGTAGATTTTTGAATGGTTTGTGTTTGTTTTTTCTTATGTCTAGCATTAATGTGAGAAAATCTTTATACCGTGAAGACTGAGCTTCCTTTTTCTAACAACAATTAATATACATGGCTGTTATTAGAGCACTAGTTCTTTGATTCCTTTTGCTACAATGTTTCAGTAACCAATGTACTGAAAAGGCTGTAGGGTATGTGTTATAAATTTCAAGGCTTCTATTTCAGCATAAAAACGGTAAAGCTTGCATCAGGGAACATCAGTTTTCATGGAATTTGAAAGTAAAATGTTTAAACTTTTTCTTCTAAGACATGTTAAAGGTTTCAACAATTTAATAACTTGTAAAGTAGTAATGAGTTGGAAATGCTATGATTTTCAGGTATGGTGAAGAAGGGTAGATCTGCAGTGAATATTATTCATGATCGTTCAAAAATACATGATGGGTACTCGGAGGAATGTAAATCTGCAATTTCACATGCAAAAGAGTCTAAGGCACCTTTCAATGTGTCTAATATTCTCAACCCTGATGATGTGTGGAAACTTTTTGAGAAGATTACGGATGAGGTATACTTGTTCCATTTGAACTTCTTAAAATCTTGATGCTTTCCTCGTTTCTCTAATATATGGGGGACTTGTTATGTTGCTTTTCAGGACTGTGAATTACTTTATCTGAATGATAGACCTGAGAAACTCATTATAAGAACTATTGCTGTGCCACCTATTCCAATTCGACCATCGGTTATCGTGGATGGGTCTCAGAGGTCTCTCTTGTACTTTCTATTTATTTTTAGCCACTTGTGTACCACAATCATATTTGATGTTTAGACTTCTCCTTTTGTCTTTATTTCAGCAATGAAAATGACATCACAGAAAGATTAAAGCAAATAATTCAAGCAAATGCCACCCTTCATGTGGAATTACAGGAAGGAAGGACAGGGAATAGACATCTGGTACAGTAGAGAATCTTATTGTATACTTAAATCCTTTAAAGTGATTTTGGATATCTTAGCATTGCAAGTGTGTTTCTTGCCTTTTGTTACAAACTTGTCCTATGTTACCCATCCTTTAGCTTTCTTCCCTTATATCACTGAAAAAGGAGGAAAAAAGAAGAAGAAGAAAGTACCAAGGACACCCCCACCCCAAAATTCGCTATAACTTGATGATGTATTACTGGCTATTTAAATTGATAACCCGTTTTCTTCATGATTTACTGGCTTTCTCTTTGCTTTATGATTTTTCACACAACTCCTAGATTATCTTCATCCATTACCTTGTAGTATTCCCAAATACCTCAGCAGTTGATGCCCAAACATCTTCTTTCTCAATCTTCTCTTCAATAGTGGGAAGAGTTGATTGCCAATCCATTTTGATCTCAGTCCTTGTTTTGAGTTCCAGAAATTGTACATTGTATAAATCTACCACTTCTTTGTCTTTTGGTTTTGCATTTTTCCTGAATTATTTGCCATTATTTTGTGTATTCAAATCAATTTTGTTGTATGTCATTTTTTCCTCCCATGCCATTATTTTCAGCTTTCAAGTTCTATCATCCTTATGCCTATCTTAAAGAGTTTAATGTAGGAATGTTGGGAGGACCTTCAAGCTGTGGTTGGACTCTACATCAATAGTGAAGCTCGTTTTCAACTTTTTGAGAAAGCGTCCAAGCCATTGAGTGGTTTTGTTCAGCGTCTCAAAGGGAAACAGGGACGATTTCGTGGGAACCTATCTGGGAAACGTGTTGAGTATACTGGCAGGACTGTTATATCTCCAGACCCCAATCTGAAAATCACCGAGGTTATTGTACTAAAACTTGACTGACATTTAGGGCTGTTATCTTTGCTTTCTTTCCTCTGATATATGCATTGTTTTAGGTAGCCATTCCCATCCACATGGCTCGGATTTTAACTTATCCTGAACGTGTCTCTCATCATAATATTGAGAAGTTGAGACTGTGTGTCAATAATGGCCCTTATAAGTACCCTGGTGCAAGGATGGTCAGATATCCCGATGGTTCATTAAAGTTCGTGATATGGCTTTTGCTTTCATATTGCTAAATGTTTCTTCTGCTTATCACATTGCCAAATCAAACATTGAAATTGTTCTTTTGATAGTTACTGTGGAATTTGATGCTTTATGCTGCAGACTTTTGATAGGTAGTTACAGAAAACAGATTGCGGAGGAACTGAAATTCGGTTGTATAGTTGACCGCCATTTGGAAGATGGGGATGCAGTTCTTTTTAACAGACAGCCAAGCTTGCATCGGATGTCTATCATGTGCCATAGGGTAATTTTAGCTATTTTCAGATATAGAAATCCTAATGTTAAATGATGTCCCACTATTCAATTGGATTGTCCTTGTGATTGCAGGCAAGAATAATGCCTTGGAGAACTCTGAGATTTAATGAATCCGTTTGCAACCCATACAATGCAGATTTTGATGGTGATGAGATGAATTTGCATGTTCCACAAACAGAAGAGGCTCGAACAGAGGCTCTTATGTTGATGGGTGTATGTTCTTTTCAATTTCACTGTCATCTACATTTGTGCCTGTGGAACCTTTTTGTCTTAGGATACAACTCTTTTTGACATCACACAGCAATAAATTGACTTGAGCATTACATGCCCTCTGTGTTCTGAAATCATTATTATGAATTGTCTTATGGATTCATTATGTTTTCCAATATTTGATACCTTGGCATCCATTTGTGGGATAGTCCATTTTGGATCAAGTGGACAGGCTTTGTTAATGCAGGATGCCTCTTGATAGTTTCATTTCAAGAAACTGGTTGATTTCTAGATTTTGTAGCATACTTGCAACTTAGCACAAGTGTGCTTAGCTCACTAGGTGGATTTGAGGTTAATAAACTGGCGAATGTTTTGGGGCCTGTTTATATGGCATTAGTTGCAGTTTGAAAGATATTAGGTTAGACCCAATTTTTTTTTGCATTGATTTGCAAGCACTAGCATGTTTTGAGTTGGGACAAGGTGTAAATGATTAGCTTTTTTATCACCTAGTTCTGTTTGTAAAGGGTGAAATTTTGTCTATAGATCATTCCTGAATGTTATTTTTTTTGTTCTTTTGCATGTGAACACTACATATGATTGTAGAATTACTCTTCTTTTTCTTCTTCATCGTCATCACTTTTTTTCCTCAGGTGCAAAACAATTTGTGCACACCAAAGAATGGGGAGATTTTGGTTGCCTCCACTCAAGACTTTTTAACATCCTCATTTCTCATAACCAGGAAGGATACATTTTATGACCGTGCTGCTTTCTCACTTATGTGTTCATACATGGATGATGGAATGGACGTTGTTGATTTGCCAACACCAGCGATACTAAAGGTTTGAAAAAGAAAAGGAATCAATGTTTGCCAATCTTTATCGATTTAGCACAATCAAAATGGCATACATTCCTTTTTCTCTTTTCCTTATTTGATGGGTGAATTGAATACATTCTTTTGTGGTGGAAGTATGTCTGTTGCCTTGTCAATTGTTGCTCTAATCAGATTGAACATCAAATGGCATGTAGTTAAGGCAGTCTGTTGTGTTAGGATGGTTTAATTGACATATCTGTGTATATATGTCTGTATGTAGGTCTTGTTTGCTAATCTCTATCTTTTTGACATGTTGAATTTTTGTGTTATCCTTGCATAGCCAGTAGAGCTTTGGACAGGTAAACAGTTATTCAGTGTTCTAGTGCGGCCAAATGCAAATGTGAGGGTCTACCTGAATCTTGCTGTTAAAGAGAAAAGCTATTCTAAACCCAAAAAAGAAGATAAAAGAGAAAAAGAAACAATGTGTCCTAACGATGGTTTTGTCTATTTTCGGAATAGTGAGCTGATTTCTGGACAACTTGGGAAGGCTACCCTGGGTAAGTTTTCTTGTTCACTTGTACATATATGGCAGAGGTATATGTCTTTTCATTGATTCCCCAATGTGGTTTTTAGAGTAAGACATGTTTGTGCTTCTTTGAACGACATGGGAGGGAGGGGGGAGGGAGGAAAGTCAAAGGATGTGTCTTGGTGTTGAATGGAATACTGATTTCTATTCTTCTCCTTTAGCCTTATTTATTAATTTTCATTTGACCACCAATAAGCTATTTTATTAGTTTTCAATTATTGATTTTAATTGCTAAACCAGATAGGTCCTTGCTGTAGTCACAAGAACTTTATCGATAGAAATCCTGCAATGATGCAATTTTCTGACATTTAATTTATTTGCCTGTGCATGAAAATCTATAATTAATAGATTCTGTTTTCATGGTAGAGTTTCATTTTCTTAGCAGACTTGACTAACTATTTAGTTTGCCGATTAATGTGTGTTTATTTCTTCCGGCCTTAAGCCTTCTTCTAAGATGCATATTTATTTAACTGGATCAGAGTAATGGACTGAGGTCTTTCCTCCTTATCCCCATTCTTCTTGACATTGTTGCAAGGTTATTCTACTTGTTTCTGTTAGAGAAACTGTATACATTTGTTTGTGATGGTTTTATACATGGCTTCATTGCCATCACATATGTAATGGAATATTCTTAACAAGATTATTACTCCAGGAAATGGCAACAGGGATGGACTATATGCTGTTCTTCTTAGAGACTATAATGAACTGGCTGCTGCTAGCTGCATGAATCGACTAGCTAAATTGAGGTAAATGTCTTCCACAACTTCCCTTGGTTACCTGTCTCCAATATAGAATCCATTATATCACATGATTTCTTGTTGAAAAATACAGCAACAAAATGGCATGTTTCAATTTAAAACTGATGTGGATTTAATTGCTGCCTACTTGCCCCTCCAAGAAAGAGGCTTCTAGGTCGCTGGCTTTTCTTATAAATGCTCACCTAGTAGGCCTCATAGCATGGATATTTCTTACAGGTGATTGTGTTTGTTTAACTAGGTTTGATCTGATGTTAACAAAACTAGACCGATCAGTTTGCCATGAATTTTGTAATCCAAAGTCAAAATATGATAATGAAAAGTGAAGGTTCGTTCAGATTTATTGGGTTGGATTGTTTCCTTGAAAGTGCCCAGTGTATTTTTGTCTTGTCATCTATGTGTGGTTAATACTTAATATTTGGCTAACATTAACATTTTGGTGATCAATGAATTATTTGCTTAACTGTACTACATTATTGCTCCTTTGATACAGTGCTCGATGGATAGGAAACCATGGCTTTTCAATTGGGATTGATGATGTCCAACCTGGAAAAAGATTGAATGATGAGAAACATAAAACAATTTCAAATGGTTATCAACAATGCAATGTGCTAATACAAGAATACAATGAAGGAAAACTTGCCCTTAAACCTGGTTGCGATGCCACTCAAACACTGGAAGCTGAAATAACAGAGAGATTAAATAAGATTCGAGAACAATCTGGGGATGTAAGGATATGACATTGCCTCAACTTATTTCATTGTCATATTATCATGCTCAAAGTTCATTTCCAGTGAATATTTATTGCATTCATTACCTGGTTCTTTTGCACTGCAAAATTTAGTATTTAAGTTGATAGTCTGATCTTTTTTTTTTTAAATCATATTAGCAAAACATTTCCATAGTGTTTGCATTGTCAATTTATTCTGCATTCTTAATCTTCAAGTTGCCTCATGTTGGTTTGTGGAAATGCTGCTCATCTATAACATTATTTTCTTCCAAAGGTATGCATGAAAGAGTTGCACTGGAGGAACAGTCCACTGATCATGTCACAGTGTGGTTCTAAAGGTTCTCCTATCAATATCAGCCAGATGATTGCATGTGTTGGTCAGCAGTCAGTTGGGGGACGTCGTGCTCCTGATGGTTTTGTTGATCGGAGCCTTCCACATTTCCCACGAAAATCCAAAGCCCCTGCTGTAAGCTCTACATACATTTTCAGCTCTTGGCTGTTTAATCTTTGTATTCTAATGTGAGAAACCCAATCAAATGGAGGCACCTTGTGTCTTTGCCCCTTCTAACAATCTATATACAACAGGTTAGTTAAATTTTGCACTGAATGATAATGATGCAACATTGGAGGTAACTCTTTTATGAAGTTTAGTATTCACTTAGTAATCTGTGTTTGGAAAAATGTGAAATTGATAAGCTTGCATAATGAAATGTATGGCTTGGGATTATTGCACCCAGCTTTATCTCAATGTCCATGTCCATTGGACTGCCTATGCAATCAGTCAGCTGGTAACATGAGGAATTGCTGACTGGTGTAACATTGTAATGTACTATTTTCTCATAATAAAAAATCTTAAAGTTATGGATTGTTGAATGGGATTTTGTGACATTCTATGCAGGCTAAAGGCTTTGTTGCTAACTCATTTTATGGCGGTTTAACGGCTACTGAGTTCTTTTTCCATACAATGGGAGGGAGAGAAGGCCTTGTGGATACTGCAGTATGTGGGAATCCTAAATTTATTTTTTGTTGTTATGAGATTGAAAGGTTGTCTATTGTTTATCCGCTAGTGTGTTTCTGACAAGTGCCTGTGTAGACTGACATAATCAAGGGCTATACCCTTTTTTTAATATTACTCTATTTTCAGGTTACTTTCCTGCAGGTTACAGAAAAAAAAAAAAAAAGTAGATAGAGTGAAACAAGTGATTAAAATGAGACCTTGATTTCTGAACAATGAGATAATGGGAAGTTTGGAACCATCAAATATGAGTTTTGGCCTCTCACAATATGCCTTGGACAAATTGTTATAGTTTAGAGCTCCTGGTTTATTGTTTAGGCTTTAGAGTTTGGGCATTTAGAGGCTCCCAAAAAGAAATGACAATAAAGCATCATATTTTGGTCGCTACTTGCCTTCAATGTCATTAGGGGTTTTACATATTTTTAAGTATCATTTGTCTGTTTTCTATTCGAGAATTGTTCAGTTATTTTAACATTCAATGGGTACTTGGCAGTGGGGCAACTAATTGCTTTTGGAATCTGTTGTCCACTCTTAAAAATGACTGAAAAAACCAAGCTGAACTGGTGACTTATTTTCTTGGAAAGTGTGAGTCATTTACATCTTCACTGTGAATGGATGAGAACAGTTTTGTGTTTGGTCAATCCTACTCCTTTTCAAATTAGCATCTGTGCAATAAATTAAGGAGAGGAACCTATTGCAGGGAGGGTCTTCCAATGTAGGGATATGTGTAAAGATCTTTTTGATGTCACTCTTTATCTGGTTATAAGTATGGAGTGAGGTCAACTTAAGAGCCTTTGAAAATACATGGATCCTCAATGGATAGCACAATTATGGAAGACACTGTGTTATTTTGATTTTGAAAATTTTGTGGATGACTGAAGATGAGGAGAGAAATTGTACACTCCTGCACTTGATGTGGATCAGGCTGTTAGTGCTACCATCTTAAGATTCTGAATACAATATTATCAAATAACTGTTGGTGCAGGTCAAAACAGCAGACACTGGGTATATGTCTCGCCGCCTTATCAAAGGATTGGAGGATTTGTCTATTCAATATGATAACACTGTACGAAATGCAAGTGGATGCATCGTTCAATTTCTTTATGGCGATGATGGCTTGGATCCTGCAAAAATGGAAGCAAAAGGGGGAGTTCCATTGAATCTTGACAGATTGTTCATGAAAGTACAGGTCTGGTTTTTACTTGTGTTATTGTCTGTCAACTAAAAGCAAAGAAAATTGAATGTATCGATTAACTTTCACCTGCAGGCCACATGTGCTGCTGGAGAAGATGATTACCTATCTCCTCTGGATACCATGGAGATTATGCCAAAATTGCTACTAAATCAAGGTGTAGCTCTTGATGAAATTTATGCTGAAGCCTTAAAGAAAGGTTTCAGCAAGTTCCTTGGAGACCGTATCATGAAGCTGGAGAGCATGATTAAATTGGTTGATGGTGCTGATGGAGATATATCTGAGAACATAGAAAAGATTGGACATCCAAAAGAAAATTCTTGCATGGCAAAAATTGCTCATAAAATATATGGCATTACTGAAAAGCAGCTGCAGGTGATTGTTGGTATTAGAAAATTTTTGCTTTCGAATGGAAGTTTTCAATATTTTTTATTGCTTACTTTTTTAGTGATTTACTGATAGCTTTATCATTGTGGTACTTAATTTTGTGGCACAACGTTAGTTTGAGTGAGAACAAGCCTTTATGCAGCACTAAGGTGCTCTTTTCTGACCAGAAATTCACTGGTTTGAGTGGTAGAAACAACCTTTTTGCAAATAAAAGGGAAAGACTGCGAACAATAGACAACTATTCTCCAGTCCTTGCAAAGTGGAGAGGCTTGTGCATCGGAGAACTCTACATTTATTAAAGTGCATAGAAGGAAGAAGAAATAATTTGCAGGGAGAGAATTCTGGTTTCAATTACATTACCTTTTTTTGTCAATGGAATGATATAAGGTATATAAAATTATTTAAGGGACAGCAACCAGAGATTTAATGTTCTTGATAAACTTTCCTGTCTTGTAGAATCTTGGAGTACTTTGGTCCCTTGAGATTTATTGTTTACAAGTCTGGACTGTGATGTGCAGTGGATAAATGAGATTTCAACTCTCCCTGCTAGTGGAATCTGCAGTTTTGTCAAAAAGTTAATGGAACTTCAAGTTTTTCCTTGTTGCAGGAGCTAAGGTTAAAGAAAAGTAGATAAAAGATGGTGGAAAAAAATAGAAAAAGATGTAAATTTTGACATTTTCAAATTGTTTAGTGGGCTAATACAAAACCATTCTTAGGAACTAGGGTTTGCGATTGATAAATGAAACTTGTGATCTGACTTTAAACTGACATGGGAGAAAATGAAGAAGTAGAGGAAAAGGTAGGAGAAACTTAGAGTAACCTAGGCAGATTATGGGAAACCAAGGCTGAGAAAGTGGAGAGAGAACCAAATAACAAAGGCAAGAAGCACAGGCAAATAACTCAGCATTATTTCATTTTATGTTGCCCTTTTGTTAGGGTCTTATTTACAGAATTTTAACTAGCTAGAAAATAGGAAGCAATTGAAGCCATAATCTAATCTAAACTCCTATAGATACTAATCCTATTTTAAAATAACCCGAATCAGATCATTTTGATTAAATCAAATACGTGATGTCTTAACAATTTCTTGATTACTAAAATTATCTTGATGATTTCCTTCATGTTCTGCACCCACATGGAACATGGGTGTCATTCTTATTATAATTTATGTTGACCTTCTTGTAAGAGTGATATCCACATAATTATTAGGTTTTTGTCAAAACCTGTGTTGATCGCTATCTTTGGAAAAGAGTTGAGCCTGGAACTGCTATTGGAGCAATTGGAGCTCATAGCATTGGAGAGCCAGGGACACAAATGACATTGAAGACCTTCCACTTTGCTGGAGTTGCAAGCATGAGTATCCTCACTGATTTACAAATTTTCCTTGACCATTGATGCTTCATCAAGTTACTTCTTAGTTTCCTGTCAGGTATTTTGTATCAGTTTAATTTCTTAGCATTGTATTAGATATAACACAGGGGGTTCCTCGTATTAAGGAAATTATTGATGGAGCCAAAAAGATCAGCACACCAATCATTACTGCAGAACTTGAGCACAATACTAACGTGAATGCTGCTCGAATTGTAAGAGGTCGCATTCAGAAAACTGTCCTAGGGCAGGTATGGTGATTGATTTATCTGGTAACACAGTGGTAACCTTGTTGTCTGGTTACTGTTCCTGACTTTTACATGTCATGTTCGCACTTATGCTTAATTCATACACTAGACATCATTCTTCAATCTTGCACATCAATTTTTTTTTGTTTCTGGTTCTCACTTGTATGCAATGTTCCCTCTGCCCCAGGCACCTTTTTCACGTACTTACCTGCTCAAAGTTGCCTTTTTTTTAGGGTTCAGAAATAGAAATTCTTTTACCTTTTTCTCCCTGATTAAGTTCACAAAGAAAATTTTTGTTATGTTATCCATTTGCTATTGTATCAAAGGTTGCTAAGAGCATCAAGCTTGTAATGACATCAAGATCAGCATCAGTAATGGTCACGCTTGACATGGAAAGGATACAGGAGGCACACTTGTCTGTGGATGCTAACACTGTAAAAGAATCAATCTTGCAAACTCCGAGGATTAAGCTAAAGCAGCAGGTGAGAAGAAATCTGCTGCCTTTTTAATGATTATTATGTTTTGACTATTACTTGTTAACCTAGCACCCATGGCTATGCAACTTGCAGCATATTAAGGTTTTGGATATTAGAAAATTGGAGGTTCTACCCCAGGTTGACAGAAAAAAAGTTCATTTTGAACTCCATTCTCTTAAAAATATGCTTCCAACAATAGTAATAAAGGTGAGAACTCTTATATTCTTGGATATATTTTCTAGAGAATGCTGCAGTTTTCTGTTTGTTGAAATTAAAGCAGACAATGGGATTACATATTTTCCTTGAATGCCAGGGTATAAAAACTGTTGAACGAGCTGTCATTGCCCAAAAGAAACGTGAGGATAAGGACAGCCAGGGGCTGCCAAAATACAACATGC
Source organism: Kandelia obovata (assembly GCA_021464305.1). NCBI lineage: Eukaryota > Viridiplantae > Streptophyta > Magnoliopsida > Malpighiales > Rhizophoraceae > Kandelia > Kandelia obovata. The sequence continues at coordinate 4,403,322 of CM038487.1, forward strand.
TGGTGGAAGGGTTAGTTGACAATGACTAAGATGTTCTGATTTTTGAGCAATCTACTTATTTTAATGCTAAAGGCTCTGCATGGGAGACCCTGTCCTATGTTCTAGTGAATAGTTGGTGCTTCTTCATTGCACTCTGAAGCCTTATCATTGATGTTCTAGTTGTTCCCTGAACACAAATTTTTTATTCCTTTGTATTTCTGTTAAAATCTGGCTGAAGTGGTCAAATAATTATCTTTTGAAGCCCTTGATACTGTTTTAGACCTGTTAATAGATCTTTGCAACACGATTCCATGAAAGGTTCTACACACCTTGCATACAAGCCTCACTGTGTCTTAAACATCTCTGCAGTGTGGGTCTTCAAGAGGTTATGGGGACTGAAGGAGTTGATGGGCGCAATACAAAGAGTAATCATGTTGCAGAAGTCCGCTGCACCCTTGGAATTGAGGCTGCAAGAAAGTGCATCATTGATGAGATAAAGCAAACCATGGAAAATCACGGAATGAACATAGACATTCGTCATATGATGCTTTTAGCAGATCTAATGACATTCAAGGTAATTTTATGTTTTTAATTTGACATTACCTTATATTTGTATCACCAAATGTGTAACCAGCATTTTCTGACATTACTCTATTTTTGTCATCTCAACAGGGAGAAGTTCTTGGAATCACAAGAAATGGTATCCAGAGGATGGATAAGAGCGTGTTGATGTTGGCATCATTTGAAAAAACAGCAGATCACCTTTTTAATGCTTCTGTCAGTGGGAAGGAGGACAAGATTCAGGGAGTCACTGAATGCATCGTAATGGGAATCCCAATGCCAATGGGTACTGGAATACTGAAGGTCCAACAGAGGTAAGACCTGTGGAGTTGTGGAAAATCACTGGTGTCTGTGCCGCGCGCATAGCTATTGCAAATTTAGTTACATTTTAGTGCTGTTTTGTGCAATGGTGTGAAAAGTATCAGTGTCACCAGGAAGCAGCCTGGCATATGTGGCGTTTTACATGCTTTAAGTCACTTGTTTGTTATGCCAAAGTGGTTTTTGAGTTTTCGAAAATTTTTGAGCTTCCATATAACCTTGGTCTAATTTGCATGGCAAACTCAGCATAATATGCCTAAGTTTTATCTAACTATGTTTTCCTTGCTGCAGAGTTGATCCACCTCCAATGTTGCATTATGGATTGAATCCTATCATCTCATAGAGTTGCTTCCTAGTTTTTGGAGCTTTTACATTCACTTCATGTGGTGGTTTTCGTGGGGGCCCGCATTTATTCGATCATTTGTTGAAGCTAAGAGGTTTAGTTTACAAACTGAAAATATTGGTTTGCGCCCCTAAACAAGATTTTGTTGGTATAGATAAATACAATTGGCGAGCTGTATTCCAAAGGTTGAATCGTTATTACATATGTTCAACTGCTGCTGTGCAATATGCATGTTTTGGCAGAAAACATTGGTTAGTGTCATACTATTTTTTCAATTTCCCTATCCAAAACATTAAATTTGACTCGATGGTGGTAGCCATCTATTCCACAGATGTTCCTCTTCATACTTATTCTATTCTAATTGAACAACGAAAGTTAAAATCAGATCCTGTTCAAAGAGTCAACTGCACTTCCCGGTTCCCACGCTTAGTCCCTAAAAGAAAAGTGAGGTTTACAAGGTGTGGTTGTGGCACCATTCCAATCAGAAATCAAAAATATTATACAATCTGCAATATGCCTTATTAACCAAAAAAAAAAAAAAAAAGCGCTTAAGGGGAAGGATCATTCAATTATTTTGGCTCGTAAGTTTAGGGTTTGAATCTTATTTCTTACATACCCAAAAAAAAAAAAAGGTAAAAAAATAATTAAACCAAAGAAAAAAAGAAAAAGGCCATGCCCTGGAATAGTTACATTGAAAGGCCATTGAATCTGAAAGGAAACTTTGAAGAACGTACTCTGCTCCAAAAGGAACTTGTGTTATATTAGATATAATAGCTGACAAAAAGAATACAAAATATGTACACATGATTCAGACTATAACAGTTTAACATTCTTCTTCAGTTTGGATAATCACAAACAGTGATTTGTAACTGGGAATTACCTTGCTCAGCCGGATATTGCTTGATAAAAGCTCTTCTCCACCAAACCTCAAATGCTCTCTGAATATTGGGGCAGTCATCTCCCTTATTAAGATACCTATCAAACCAATTAAGTAAAATAGTCTGCTGTTGCACTAATGGAAGGGTGAGAATTGTCTGGCTCAGTCCATCCTCTACCAGTTTCTTATCAATAGACCTACATGCCCTCCTCATCCACCCAAAGTCTTCATAAAGAGACTCCAACCAGGTAGACAGTAGTGAATATCGAGTGTCTTTCGGCACCAGGATTTGTCCTCTCCCAATTGCAATGCATAATTGTGCAGTAATCTTGCTTATTTCATGTCGGTAGACTGTTGGAATCTTTGAATGGAGAACTGCAAGCTCCTTCTGATCCGCCCACAATTTTACAAACTCATCGCTCATCTTCCTATCAATGAGGATATCCACAATCCACTGCAAATTCTCAGCTTCTCGGGCTATTTCACTCATTAAAGCTCCTCGATCACGGCTGCTATTGTCCACACATGTTGCTTCAGATAAGCATAAGACAAGAGAACTCAGGCACCCATGGCAGAGAGAATAAAGCGTATCTTTAGAAACATCAAGCCTGTTATCCGGATCAGACAGATCTTCTCTAAATAGTCTAGAAATTAGAGATTTCATTTCTCGACGGGCTTTGTCATCTTTGGCTTCTAAAACACCGCTCAGCAGTTTTTGGAAGATGTCATCAGCTCTTGCAGAAGTAGATAGGTCGGATGATACTCTCTGAAGAACTTCAGTCCCTGGATTCTCAAGCTGAAGTTGGCTGAGATGAGAAATGACCTTTTTCTCTTCTTCCTCGGACCAAGGAACAGCTTCCAAGTATTCTAAGCATGACTTTACCCCCATATCAAACATGATAGCTGAAGATACCTGCAACAAAGTACATAAATCATAGATACTTCACTGAAGCAAACCTATTGCAGGAAACAGTAACAGAAAGTCACTATTTGCTGAGAATTATCAATACATTTGGCAAAATGATATATGATAACTAAAAGCAAAGTCCTCCTCTCTTTTCTTGGGTAAGTCTGGTTTCCTCACTTGAACCATACAATATAATGGACTGAAGCATGCAGGCAAACAACAAAGGGAAGAAATTAGAGGTAAAGCCCAATGTCTTATCATATCGTTCCTTATAGTCACTTTCGTGAAAAGATTAAACACAGTATGAGAAATTGTAATTTTGTTTCTGCCTTTCATGTTGCTTGATATGCCAACAATAAAAAACAAAATATAGCCAAGCCAACAGATGTTTGGCTTATTGGTCGGGTTTGATTTTTCCCAGTGCAAGACTTGAAACAAAAGCCCAAAGGTTCTGAAATTTCAAGGTCCTCTATGTGATGCTCTTGCAACTAACCTGCCAGCATTCCTTCATGGCAAAAAGGCACATTTTCTGCTGTCAGCACACGAAAAGATCTCAGACAGCACAAGCATGGTAGAACCAAAAAAAAAAGGCATGTACAATACATGATATATGAGTGCATATAAACCATAAGCAACCAAAGAGGCAATATAATAAAGGTAAGTTCTATTTAGAAAATGCCCCTTAGATACTTTGATTCTTCAGTAGAAATGTTGAATTCATGGAGGCCAGCATCCTCAGTTACAATTTGCAAATCACCTATATGTCCAAACAACAGAATTCCCTGATTTCTCTCTGATTCTATAAGCAAAAGAACAAACTCAAGAAGATACAAACAACTTACACTCACTGAGGCCATTACCTAAAGACAAGAAAGATGACTTCATAATAACGACCAACAAGGAAAATCCACAACACAACAGCTTTCAACCCCAAATTGCAGTTTCTCTCCCCATATTCTCCCACGGAAAAAATAAAACAATCATCAATAATTTCAATAAAGCATACCAAAGCAAAGAGAACATCAAAATTACACCCAATTCCTTGAACATAAAACAACCCAATCTAGAGCCAAGGAAAAGAAAAGGAACAATAAATACAAGGCACCTAAAGGAAGAAAGAAAGAAACATACACCTAGAAACATGAATTATTTACTTGTATATGACATACCTTGAGCAAAGCCAAGACCTTGGTGACATCCTCACCCATCAAGCTCTTTTTCAAGTCATCAGAATACATCAAAACCAGAGTCTCCAAATACACCTCCACATCATCACATTCACTAATCTCCACTGAATGCATAACCCCTTTATCTCTCCCTCCTAACCTTTCCCTAAAGAACCCACTCTTCTCCAACAAGATCCTTTTGTGAACATCCATTGAAATCCTATATCCATCTCTCCCAACCACTGTAAGCCTCACATCACCCAAACCCATACCACAATTATTCAAGCTTTCAAATTCGTTCACTATTTTTGAGATTTTTGATTGGGATCTTTGGCGGGTCTGTTCAAGGGCTTCCTCTTCTGACATCATCTGGAAGAGGGTTGGGTGCTGACTCGAGCGGGTTGACTCAGTGGAAGAAGTAAAGTGGGGTGGAGATAAAAGGGTTTTAGAGTTGGGAGAGTTCAAGACTCGTGAGAGTGTTCTTGATGGTGAAAAAGAAAGTGTTGGGTCAGATAAAAATCCTTGCTTTATCATTGTTGAAACCTCTCTTGATGCTGCCAGTTCGATTCCAGTCAAGTGTTTTGTTAGAGCAGAGCGAAAGAGACCACCCTAGGGAAATGGGGGATCAAGTTCGAGAAACCAGCAGTAATTAGATTTACCTGGGAAAACAAACGAATGTGATTTTCCGGGAAGTTGAGAATCAGAGAATCCAAGAAAAAAAAAATGAAGGGGAGGGCCTTCGGATGCGTAGGTTTGGTGATGTACTACTATTATCACTGACACAACCGATAAAAGGGGAAGGTAATTATGGTTATAAACCTAAAATAACGGTTGCTCTTTAAAGAAAGGGTTTGGGAGGGAGACATTATTTGGTTGCACGTGCACCCGTGGGTGCCTTAATTGGCCACGAAAACTGAGGTGAAATGGAACCCACTGTAATCATTAATTATTATACATTAAAAGACGTAAAACATTATAATTAGTAGTTATAATTTTATGATTTGTAAGTTTGTGTTTTAGCAATGTTTATTTTTTGTGCTTATGTTTTTTTTTTCTTCACCAAAAAGTTCATGTAGTGGGAGGGGGGGGGAGAGCTGTCCTCTTCTTTTTTTCTTTTTCATTGGGTAAGGAAAGTCAATTAGGAACGGGGATTGGGTGAATCTCAAATCATTAGAGCTACACTTATCATAAATACTAAAAAGATTAATTTACTGGTTGCTACTTTATTTTTGATGGAGTAGCAATCACTAGTTAAGGGCATTTTACAAGCTTTTTGGTCGTGTAAAAGCACATACAAATGTGGGTGTACGTCATGATTGTGTGAGTGAGTACATAGGGATCGACAAACCAAAATTTTTTGCCCAACACAGCGGGAATCCCCAAGGTAATGCATTGCTGGACAACAATGCTACCATGAAATGATGGACCGACCAAAGATTGAAGAACAGGCAGGCAGAGATTCAGGTCCAGCTAATAGTTGTCCATATAACTTTTTGGTCATATAGTTTAGCAAGCGTGGCTATATCTGGCGGAATTTTCATAGACGTTTTATGATAATTTTGGATGACTCGGCAAATAGAAAATATTAATTACGCAAGCTGAATTTTTAATAATAATAACTTACAAACATATGTGAAGCCCGAATTTCTAAATTGTGGGCAGTAACTGATGCTGTAGTTTGCAAGCAGTACCCGCGATCGGTATCTCTTCAATTCTTTAGTGTAATAATCCCGTGAACTAAAAACGCCATTTTTTTAATCGAGAGCATTTTGTTCATGTGATTGAATTAGAAGATTTGTTAGCCATGAATTTGTTGGTAAATTAAAGTGGGTGAAAATGAAGGTCTATGACAATGCCATAGCCCATTCGTTGTGCCCGAGTGTTGTGATCAATCCCCACTTGCGGCTAGGTATTCATGGCTCACGGCTTGAAAATACATGGTTGCTAGTTAATTACGAGGGAGACGAAGGGAGAACAAGCAACGGCCGATGTGGAACGGGGTCGTCTGATGTTTTTGTCCCAGTTTATTGCAGACCTTCCAATTTGATGTTGTTCTTATGCTTTTATGCACCTAATTCACAGATCAGTAATCATTAATCTGACATTGATGGGGAATGGTAAAAGCAGTGACCAAAAATGGAAGTCAGTACCTTGATTAACAGCAGAAGATAGATAGATGGTACAGGGTAACTTGCAAGAATTAAACACCAAGCATATCCTGTTTGCAATTATACCCTGGACCTAACTTATTTATGTCCATTAATTGTTCAACCATTGCCGTGAAGCACCAAATAGCACGACAGCAAAGCAGAACAACCGTGCACAGAAGGCATTAAGTGCAGTTGAGTTTTGGTTGGTGGCCAGATAACCTACACAAGAGCATCCAAATAACTGACAGCCAATGGGAGCCGCAGTAATAACTCTAGGAGGGATGAGCAGAGCTTATCAGAAGATGGAAAGAACTAACTGGGAGTGGAAGCCCAGGTTTCCCTAGAAAATGATACTGAACCTTGAAACATATTCGCAAAGAATTATGCACACTCCAATTTCAAGATATAGTCCACAGCATCTTCCACTGTGTCAACAACCTGCAAAGCAAATAACTTGAAGTAAAACTTGTGCACAAATATAAAAATTCCTTGGCCACTGGCAAATATGGAATTATGGATAAAGAATTTAAGATCCACAACCATAATCACAAAAAGCGAAGAAGAAGCCTATCCCATTTAAAAAATAGAAAGTCCCAATGCATGTAACTTCCACACCATGGGATCTTAGGAAAGGTCTCAGGAAGGGTCCAACCAGATGCACACAACATTACTCGTGTGTTTACAAAAAGACCATTTATGACTTAAACCTATAACCTTCAAGTCACAATGAAGTAACCTTATAGTTACAACAAGACTCGCCCTATAAGAAGCCTACAAAAAAACAAAGACAGAGAGAGAGATTGAGGCCTATGCAGCCATTGGGTAGGGCAAGGTATGGGATAAGCTCATTTTGTCAATCAGTAACACTTTCTTCCATCTCAAAGAGTAAGATAACAAAATGAATGAAATGTATGCTCTCCAACCCTCTCAGTATATGATTTTTAAACCTTTGGTAATTCTTCCCTTGTCTTTTTTCTTATATATATATATATATACATATACATATATATATTATGTCAAAAGGTTGAAATAAGTAAACATTTCTAAAAGGGACCCTTTGTTTAAAGATTTAAAAAAAATGTGTGCATAAGCTTTTGCATGTTTTTTAATTGCCTACCAAATCTGCCAGAGACTCGGTGTGATTGTTTGTGCCCTTGAAAACTCCTGTCCTTTTCAAAATAGAAAACCAGGGATCCCCTGCCTGCAAGTACAAAATTAAATTCCAGTTTAATTATCTCTTTCTCATACAGGTGAAGAAATCAATATACATACTGAAACAATGAAAATGAACACATAGTAGACTACCTGTCTTGCACCTTTGATGTCAACTGAGGGATTATCTCCTATCATATACAGTCTCTTGAAATGATGATTACCAACATTTACATGGTCTGTGGGACTATGAAGAGATACAAGTTGCTTTAGAACAGCTTCAGCATTCCTGAATACAGATGGGTTTGGCTTCCCATAGGAAGTATACTTAAGAGCATTTGGGTGGATTCTGCATGTACAAGAAAAGCATCATCGGGCAATTCATGACATCAGATTACAGTATATTTTTGGATTTAGAGAAACTAAATCAAAACATTTGTGAGATCCCTAGAGAAATCAATACATTTATCATCATCTTCTCAATTCTCTGTGTCTAGTTCTTTAAATTCAACTGTGGCTATATTCATCTCAGAGAAATAGTCATTTGTGGCCAGACCAGAAAGGAGGCAACAGAACAGCCATAACCTTGTATTCAATATTTTGCTACAAATTAAAAAGGAACAATATAAATTCCAAAATGAAATTATAGCACTTTGAAAAATACCAATATCCCACCAGATTTAAGCTATCTTACTCACCTATTAAAGACGGATTCTAATGCAATTCTAAAAGCTCCCATACCAAGACGTTCTGAAGGAAAAGCAGCCTACCTTTAGTGGCAAATTGTCAGTAAATCTGCTGGTTTGAGAAGTAAAGGGATAAAAGAGAGAAGCAAGAAAAGGGAAATGGGAGAAAAAAGAACATGCATGGAAAACTAATACTATATTTGACGTCACAATTAACCTGGTAAGCAAGGTCATCATTTGCAAAATAGAGGTGAGGCTGGTCTCCAATTTTCCTTCCAGGGAGGCCTCCAGTTCCTAAAATGTCGCAGAGAACCTAGCACCATAGCCGTCAATCAATTTAAAGCTTTGCTTCAAGTCTTCAACCAACATTAGTTATAGGAAATTCCACAGAGAAGGAAAGCAAACAAAGAAGAAATGCATGATTTCAGGAACTCTAGCAGTCATTAAATATATTGAAAAGTTGGCTAAAAATAGAAATTGAGGACTGCACCCCAAGACAAGATCCTGAAACCAGAAACACTAGACTGAAGATATTTTGTTCAGCAAATTACTAGAGCCAAAAATGCCCTGCTTTTCAATATTTAGAACAAAGATTAGTGAGACAATTAACATAAAAGAAAATCTTTTCTCCCTTCCAAAAATAGATGGTCTTTTTTTTTACCTTTAAAGTACTATGATCCCGTGGTTCGACACAGCTAATCTAGTGCAATTCAGTGCTTGAAAATGACATATTCCTGAGGAAACTTATCATGATGTTAATTTGTAATGCAATGGTGGCATCGGCATTAATGAGGGGATGGTCATATTAAATTCAGTGTTAAAGGGTTTTCGGGGGAATCAAGCCCATCTTGTATGAGTTGAGCAGCCATAGTCTATAGTTGGAGAAAAAAATTCTTTCACTAGTTCCACTTGGAAAAAGTTTGAAAACAATCAAACAAGCAATAAGTTTAAGTACAACCTGAATGTCTCTGCTCCAGTCAACAGAATCACTAACAATAAATGCTGCTTTAACTATCTCTGTATGGACCCTCTCTTGTACTACCATCTCCTCTGAAGTGCTACCCTGTTTAACAGTCCGCTGAGTGGTCCACATCTTATATTGTGCAAGGGGATCAATGCCATCGAAATAAGATGAATAGTCATCAATAGAAATAACATTTCTGCAGGAAAAATTATGATCAGAAAAGTCATTGGAAAGCTGAGAGTTGGCCACAGTGGAGCTTTTCAGAGTTATAATGAATTCATTAAATTCAAGTAAGATAGGCTTACTTAAACCCATATTCAGACATCACAGCAGCAGGTTCCCCTTTCCCCACAGCAACAATGAGGTCATTCTTAAATCTGGAAAATTATCATGAATGAAGAGTTAATGAACTAACAAAGAGACACTTTAGTCAATATTGAAGCTTCTGTTTTCTTTGGGCTCTTTTTTCCACTCTTGAATTCTTGTGTTTTTAACGTCCATATTTCCATTGGCATCTTGAGCCTTCCGGTACAAATAAATTTACACTGTGACCCTGAGGCATCTTACGGTTCAAAAAACAATGCACCAAAGCAACCAAACATGGCACAAGCAGGTGTACAGATAGGAACTCATCAGTGCCATCTAATCTAAAATGCATGTCAACTGAAATAAAATGTTAATCCCCAAATAAAATGTTAATCCCCAAGTGCTAATTATTATTTGACCAACACTCTTGGAGCATGCCTTGTAGGAATTAATGGATTTCTCCAGGGCAGTCATACAGCAAGGCATGCCATCCAACATGGTATGCTGAAAATATGGTTCAAGCCAAAATTAGTGATATATGGTTTTAGCAGATTGGAGCTAATACCTACATTCAATGTGTCAAAGGGCACATCTTTGGCACATAAAGAATCAAGGATCCCTGCACTCCTATTGCCTAAACATATGCAACATATTTATCTGCTTCAATTAATTAGCTCTGGCATTCTTTTGTGGAGGAGAAAGTGTATTTCTTTGGAAAATATGATATGGTGTTGACGAAACTAATAACTTTTCTATGGCACTTTTCTGATCATATCCACTAAAGTGCTATTTCCTTGACTATTTACATGGATCTAAATCACTCTCAGATTTGAATACATACAGATTAACCAGCTGTTTAAAAGGTGTATGGCCCTGTACAACCTGCAATATTATAGAAGCAAAATAAGTGGCAGCATAATCATACGGAAAGCCTACATAACATTGCCCAAAAACAAAAAATAAAAAAAGATTCAAGTATTGAGTCACCTGCAAAGGCAAAATATTTAAATCCAGAATTTGGCTCAACTCCGAGGCTCTTTTATACTCAGGAAAACCACCTCCTGAGAGAATCAAAATTATTAATAATAATAATTAAAATATAAATAAATAAAGCAAGAAGAAAGAAGCTCACCATTTGTCAAGAAAATAAAAGGAATATTTAAAGTACCTGTGCACATTATTAAGTCCATTAGTGACCTCCAAAAACGAAATCAGTCAGCTATGCAACCAAGTTCCACAAATACATCTAAACGACTAAAACACGATAATAATATCTCAAATCTGTCAAAATCCATCACTAATTAGCAATTACAGATAATAATACCTGTGGATTCAATTTTCAGAAAAAAAAAAAAAGGTAATCACTCATTCACAAGCAGAATCAGAACCTTACACTCGAATTAACACGCAAGTTTCGCCCGATGAAGGCCAAAAACTACATGAAAATCGATTCTAATTCCGTTAACTAAATACATCAATATGTACAGTCGTGTACCGGAATTGTCATATAACCGCCGGACAGCCTGAGGAGAGCCGCCGATAGGAGATTCGCCGCGAAGGACCACTCCGTCGATATCAAAAGCAATGCCGAAACTGCAGCCGCTGTTAATGCGAGCGAAATTAAAAGTCGAATCCCCGAAAGTGAAACAGAAAAAAAAAAAGGTAATAAAGCGAAGAAGAAGAAGAAGAAGAAGAAAACAGTAGAAGAGAGCAGAGAGGAAAAACAAAACGTACCGTTTGGATGGCGAGAAAAGTTGGGAGAAAGAACGGGAGAGAATGGCGGGTATGGATAGTAATGGGTGCTGTTTGGCTCGGCTCCGTGTCGCCTTGGCGACGATGATTGGCACTCTCATTTTCTTTCTCGTTTTCGTTTTTTCTCTCCGCCGATCTTAGAGCGAGTGTTAAATGAACAGAAAGTGATAGCTTGTCTCGATAATAAAAATTTAAACTTTTTAAGATATTCCATTAAAAATAATATATATTATATTATTATAATTATTTTATTAAGTATTTTAAATTCTATTTATTTATAATTATAATTAACAAAAAAAAGTACATATATAAATCTAATTATAACCCTATAACGTAAGTCTATTTTCAGAGTAGAAAATGATGAACTACCAGTTTTGTTCCGATCCACTAAGGTTGTGACGATTGAATTCTATAATTCTAAATGAAACTTATGAAAAATGATCAAAGCGTTCGATTTTCAGGTAGCAGTCGTTCAAGTTTCAACAAAATTTGATTGCAAAAGCGCTACTTTGATAAAAGATGAGGACAGTTTTCTGAGAGAATTATATAATAAAGCACCTTCCTGTTTGTGTTGTCATAATTGCCTTCAACACCGTACCAGAAGCAGCAAACTTTGTAATTGTCTCATCAGTCCATTGTATTGGCAACAATTGTAAATGCAAATTTTCTGGATTCCTGATTGTCTGTTTTCTAAGTAAATGAAATCCTGCTCATTGCTTTCTCTAGGCGAAGAACAGAACCATAGAGTTCGTCATGTTTGATAGAAGAACACTATTAGCTAAGATATTGCTATCAAATTATCAATAGACTCAACCTAATTGAGGTTGACAGAACAGGAAAGGTAAAATTTTTGAAGAAAATGCGTTTCTCAAGTCCTTGTAGATTGTAATCACATCCAAGCCAAATATAATTTTAAACGTGACAGTCGTAAGGTAAGTGATAATCACTTCAGATGATTTTGAGTTAAAACCCCAAAACCAACCATCTGGTCAAGATACTTTACAGGGTCTCTGGTTTTGACCCGCGGATCATCCGGTCCATCGACATAGCCTGACCCACTCCAACGATTCAAGGTCCTCGTCCTAAAAAAATATGTATCTAGTATGTATTTAAAGGCAGTAGCAAATAGCAAAAGACTTCAGATGAAAGCAACTTAGGAAAAACCATTTTCACAACAGTGTTTCTTATCAGTATCTTCAACTTTCTTAACAACTTTCTCAAGTATATTGCATATAATCAGATGTACAATACACAACTTACAACCAGAAACACAAAGGCTAGAAGCAAATAGCCTTTATTTCTATGTGTTGTTATCCTACAATAGATTGATTCCAGCATGCTCTAAAATTGGACCTATGGACAAACCATACCGTGAGGGGAGAACCTATCTCCCTAACACCTTCAGTTATACAAACTACTAAACATTTCATTCAAATGTAGCATCTAAGCCTAAACCACTCTCTTGATCAGGATTTTTGATTAACCAAACAAAGCATATAAGAAAAGGAAAGATGAGCAGCAGGTGTTACTCAAGCATTATATCTGCATTGAAGTTCAAAGATTCCAACCATATGAGCTCCTTTATGTCGTTTTCATTCAAGGATGTCTGCTCAAAATCAAAAATAAAAGGAGAAGGACAAATGGGCTCCTCGTTGATCTCATGAAGACTTGACAAATATGAGTGATTCAATGCTTCCTCAACTACATAAAAATTAAAGGTTTTGCATCAGGAAAAATCAATCATCAAAAGCTGTTTGCAGAAGAAAGTTGCAATAAATTATACATACCAGTTATGCGTTTGCGGGGGTCAAACACCAGCATCCTCTCAGCTAGATCAAGTGCAAGTGGGGATACGTCTGGGAACTTGTGTGCAAAAGGCTGCTTTGTGACATGTGGAAGCTGCCTCACGTACCTCCGAGCATTATCACTTCTAAGGAATCCAAGATCCGAATCATCTGGCGAACCTAAAAGCTGTTTTGGAGAGAAATAATTAACCGAATTTGGTCCAAAGGTGTCATTGTTACTAAGCAAAAATTGTAACTTGTCCACCCAGACCCTTTGATAACAACAATAGTTTAACTGTATACATTTCACATTCTTCTACTAAATTTGACTGAGAATTAATTTAGCAGAAAGGATAAGTACCTCAGTTATTAGTGTCAATTGCTGAACATAGTCTCTACCAGGAAATAGAGGCTCCCTTCTAATAATTTCCATGAGGATGCAACCAACAGACCAAATATCAATAGCTCCAGTATACTCAGAACAATTCAACAGCAATTCTGGTGCTCGGTACCATCTTGTTACAACATATTCAGTCATGAAATCAGTCTCCGAGGTGGTTCTTGCAAGCCCAAAATCACAAATTTTGAGATCACAATTAGCATTAAGAAGCAGGTTACTCGGTTTCAGATCTCGGTGTAAGACATTCGCAGAGTGTATGTACTTCAGCCCCCGCAACAGTTGGTACAGGAAATACTGCAGAAACCACAACTTGCAGGAGCTTTAAACAATGTATTACAAAACAGAAAGACACATAGACATGGTATTTGGGGTACAGTCTTCATTTCTTTATTTATTCTTTTGCTCTCTTCCTTCTTATTCTGGTGACCTCATCTAAGATTGATACTAGGCTCATAGGATAACTGCTTAGTATATCTCGGGCATAGAAACAAAGGAGAGTCATATAATAGGCAAATATAAAAGGGACTAACACTAATGAGATTAAAGCATCCCAAGCTTGGGATTACAGCATATTTTTCCAATATTAACAGAAGCAGATTTGGTTCTCTTATGTTGGTGTACAATGTGAGACAAGCCTAATCCATCAGAAGCTATAAACTATTGGGTTTTCAGTTAGCTAGACAAACAAGTCAACTACAAACAGATTGCAAAAGTGGTTCAAGTTCATCAAATTTACCTGACAATGATCATCAGCCAGGGCCTGGCGAGAGCGGATTATCTGATGGAGGTCAGTGTCCATCAATTCGTACACAATGTACACATCATTGAACGTTTCCCTCCTGGGCGGTGGAATTATGTCCTTGATCTTGATAATCTGCAAAGACATTGGTAATCGTAGATTTAGCAATAACTCAAATTGTGCAATCTTGTCTACCACTGTAACTAACATTCTGCATATTATACATTCTCATGATCCATGTGGCCGAGGAGTTTGATCTCTCTAAGCGTTCTCTTGGCATCAATCCTATTGTCAAATGCATTCCCAATCTTCTTAATAGCAACCTCTTCGTTTGTCTCAGCATTTCTGGCACAACTGCAAATAAAAGTATCGACCAAATCAATCGATCGAAGCAGAGAATTTACGTTGATGCGGCGATTTGGACATGTCTCAAGTGCGAGTCCCCACATATCATCATGGTTATCGCATATTTTTTAATGTTTCGATCCACAATCATAATTAACGGTCGAGACTATAAAACGTGACATTTGGAACGCATTAAGCTGACCGCATCCTACTAAGGAAGGTCTAATAAGAAATTCAAGCATTTAAACGTAGGTCCTAAATTATGGTCGATTACGAATGCATTTAACGTTGTTACTGGGATGAATATTGTACGATGGCCAAATTTTAATTAAAATTTTCCAGTGACTTGCATGAAAAGATTGAAAGGAGAAAAGGATGGGAAGGGTCAAGAAATGTTACCAAACGATGCCGCTTGCTCCGCGGCCGAGAGCTTGTATGGGAGGAACATACTTGGAGGAGACCTCGAAAAGGTTGCCTAGGATGTTGTACTGCACGTATCTGCCACCGTACGATGAGTTACCTGTGTGTTCTATGATCATACCTTCATTCTCCATCTCTCGCAGTCTTTCTCCTTACGGCTTCAGAGTTGCTTAAAGCTTTTGTGAGATACAAATGAAGAAAGCAGAAAACAATAGCTCTGCTTTGTGTATTTCTGGTGGCAGATGATAAAGAGAGCGCATTTTCCTGGAAAGTAAAGGTAAAAAGCACAGAAAGGGGACCATTCGGGGTCTCTTCCTTCTGGCTCGCAGACTTTTCAAATTTGAACCTCTGCTGCGAAGGATCGAACCAAAATCCCAAAGGGCAAGGTGGAAATTGACCGGACTGATTCCAGCGGTGTGAAAGTTGACCTTTCTTCTATCATTGACTGGGGTTGACCTGGAGCCAATGCCAAATGGGTGACAACTAGATTTTGTTCTTTGATTAAATAAGATATGTTTATAAATTATATATTTTTAATTACTAATATATTATTATAATTATTAATAAAAAAAGATAAATATATATATCTAATAATTATAATATAATGTAAAGCAAGTTCAAATTTACCATTCTATTAAATTCAGGCACTGCAACAACCTGGGCCTCCACTTATTTATGAAAATTTAAAAAATAGGCACACCAAGTCCAAGGTCAAGGTCAATGTGCCCAAATTAACACTGTGGGTTTAATAAATATGATTTTTTATAAATAAAAAAAAACATTTGAAAAGCAAAATCGTCTATTACTGAGGGTAAATAACATACTTTTATGAACAAATACCATTTATTTTAGTATTTTTTTTTTTTTGTTTTGGCCAACAGTTTGTCATCCTCATCGTTGTAGCACAAGCTAATGAATTGTCTAAGACTACACGATTCAAACCAGGGAATAGACTTAATCTTCATATTTATAAATAATAAATAAATAAATAAAACTAGTGCCAACCAATTCATATTAATTAATGCAAACATCAAATCTAATAGTTTTCCATGTCATCATTTTGGGATGGGCGAGTGTGAGTATCACTATGTATTTATTTTACGTTTTAGGAGATCATCTGACTTATCAACGTTAATTATGTCATGTATTAAAAAAAATAAAAAGATAATTTAAAAAAAAAAGGAAAGAAAAACATTTTTTAATAAAATTGAATTAGATGGATTTAAAATAGTTAATTTTTATATTATAATATCTGATCCCACACGGTAAGATGAATAGAGAGAGAGGGGGGGAGGGGAGGGAAATTGTAGAAATGGCAAATAAGCTGATAAGTGAAATGGGACTTCCCAAATCAATTTCAAATGTCTTCGCCGCCCGGAACATCACAACTGCTAAGGTCACTTCACTTCTATAAATAAATAAATAAATATATATATATATATAAAATGAAAGAAATGTTATCGTAATATTCTTCTCTCTTATATTTTAATTAATTTATTTATTTCTGATAAATTCTATCTTAACATAGTTAATGGTGAATATAATGTCAGCAAATTGGATGCAATTTTGACTTGAATTGTTTTGGTTTCAGGATGCGTTATTGTTAACGGAATTTGAGTTGATGGAATGGCTAGATGTTGCATTAGCTGACGTGAAGTCTGCGGTGGCGCAAATCAGTGCGGCGGTGTCTCCGCCGCATCAAACTGTGAGCGTGTTCGGCTGAGTTTCAAATTTGTTGTCATTTGATTAATTGATTTGCGTTTTTTGTTTTCAGTTACTGTTATTGCTTTTAAGAAGCGTAAGTCTGGTTTGGTTGTGTTTGTTGCTAGGTACTCGAGTTGATGGAGCAACGGCTAGGGGCTGAGCAATTTGCAAGCCACCTTCCCACACGGCTGAAGGGATTAGATGATGCCTTGTGCGGCGGAATTCCGTTTGGTGTATTGACCGAGGTGGTTGGTCCAGCAGGAATTGGGAAGACACAAGTATGGCTTTTCAAATTGGTTCATTATTGTTTGATTTTCTTTGACTCTGATTTAATAAAGAGTGGGAAGGATAAGTGTTACTGTAACGGTAAAGGTCACTTCATTGTGATATTCATATGTTTGAATTGTAAAATTAGTCTCTTTGTGAAAAATAAGGATAAATTGGCATGCATCTAACTCTTCTTTAAACCCCAAGTGTAAGAGTCTTGTGCTAGGAATGCCTTTTGGGTTTATAAATGGCACTTCAGTTGTGGTTTTATGCTTATGTTTACAGCTAACTAGATGGATTCTTGATTTAATTCCAGTTTTGTATGAAGATCTCATTGTTGGCTTCCCTGCCAGCAAGATATGGGGGCTTAGATGGGCATGTAATATATGTAGATGTGGAATCCAAATTTAGCTCAAGAAGGTAATTCAAGCGTGCTTGCCTATAACACTTCACTAAGGTTTCTCACTTTTTCTGGTCGTATATGTCCATGAAATGAGAATTTTAGTGACTTCTTGGCTGTATTTTTTAGGATGATAGAAATTGGAGCAACAAGTTTCCCAGAAATATTTAATATGAAAGGAATGGTGCAGGAGGTGTGAAAATTTCTTCTTGAGTTTGTTTACTTGTGCTTAGTTTGAGTTTGAAGAAATCAGTTTTTGTTTTTTATTGCAGATGGCTGGTAGAATTATGGTATTGAGGCCACTATCACTTTCTGAATTCACCCAGAGGTGTGTGAGCCAAATGAAACTCCTTGTTTTTGATGTGGAGAGATTTAAATTGGGATGTATGATGGCATCTTACTAATGCAAATGAAAACTAGATCTCTGCAAATGATATAACATGTCTATACAATTTCAATAATTTTCCAAGTGCATATGGTGTTTTAGTGGACAACGAATACATGCACTTCAAATGTTCTCTTTTTCGTTCAACAAACCTAGCTCATATCCACTTGTATTGCCTTCAACACATGATGTGTATGGAAGACATTGTCAGCATGGCCTTCTACATGCCTTCCATAAAAACTTAGTATGCTGTGAATAAACCTGACCATTCTTAATAATAGCAGGATCTGATCAATCTGTTTCTTCATGATATGTGTGCAAGGGTGGGTGGTTTTGTCATTAGTCCTTTGATGACTTAAATTTAATTTGAATCATTCATGTTGATGTTATGGTTGATACTAAGGTGTCAAGTGCAAATTGTGTGACATTGGTATCTTATCCATCAGAAATATATTTTTTTTTTTTGGTCAGGCTAGAACAGTCCCTCCACTTCTTTCTGATTTTGTTCCTTGAATCTTTCATAATGGTTATTTAGAAGAGTAATAAATTGGCTAGTGAATCACACTTTCAATTTGTTACCAGTTTGCAAGAAATCAAGGTCTCACTCCTCCAAAATCAAGTAAAGTTGCTGGTAATTGATAGCATGGCTGCTCTTGTTTCAGGGTATGTTTTTGTTTAAAGATGTCTACACACTTGTTCTTAGATCAATTGAGATCCATAGGAATTAGGTGAGGTTTCTGTTATATATCTTGCATTTGAGCTTGTATGAGAACTAGAAAAGGTGTGATTTGCTGAAAAAATTGTGATTTAAGAAAGGAAGGAGCCTAGTCTTCGACAGAAGACAAAACAGAAAAATATGTCTGAGTAGAAGCATCCTTAGCCTTATTACGTATCCATTTTATCATAATAAAAGTAGGAATTGAGGCATAAAGTTAGTATAAAGATTGGTTGTTTTTATTCAGTGTCTTGTCACTGCTGACTTATGTCTTCCCCCATCATTCAATGCAGAAGAATGACCAGCAAGATTAGAATTTGATAAAATGCACATAGTCCTTGTGTTCATGAAAGGTGTAAATGGTAAATTAACATGGACTTCATTTGAAGTTATTGGGCTAAGAAGTATGCTTTTCTTTTTTACCTGCAAATATATTTTAAGTATGATAACTAGTTCATAGACTCTTAACCCATTTTGTTTGTGTAGTTGGTTTGTGTTATTAGTAAAGCAATGTAACTATGTTTTATCCAGGGAACATGATGAGGGTACTTCCCGACAGCATCCATTGGGTTGGCATATTTCATTTTTAAAGTGAGGATCTTATCCTATGGTAAGGTGTTTACATTTCAACCTATAAGCTTTTTGTTCAAATGTTACCAATCTTCCAGATGTGTGCAGGTCACTTGCTGAATTCTCTCGAATTCCTGTTTTGGTAACAAATCAAGTGAGATCTCAAAACCGTGATAAAGACTGCCAGTATTCATTCCAAGGTATCTTGCATTAATCCATCTGTGTGAGCTTAGACCAGCCATTTTAACTCTGCAAAATCTGTCATGTGCAGTGCACAGCATTGCTAGAGCTCCGGATGAAGCTGAAGAATATGATTCTCATCTTGTTGCTGCTTTAGGAATTCATTGGGCTCATGCTGTGACCATCCGATTAGTGCTTGAGAGTAAATCAGGTTTACACAACATTAGCTATACTTTAGTGGAGATATCTGCTTTCATCGAGCCTGTTCTTTCCTTAGGATGTAGAATGTTTGACTGATCATTAAAATTTGTCATCTTTTTAGATTGGTATTTGGTTCTGGATTCTCATAATTGTTTTCATCTATTTGTCTTGTACATTGAAACTGTTGTGGAGTGTAAATCTTGTCTGATTCACATTGTCTGCAACCACATTCTGCACATATGAATGAAACTTTATATAGATTTTCATGCTTACTTCTCAAAGTGAACATGTTAACATCTGAAATGTGTTCACAAGAATTCAGATTTTGCCTTCTATTTCAGGTCAGAGGTATATGAAGATAGCAAAATCTCCTCACTCTCCACCCTTGGCCTTCACTTTTAGCATAAAATCTTCAGGGATTTCATTGTTGGATGATGATGGAATTGAACTCAGGGGTCAAGACATAAGCACTATCCACAGTCAAGGTGAGATATATTTTCCAGGATATGTACCACTTTTTTGTCGGTAAAAAGGATTATTGATAGCACAGATCAAAGACAGGCACCTTTATTAAACTATTAGGATAAAAACTTCATAATGAGTACCTCTATGGTACTAAGTCTACTTCGCATGAGATATTGAAGGTCATTTTAGCTAGTGACTTTCATCTTCTTTCCTTCATTCTCACATTCATGCAAAAAGATCTAAAAGTCTGATTCCAAAAAAATGCAGGCCACAACAACATTATTAATTGTGAAGGCTAAAGATTGCAGTTGCCAATCAGAGTGGAGGTAACTCCATATTTTGATTAATGATTTTTGTCAAAGGGAGATGAATTAAGGTTTGAAATTTGGGATTATACTCATTTTCAAATTTGAAGTCATTGTTGATAAGTTTAAGGGGGCACTTTTTTCTGAAGACAAGATAGAAGATTAGGCACTAGCACAGAGCCAGCAAGTGGTTTTGAAACAATATAATCATTTTTTCTCTAGCTTTGAACTACTTGATAAGTAACAGATTTAGACCAAAGATTAGCTGAAGGCATGCCCTTCTTAATTTGAAGATGACAGAAACATAAAGCAGATATTATTATGAAGGCAATATCATCTAGCATACTACTTTAGCCCCATAAAAGGTTGTAATTTTTATTAGATGTGACTGCCCAAAAACCAGTGGAGGGAGCACTTTCTTTTTAAGTTTGTTGTTTTTAGTTGTGTGCACTCTCCCATTGCAGGCATCATGGTTTCAAAAGTTTACCTATTTTGAGTTGGATCTTGGGCATTAATCTCTTAACTTGTACTCCATCAAGATTTATCTTGTCGTTGTTTAATCTGCATACGAACCAAGAATATCCCTTAAATTATGATAATCATAGAAAATGGTGAATCATGTTGCTTGTTCTCCCCCAAAGAAGGCATAAAGTACTCCGCAAACCCTTCAACCTTTCGTACTTGTCTTCGAATTTTTTTTCTTGTTTCTTACTTTAGGTAGGGAATTATTGCATATGTACCTTGGACATCTTGCATGACTTTTAGTGTGCTTCTTTATCTCTATCAAAATGGTCTTACCTGGTATAAAATTGGCTTGTTTCTTTACGCAGCTGTCTTCTCTTTTGTGTTCATTGCTAGAGCCTAAAATTAAGAGATTTTAAGTAGTTACAGTACTTGTGAATTTAATATTATAATTTAATTTAATATATTTAATTTAAAAATATTTAATTTTTATTTTTTTAATGTAAAATTATTTAATTATACGATTTATATATTTATATTTAAAATTTTAACATTTCGAATCTTATTGAACCTGATTAGTTTGTAGGCATGGACAGCCCCATATGATGGGACAATTAATTAATGTTAAATCAGGGTATAATAAGATAATGTTTACTGTGATCTGATGCGACTCTAATGAATTGGTGTGTTGTTGTTTATTAATTCATCATTTTTGGCATCGTAATCTCCTCGAAATTTTCATGCGTTGTGTTAGCAAATCTAGACGAAATTGCTCCCCTATTTTTATCCAATAATATAGAGTGACATGATTGACAGTTCTACCCATATTTTAACCTTGTTTTTAACGACTGGAAAACTAACATTATTGGGGGGTTTACATGATAAGTGATTTAATCACTCCATCAATCGAATTAATACAAACAACATATTAATTTTACAATCGTAGTCTGTATTTTGCTCTGCTGCTTGTTGTTCAGAGTTGATCTAATATCTAATAATCTTTGTTTGATACTTTGGGAATGTCACATGTGCTAAATTACGGGACGAAAAAGGCAGTAAGTAAGGTTACTTGTCGTGGTGGCACTAATTAAACCCCTAAAACAATTTTTACAGTGTTTTCGGCAAAAGTTTCAGCAATTAAAGAGGGAAAAGAAAGAAAAAGAAGAAGAAAAAAAAATAAAAAAGACAAAAACATGCAATTTAGGATTGACATAATTACACTCTAGTTTTTAGCAATTAGCAATGACAATTTTTGTATATCTGTTGCCAGACTTCTCTTTTGGGGGCATGTTGGGCATGCTGAGCTGGTAATAATATTATTATCTTGGTGTGTTAAGAGCATCTTTAAACTTTTTCTTTATGGTTATGATAAAGGTATCATAGAGCCCGTTGGTGGTAGTTTTTAACTAAATTCCTTCCTTGCATCGGTCTAATCCACTTAGAGAAGTAGCTTTAATTTTTACATGGCTAAATTGTTTAAGATTTATGCACGTCTTATTTCTTCTTTTTATGCACCTTTAAAATTTTATCACTTGCTTTAAGTTGCGTATGTACTTAGAGACGGACGTAGATATTGGGGGACGCCCAAATTGCCTCTCACCCTTTTGATGTGGATTTGTTTCGCTTGAATCTTTATTATTATTTATTTATTTATTTTGGGAAAAGAAAAAAAAAAAAAAAAGAAGAAAAGGACATCGCTGTTAAGTAAAATCATAGTTGAGTGTGATTTGATTGGGTTAATTAATTAATATCAAGTGGCAGTAATGTGCTTAAGCATATGTAATTAATTTCTCTCAAGTGTAGTTGGGTCGGGGTGACGTTACATCATTTTATTTTCTTTTTTTATCCAATAAAATAATAAATATAAATAATATTTCACAACTTTTGTGACAGCGAACGATGGTGCTATTATTATTATTTTTTATTTCACATCGTCTACAATTTGGGCGATTTGTACTTTGAAAAACAAAAACAGAAACAAAACCAAACCTAACCCCTTCTGTGATTGGAAAGACTCCGATTCCTTATCCAAAACAAATGCTAGGTTTCCCTTCCAAAAAAATGAATATCAGATGAAAAAAATAAAAATTAATATCCCGATATTGACTGCCCCCTTGCCCTTTGCACATCTCCAAGAGGCGTCATTTGACTTAGAAATTTATTATGGTTGAGAAGGAAACATGAACATCCAGCTAAAAATAGACAACTTTGACTAAACGACAACTTTGATATTTCTGTCGAGACGTCCCATGAATGGATATGAAGCCTCCGCGTCTCCCGAAGTATTCAACCTCGTACAACCGTTGCCGACAAGATACTCACCAAGAAAAGGAGGCGCTAATTGTACTTTGCTTTTAAAAAGTTGTAGTTTATGTTTTTTAAAAAGAAATGGACCCACAATTTTAATAAACACAAAGGAACGCAAAAAATATATATATATATATATATATATATAATATTTTACATAATATAAAATTTTTTTACCTCGGTATAATCAAATTAATATAATTATTTATATTATATTAAACTTTTATTCGTATAATGTAAAATAATTTATATATTATAAAACCTTCACAAAGACTTTTCCTTTTTCCTATTCAAAATTGGTTGGTCATTAAAAAGGGTCACTTGTCTCCAAAATTAATGTAAATTATTTCTATTTTATCAATAAGTGTTAAAAATATGTTTATACCATATGGGGTCCATTGCACGATCAGATTTGAGGTCTAATATAGTAATTACAAATCACCTTGCTGCAAAATTAGTAGTTATATATATATCAAAAGAGTATCAAAGCACAGAGCATAAAAAAAGGTACAAGGCACAACATATTGTCCTAGAAATATTTTAATGGAATTTCTTTATTAAAAGACATTGCAACAAAGGGACAAAGAAAAAAGATAATTATTTATTGCCCCGTGAAATTTGGGTGGCTTCTTTTTTTTTGCTAAAAAAAATAAAGTAAAATTTTATGTACCCAACCTAAAAAGCATATCCAACTAACAGCTGCATTGACCCTAGAAGTACATAGCTTTGGGTACCTTTCATTCAAACTTTTGATCAACCATCCATCTATATGTTCTATTTTTGGCCTTTTGAGAAGTTAGCAAAAACCCTCTATTTCCTTTCTCATGTGTAAGACTGATGAGTCAAAATTTAACATGTTCACCTTTGTTTTGTTTATTACAATAAACGAGCTTAAAGATGAAATTTAGTGTCAGTTGTTGTTTAACTAAGGTGTCAAGTCTAACTTTATTCCATCAAGACCCATTTTATTGAACAAACTTTAACAAATCAAACTGTCACGCATGAAGCCTTGACCGAGCCAGGCTTGCAAGGTCTTTCTCCATAGTTCATTTAACTTTTGTAATGTTAATAAAAATAATTATAAAAATAAAAGTGTGTAATTATATATATAGTTTAAAATTACTCTTATTAAATACACTTTAACGATACAATTTTTTTAAAGTCATAAAAATGAATTATTCAGAAATTTAAACGAATCAATCTTATTTTTGTGTTAGGTACATGGTTTTCTCTCGGTAAATTTGCCAACCATGTTGAGTTATAAAAAAAAAAAAAAAAAGTTCCAATGATAGCTTTTATAGGTTGAATGCTGTTACCCTATTTTTTTCTCCGGACAACGGGTGCATCCGGTTGGGAAGTCAAAGATCACGGTGGTGGGCTGGTTGGTGGTTGGAAATTTACCATAATTGGAAAATTGGCTTCAACGAAAAAGGGTTTTTGAAGGTATGGTGGTGAAGATTTTAAGGTACGAGGGATTGCCCTAGCCGGAAGGTACTCTGTATACTAATAATACAAGAAACATGATTATTTGTACTCCTTTTCCTTGGCTTGTCTCCGTTCATCTTTTTCTTGTTTTGTTTCCAATCTCTTTTTTTAATGAATACTCACTGCCACGTGTACGTCACCCTTTTCATCAAAATTTCATGATTCCTTGTTTAGGATGTAAAATTAGTGAGGCCCACTTTGATTGGTTCTGCCATGATTGTGTTCCGGACGAGAACGCCCACCGCGGGGTTTGGGTGTGCGAAGTCACTTCGGATTTAGGCACATTATTAGCCATTCTTTTGGCTCTTTTTTTTTTTTTTTTCTTCTTTAACAAGCAAATGGTTTTGCTTACAGCCGATACAACTGTATCTAACCTAAAGTAGGTAAGATTAAATTCCAATCTAGCAAAACGTATGCTTTGTTTGGATTTGAGAAATAATGTGAAGGAAAATTGTGAAAAAGAAGATGGTGAAAAAGAGAATGGAGAGAAAGAAAATAATTTATTTTTTTTGTTAATTGTTTAAATAAATTAGAAATGAACGAGGAAAAAAATGAATTGAAAGTATATATTTTTTTTTATTACAAGTGGGCAACAAAATAAAGAGAAAGAAAAATAACAATGATTTTCTTACGTGTTAATTAATATATAATTTCATATTCTCCTCTGCTCTCCATAGCCCACCTCAATTTCTACAAAAATGAGTTTTTGTTTCAGCGGAAAACGGAGAAGAAAGAGGTGAACAAAGTCAATATATTGGCACCGTCACAGCCGCAATTACGTTGACGTGGACAGAGAGAGAGAGAGAGAGAGAGAAAAAAAAAAAAAAAACTGTTTTTAAGCGGTGGAATAAAGAACCGTAGTTGGGGTTGGTACAAGGTAGGAGGACACAAAGGTAAATATATATAAACATGGTTAGCTTTTCAGAAAGGTTTTTCAACTTTCTCATCATTTTGGTGAGAAAAAAAAAAAAAAGGGGGAAAGAAATCTATTAACCCCACACATCATTTTCTTCTCATTTTCATTCCCGTTTCTTTCTTATAAATTACCCAAACACATAATTATGTTAAGGTGATAAAACATTAAAAATAGAGTCAATTACAAAATAAATAAATAAATATATATATATATATATATATATAAATAAGTCGTGAAAAATTCAATTTAATACATGTGTCATGCATGCTATGGTAAAATCAAATTAGTTGTAATTTTTTTTAAAAGACAAAATTTGAATTCTTCTAATATATATATATATAATTCTAAAAAAATAAAAATACAGTAATAATAACATACAGTCTCTGTCTCCTTAAAGAGATTATACTCTCAGGCCATATAATGGGATGACCCATCAACTGAAATAAACAAAGAGTTTGTCATACAGTACTTAGAATGTGAATTTATCATTCATATAATTACACATGATATAAACATATATTTAATTTTATTAAATATTTTAATAATGGCTCAAATTTAAAACTTTATCTCAACAATTTCTCTAATTATTATATTATATAAATAAATAATGTCGTTGTCCAATGGAGATTCCGTATCCCGTTAGTCAAGAATTGCAACTAAGGTTTCTTAAGAAAAGTAGACGTAGAATTATTATAAAAATAAAAAGAAAAAGGTGACGTGGTAATAACTTTTGATCCTATGAAGCCAATGCCTTTTTTTTTTTTTTTTTCCCATAACTAAGTTATTGTCGATTTATCTTATGTACAGCGCAATTTTTTAAAATTCAAATCCATCATCAAATCAGAAAAATTAAAAGTTTAATGTTTAATCAATTTAACTAGTTTAAGTAAAATTCAAATTAATAAAATTAGTATTTAACAAAAAAATATTTATTTATTTATTAATAGTATGAAAAAAATAGAAATTATATATAAGATATTTTGATTAAAAATCATTTTAAATGGTTAATTTTAAATATTTTAAATTATATAAATATTTAATTATATATTAATTTTTTTAGTTTTAGTGATTAGATTAAAAATTTAGATAACATTTATGATTTAATTGTAAATTCAAATAAAATTGAGGAAGTAATATTAATTTAAATACATTTTTAATGTTAAATTTTTGCTATTTAAATTTCAAATCAATTCGAAATCAAATTATATTGATTTTTTTAGTTAATTTTGATTATTGTTTTCAAATTTAATCGATTTAAGTGCTGCCTAATTTGTTAAAGTCAAATCAAATTGATGATATGACCGATTTACAGTTGAACTACATTGACCGACTGGTCTGCTTGAGGTTTGAAGACACCGGTACAACGAGGATGCCGAGAAAACCCAGAAAAAGAAATCCAAGAAAATCGTGGCTCTCGGGGCAATCCGTTGTAACTTTTTTTTTTCTTTTTTTTTTTTATCATATTTTGTACGCCCTACTCAATTTTTACATTTTTATTATATAAATAATAATATTAAAAAAATTTAAAAGAGAAAAAATAATAATTTTTAATAAATAATATCAAAATTTATTTTTATTCTATCATAAGATTCTTTTCTTAGCACAAAATATCAAAAATATTTTATTTCACTAATCGATATGTATTTGAATATCAACGAGATCATCTATAATCATGATGTAAAAAAATATGATTCTAATATTTATATTCCTCACTTAGTTATATTTATATTGATTAATTTTTTTATATTTTTTTGGTAAGTTTTCTTTAAATTTTTGGAATTTTTTTTATTTTCTTTCCTTTATTTTGAGGAGTGTATAGAAAATTATAGATTTGTTGAGCTCTCAGTGTATACTGTCAAAATTTAATATGTGTTCTGTTATTATACTTTACTCATAAGTCTAATTTTTTTAATATGACATTAGGTATTTATAATAATTTTTTATACTCAATTATAAATTTGTATAAGTAAAAAAATTTATATTATTTTTTATACTTTCAATTTAATAAATTTAACGGTATGATAATGCACTAAAATTTAATAAAAAAATTAATAAACTTAAGGAAATTTAAATAATTTTTGTAATAGCTTTCCATTTTCAGCATTGAGTCGCATACCCATTGATAAACGTAGAATGTTGATCGAATTTAGGGCGGGACAGAGAGAGACGGAAACACATCATTGGTAAGAAATGGGCCACACGGCAATTATGAGAAATCTTAAAAGGGAAAGAAATGTCCCCCAAAATAAAAAAATAAAAAATAAACAATAGGACAAACAATCTAGGACCGGCAAAATAGATGTGAGTTTAACGTAAGCCGTTGGATTCGAAGACAAAAGTAATTATTTTAATTATCAGGATGGGACCCATCTAAAAGTGATAAGGGTCCAATAAAACGGAAGCCCGTCCAAATTTTTGATTTGATTGGTGTCTCAGAGCCAAAGCCACCCGCCCGCCCACCCGGTGGTTCTGGACCCTAATTGGGTGATGATCACCTGGTCGTATGATCACTATTAATTTTGGTTTTCATCAAACACTTACGTGGCAGCATCTGATTTCCAGGTACTTAACATTTACGGTTTTTTTCTTTATTTTAAAGCAACTAAAATTATTTATTATCATCTTTACAAGTCTAAATTAAATACTTATCGATATTCATTATATATATATATAAAACTCATAATCATAGCAATAATGTTTCTTAGTAGATGTCGCACTTACTTGGCCATAACTATTATTAAAATCGAAACCTAACAACTTATCTCAATTGCTTTTAAAGGAAAAAAAAAAAATTGAATTTAGGCTAAATGTGTGAAAATTACATGAAACGACCACCAACCCCATCTGCTGAAACTCTTGTTCACACTTAACTTAGTGTAAATTGCGTTTTAGTTGTTTATAATTCACTCCTTTATTTATTGATGACAATGTATTTGTCAAAGAGAGTCTTTTTTTCTTTTCTTTTCTAATTCCCCAAAACAAAAAATAGGTCATGAGAATGCAATTTCTGTAGAAAACTACTTGTTTGCTAAAAAGAGCCTCTCCTCGGAAGTGGAAGCAAATGAAACAACATAGGATCCAATGATTGAACTGCAACAATTAAAAAACTTTGAAGTCACATAAAAACATCTCAATTCTCAATATATAGTTATTAGTATATAGCCCATATAGGGTTACTATTGAAAGGTTCAGTCTCAATTATGTCAAGATGGTCCACTTACCTTTTTTTTTTTCCCTTAGTTGAAAGCAACTGTTCAACACCCCTGACCTTTTTTGGTCTTTCAAATTTATTTATTTATTTATTTATTCAATTATCCTTTCCCTCTTGTGTGTTCTGCGGCTTTTACTAAAAAATTAATTCCACTCAGTTAAAATAAGGCAAATGGATACTAATTCTATAAAATATTATAAGGACACAGCTCAATTAATGTAAAAAGGACGTAAGCCATTTAGTAGTAATATTAGGATTCTTAATTATACATTTGTAGTTGTCAACAAGTGCTAACCACAACAAATGTAAAATTAGTTACCATAAAATTGCGAAAATTATCACTACAATATTGTCAAATCACCACCTTTGGGTATTAAAAAAAATTATATTCATTTAATAATTTACATATATATATATATATATATATATATATATCGTATGATTGGCATGACTCATCGTATGTGCAGTTACGTATAGCATTTTAATTTTATAATAATTTTTTGTAGAAAAAAAGAAAAAGGTCCAGAACTCGCATCGTTGGTTAGTTACATCGGACGGCAGTTACAGAAAAAGCACAAAAAATAAAAATAAAATAAAATCTCACAATATCATAATCAAGCCACCGGCCAGGGGGCAGGCCAGTAAAACCCGAGACTGAGAGAGAGACATTGAGGAGGGAGGGAGAGAGAGAGAGAGAGAGAATAAATAAAAAAAAGTCTATATATTCTGCTTCCTCTTCATAATTGAGTCTGAAATGTTCGCTCATATGTCCCATCTCTCCCTCTTCCTATCTAAAATAATAAGCAAACTTTCTTTCTTTTCTCCGGAGATGGAATCCGGTAGCCGGCGATGAATTCGACGCCGTCGATTTGCTCCTAGTCTGTTTGTACCACGCAATGCGTAGCTTCGGAGCTTAGACGTCTCTCTGTCTCGGAACAACGTTTGAATCTTTCTTTTCTTTCATCTTGAGTTAAGATAGTTATTCTCCGGCAACCGGGAAATTTCTCCGGCGGTCCTAGAAAGAGAGAGAGAGAGAGAGAGAGAAGTTGTGTTCTGCTTCATTTCTTCTCTCTTTGTGTGTGTGTGTTTTTTTTTTTTTTTTAATTTTGTTCTAATTAGTTTCGCTCTTTTATTTTTATTTTTTATTTCTTTTGCTCTTTGTGTCTTCTCCTCTTTGTTTTGAAAATCTTCGATTCTTTACAAAATTTGAGCTGAAATAAGCTTAACTAGTTGAGCTTAAGAAAAAAAAAATCAGAAAAAAAAGAAGGAGAAGTGTTGGTGAAGATTGTTTGGTAGAGCTATTTTACGTTTTGTTAGTATGTTGGATCTTAATCGGAATGCAGAATCGGCCGAGTCGAGTCAAAACACGGACTCGGCGGCTTTGCCGGAAAAGTACCACCAATTTCCTCGTCCCGAACGATCGGGAACGTCCAATTCATCGGTCGTCAATGTGGACGCATCCAGCAACGACGACTCCTGCTCCACACGCGTGTACAGTAGCAACAGTGGCCAGTACACCTTCACTTTTGATGTGCTGAAAGTAGGCGGCAGCGGTGGTGGTGGGAATGAAAAGGAAAACGACGCCGTTGTGACGAAGGACTTTTTTCCGGTGTGTAATGGGAAAGGAATTGGGGAGGATGGGAACAGCTCGCAGTCTTCGAAAAATTGGATGGATCTCTCATTTGGGAAGCAGCAAGACGTCGTGGGTGGCGGTGGAGCAGAAGTGCGGGTGATGCAGCAAGCGTCACAGCAGGTGAAGAAAAGCAGGAGGGGACCCAGGTCCAGGAGCTCCCAATACAGAGGGGTCACCTTCTATAGGAGGACTGGACGATGGGAATCTCATATCTGGTATTGCTACTCTACATATGTTCGGGTGCCAGTTATTGGACTTATTTGTGTTTGTCTGCGTGGGCGTGTGTAATTGGTTATCTTGATTTGCTTAGTTGTGGTAAAAAAAAAAAAAATCTTGTTGAAATTGGATGTGGCTGGCTCTATGGACAATGAATCGATTAAATCTATGGCCTGTTTGGTTGCCTTATTGGGCTCATGTTTCATCAAATTTGAACTTAGTTTTCAACGTCTTGGATGTGGCTTTCCTGGGGAGGGAAGTACCTGTGGGATTATTAATGATCTATTTGTTTGATTGAATTTCCAGATTTATTTTAGCATGATTATAATTGTTTCTACTTTTTTTTTTTTTTCCAGGGATTGCGGGAAACAAGTCTATTTGGGTACGGATGAGGCGTGATCTCTTTCAATTGTTTTTATAATTGATTTTTTAAAATTTTTTTATATTTAGGAAGCATGTATGTCATTTTCCTTGTGTATCTCTATTTTCTAGTCATAGTCCCTTTTTTGTGTGTATTTAATTGACTATGTTGTCCAATGTATTCAGGTGGATTCGACACTGCTCATGCTGCGGCGAGGTAAATATTTTAATCATCTGAAGAATATGTTGCCTCTGTTTTTTTTTTTTTATTATTATTTTTTCCTTTTTCTTATTATGAGTTCCTTAACGTGTCTTTCTTTTCCTGTATTGAATTTTACCTAATTCAGATTTTCTTTCGTTCAAATCCAGAGCCTATGATAGAGCTGCTATAAAATTCCGGGGTGTTGATGCTGATATCAATTTCAACCTCCGTGATTATGAGGAAGAGCTGAAACAGGTACGGGAATGCAAATGACATCTGTTTAAGTAAATTCAATTTCTTGCAAGGGGAGTTATAATCAAGTCCTTGTATTTTTATCTATGACAGATGAAAAACCTAACCAAGGAAGAATTTGTCCACATACTACGCCGTCAGAGCACTGGTTTCTCAAGAGGGAGTTCCAAGTATCGAGGAGTGACATTGCACAAATGTGGCCGATGGGAAGCTAGAATGGGACAATTTCTTGGCAAAAAGTGAGAAATCATTAAGGATTTCAAATTTCATTTATATTGTTCTTGAGAGTTGATAAACCATGTTTTAAGTGTATATGGTGTGTATGCTGAGAATTGGTTTCAAAACCAAGAAAAACAATTATAAAGAAGAAATGACTGGCAATGGTGTTTTCATCATGGAGATTACGATGCTTGCTGCAGGTATATTTATCTTGGGCTGTTCGACAGCGAAGTAGAAGCTGCAAGGTCCTAATGATCATGAATTACACTCTACTGATACTCAATTTATTACCCTGAATTCTCAACCTCAATACCGTTCCATTCAACACGTCTCTCCCTTTTGATTTTATGGAAATCAGGGCTTACGACAAGGCAGCCATCAAATGTAATGGAAGTGAGGCAGTGACAAACTTTGAGCCAAGTTCTTACGAAGGAGAGATGACATCTGAGGCCAATAAGGAAGGTATTATTTGTCTAGAATCCTGCCTGCTATTGCATTATAATTAATATCCTTAAAATTGTAGTTTGCAGTAGGGGAATATGAATTTCAGAAGTGGGTTTCTGGTGCAGGTAGCAATCACAATCTTGATCTGAACTTGGGAATATCTCCTTTTGTCAATCGTTCCAAGGAAAATGAGGAGCTCCTACAGTTCCACTCAAGCCCTTATGGTGTGCTCAACACAAGTTCAAGGGTAAAATTTTAACAAATAAATTCTATTTTTCAATGGTTTTTATTAGTATATTATGGTTTCATAGCGAGTGCACTAAGTTTTTGATTTTTTTCTTCACTTGGTAAAAAACAAGACTCTTGAAATTTCTTTTGTTTTTGGATTTAGTTCTGAATATAACTTTAATATTCTTTGTTGGAATTTCGGTACTGAAAGGTGAATCTGGTGTTAATTATCACTGGACCATTATGTTGATAGAAATTTGAATTTCTTTCTTGTGGATTATGGTTTATAGAGAAGCATATTGGATGAATTCTACTTCATAGCTTACCAGTCCTGCATCATTTTGATTCTGCAGATGGAGAATTCAATGGCTACAATTGTGGGTGATCCACCTTTCAAAGGGCTACCAAGGACGTCTGATCACCCCATGTGCTGGAATGGCATGTACCCTAGCTTCTTTCCTAATAAGGTATCATATTATTGCTATTCTGTTAATCTCATTTTATCACCATTAGTGATAAAAATTCATTGATTTGCCTTCCAACCCGATGCTGGCTGCATTATTCCATCATAGATATTATCACTTTGACCTTCGAAGTGAATGGAACTTCATAGATGCCAACCAAATTTGACAGTTTCTCTTATTGAGTCAGCTGTGCTGTTGGTTGACTTTTTCTCTTTTACTGAACGTCCCTTCAGCTGCTTTCCTTTTTTCTATTTTTCTAGAAGGAAAAAAACTGGCTAGGGAAATTTGACAGGAAAGCTGAGTTCAATGAGGTCTTGTTCTTTCTTCAAATGAAGAAAAACGTCTATCTAGATATTGTGGTAAATGGATTTTCTGGTGGAGAATTAACACCTGTCTTCTTTATATTACCATGTCTAACTGGGGACGTTTTTCTAAGCAGGAAAGAGCGACAGAGAAGAAAATTGAATTGGGTTCTTCACAGGGACTACCCAACTGGGCATGGCAAATTCATGGTCAGGTCACTGATACCCCAATGACATTGTTCTCTACTGCAGCATCATCAGGATTCTCGTATTTGGCTACCCGTCCACCCGCTGCCATTCTTCCATCAAAACCTGTCAACCAAGCAGTTCACAATCTCTGCTTTTCTCCTACTCCGTCTGCTGCTAACACTTCTCAATTCTATTGTCCAATGAAACCACCACAGCCTCCGCGGTAGTCTTCCCTCCTCTTGTACCGAAGGTAGGTGGGAGAAATAGCAGCCATGGTCTTTGAACTCATTCTCCGACCCAATAATTGTTTTGGTGATACACGTCCAAATACTCATATTCCCGACCCATGGATGAACCATTGCTATACTCTTGTGGATAAATACTAATCCCATTTGCGAGTGTCTATCTGCAATTACAACATTACTCGGACAACATTGCTTACCAGATATGATATGATCTTTTGTTCTAGGATCTCTGGAACTAGTCATTTCTACGGTGCATTGTTAGAAGTAGTTCCAAATAATGGTTCTTTTGGTAGCAGATCCCCAGCTTGATACTTCGTTCAAAACAATCTGTACAAATTTTTGGTTGCTATAATGCTATTGTTGCTTCTAATGCAATTTACCAATCCACAAGTTGTCCCCAGAGAAAAATGAAAAATCGAAATTCCCACCAAAAGTAAAACCAATAACCAGCGCCTGTTTTGTTTACAGGTTATCATTATTTTATGCCATGTTGGTGTCTGGACCTTGGTCAAACTGAAGGGGTCCCACACGCAACAGAACATGAATTGTCGGTAGCACAATGTCAAGTAAAACAGTAGGACTTACTTATGCTCCACTGCTGCTGCTGGCAACAAAAGTGTGGGCATGTAGAAAGTAATAGCAAAACGCATGGGACATTTTTTGAGTGATGGTACGCACGAATGCTTTGCTTTTACCTGGTGGAGGTACCAAATTGAGAGAAAAGCTGTTTCCCGTTCTGTCCGCATGACAAATCATCTTTTGTTCTTCCTAGCGCCCATCATCAGGAAGAATAGAATAAGAATTTTAGTGCCTCTTCCATGCGTAACCGACTAAGTTTTTTTATTCGAAAGTAATTGTCACTGTGATATCTTCTTCTTCTTTTTTTGCCGGGGGGGGAGGAAGGAAAAAAGAAGTAACTTGACGCGGAAAGTTAAGATTAATCGAAAAGATTTGGAAAAAAATGTAACACGTTGATAAATGATAGCCGATTCATTCCTTTAAATATTTCTACTCTTGCCAATTGATCTGCTTTCCCCAAAGCTTGTCAAACGAAGAAGAAGAAGAAGAAGAAGTGAACAACAATGATAATATCAACGGTTACGGCGAACCGTCGGTGATATAGCAAAGTCACCAATGGTGACGCGAAATATTTTTCATTGTCGCTTTCATTTTGGTGAGTGGGTGAGATATCAATTGAGCTTGAAAAAAAGCTTAAAGTTGATTGCTAAGGGAGCAGCCACGTCGCCTTGCAGTGTCGAATGATTTACACGCACGCGAGTGTGTGTGTGGCTTTTTTTTTTTTTCTAATAATTATTGACAACACATATTTCCCGTTAAAGAAAACAAGAATCTCGTGCTACTGTTTATGGGCCAAAAAGAAGTGTCATGTTGACATGTCAAATCAATCACAGTCCCCCCCCACCGCCCGCTCCTTGGCAGCACTGACCCACCGGCACTCGCCAATTTTCATGCCGGTATGGATTAAAAGAACTCGAACAAGGGTGTCTCAAACCGATGTGATTGAAGCTTTGGAGGTTAAATTGATTTTGTTCCTTTACATACCTTAACTATGTATAACAACACAAAATAAAAAAAAAAAACCCAACATTTATTTAGGTAAGTAGAGAGTATGGAATGGTAAAGAAACAATTTTTATTTTTTTTGTTTTTTACGAGATTGATGATAGACACGAAAGTTTATGCGATGACAACCGTTTCTTTTACCGGCCAACTCACTTTCTCCGGTTATCATTGTGCAGCCGAGACTAAGGTTATGTTCCGTGAGGTTTTCTTTTTTTTTTTTGGCAGCGTCTTTTCTCAAACACGAGCCATCGGCCCCCGTCTATCTAGAGTCCAATCCTATGAAAACAACCAACCAACCAAATTGCTCTCTTTGGCTGCCATGGACGGGAGAATTGCTGGCAGTGATCTCTTTTAAGGAGACCAAAAGCCATCCATCGATGGGATCATAATAATGGTATCTCTATTCAAACGTGAATCACAATGCCAACTTGCGGTTCTTTGCTATTGATTTCAAGCAGACAATGATTTTGTGGATTTTTCTGACATATGTAAAAGAAAAAAAAAATTACATGCGAAAGTGTTTGTCACCCTTTTTTCTGCTTTTTTTTTATAAAAAAAATTTATTATTTTCTTGGATTGAATGCGTTTTGTCCTCTTATCATTTTTGTCTCCCATGCAACTTACTTTCTTGTAATTTTCATTTGCACTGTAAAACCTCTTTAGTTGCTTAATTGAGATTTTATGTTTAAGATTTCGTTAATTTTACTTGCGGAATTCAGTCAAAATAGCTTAGTTTTGAATGTGTTCAAATTTTTTGAACAAAAAAATATGAAAAGGAAGCCATTATTATTTTAACCAAATAAATAATTAAATATATTTAAAATGACCCTTTTTTTTGGCTTAGATTTTGCTAGTGAAATTAACAGAACGTCAACATAAGGACTCAATTACCAAAATAAAAAATCATGGGATCTTAAAGTGTAAAGTAAAACCACAAAGAGACAAGTAGCCCAAGAAGCAAACTATTGGGAGGTAAAATGCATTTAACCCCTTTTTCTTCTGTTAACTAAACTGCCTGGGCTACAAATAGGTTGCTGTGACTTAAGAGAAGGGAATTGAAAGTGCTGTAACTTTTTTTCTTTTTTCTTTTTTTTTTTAATAAAAAGATACGTAAGATCTAATTTCTCACATTTAAATCCCAGTTTAAGAAAATTAATTTTCCTAATTTGAAATTTGAAAAATTTAAACCATGTTAATATATATATATATATATTATAGAAGGAATAAAATGATGTTATTGTTTATTATTTTTGATATTATAGTTTATATTGATGGAGTGGATCTATGTAAGAAATTCTCATTAACACATAAATGAAAATGTACTAAAAATAAAAAAATATAAAAAAAATATAAAAAAATTGAAATAGATTAGAAAAGTTAATATTTAAAGTTTGTGCAAGTTAGTGCAAATTAATTTATACAGTACATATGTCGGGAGAATATCACGAATGTACATTACTTCCATACCCAACATGTTAGTTTTTTAAGAAGAAGTTAATGAACTCGTATCAGAGCCTACCCCTATCCCCATCGTGAAACCCTCGACTTGATACAAAATGTCGAGAATTTGTTTCGGTAAA
This sequence comes from Kandelia obovata, assembly GCA_021464305.1. Lineage (NCBI taxonomy): Eukaryota > Viridiplantae > Streptophyta > Magnoliopsida > Malpighiales > Rhizophoraceae > Kandelia > Kandelia obovata. Next base: position 4,439,661 of record CM038487.1, read on the forward strand.
TGTCACGGGTGCACACTACCCAACTCCCACATTGTTGAGGAAGAGGGAATCTTTGAGTTTTATATGTGAGCACTGCACGCCCCAATAAGTTAGCGTTTTGGAGAGAACTTAATGACCCCAAAGTGTACATGGGCTTTTCCCATGACTTGGGCTTGAAATTGGGCTCCAGCATCCAAGATTGAATCGACCCTATAATTGAATCGACAGGGATAGATAAACTTTGGTTAAAGAGGCAGATGCCATGTACTTTATTTCTTTTGCTAGACAAAGCCTCATCACGGGAAGGATTATGCAACGGACACTCACTCGACTTCAAAGGAATTAGAAAGGGTTTATTTCTCCTATTACAAAGTAATTTTTGACTATTATACAAGTTTTACTTTACTAATAATCAATTTGACTCTTGAGCTGTCCAATGACAATCTTAGAACTTCTCTCAAGTAACTCACTTTGGTAAAGTTGTTACTTAGGGTTTGAAATAAGCCATTGTTTCGTTTTTTTTTTCTAGGGGATAAAAAAAAACCCATGTCTTAAATTAGATAGAAACTCCCAGAAAAGGAGACATGAAGATAACAAAGAGAGCGTCTATACAATTTCCCTCTGATGAAGTCACTGATTTAGTACAATGTTCTTTCCCTTCAATCCGCATTGTGAACGCACATGTGACTAATGAAATTAATTTTCACCACTATTCATATTATTCAGATGTCGTCAGTAACAGCGAACGCTTTTAATACCCAACAGAATTTCATCACATTGTGTATTTTTTCTTTTTATTTTCCTTTTCAAACATTCATCATATAATTCATCTAATTTAGAAAGGAAGAGTACCAATATTATGAGAATGGGATACCTGTAGTGATGATACCCAGCCTGGTAGCATTCTCACTCCTCTCTCTCTCTCTCTAACATATGGCATACGAACTGAAAAATGCTAGCAAAAGAACATGGTTGCTATGCAGTCTTTCGAAGGCATCGACAAGGAGAGGACATTGAAAACTGTCTCTAATTGTGAAGCTGCCATCGAAAAATTACTCATCATATTAAACGCACAGTAAAACCACGGTAGATTCTGGTCGCATTTAGGGCAAGTATACAACTCCCGAAAACAGAGGTAATGGTTCAAACTTCATCTATCCTGCTGTGAGCAGCAAACAATTTTCACTCATCCTGCTAGTAGTGAGAAGCAAAACAATTGGACTGTAAGGAAAATTAACAGGCCACATCCATAAGTTATTGCATCTTTGGATGCAGTGTTCATAAATCGTTGAGGATTGCAGCTTTCCTTCACCTGCAGCCACAAAGGCAAAGGATTAACCAACCTATAAGAAAGGTCGAGTGATTGTCAAGTACACATTTTTTCTGCACCTACTGTTCAAATGATTGCAACAGAAAGAGGCTTCACATATGTACAAAGCATATACTCTCCTGAACACGTCAAGGCGTGTCCATGCACATGCATGCAGTTCCAATCTGTTAAGATTGAACAGGCTTACAGCAATAGTATACCGAAGTCAAAAGATGTACTGGCTACACAAGCTTAAATGTACAGATTGTTCTGAGTTTGAGCAAATTAGGCTTCTACAGGCTCTTCAAAATATAGGATAATTTTAAAACAACTGAAATAAAATGGAGCAAAAGGAAAGAAGAAAATCCCAATGCATAAGAAACCAGAAATTAACCATTACCTGCTGCCTCTGGGATCCCCAATTTTCAGGAGTTTAATCCTTCATCAAGCTCCCCAATGAGACCACTTATCAGTCAGTCCAATCCTTCAGTAAATGGCCATATAATTGCAAAGATCAACCCTTCTTTAGCCCTTGCTAGCCAAAGAAAATACATCATCACGGAAAATTCACATCTCAAATGCTCTGTTATACAAGTCGCCTGAACTGGGCATCTGATACTTTGAGTTTTCATAGCCAGCGGTATAGAACTTGTTATACCCCAGCCTCTCATTCCTAAGCAACTCTGCCACTGCTAGATTATTTCCACCATGAATCTCATTCCAACTATACCAGTGCCCATTTGATGTAAGTCCATTCCTAGACTGTTGCAGGGATAGATGTGCAAATGGGGACAGATTGCTCACTTGTGATTGATCAACTAGCCTTGAAGGAATGCCATAAGGATCACTAGGAGAAGAAAAGCTATCTCCAATATCAGTGTATCTTATGTTCTGGTGTGAGGGGAGAGATCTTTGCATCAATAGTTGAAGTCTTGCCTCATTTTCAAAGTCACCAAACTGTGGTGGGAAATTTGATCTTGTGTCCAATACCGGAGTATTAAGCCCACCTTGATGTTTCCCTTTACCAACAGCTAAAATTGCAGGATCCATAAATTCAATATCTGCATTGCTGCCAATATTTCCTGGTGGAGGTGTCTGGTATGGATTTCTTAGGAAGGGTGAAGACTCCAGTAAATGACTCCCTACAAATAGGGAAAAAGAAAATTAATATAACCCAGAGCAAGAACCATGGTGAATTATCTGAAGTACAAATATGGTAACTAACCAGATATAGTATCAAAATTCTGGTCCATTCTCTCACGGGAAGAAAATCCTGGTGGCGGTGCTCTATTGGGCATGGAGAATCCGGGAGGAGTAGAAACTTGAATTCTGGAAACTAATAATGATACAAAGAAAGGTAAGGATGGTAACTAAACACAGAAACCCACTTGTGGCAACACTGAGAAATCAGCTTAGTTCTTACAAAATTATTAATTACTTGGAATGTGACATTATTTCACACAGAAAGATACTCAAAACTGTTTACTTGCATCAATAGCCACACACATATATGGAGTTATGAATGATTTACAGTACAGAAGTAAATTTGCGAAATCATCAAGTTTCAGAGGAAATAAATAGGAGCATAACGCACAAAACCCTTCAAGTATAACCACAATGCCCACTCCAAGGATGATTTAAAAAGAGAAAAGTTTACAATCTTGCATAGTTAATAGAAAGAAACCCAGTTATCACAGATGGCAGTGCAAACAATTATATAAAAGAGGTAAGAATACTCACTGGAAGACTTACTACTGGTAAAAATTTCTGGTTCCTCAAAGTTTCTTGTAACAAAACCATTACCCATACCAGTCTTGTCCATACATGAATTTCTGCCATCGATCAAATCCTGCCTGAAAGAGTGGTCCCTTGGCAATTGCCCAAAGGTGCTAACAGATGAATCAACGTCTAATGCTTGATTTCTTGCCTCCTCTTCTCTTGCAAATGAGAACCTAGATTGACTGTTAGTTTGTGCTTTCCAGGAACATGACATTCGAAGAGAACTAGGCTTCTGATCATTTTGACCCAAGAACTTTGCCAAATTCTGAGGTGAAGCTAAGGATTCATCCCATGCATTGGGGTCCAAAGATAATATGTTTGAAATTATGCTGTTCTCACCGGCATCCAAAGCAGAGATGCTACCAACATCACTCTGTAATCTTCTAATATCCCTCCCTTCCTTTCCACTCGGTAGCAAAAAGGATCTCTCTATTGGCCTCTCTGATGAAGCAGAACTGCTAATAGTCTCAGGGTACCCATTAGGTATTACAGAATTGCTAGATGCATTTAGAAGTGAATGGTCACCACCTCTATTATCCAGGTATGGAGGGTCAGCTTTTAAATCAACAGTACCAAATGTTTCACTGTCTTGTAAAGAACTAGACCTAGAATGCAGTGAAAAGGGCAGAGAATTAGATGAATTTGGCAAACAATTAGTAAGACTCACAACTTCGGGGTCCTTTAGTCTCTGATTATCAAATGATATTATATCCTCCACTTCAGAAACAAATTCATCAAATGACTGAGTTTGTGGATCTGTTTGTTGATCAAACTGCTCATTCAGAACACATGCCCCATTTACAGGTCTGGCAGTACATTCAGTTGCTGGTGATGAAAATTGTTCTCTATATTGATCAGAATAAGGCTGCTGTATGCCTTGACTAACTGGTGATTTAATCATACTAAAATCACATGGTGAGCTACTAGTTCTAACCAAACCAGAGGTTTCACTTCTGACATTAGTATCAATACTCAAGGAAGGCATATCAGAGCATAATTTATCGATCTTTCCATCAGTTGCAGCAGTCCATACTTTTTCAGGAACACAAGATTGTGCAGTATGCAAAGCCGAGTTTGTTATATTAAGACTCACTGTAGTGCTCCAGTCATTCTTAGACAAAGGGTTACTCAAATTCAACTCAGTAGTAGCAATAATATTCTTAGCTGGTTTTTCTGATATATCAGCTCGACAATCTGCACCAACATTCAGTTTTGCAGATTTCAGGGAATCCGGTTTACTTTTTCCATCATTAATTTCACATTCTTCATCCCAAGTGACCTTTATTCCCACATCACCGTGTAACATAGATGTCTGACTTGTGTTTGAAACTGCTGTTGAGAATGCTAATGCATCACAAACTGCATCTGTTTTAGTCTTGGAGGACCCATTTGCACATGTTGAATTTCCCACTAGTAACTGGTTTGAAGCACGCATTCCCCTGGCACATTACTTATTTTAGACCAACAACCAAATTCAAAAATATGATTATATACAAGTAAATGGTGTACCATGAGGCTGCTGGAGGAAGTGCCATAGATCTACTTGAGCTTCCGATTGGAGGTGACCCTTTGCTTGAAATGATTGTGCTCTAAAAATAGATAAAACCAAATGAAAAAATAATTCAGACTTGGATATACATTGTTGTCAATTCTAAGTGTGCATACATGTTATTTCACTGTCCAAATTTCATTTTTCAACAGCATAACAAAACAAAGTTCCATTATTACTTGACCCAACAAAGGAAAAACTCACATTTGAAGTACTCTTGATAATAGGTCTTGAGGCAGAAAGAGAAGTATTATTGCCATAATCATCTACGGGGGGAGGCAAAGTATTTCCAGACCTCAGCATCTTACTTGTTGAAGCAGTAATTTGTTGAGCTCTACTCCTTTAACACCATGGGGAGATAAGTAATCTTCCAATTAAAAAGCCAAATAACATCCAACAAACAAATTGCTAAAGAAGCACTATACAGGCATCCTAAAACACGAAAACCAAGAATGCACAATATGATAAGTAGAACAGAAGCCCACACACAGGGGCATGTAGATTTAAGCTCCATTACTTGCAGTTCAACTTATTGAACCCAGCAATAAAAGCAAAAAATTTTGATCAAACCAAAGTAAGAAAATGTTAACTGATTTCAAGGTCTAACTGACCAACTTTCTACATTCTTATGCTCCTGCTTCTTTCTTGTGGAAGGAGAGATGAACATATAGAATAAGAAGATAAAAAGAGAATAAGAACAGGGAATAGGCAGTGAAGAAAAGGCACCTTAATTCTACTACTTTCTACTTTTTCAGGCAGGAGTGGAGTGATGAATACTAACAATAACAAGAATTGACGAGATAGGACACAGATAAAGAAAAGAGAAACATGGAAATGTGAAAAACCTCCGCGCGCAAACAAGGCCATTCCTTTTTTTTTTTGTAGGGGGGGGAGGAGGGGGAAGGCATCCAGAATTTGAATATACCTTGTATATGCTGAAATTATCTCATCTTTTGTAAAACTATCTTCTTGAGAACCAATCTCATGCAAGTATAAACAATCAGGATTGGTGCAAGGCTGGATTTAACAGAAGTTTGTTCCCAGTTATTTGACTTCTTCAAGCATTGTAAAGTAAATGGCAAAAGGATTGAATTAGTAAGCATACCACATTTCTCAACCATGCATGACAATACTTTGTAGTTCCAAAGCAAGCCCTGAAATTTTGCAAATTTTAGCATTGTAGAATACACATCTCCTAAAGAAAATGATATCCAGATACAAAAACATACATACTTTAAAGATCTGCCATCCAAGACAAACCCATGTAAAGACTGAATACAACGAATTGCTTCTTCCTCCCTTGAGTAAGTTATATACCTATAAGCATCCGAAGAAAACAAAAACTATTAACAATTTTAAGTGCCAAAGATGCATAGAGAATAAGAAAAAAAAAGAGAGGTTTTATTAGTCAGCACTTGCGAGCAGCTGTCAGCTCCAAATTAGTCAGCGCAGATGCAAGGATGCATAAGATTCAGCCAATAAAATTTAATTATTGATGATGAAAAGCACTAAATCAAATTAGTTAAATAGACTTGAAACCAATAACCAGACATGAAAATCTACTTACACACTACAAGTATTGTTTGGAAATTGTTGAATGATGCCAGCTGTTGTTCTTGACATAGAAACTTTTAGGACCTTCCCATATTGACCAAAGAATTCTCTACGATGGAGCAACTGCTTAAAAAATAGATACATTGCTTCAGGTCTAGTGATTTCAGAGACACAGAGAAAGTAGTAAGTAGTATAAAGGGTGGGAGGGAGATTACATCTTCATGTGCAAGATTAAGAGGCAACCCAACTACATACACAAGGTTCCTCTGGATAACTCGAACACTGCTGAGCTGCTTCCTTCCATCAGAAGGCTTTATCTTTGCCTTCTGGGACTTCTTCCTCTCCACATTGATTTCAGCCACCAATCTGAAAAAGAAGATTAATAAAATAAGTAAATAAAAAGAAAATAGTAACAATTTTTTGGTAAAAAAATAAGGACTTTTCATGCAAAAACAACCTCTCACAGTTTGCGGCCATCCCCACTATCTTCTCCTTATCATATGGAGTGCGGCATGCTGGACAGCGTCCCTCAGTATCATCCTTCTCAGCCATGTCCATGATGTGATGCCAACACCAAATGCATATCTGTAAGGGAACAGATACAGATATACAGCTAAGGAACCCAACAAAGCACAATTAACCTATTTTTCAAAAATGACAGGAAAAAGTGGAAATCACAGCTCAACTGTAATGCTATAGTTTTGTTTCACAAGGACATGTCAAACTTTTGTAAGATAGGAAGAAAGAAAGGTGACTCCATGATAGCAAGCCCAACCATGCTCCAAACCTAAGGCGCTGATGTGGCAATGAGCCACTAGGCTTATGGCACAAACTCTGTTTTTCCTCTGACTCATCCACATACATATAAGCTCAATGTGAAGAAAAATGTAAGAGGACCACAAAGAAAAGTTACATTGAGAAAAAGATGATTACAAAACCATATAACAAAAAAAAACACACACCCACACCCACACGAACAATGCTATAATCAAACACAAAAGGAGATTCCAAATTGTAAAAGACAGTTATAAGAAACCTTTTTTCACGCTGTAAACAAAAAAGAACACAAATGATTCAAAAAAGATACAAAAACAGTTGAAAAGAATAATAAAATTAATCAATGGCATTTCTCCTAAACTAAAGAATCAGCATCACAAACCTCATAGCCACATTTGCAAGGCTTCAGTTGCTGGTCAGTCAGGTCCATCTCCTCAGCACAGAGTGGGCAGGTCTTTTCTCCTCCATCACTCATGTTTGCGCTGCTGAAGTCAAAATTACAAAGGCATTCCACAGTAAACCAAAAGATTAATATCCCTTGTTATAGTAAAAAGATGAAACTTCAGAATCAACCAAATACAACTTGTTTAAATAAAAAGAAAAAAGAAAAATGATAGTTAATTGAATCTCACAAGTATCCAATAAGACTAAAATTTTAAGTCAATCATCCATCTTAATAGCTAAAACAGCAACAATTTTTGTTATATCATACTTATTTTTCTTTTAAGCACTAATAAAGCAGCAAATTTAAGTTTAAAAAATTATGATTTTTTCCATCACATCCCGCATCTACATTTCGTCAATTACAATTAAAAAGCACCAATTAGCATAACCAGTAAAAATGTTTCTATAAATAAATAAATAAAAAACCTAGAAAGTCCCAATCCAATAAAGTCAAAGCTCAGAAATCATACACTATAACCACTATTCACTCACAAAATCACCAATTCCACATCCAAAACCCCCTTCAAACAAATCGATTAAACACCATCTCAGCTATATCGAAGAACAATTATTTTTTTTTTAAAAAATAACCATTAACAATCGAACTACCGAAAACCCCAAAAGGACAAAAAAAAACAACTAATCGAAACCAATTGCATGCAACAAAAGCAATTGGATAAGGCCAAGTCATCCGAAAAATGAAATAAAAACATATTTACACAAATAAAAAAAAACATACAGCAGCCAAAACAGGGATCCTGAAAATAAGCACGAGATCGAGGGGCAACATTGGAAGTTCAGAGATTTGAGGCCAGCAACTTACACTTTGGGGATCGAGAAAAAGAAAGCTGCACAGAGAGAGAGAGAGAGAGAATCTGTGAATATGAGATTGACAGAGAAACGACGCACTGTGTAAAGAGAGAGGCTGCGAAAACCACAAAAGAGGCTTTTAGAAGGGCAAAATCGAGAGAAACAGGAACGAAGGGCCTTCGCGTTCGATTGTTTTGGATGGGATGGCCTTTTTGGCTGCTCGTTTTCACCTTTGTTTTTCTCTTTATTTCTCGCACATCTGCATCGCTGTCATTTAAATAGTGTCCTCTTGCCCTTTTTACCCTTCCATTTTTCCTTATTTTACCTTTATTTGCCCTTCGTTTTCTTCCTCTTTGATTTCCTTCCACCTGGTTCAGCCGTCCGGCCATGAGGAGGACGGACGGAGTTGATTGGGGACGCGTTTTGAAGGATTTTTTTATCCGACGGTGGATATTGGTTGATTTGACGTCTATTTTCAGATCTTCGATGTGGGGCAGATTTGATGGCTAATTACAGAAACCCTAAATTACGCGCTTTCTAATACCATTTCATCAACTTTTCAATTTATACATTTTATATCTTTTAATTAATCCTTTATTTTTTTTATTTTTATTTTTGCGTTTAGTTGGAGTTTATAAGAGATTTACCTATCTGTAAAATTTACTATTCTTACCTCAAACTTTACTTCAAATTTTCAAACTTTATGACCACTAAATTATGGCCTATAACTAGTGGTTTAAGTAATTCTTTGTAACTCTGCCTAATTTGCTTGTAATAATAAAAATTAGTAAATTTGAATTAAATTCCTCTAATCTCTTCATTTTTTTTTGTTGCAATTATTTAAATTTTAAACGTTGAACTGAACTATCCTACTTTAAAAGATGCTCAAATGCGATAGATTTAGTAGTTTTCATCCAAAAACAAAAAAAGTGAAAATTGAGAAAAATTCACGGGGCGGTTCGAAAGATGCACCATTGGTCGGAAAAAAAAAAAAATCGACAGTTAAAATTTCTTGTGCATTGGGGTGGCGAAGTAATTAGCATCGTAATTCTAGCAATTAAAATTAAAATATACAGTTAAAATCTGGTATATTATCTTAATTGAATAGTTAAACTCTTAATTAAAACAATTAAGATTAAAATCTTTGGTAAACGAAGAAAAAAAAAACAAGGGAAAGGGAAAAAGGAGTATCCAGAATAGCCATTCTAATTTACCAATCTTAATGTCAAATTAATTACTTTCCATCACTTGACACGCAAATTGCCCAGAACGCCCAAGATTTTATCTTTTTCCACATTGTTACCCCGAGCACAAGATACCGTTCCTTTGTGATTGCTCTTTGTTTTCGTTCATTTATATGAATGCGATTCTTCGTTTTCTTCACTTGGAAACTTGGTTGGTAATCAATTGACAAAACAAAATATGTGAGTCGATCATTATGAAAGGGTAACAATCGCATGATCTTATACGAGATAAAGAGAAGGAGGTTGCTTCTTGTAAAAGAAACTGTTACCGCACATGTACAGATCCACAGAGGTGGGACATGATATTTTCAGGTCCTTTTTCGTTTCCAGTTTTTTTATTGTACATTTTCATATGTTCTTACTTCCCTCTAAAGCTCATGCTTCTTCGTTTCTGATTTAGTGCATGCCGTTTTGCCATAGAAGGATTATAAAACTTCCTCATATGCTCTGACAGTCTGTGGATGGCTTGAAGATCACCGATGACTGAAAGCTGCATTAGAAACGAGTCAAACTTTTGGTAAGGCAATTTTACTCCCTTGTTCACAACATCATCTATCAAGAAACATGCATCCTCCACCTTATTGCAACCAAAGAGCCCATCAATCATCACACAATAGCTATCAACGTCCTGTGCACAGTCTCTACGTTCCATTTCATGCCACGTCACTAATGCCCCATCTGGATCGTCCATTGCAAAAAACATTGACATTAGCATGTTATATGTCTGCACGCTTGGTAGACAGCCCACCTCAATCAATTTTTTATAAAGCCTAAGTGCTTCATCACTGTTCTTAGTCCCACAGAGGACCTTGAGAAAACAATTGTAAGTAACTATATCAGGAGGATAACCTTTATTTCCCATCTCTTGCAAAAGTCTGTATGCTTCATCAATCTTCCCAGCCGAACACATTCCTTCAATCAACTCTTTGTAAGTTGAAACATCGGGGAGGCAACCACTGTTTAACATATGCCCAAGAAGCTTAAAACACTCATCCATCATATCATTCTGGGCAAGAGCAGCAATCATGATTGAGTAAGTTTTAGCAGTGGGTGAAGACATGGTAGAACCTTTGGTCCTCATGAACTCCAACAGTTCCCCCGCTTCTGTCAATTTCCCTGCTTTGCAGAATGCATCAATAGCAGTGGTATACGTAAAAGCATCAGGTGTATACCCCAGCTGGATCATTTCATCCAAAACTCTCATTCCTCTAGTTGGATTTTTAACTCTACACCAGCCAAAAAACAATATATTGTATGTATTCGAATCAGGCTTAATCTTACTCTTAATCCTAGCAAACAATGCTTCAGCATCTTCCACTAAACTACACTTACACAAAGCATCTAACAGCAAGTTAAAGGCATTAACTTCTGGTTGTGTCTTCACTCTTATCCTCTTTTTCTTGGCAAATAGCTGGACACGAGTCAGGTACTTTTGGGTGTAGTTTCTCAAAATGGTAAGCAAAACCTCAACAGGAACAACATTCTTGTCACTCCTCTTCATATGATCAAGCATATCACAAACAAGTCGAAACTGCTTCACCTTATATTTCGTACTGGACAAAATGTCTATCATTTCATTGTAAGCAATGGGCTCATGAGCATAATTTTGTTGACGGGCTGCCCATGTAAAGAATCTAAATGCAATCTTCTCCTCGAATCGAAGCCTCTCCAGGACCTCAAGAACTAAATCAGTTGTCAGTTCTAAACCAAGTTGGTCAAGTTGGTCTTCCATGTCTTGGTTATGATTACCCATGACAGTCTCGTACACTCGATCAACCTCACTCTCCTTAACGGGGATTCTTCGGGGACCACCACACGGTTCTTCCAACGAGGCAGTTTGAGAACAATACGGATGCATGGCAACCCTACTATTGGTCTTTTGAATCACATTCGATGATATGGACAGATGCAGACGATAGTAATGAGGATGGGATACGGTATTCCAAATATGAGAAAATGATGGTGGACCCAAATTTCTGTAGGTAGTACTGATGATAGCATCGAAGAAAGACATCTCAGAAGAAGAAGAAGAATGATGGTGTCTTTTAACAGCATACAAACATGCACAAAGTCTCCTCACCATCATCCTCTTCCTCGATCTTTATATTTGGAACCAAACCAATTTGGGCTTACAAGACAGTGCTATGCTATGCGGGAAAACACTACAAGTTTCAAGAGTAGAAATTGGCTTATGTTTTGGACTCCGCCAAAAACCTCTCAAGGAGAAATTCCATGAATAGTCACAAAATAAAAAGAGATAGAATCCACCTTGTTCCTCATCTCGACCAAATGGAGCAGAGCAGAAGTTTCAATCCACTTGGTTTCCCGTCCGAAGCAGTTGCAGCATGATGGAAGAAGCCCTAGCCGCCAATGAAAAGCAGATAAAGCAGCTGCGGGCCGACGAGGAATCGCCGTCGGGGAACGGGGCGGCGGCGCTGAGCCCTAGCCGCCGCGAAGGGAACAGAAATGAGGTTCACTGGGCCTAGGGGAACCTGCAGAGGAAAGGCATCGGCGGCAACTTCGGATTCGATTTCACGTTCGACAACAGACGAACTGGCAACAGCACTGAGTAGCTCGTCGGGAATTACCCGAAACAAAATCGAAATTAATTTAAATTAAAACGATTCGATCTATTAGAAAAAGATTTTTAAGTATTTTTTAATTTAAAAATATATTAATTATCATATATATTCAATAAAATTTCCTCTTAAATCTAAAAAGAATAAATGACAAAAGACAAAAGATAAGTATATTTAATTGATAATTTTTAAGTACTAAATCCATTGAGATTTTAATTTTAAAATTATTTGTCTGGTTTTTATTATACTAAAAATTTAACGAAATTATTGTGGGTATTTGAGGGCCCACCTTTTTAGATCCTATGGACAACATTGTAGATTTGAATGACGTGGGAGTCCCAGTCAAAGAAAAAATTTTTACCTTCCGCAACCAATATTAGTTTTTAAGCCAAAGATAATTGTGAATTTATATATCGAGTTATAAAAGAGAGGTAAGAAAGAAAAATCAAAATAACTTATAGTTTACTTTGAATCCAGACCGTCCAAAACCGGACAGCAGCATCTACGGCCACGGTTTCGCGTTTGTGGTAGTTGTAGCAGAGGGCCAGAGGCTACGTTTATATATATATGTATGTATATATGGTGCAATCGCCTTTCGGCCCTGAACGTGTCATAAGCGCCGACCAAAGCTGTGTCTTCGAATTCTCTCAAACATGGCGACTCAGATCAGTAAGAAACGCAAAGTAAGTCAGTCGCTTATGTCTTTTGTCGACTGTAACTCTCCTTTTTCTTTTGTTTGGTTCTCGAGAAAACTCTATGACAAGAAAATCCCATCGAAAATGCAATATAAGCTACTCTCTCTATCTTATTCTTCGATCTATTGATATGCAGTTCTCTGGAAATGGATTTGCTTGCTTTAGTTTTGCTTATTTGGATTTGATTGACTATTGAATGACTGTAATTAAATATTTACAGTTCTGGTTATTATTATTATACTCTGTTTCATGGTTTTCTCATTAGATCAAAAACTGGGGTGGTGGGGTGGGATTGATGGTGTTGGATTGTTTTGAAGAAACTAATTATCTTGGATTTCTTGTTATTTATGGCTGTTTTGTTATTACAGTTTGTTGCGGACGGAGTTTTCTATGCGGAGTTGAATGAGGTACTTACCAGAGAACTGGCGGAGGATGGATACTCAGGTGTTGAAGTTAGGGTTACTCCTATGCGCACTGAGATTATCATCAGGGCCACTCGTACTCAGAATGTTCTTGGTAATTTTTTCCCTCTGTTCCCCATCCTGCAGTTTTTTGCTATGTGCCCATGTCCTACAGTTGTCTGTCTTGTTGAGCTTCAAGAAACAATCGAACTGTGCATAAATTTCTTGGCCTTTTCTTGCAGTCTTCACCATTTCAGCATTAAATTACAAGTCTATTTTTTGGGTTGGGGGTGGGGGGAGTTTACGGTCGTGTGAGTATTATTGAGAGAACACTGAATACAACAGGGAAAGGAAAACATTGATGGAAGATAAGAAACGTAAGCTTACTTTTGTAGAAGTAACCATTTGGAGGTTTAAGGATTCACCAGTTATTTCTTCTTAATTTTTAAGCCATTGTGTATTAGGTGAGAAGGGAAGAAGGATTAGGGAGCTTACTTCCCTTGTTCAGAAGCGGTTCAAGTTTCCAGAGAACAGTGTGGAGCTCTATGCAGAGAAAGTTAACAATAGGGGTCTCTGTGCCATTGCTCAGGCAGAGTCCTTGCGTTACAAGTTGCTTGGAGGCCTGGCTGTTCGAAGGTTTGTTCCTCTAGTGTGAATAACTCTGTGAGATCAATAGCACAAAATTAATGGTTTACTTCCACGTGCTAAATTGATCTGCATGCCACTTGATTTTTAGGTGGTTTATTATATATTTTAGCTTTCTATTTGCTGCATGCCCTTAAAATCCACATCTCAATTGGTGTTCAACATAATTGTCATTGGGTCCATGGCATTTCTTTCTTGAATTGTGATATTGCCAGCATCTAATATTTCTAGTTTTCCCTTGTTGTCCTGTTTCAATTTTTTTCTATGATCAACTAATCTTTGCCTCAAGTTGGTTTTTTACTCATCTTGCATATGAGGATGACCATAGTTGCAATGCCATATAATGCTGTTAATTTTTTCCTAGGACAGTGCTTCAGGATGGCAAATTGCAAGTTCCATTTTTCTTGTCTGCAGTAAACCTTACAAAGCACAATAAATGAAGATAGGCTTTTCTTTGCTTGGTTTTTGTGGCTGTGACAAGCACACATTGCAGGGTTGGTCCATTCCAGAAACATTTTCTGCTACTGGTTTATGACCTTATTTTCTGCTGAATTCTCCTTTGGGCACCATTTTCAGACTTCTGTTGCACATATAGAAAATCATATGCCTTACATATAGCATTGTCCTATCCCTTAGGTTGATTTTGTTAGCCTTGGCGTTTAATGACAATGCTCACACAAAACCAATAGTGGGGAGTTTGTCTGTCTTCTTGTTTTGCTGTTGGGGCATGGAATTAAGCACGCCCTCCCACATCCACTGTATTTCATTCTTGATGGAAACATACAACATGAATGCAATGCATAAAGATAACCACAAACAATGCAGTAAGATGTAAGAGATATCTTTTATTTCCATTGATTAAATGGTGCCTTTGTGGATAATCTGGTAATTTCTGTGAGTATTGGGCACTGTCTTTTCCCCTCTGCCTTGCTAATTGAGCCCTGGGGATTTGACATCAATGCCTATATAAGTTGGAGTTTGTCAGGCTTATTGTGCTCTTAAGTTACCTGGAGTTTGGAATATTCTCCAACATCCTTGTCATGCAAGCTCATTGTGTGCATGCAAGTGCATTTCTGAATATGTCATACTGCTAGTCTACCATTTTCTTCCTAACTTGTTGGAATTTTTAATGCATCTTTCATCGTTTTCTGCCACTCAGTTTGTGCTCTGTGCCTATTGGGCACTGACTTTCCCACCTCTGCCTTGCTAATTGAGCCTTGGGGATTTTACACGAATGCCCATATAAGTTGGAATTTTCCGGGCTTCTTGTGCCGTTAAGGCGCCTCATTGTGTGCATACAAGTGCAATTTTGGAAAAGTCATCAGTTTCAGCTGTTGCTTGCTCAGTTTGTGCTTTTGGTTCACTTTTTCCTCTAGGCTTTATATGGTTGTTGGGAATGGTGAGCCTTCGTGGGATGGTAAGATTACTCCATTATCACTTGGAAGTCATATGTTGTTGTTGCAAAAACAATCTCTTTGTTAAAATAAGGATGAGGCTACGTACATGTAACATTTCCCCATATTCCGTAGTGTGGGAGCCTCCTGCACTAGCGCATCCCTTTTTATATAGTTGTTGGAAATGATGAAGAAAATCATTCTTAAGAATTTTTTGGTTCATCGCTGTCTTCCATTAGCAGACAGAAATTATTCATATGCTTACACTCTTTTCCTCGTTCAAATTTAAAGTGTAATTTTTGCCATGTTTGCAGGGCTTGCTATGGAGTCTTGAGATATATAATGGACAGTGGGGCAAAAGGATGTGAGGTATGTAGTTTTACTGTTTCACTTGTGTTCATTTTTGCTTCACTGGTTCTTTTTTTTTTTCTCCCATGTTTTTTTTTGTTTTCAGTTGCTTCATTTGTTGATTCTTTTGAACTTTGAATTTCAAATGAACTTGCACAGGTAATTGTGAGTGGAAAGCTTCGTGCCCAGCGTGCGAAGTCTATGAAATTTAAGGACGGTTACATGATATCCTCTGGCCAGCCTGTCAATGAGTATATTGACTCAGCTGTCAGGCATGTTCTTCTTAGACAGGTCAGTTGCTTGGTAGGTTATCGTATGAATTTAAAAAAACTGGTTTTTTCCTAGAACCTTAGCCACTTTTTGTCTTGCTTATGCTTTTGGATTCAGGGTGTGCTTGGTATCAAGGTCAAGATCATGCTTGACTGGGATCCCAAGGGCAAGGTGGGGCCAATGGCACCTTTACCTGATTTGGTCACTATCCACCCTCCCAAAGAAGAGGAGTATGCTCCACAGGCAGTGCTGACAACCAATATTGATATTCCAGTAGCATAAACAGTTGCTCCAAAATAACCATGTAATCATTGGTAAATCGTCTTTTATTTTATGCATGTGTTTTGAAGTGGAGGGTTGCAGGTGCTTGTAGGATTTCTAAGCTTGGTGTTTACACTGCTTTTTTTTTTCATTGTTTTCAGCATCAAGAGTTCATTTAAAGGAGGTATCTTCTGGTGTTGTTAACTTTGTTAAATACATGTTGCTGCGAAGAATGAAGTTGCTTTTTGTTTGGAAGGTTCGTTTTTTGCTGATTTTATGGATCGTGATTTGAACGCTGGCTGCTTTGAGGAATTGTTATTATTTGTCAAATCCATTTGTGAAGAATGGGGTGCTTGTTTAGTGTGAAGACTGAGGTCACTCAATATGGACATTGGATTATAATTTCATGGATACTTATACCAAAAAAAAAAAAAAGTGTTTTAGGGTTAAGTTTTATGCTCAAAATTGATCTCAACTATCAAGAACTTCCACATCATCACATTAGAGACTCGATTGTGACCTACCAAGCAACCTTAGACTCGTTTGGATAATGTGTTCCTTTAAAAAAATAAAAAAACCCTTTTTTCAATATTTTGAATTAAGAATGATTTACATGAATTAAACCTAATAGCTCATGCTTACTCAATTTAGTTGAATATGAGTAAAAAAAAAAAAATTTAAGAAATGTTAAAGTTCCAAAATCCAATCCACTCAAATACTGTGAATTTTAATCTTAATATGCTAAAATAAATGAGCATGTAACTTTGGACATTCAAAAGATTATGACATACAAAGTGGATTCCCATCAATTGCGTAATTATCCTTCTTATGATATCTTGGCCCACCAGCGTGAAAAAAAAAAAAGAAAAAAAAATTGTTTCTCGTCTCCGTCAAGAATTTGATACCATAAGAAGCATAAAAGAAAGTTATCTTAGGTCGGCATTGTGACTTAAGACACTTTAGTTTTCGATAAACTCATTAAAACGATAACATGCAGAAGGTGGTCAATTATATTACTATCATAAATTAAAAAAAAAATTAAATAAATAAAATTACTTTAATATTATCTTATAATTACTATATGTTTTTGACATTTTCATAAGGAAAGTTTCCATTTTAATGTCAATCCATAATATAATGCTTATAATTGGTGAAAAAAAAAGAAGGAAAGAAAGTAAACTTACATGAAGTATATAGAAAATTGAACTTACATTTTTCTAAAGAAAATACTCAACTTTTTTTTTTTTAGTTTGAATTGTACAAACAACATTACGACAATGAAAAAAATAAAATAAAATTATAATAGTAGAATTTAGAAAAAGAAAAGAAAATAAAATTTATTTTGTATAATAAAATTAAAATTGACTTTAAAATTGAGATAACTTAGTTATATACAAAATGAAAATTTTAATGCAATTTAATATTAAATATTATAAAATATTATTTTTGTTACAACGAATAATATTTTTAATGTTTCATCAAGTAATTTTATAATAATTTTTTAAAAATTATAATATTTAATATTACTTCTCAAAATTTCAGAATGTACGTGTAAATCGCCAAAAAGCCTCTATTCCCTGCCTGATGTGTCAACTTCGGCGGGTCAAACACATCCAAAATATGGTCAACTGTTCTTTTGCTTCCACGTGTCAGACGCTTATTAGTGGAAGCGGCATGATACGTTATCAGCAAACGAAATCGCAGCGTGCAATAAAAATAATATCAAAATTAAAATGGGAAAAAGTTGAAGGCACAAGCGTGTCTCTTTCGTGGACCAAGCCTATTGGACGAGGGAACGGAAGAAAACTGTGCCCTTGCTGTGACATTATCATCACTTCTCACGGAATCTTCTCAAGTAAGAATGCGTTCACACGAGAAGAACAATTTTTCAGTCTTTCAAATTCCCATCGGGAGTAAAATGACGAAAATATCCTGCATACAGGTTTTTATCCGCTGCGGCAGCTGTGTTTCTAATTTTCTTGCATTTATTTTATTTTTTACTTTGCTCAAATTATACCAAAACGGGTCGTAAAATCAAAAATATGTTATATTAGGTGGTAGAGAAAACATATATACAAAAAAATAATTAAACTACATTGCATTCAGATTAAAAGTCTTAACACCATTAATTTCACTTTTTTTTTTTAAATATATATGAGAATTAGAGTTCATATTTTATAAAAATTTACTAAAACTTATATTTGAACCTTTAGCCTTTTTTATTATAAAATATTACTTTTAAACCAATTAAGTTAAGCGTCATTAGTAGTAAGATTTGACATTTTAATATTTGTAATTTTTTTGGTCAAAAATCAAATGAATCATCTCATTAAAAAAAAAATTAATTTTCTATCAAATAAATATTAAAAATTTTAATTAATCAACAAAAAAATTAATATCAAAGATTATATATATATAATCAATCTTTTTTATTTACAATTTTTTAAATAAGATTAGTGCATGATATTTATAATAAAACAAATAAAATAAGATGATGAATAACGACAATTTATGAAATTAGGGTGTAATATGAATCACAAACAAATATAAAGTTAATTTCCATAATTTGTGATGTATTAAAAAAATTTTAAAAAAAATTATTATGTCATAACTTTCTAATTCAAAGACAGAGCACAAACATAGTTTGTTGTCAAAGGATGTAAACCCAAGGAAACAAATGAAAGATGACATCATTAACATGTCATGATGAGGGGACGATGATGATTATATTTTCATAGTGAAAATGATGGACTCGGACGCACTAGATTGCTTTGTCCTCGTCAATATTATCTCGAACAAAAGGATAATTTGGTAAAACAAAAAAACTCAATATTCCCACAATCCAAAATAATAAAAAAGCAAAAGTAAAAGAATAAAAAAAAAAAATACTCCATTACAGTGGGCCGCCTCATCTTTTTGGTAACATAATATTTTCTTTTCTTAGTTTGTTCATTGTCATGACTGCATTTCCGTTTATACTTTTAAAAAAGAAAATTTAAATGGATTCAAAAACAATAAATTTAAATAAATATAATTATATTCTATATTATATATATTTTGATTTTAAATTATATTAATAATATATATATAATATAATATAAATGAATTGTATCCAGTATGCACGTCTTTTAAGTCTAGGAATCTTAATTGCCTCTCTGGCCCACCTCACGTACCCACACACCTACCACAACTTGACCTAGCCGTACATTTAATTTTCCAACTACAAATCCGAGCCCTCCTATCCAAAAATCAATAACAACCGCATGATCAACCAATCTAACGGCAATTAGATAAACTACCAGAACATTCTAACCCTCAAAACCCCGCTTCTTTATATACTTCCCACATCTGCTTCGGTCTGCTCTAGCTTGTGCCATACCCACGCTCACTCACCTGATATCTCCTCTGTGTCAAAGGTTCGTTTTCTCAATTTCTCTCTCTTTCTCTCTCTCTCTCTCTCTCTCTCTCTCTCTTTCTCTCTCTATAGGTCTCAGATTTCTCTTTACAGATCTCCCTTGCACGCCGTTTGATCGGATCTGATGTTGATTTATGTGGGCTTTGATTGTTGATTTTGCAGTAGAATCGAAAAATGAGGAAGTGCTACCCAACCTGTCTCTTATACACATCTAGATGTGTATAAGAGACAGGCTCTAGCTTGTGCCATACCCACGCTCACTCACCTGATATCTCCTCTGTGTCAAAGTTTCGTTTTCTCCATTTCTCTCTCTCTCTCTCTCCCTCTCTCTCTCTCTATCTATCTCTATAGGTCTCAGATTTCTCTTTACAGATCTCCATTGCACGCCGTTTGATCGGATCTGATGTTGATTTATGTGGGTTTTGATTGTTGATTTTGCAGTAGAATCGAAAAATGAGGAAGTGCTACCCAACTGTGAGTGAAGAGTACAAGAAGGCCGTCGAAAAGGCCAAGAGGAAGCTCAGGGGCTTGATCAACGAGAAGAATTGCGCTCCTATCATACTCCGTATCGCGTACGATCGCACTCTCTCTCTCTCTTGTTGTCCTCATATCCACCCGGGTTTGTGTGATTGGTTAATATAGTTGAATTTGAATGAAAGTTGAGTTTTGATTGGCTGATGGTGTTGCAGATGGCACTCGGCTGGGACCTACGACGTGAAGAGCAAGACCGGCGGCCCCTTCGGGACCATGAAGAACCCATCTGAGCTGGCTCATGGGGCTAACAATGGGCTCGATATTGCTGTGAGACTGCTTGAGCCCATCAGGGCCCAGTTCCCGATCATCTCCTACGCTGACTTCTATCAGGTCTCTATCTGTGTGCTCTTTTTCATCATTTTCTGCAAGATTTTTGTTAACCGATCGGCTGATTGTTTGGTTGGTTTGACGATGTAGCTCGCCGGTGTAGTCGCCGTGGAGGTCACTGGTGGACCTGAAATCCCTTTCCACCCTGGAAGGGAGGTAAGTAGCTGTTTACCACAGTATTTCTGATTAAAAAGCAGTTTGTTGTGGTAATTTAGTCTGTTATTTTTGTAATCCTCATTTACTTGAGGGTTTTCAAGCCACGATTTTACTTTCATGTGTGTTCTATGTCTTCGTATCGGGTTTATAAGGTTTCGGTGTTACTCTTAACCTGGTGTCAGCAAGTAAAATGTTATAAAAATGAATTTTTAAAGCTTTGGAATTTCCTTAAATCTTAGTGGGTATTGCATTAGAAGGTTATGTGTGTTAACCATTATGTTGTGTGTTAGCAAGGTGATGGGGTTTATTGAGTTAAATGCACTATCTGATTCATTGATTGTGGACTTTATTTTTCATTGGGTGGATTGATTTAATACTACTGAATAATGTTATTTTAATTTCAGGACAAGCCAGAGCCGCCACCGGAAGGCCGTCTTCCTGATGCCACCAAGGGTCGGTTTGTGCACTTGTCTATGGAAAATACAGAATTCAAAGTAGAGTGGTTAGGCTGTTTGAATGCTTGTCAGCTCCTAAACCTTTTGTTCTGTTTATGCAGGTTCTGACCACTTGAGAGTTGTCTTTGGACAACAGATGGGCCTAAGCGACAAAGACATTGTTGCACTCTCTGGTGGCCACACACTGGTTGGTTTTGAAATAACTTCTGTTTTATGATGCTTCATGTTCTGTGGGTCCAATGTGCTGCTAATTGCTCTTTGTTTACTGATTCCTGCACTCTTGTTTTGGATGATTATTGCAGGGAAGGTGCCACAAGGAGCGCTCTGGTTTCGAGGGAGCCTGGACTTCTAATCCCCTAGTCTTTGATAACTCCTACTTCAAGTGAGTTGATCTCTCTCTGTTCTTGGCCTGATTGAATTCTCACGGATGGTTATTACTTGTGGAAATCTTAAGCTTGTGCATGCATTAGGTAAGGTCTAGCTTGTTGATTTTATCTCTTGATGTTGTAGGGAGCTCTTGAGTGGGGATAAGGAGGGACTCTTGCAATTGCCAACTGATAAGGCTCTTCTATCTGACCCTGTTTTTCGCCCATTGGTTGATAAATATGCTGCGGTGTGTATTATTAACTGATTGGTACTCATTGGTGATGTCTATGGTGTATATGGAATTTGCTGGTTACTGATATGGGTTTGATGCTACTATCCCCCCTTGCAGGATGAAGATGCCTTCTTCGCTGATTATGCTGAAGCCCACCTGAAACTCTCTGAGTTGGGGTAATATATATTTTCCACTCTACTTGTTTTATTTCGTAATATTGCAGTTGTGATGAATCTATTTCTTTTACGAGTTTGAGACTGAGCCTCACTGGGTGCTGGTTTGCTGTCATCGGATCTGCAGATTTGCTGAAGCCTGAGCAGTTTAAGAATGGTGCCGAAAACCTCAGCTCCCCAAGGTTTTTATGTATTTTGATGTTCCCAAAGGTTTGCCTGTCTGCCAGTTGGTTGACGATGGATTTAGATAATTTGGCTTGTTTTTGTCGCATATGATGAGCGGGTAAGGATTGGATCAAGTTCTCGGTACTCATCTAATAACAAGTTCATTAGACTATTTTTGTTCTTTCTTACCTTGCCTATAATCTCCATTCATGTGTGACTGAAAACAAACCAACCCCTAGTTGTCTTCTTAATTAAAGATTTCATGTGTCAAGGCCCCAACTCATATGAACTTAAATGTCTTGGGTTACTTCGGATAGTGTTTAATATCGACCGCTATTTTTAATTGATCAGCATAATTGTCCACCACGAGTTAAACGAAAACTACTAATCTAAGATCAATTAAAATTACGAAAACGAAAATTAGCTCGCTTTGTTAAACGAAAACGACATTTAGTTCGCTTTGTTTCCCCTGTAATTACGTAGAACATTAACAATACAAAATTGTAATGAGATGGAACATTCAACAGAAATTAGGGGTCTCAATGAGAAGCAAAATCTAAGAACAAGAGATGTTATTTGTCACCGCACTGCATAGTCAATGTCAACTCCAGAACTAGAGAAGCAAACACCTGAAGTCGGTGAGTTTTAACCTCTTCATTGACGCTTTTCCAATAACAAAATTGCCCACCTCCAAAACAGCTGAAAATAAATCTGCTGGACATTGTCTTCGAGCAATTACAAATTAGAATAACAGCATTTTACTAACTAAAAAGCTACAGGAAACAACTTATCTCGAGGTTTATTGATAAAATTAAAAACAAGATAGAACACTTCATGCTAGTCTAATAATTGCACGGAAGGGGGGAGAAGATAGTTTATACTCTATAGGATGCTTAAGCTGAATCTCTGTAATTGATTAGAAATTGAATTCTTACTGCCTTAAGGAAGCATTCATGGCATGCTAGTATCCACTGGGTAACTCCCTAAAACTCGTAAGAAAGTAGCAAACTCCTGTCAAAGAAGGATCAATTCAGTCATTAATGGTCAACGACAGTGTTATACGTCAAAAGGAAAAACGGACCTTCAGATGCTTAAGGGCATTCTGTGCGTTCTGTTCTGCCATTGATGCCTCAAAATCCACATAGAAAATATAGTCAAAGTATCTGCCAGACAAATATACAAAGAATATCAAGTGAAACAGTTATCCACATCCCTGATAGATGGCAAATAGACTGAAACGCAAGTAAAGTCATCATTAATGAAAATCGATTTGTTTGAGATGTGCACTAAACTTACGTTGGACACCCATTTTTGCTACCATCAGATGCTCTTAAGGGCTGCTTCCTTAAGGGCCGACTCTCAATCTGAGAACAAAGAACGAAAGTGTAATACAACTAAAAGCATATATCATCAGCAAATCCAACTCATAGAGGAAAATGAATTTGATGTTTAACAAGATGAAAGAGAGAATATGTGTCAGGCGAGAAAAAATTAACCTTAGTAAGGTTGATTTGTCGAAGAGCAAAGACAGAAAGTGCCTTGAATAGCACCCCTGGGCCCTCCTCCAGCGAAAAAACTATACTTGTCTGAGATCTCAAGAACCATGTTTGTCAGCAAAAGTATATTCTTGAACATCCACGACAGAACAACATTTCAATTAGCAATTTCAACTAAAGGGTGTTTTATTTGTCGAAACAGCCAACCTTGAATAGCCTGTCTATGCCTGGAATTATCGGTTCCCTTGCCAGGATCAGAAATCGAGTAACATTATCACAGTTGTCCTATCATAAGGAAAGAATGAATAATTTAATGTATCTGCTGCTATGAAACTGAGGATGACACCAAGATACAAACCTGGACATCTTCAGCTAATATATTCAGGCCATAGATCTTTGCAGCAGCAGAACTAGCAACTGCCGCTGTATCTTTCAGTTTATGAAGTGCAACAAGCTACAGGATTGGAGAGAATTGAAGTCAGTTGCAAAAGAAGAGTATTAGCAAATAATTAAACATTAAATCAGGCAATGGATCTCAAGAGAAAAACATGGCCACACAAAACCACAAGTAAAGTTGACTACGAGGTGGCTGACCAATGAGCCTCCAAGAAACTGTTCCTAGAGATGCTATAGATACAAAAGATTTTTTTTAAAGAAGCAAAACGGAGACCATGGTCCCACTATGTCAGAAATCAATATCACTCGAACATTACATGGGGCCAAGTTTTGCCCAGAACTCGTAAGGCAATAAAGCTAGCCCGACCTTTGCTGCACCGGCAGTGTCATCAATGGCTTCTCTGACCAATTGTAACTTTGTTAATGTATATTCACATTGAGCAAGAGCCTGAAACACAACTAGTACAGAATTAGTCATCGAGCAGATCAGACAAGCTAGAGACAATAAGAAGAAGTAAAAATACACCTGTGAATGACTGAGGACCCTCTTCAAGTCTTCAACCTTAACGCCATGATTGGCTAGTAAGCAATGGTGAACAGCATATTTCACTTCACCTACAATGTGAAGCCTATGCCGAAGTAAAAGATCGTAATTTCTGTGGATGCTTCCACCTAAAGAGTTCTCGATAGGCAAAATGGCTCTATCCACAAGCCATCGTTCAACAGACTGCAGAAAAGAATAAAGGAAAAAAGATGCAGTTAGAGCCTATCATAACATGTCGCATCAGAACAATGTGTTTGCACATTCAAAACTGACATTTCTTTACATAAACAAAATTAAAACTACCAAAATAAAAAAGTAGTGGTTTAAGCCCATCAAAACATTTTCACTAAAGGAAATTGACAGGCAGAAATAAAAAATGTTCCGAAGCCAAAATCACAATAAAGAATCTCCTGTCTAAAATAAGACACAGAAGCAAGAAAGAAAAGCATCACAATTTCACAAAATCAAAAACACCGCATTAAACAATACTTGTTTCATAAACAACAACTATCCAATAATTAAGCTCAACATCACACTTAAAAAATAAATAAATAAATAAATATAAATATATATATATATATAAAGCATCCATCGAGATTCCATCCAAGCACAACAATGGTATGAAAATATATCTAAAACAAAGCAATGACCAATTATATATACTAAAATTGGCTAATGAATTCAGAAAAGAGAACAGGAGCTGTCTCTTATACACATCTAGATGTGTATAAGAGACAGATATATATATATATATATAAAGCATCCATCGAGATTCCATCCAAGCACAACAATGGTATGAAAATATATCTAAAACAAAGCAATGACCAATTATATATACTAAAATTGGCTAATGAATTCAGAAAAGAGAACAGGAGTTAAAAAAAATTTTAAAAAAAATAACAAAGAAAAAAAATTAACTTCAAAGGCTGTGTCGAATTGCTCGCACGGCACTGCCTCGCAGTTGGGGTACGCCTTCTCTGCCGCTGACTCACTGTACGCACCATGGATCCCCTGCAACAATCAATTATCAAATTGCACTCCATTGACTAACCATCCAATTCTACATAAAAACTATTATTCTATAACCAAACAGAGCACAACCAAAAGAACCCCACATACCTGGAAAGCGACGCGAAGGCGGGACCCAACTGAGGAATGAGTTGATGATAAAGGCTCTATCACCCCAGAAAAAAAAAAAAAAAAAAGGAACATTATGGCCTCAAAATTAAATTTAAAAACCCAAAAAAAAAAAAAAAAAAAAAACAGGTTGGCCATTCCGTACTCGGGAGAGGGTATCTTAAAACGACGTCGTCTGCGTTATACTCGAGGTGGCTCTGCAAATCGATGGCCCTAGTATGGCTGTAACTGTTGCCGTCACTTGCGTTCTCGTTTCCTCCGCAAAGAGAAGCCAAGGAGACAAAGCTACGGCGCCGTTTTATCTGAAGCATTCCCGGTTTGATCTTAATCGTCTGCACTTGATCCAACGGCGAGGGTTTAACCGCGATTTGGCCCAGATCCGGAGACACTGAGGACCGTGTCATAAAGGCCGCCATGTTGATCTGCTATTTCTGATGGTTGGAAGCGGACGGGGACTTTAAACGGCGACCTTTTTTCTTTTTTTGATTTTTCGATAGATTTTTAAAGATGACTTATAAATTATTTTTTCTTCTTGTATTTTCTTGTCGATGAAAATGGATTCATTCTTATCTCATACTACATTTGTGTATTTGTTTCCTAACTAATAAAAATAATTTAAAATTTTTGTCGCCAACTAAATTTGCCAATTTTTTTTATTATATTAAATTTAGGTGAACTCAACGGTCATCTAAATTTTCTCTTAGTAAATATATTTCAAATTTTTTTTACTATTGGATATGAACCTTGAATTTATTCATTAAATCTTTTAATTAAGTATACTTTTTATTTTTAATAAAACTATCATGTGTAAAAACGAATTATTACTATAAGAAATTCTTCGTATTAATTAATTAATTTTTGGATTGAATCTTAAATCTTAAATTTTAAATCTTTAATTGTGAAATAATTAATCTAATACTGTTAGAATTTACTAGTTGTAGAAATTCTTTTATAATTGAACGGTCGCGCATGCAATACAATTAAACAATTTCGAACTAAATTATTTTCTTGATCATAAATGCGTTATTATTTCATAAGGTAATATTTCCCACTTCGATACTCCTTTTCGATTGAAAAGAAAGGAAGGTTGGGCACACGCCGATACTTTTTGTTTTGGAACAAACAAGTCGAGGAAACTAGGATCTTCAAATGCATTTGTCATCCATCCTTTTCAACTGAGACGACACGTGTTGTGCATGCAGGATGAATCCGGACAGAAAAGTCTAGTTTTTTCTACTTCAAACGACACAACTCAGTAAAACAAAAAAGCACAATTCTGCAGGGGTTCTATTCAGCTCGTTTCCGTCCATATATCTTTTTTCCTTCTTTTCTTTTTTTCTTTTTTTTTTTTGGTTTTTTGGTTTTTTTTTAATGGGAATTCCGATAATTGAAATTTTATAATTTTTAGAGACTCCATATTCGCCGTTGGCATTTTGCATGATAAAACTCTATGAGAAGTATCGTCATATGCTGGGCTGTCTTTGATGGGCTTCACCCAAATTAGGTCTGTTCTTGTGTGTCCAAAAACAGTTTCTTCTTCTTTTTAACACCCAGTTCTGACAAGGCTAAATACAGACAAGCGCAATTCCTCGTATGCACAGTTGGTGTTTTGATTTTTTTTTTTTTTGTTGTACTAACCTACCGGCACTTGACAACAGTCAAGACAGCCACGAACTTGTCCATTCTTCCAATGGCGTATATTAGCCATGCCTATCTGCACCATATGAGCTGGACCCAAAAGCAGATATACTCATGCATACACCGGCGGTGGTCCGGCACAGCTGGGTCTTCAATTATAATTTTGAAAAGGGTAAGAATGTGAGATTTATAAAATCGAGAAAAGTGTTATCATCACTATATAACTCGGGCCTTAGAATGGACAAAAAAAAAAAAAAATCTTTTGCAGAATTATTTATAATATTTCTGAACTACAATTCCTAAATTAAATGAGAGCATCATGTCTAAATTCAAAGCACAAATGAATGAATATCATTCACATTCACGGCTACATTGAGAATTACTGGAAGCCCATAAGAATACAATTTCACAAGTCTTTAAGTCTTCAAATTTAGTGGGTTGTACGTTTGAAATTGTTTTTATTTATTTATTTATTTATTTTTTATGGGTCCATGCATTAATCACGTTGGGCATCTCACTTACGTTACCAAACACAAGCCGATAATATTGCAAATCATTTCTACAACGGCTCTATTGTTTTTTGACAATCATCGTCACTTCCTCCACTTCTTCTCTGTCCTATTATCGTCGATCCGGACAAAACGATTTCCGTTACCAAACTGCCCCTTCCCTCCGCCATGACGCACGCCGCATGTGAATGGCTTGCCCTCCACGTGCCCAATGACAAACGCCCACTCCTAACAAAACTCATTTGGTGGAAGCATGCACATATGGATTGAAGACAGACGTTTTCACAAAGATCACCCTCACCACGTAGTGCATGTCATCGAGACACAAGTGAGAATAAATTGGTTTTTTTTTTTTCTTCAGTAATTTGCATTTTCGTCGTCCTATTGTGTTAGACAAGACGTGTTAGATCTAAAATTAAGTAAACAATTGATATGACTGTAGTCCTCCTAGTTCTTATGACCCTTAATGGTGGGACAACGTTGTCTAGATGAATACTTCTGTGGGACAAGTAATCACGAAGCAGGATATGACTAATTTGAGATTCATTAATAGGCGAAATAAAATTGGATAATCAAATTTTCAAGCAACCGTGTTGACCATGAAAAATGGTAATTAATTATAGATATTTCAACAGAATGAAGGAATACGTTTTGTGTAATGGTGACCTTCTTAATGCATGACTCTAATGGTCTCTCAAAGGAAGGAAAACAAATATTTAAAAAGAAAAAGAAAAAAAAAACCCCTCCGGTCGGTGGAAGTTGCACTAAATGTTAATACATTTGTTTGTTAAGTGTATAATAATTGTTTTTGTGAATAAAATATTTTTTAAATATAAATTTTGAGTTATTAGTATTAATTTTATAAAATTGTGAATTACATAATAATTATATAATTATATATATATTTGTAATTATTTTCTAAAAGTGAAAAATTTCATTAATAAAAATTTAAGTTAATAATTATTAAATTGTTTATGGAAGATATTTATTAGTTTGGAACATGTTTATTCGCCTCCGAGTGGGGAAATGCACTACGTTCCAAATGGGAGCGATACTTTGCTTCACGAGGGAGGACAAGTTAACGAGCTAACAGTAGGGCCCACCAAACTTCTTAAAATCCCGCTAAGAGGAGTGGGGAGCCCACTCTTGGGTAGGGTTGCGTTGGGATTGTTTGTGCTTTAATTTGACCGTGAGTTGCTGCGACCGTCTAATCGTTGTTGTTACTCTGGCTTTCTTTCCTCGTAGACCGAAATATTCCTGTCCTAGCAGCATTTTCTCATGCCACGTGTTCAGTCAGACGTCTTCGTGGGGGACCCGCTTTCCACCGACCAGTCACTTGTAGATTTGTCCCCCCTGCCTGCTTGTTTGCTTGCTTAGGTCTTCCTTTTTTTTTTTTTTTTTTTTCCCTTTCTCGCCCCCGCTTCCTTAATTTTGAACGCTTGTTTGTACGGCTGGCGTGCACATTCGATCCTTGAATATTTTATTAGGATTGTAATGATAGTTTTTCAATATCTTTGGATAAATAATGATTTTGCAGTGGAAACAAATAAACATTTTTTATCAAAAAAAATAAAAATAAAAAGAGACTGATGGGACCGTGACAATGAATTCAATATCAATAATACATGTATGTTTTCGTTTTATTGGATAAACATTTTAAGTAAATAATAAATTTATAAATTATTTATTTTTATTTTATTTTTAATATAAAATTATTAACCACAAACTTTATATATTTACATTTAAAATTTTAAAATTTAGAAGTCTCACAAAAAAATAATATTTTTTTTATATCACATTTAAAATATGAACACACACCACACAATATGAGCACATCCCCTCTCTACTCATCATTTCCTCTCTCAACTTTGAGAATGCTCCTAGATTTTATTTTATTTTATTTTTTTTATCACTCAGTTGTCATCAATCTATTGTCAACCCCATGTAGATGATATCTCGTTTTCATTACCAATTTACCACCGAAATAAAATATTCGAGTGTCTAAGTCATGCTACCAAGATTGTTCACAAAACACAATGTAACATCAACCCGTCGAGAATTTCTATAAGAAGACATTCTTGTAGAAGGCCTCGCTAAAAGCACTAAAATACTTACCAATCCGGACCCCTCACTGGCTCATGGCGTGACGATTTTTGTTTGGGACATTAAAGCTCAGTCGTCGGCCCACCCAATGCAATGTGTGCAGCATCCGCACACATTCTCCGGTGGGAACGTATGATTCTTTTCTTAACAGGAGTCGTTGCCCAATGTTTCGGGCACATTTTCCTAGTTTACTTTACTTTTTTTTTCTATTATCCAGTGTTTTTCCTTTGACCGTAAATTTTGACCAGTCAACTAATTTGACAGACCCCCCTACGATGTGGGTGTGGCCCCATCTTCACCCCCGCCCCCACCTACTGTTTTCTTGCTTGTGATCATGAAGTATTATATTTTAAGGGCACCAAAGAAATTAACGTGAAAGTTACTCAAATTCATATAAAGTATAATTAGAATCTCGTTGATTTCACAAAAATAACACAAGATATATGTTATGTAATTATCATGATTCTACTTTTTTATAAATTCTTGTTTATTATTGTGTTAAAAACTTACGTTAACATAACATTTTTTTTATATTTAATTTAATTTAATTTGAATGATGATTGTCGTATAAGCCTAGGAAAACTTCGTTGGATCCAAAGGAAATCTAGAAATGGGGATCAATTGTTCAGAGAAAAAGAGAGAGAGAGAGACGAGGATCAATCATTGCTTGTTTATGGATTTCCACTCCAGTTTGAAGATGACAGCGTAGAATTTGGGTTTGGTATCATGGAACTTCTCGCCACTCCAGGAATCTTAGTTAATAAGTGGTAAATTTTTCACAAGATAATGAACCAAAAAAAAAAAAAAAAAAGATAAAGAACTTCAAAAGACGAACAAATTAAATAGAATAATGTTAGTGCCTATGGTAACCCTGTGATTCTTTTTTGATTAGCTTATCATCATTTACTGTATGGGTGGATTGCATGTGCAAATCAAGCTTTTCTGAGTTTTTGGCTCGGATACATTAATTCAAAGAAAGTGCCTGCCTATGACAATTTTGCTTTGGTTCTGTCGCAATCTTCCTCGAAAGTTTTGATGAAGAGGAAGATTCTCCACAGAGTACTAATTACTAACTAATAAACTAACAAAAAGGCAATTCGCACTAACGATATCCACGAGATTTTTTGTTTCTTCATGAAGCTCCATGACTTCATATCAAATGGACAAATTTTAAACTTCTCATTTGAGGGTTGCTTATAAAATACATCTATTAAAGTCCTAATGGATGTGTTAAAATGCCATAGATTCGAACATCGATCAAAATGTTCAGTAACACTAAAGATATGTTTACGACATTGTTCTTTTGATGGTACTCAATTTTTATAACAGAACTATGGGATATTACTCATACTTTGTTATTTAATCAAAGTTGGCTTCAGGCCTTCAATAATTGAAATTCGTAACTATTTTTTATCTTTCTCTTTTCTCATAAAGTGAGAGAACATTGCATTGCGATTATCATTTCACCTGTGAAAAGGGACCCCCCCCCCTCATTGGACCTCTGTCATGACCGAAGCTTACGATACCTTTGCAAACGAGGTTAGAATATATAAAATACGATGCCAACTCAGGCTACTCTACTGAGATTTGAATCCTTATTTCTAACCTTTTTATTGTCTCCGCCAGTGTCGAGTACCAACCTGTCGTTGGCTTCACACATTTTTGTTGCATGATATCTGTACAAGAGATGGACAGGAATTTTCTTATGATGTGACCAACTTGACATCTATTTCCACCAACGCTTGTTTTGTTTGTTCTTCAGAGTATCCAATGCACGTTTTAATAACAAGCACCACCCCAAATTGAAAAAAGACACTTGTCATCTTTACTACTACTCTTTCTTCTTCTTCTTTTTTTTTTCATCCTTACTTAATTTTTTTTTTTCATATTTAGTATGGAGATAACTTGACTTCACTTAAAGAGAGAATATTAATGTAAGTAAAACTAAAGCTGAGAAAATTTTAGTCAATTTTGTTGCAACTTATGGCTAGTGACTAACAATTGAAAGTGTTTTTGTGCAAATGGCTAAAGAGCAATTAAAGCAAAACCAATGTCATCCACGGGTGAACTATTGTCGTGCCCACGTAGCCCCCTCAAGGAAATTGCTAGGCAAAATATGATATGTCATATTGCCATTCTTTCATCAATTTTTGGACAAGCAGAAGAAGCACAAGTATACAAAATTTGGCAGGCTTCGATACCTGCAAGTTTTAGAAGGTGAATAGGGTAGGTCATAACAAATGTTTCGAGGGAACGCTGGCGTAACAAAAGCAAAGCAAAATCCATGGCGGGTTAGGCATTAGATGCATGCCATGAAGCCGAAACAAACAAAGATGAAAGGATGATCCTCTGTATCACTGTCACTATTGTCCCCCATTGCCTAGCCTGTCCCCACCCCCATCATTTTGAGTCCACATCACGATCCCTCGACACGCACACACACACACACTCACACTCAAAGCACAACCAACAGCGCACCGAGAACTATTCAATCACAATCAGTCAATCAAAATCCATCACGGCGTACACTTGTTCATTCCTACGAAGTATAACTTACCATGACGAACCAAAAAAACATAAAAAAAACCGAACAATTGTATAACTTAAAAAAGTTATTGTAAGGATATAAATAATTTTTCAGGTGGGTTTAAGTCGACATCGTTCATTATGTTTTGGTTTGAATTTTTTTTTAAACAAAATTTAAATACTAATGGCTTTTAAATTCTCCTCTATACGTAAGATAAAAGTCATGCCGTATCTGAATCTCATACATTTTCAATCACTTTTTTCCAATAAAATCTTGAAAAAAAAAAGAAGAAGCGGTGCTACGTTGAATGCAGTCAATACATATGGTTACAACACGTTAACATGAAATTTTGCAATTCTTTTAGCGTTCAAACAAACATTAAGTACACAAATAAGTTAATAACCCAAGTTACGTAAGCGTGTTCCAAGGTTTTTTTTTTGGCTGTCCGAAAAATGTCAAAGATAAAATTCCATGCATGGAGTGTGGCTCGGAACATGGAATTTGAATAAGAGGGAAAAGAAGGAACTAGGAAATTTTCGAATAAGATAAGAGGGTATCAAACTACACTCGGCAATAAATTGGAACAATGGACCCATGCATGTGTGAAAGTTATAGATGATCTAATGGATGGTGCGGGTGGGCGCCCACAAGAGAGTGAGTGGGGTCCATCTATAGTTGCATCTAAGCGGAATTGGGACCCACGGAGGAATACGGGAGAGATATGTTTAGTGGGGGCCGGCTGCCTGGCCCCTCCTTGTGATATAAGAATCTGTTTGGCAGGGAAACAGATTTGCATAGAAAAGACTCGAATTTCCTTGTTCTGCCAGAATTTCATTTTGCTTTCTCTGCGTGCAAGCTTCTAACAAACATTGTTCATCTTGTACGGCATAAACATTATTACACACATACTCTCTCTCTCTCTCTCTCTCTCTCTCTCTCTCTATGTCTGTTCCCACTTGTTCTTGAAGATTGCTTTATATATTTAGAGGGGTTGATCTTGTTTCTTTGCTCTCCTTTACTCTAGTCGACAATTTCTAGGCAAATCTCTCTCTGGGTTTCGAGGGGTTGATTGGTTATTGCATGGATGGATCTTTCAAGGGGACCAAACCAGGTTGGAACTCGCAACAGATTTCCTCTACTTCTAACATACTTGCTCACTTTACTTTTGTCTTTGCTTTCTATTTGTTTTTGTTTTTCCTACTTTGTTTTGAACGATTATGAGTTTTGGGTCTAGTTTGAAGGATGTGGGAGTGATGAAGTTCTTACAGATCATCTTGGTGATGGTAAGAGCTGACTCGATGGCTTTTGGAGATTGATTTTGAGTCTTCTTTTAATAATAAAAAAGGTGAACTTTACCTTTGTTTTCTGCCTTTTTAATAGGTGGATTCAAAGTTTTAGGTTTGAGACTGAACCGGTATAGCATCATTTCACACTGGATCCAAACTAAACATCTCCAAGTTAGAACTTTAGTTCTCTTTTGTAAAGTGGTTATGGCTTATGGGGTTATTGTTTCTCCATCAAAACAGTTGGATTCAGTCAAAATCCCTTGTACCCTTCTGCATTTGCACTTTTTTTTTGTTGGTCCAATTTACAGAGTGTGCATGAAAATTAACTCAATGGAATTCTTTTAATTATGAGTTTCATTTCCATTACATGAAATTTGTAGACTTCCTGTTTTGAACAAACTACAATGATCCATTTACTACACATGCATCAACCTTCGTATTTAACGACCTAAAAATGACGGGCAGATAAATGCATATTTGCTTATAAGTTTTGCTTTTCTTGGTGGTCATGGTTCAGATTCAGGAAATGCCTGCACATGCACTGGAGAACATGTTGGTTTGCTCAAAAGGCCAATTACAAGACAGGAAACCAAGACCCCAACCAGAACAAGCTCTGAAATGCCCAAGATGTGACTCCACCAACACCAAGTTTTGCTACTACAACAACTACAGCCTCTCTCAGCCAAGGTACTTTTGCAAGTCATGCAGAAGGTACTGGACCAAAGGAGGAACATTAAGAAATGTTCCAGTTGGCGGAGGCTGTAGGAAGAACAAAAGATCATCCTCATCATCAAAGAGGACCCAGGAGCAGCAATTGATGACTCCTAATACGAACCAACTTACTAGCCTACCACCCTTAACTTATGACTCCAATGACCTTACTCTTGCCTTTGCTAGGCTCCAAAAGCAGTCCAATGGGCATCTAGGGTTTAATGACAATGACCAGCTGCCTCTATTGGGAAACCCTACAAATGCTCATTGTGATATTCTTAGCAGCATTCACAATTCTGCTGCAACCCCAACCTTTCCCGATGCGCTGAGGAGTAGTTTCCTTGATACCCAAAACAGCAACTTCCAAAGTTTTTTCTATGGGTATGGGAATGGGAACATGGGAGAGGTGGAAAATAGTGGGGTTTGTGTTGGTGGAGAAATGGGGCTGCCCTATGAAGATGTGAGTGGGACAACGACATCAGCAGTGACTGTGACCACAATGAAGCAAGAATTATGCAATAATAGAGAAGACGGGAACAATAAGGTCTTGTGGGGCTTGCCATGGCAGGTCAATGGAAATGGGAATATGGGTGATCTTGATTCATCAGGAAGAGAAAGCTGGAATGGACTTGGTTCAACTTGGCATGGCCTTCTTAATAGTCCCCTTATGTAAAGACTTTTCAGTCTGCAAGCCTTGTTTTTTTTTGTTAAAAAAAGACCCCAAAAAAGCACAGAATTTTCCTTCCTTTTTAGGCTAAAATCTCAGTTTGTAGTCCCCTTGAATTTTGTGTTATGAGAACTGTGATTCACTTGAATCATCATCTCTCTCCCCTTTGTCCTTTTCTTCTTTCCTTTGTTTACTGTTATTGGTTTATATACTAATGAAGCTTGATATTTGTTTCTTAACCAAGTAAGGAACTTGCAGAGGTTGAAAACATATATCACAGGAGACATTTTAGATACATATTCACCTTATACTATCATCGTAGTTACATTCACATTTATTATACTTTCATCCAAAGATCTAAAGAGTAATAATAATACAGTGCGTGAATTTGCATCCGCCATACAATGCATCAAGTGACTGGCTTCATGTAGGTTTATTAAAAGGAGTGAGTGACTAACAGAGTGATGTTTCATTGTTTTTGCAACCTCAACTCTCTTAGATTATTGGAAGATCTTGCAGTTGCTGCAGCTTAATTAGACATCTTTCAATGAGTGGTGTTTTCAAGATATTCTACCATGATTGTGCCATATGTTTAGGTAGATCCTGACTATATAATAAACGATTTTAAAATTGAAATAATTATGTGATAATAGCTTTGTTGGGTCTTTCGTCTACCCAAAAAAAAAAAAGCTTTAAGAGTTTAGGGACATGGAGCACCAACTTCGGTGAGGATTCTCTTCCCTTACCAAACCAAATCTAAGTTTAGATTTGAGCGTGAGAGAATGGTCAGTGAGCTGCTCCAATTTCATTAAAAATATGGTGCAGGAATCCACGTAAGATCCTGAAGTTGAAAAACGTTGCCAACCATATTTATCTCAGTATTATAGTCATGTGGTCGGTGCCAGTATCTTTATTTTATTTTATTTTATTTTGGGCTCAAACTTTTTTTTTTTTCCCTGAAAGAATTGTTTCCTTTTTCTTGACACGAAATTAATATATCAATTGTTCTAAACAGTAGGTTTTTTTAAGTTAGTATCTTCTATATAGAATAAAGTATTTGTAGAGTCAGTGACTGATTTGCAGCCCAGTGGATTGGATGGGAACTGCCTCAAATTCATCTGTTGATAATATTTGGGCCTGGTTTGGCCCAATCAGAGGCATTTGCTCCCACTAAAATTTTGATTTTGATTTGACCCAAAACAAAATATTCAGAATTTGATCTTATTTTATAATAATAATACATACATACACATATATCAATCTATCTATCTATATATATATATATATATATATATATATATATTTCCCTGTTGGCCTTAGTAAAATTTTTATCTTGTTTCCAAGCAAAATCTTTTGTCTTCATACCTTTTTGTTTCCTCTCAGCTATCAGAAATTTAATTTGTAAGGCAGAAAAATATTATTCTGACGTATTAATGTTATTTAATGAAAAGGCTAATTAGCTAAGAATTTAAGTTTTTCTGTTTTTTTTTTTTCAAATCTAATAAAACTTTCATCCATTACTAAAAATAAGGCAACATAAGCTGCAGGATAGTTGTATTTGCAGACGGAACACATAAAATGGAACAGCAACGACAAAACTGATGCATTTTGAGAAAATTACAGGCCAAAAACCCAAGAGTAAGCGTTTAACAGTCAAAAGAGTCACAAAATGATCGCACAGTTGCCTCACAAATATACATATCATCGAAATAACTGAACGGAGGAGGGTTTATAATCCCAAGCATGTCTTAAGCGAATGTAATAATCCCACCAGTTCCCTGACGCC
Source organism: Kandelia obovata (assembly GCA_021464305.1). Taxonomy (NCBI): domain Eukaryota; kingdom Viridiplantae; phylum Streptophyta; class Magnoliopsida; order Malpighiales; family Rhizophoraceae; genus Kandelia; species Kandelia obovata. Next base: position 4,476,322 of record CM038487.1, read on the forward strand.
TTCTAAACATATCTATGTAAAATCACTACTACCACAATGGCCATAACCTCGGATATAGGGGAATGATCCACGTTGTTAAACTTGGAAAACCCGCCGAGAGCTGCACAAAGATTCCCGAGTTTTATTTCCGTAGAATGGCCAGGCTGCTGCTCCAATCACTCGGGTATCTGTCTACAATAGCAAACAAAATAATGCCAGTAAAGGAAAATTATGCGAACTGAATTGTGAGCTTAACTAAAGTTATGTTTACCTCAAGATGTTCTGCTCTGCGGCTTCTTCCATAAGCCGCCTATCTTCTTCAACATACTTCCATTTCTCTTCTGTAGCAGGTCATCGTCCATGTCATCGCCATAAGTGGAAGAAATCTTCCTAGTAGGAGGACTAGAGTTGCTGTCCATTGACCCAGTTCTTTCCATGACCTTCCCATTATTCCCTGATGAGAGCATGGCCGCAGCTGCCTCTGCTGCCTTCCTCCACTGGTTAGACTGCACCTTTAGCCTTCTCAACTCTGCCTCCATTTCAGAATTTGCTGCTTGCGCTGCTTCAAGCTGTTCAGTCACCCTGGCCACCCGCTTATTGCTTTTATCCATCTCTTCCATCACAATCTCGAGCTTTGTGAGTGCCTCTCGCTCTGCAGCCTTTGCTTCATCTAGTTCTACAACTGCATGATCATCGGCTTTGCCTCTATCTTTTTCCTTTGTACCAATTTCCTCCTTCAAATTCTCATTTTCCTCCAGTAAATTCTGCAGCTCTGTTTCCTTGTCCATTAAACTTGCCTTCAGATTGGCAAGAATTTCTTTTAATTTTTTTAGTTCACTCTCAAGTTCAGTTTCTCTTTTGTACGATAAGCTCTTCTTAAGCTTCATATGTAGCCTTTCGTTCTCTTCCAAAATGCCCTGCAACTCAGTTTCCTTATCCATAAGATCTGCCTTCAAATCTTCAATATCAGCTTTTGCTTTCTTCAGTTCTGCCTCCAATTCAGCCTCTCGATAGATAGATCCCTTTTTTATCTGGTCCATCTGTTCATAAATGCTTCTTATCCGCACTGTATTATGAATTTGTTCTTCATGGCATTTGACCTCAGCAGCTTCTAGAGCAGCCCTTAACCATTGCACCTCAGACTTCAAACGGCATAGCTCTGCTTCTAGTTGGCTTCTTTCCACTGACCATCCATTCTCACCAATCAACTGCTCGGTATCATGATGGACCGTGCAGTCAGGAGAAACATTGCTGCTACCATTATGTATGTCCATTTTGAGCTTGCTCAGTAGTCCTTCCAACAAGTACGCATGTATTCTCGATTGCTCTAATTCTGATGCAACTGTATTGTAAGCTTCAATGGCTTTCTGACCATCTGACCTGAGTGCCTCTACAGATTTCTTTGCAGCTTCCAGTTGCAGCAGAGTTTCACTAGCCAATGCTTGAGCCTGGGCCTCTGATTCTTTGCTGTCCCTTAGTTGGTTTTTCATATTCTCTACAAGAGAAAGAGTGTCTATCAAGTTTACTTTCAGGATCTGGAGTTCCTCATTTGCTGATTGAGTGTGTTTCTTCTGTTTAGCCTCTGACTCAGCTACTAGTTCCAGCTGGACCTTGAGCTGCTGAATCTCACTCATGGCAGAGGCCAAGGCTGCTGATTCCACTGAGTGCTTCTGTTGAACATCACTGAGCTCCAATTGCCACGCTTTATCCTGTTCCTGTGAGATTGTCTGGAGGTCAATGACATGTGCCTCCTCAGAAGCAGAATGCTCCACAAGCTGCTTCTGTGACTCGTTGAGGCTCGAGGAAACAACCAGCAGTTGCTTCTTGGACTCTTCTGCATCTTCCAGAGCTTGCTGCTTGCATGATTCTGATAAAGTTAACTGGTCATTTGCCCTCTTCAGTTCCTCCTGAAGCTGGGAAATCTGAGATTCCAGTTCAGATATTCTGCTTGGGCGCTTCTTCTGGAGCACAAACAAAGATCAATGCTTAGAACTTTTCAATAAAATCCACATACCCCAAGTTCCCAGTAGAAAAAACACGGCAAGAAACACGAAGAACCACACTCCTTTGTTCCAGGCTATGATGCCAAAAACAAATAGATGTAGTATAAGTAATTACAAAGGAGACACCTTTGTTCCACATGTTAGAATTTGATGAAAAAAGCTTAACACTATGAAGAACATTGAAACCAGATCTCAAAATTCCAATAAATAAGAGAAATGAGGCAAGGTAAGTGAGAATGGGTAGTCTGGCATCATAAAACTGGGCAAAAAAGATCAAGCATATGCCAAAGCAGCTAATTTATCTAAATCCATTCATTCAGAGCTTTCATTATCACCTGTCCATGGCACTTGATGTGTGGTTCAACCAAAACAGAAGTGCATTACAATGGTTAATGAAGAACCTGATATTGAGATATTTGGTTACAGTTATTCCAGCTTGTGGACATACACAGCTACAACAGTAGGTTACCACACAATCCTCCTAATTGATTTCAAGGTCTATTACTGATACTAACTCTCCAAAATGTGAAACTATGGCAAAGCGGGTAGGCTTCCAGTTTATGAGGTACCTCAGATGCTGGACTTCTGGGTGACCTGCGCTCAATGACTTTAGGGCTTCTATCTTTTAGTGTTCTAGCTTGACTTGTTGGAGATGCAGAATCAGACTCTAGCCCAGTTGTTTTGAGTTTGCGAACACCCCGAGGAGAGACCTTGTAATGTGGTTCTGAGGAGCCATTTCTGAATCAAAATATAAAAGATAAGGTTCCTTTTTCCCTGGAAAAAACTTCACATTCTTTGGGTTTTAGGACCAGGGATTTGGGAGATAATTCATGATTCATACAATATGACAGGAAAAGCCTTGGCTTATACCTAAACTGGACCACAACCACCTCTGGACTACCTAATTAAGCTGCCCACAATGGCAAATTTGGAACATAAAGGTAACAATGCAGCCAGAAATCCAGTTGAGACAAGTTAAACAAAAAACATTCTAATGGGATTTATCACTTATTTGACAAGAACAGCACTTGACAATACAAAAAATGCATTTATGAGGCCCAACAAGGGAGCCCAAAGCAACCTCAACTTAATGCAAAGAGATAAAACAAATCAATGAAATCTGTTTTGATGCCAAAAGACAAGATGGCAATTCAAGCCAAGAGACCCATACCACCAAAAAGGGACCTCAATTATGCTTGACTAGACACTAAAGATTGCCCATTTAGACTGTAAAACCATGAAACCACCTTCCACACATCAGTTAGGAGAAAAGACCTCAATTGTGGCCCTTTAGAATTTAATAACAAGCTAGATTCAAATGTGGAAACAACAGATTGTGGAATGCAACTTATTTAAGATCATTTACTATCATTTTCATTCCCTTGAAAAACAGAGAAAGCAATGAAGTGGCATATGAAGAGCCGAAGAAAGCAACCGCCCTAATGAAAAGTATAGGAATTTACCTTCCTTTTGGGGTCTGCATGATTCAAATAACCTTATAGGCACAAAAATGCAAAACGGAGGTATGTACCGACAATTGAATGCTCCCTGACTCACAATACCTGCAACTAACCAGAAAATATCACAAGTTGCAACAAGAAAATCCGATGCAATTGCATGTGGAGAAATAAATGGTGACGTGATGTATGACCAGCTGCTCCTTATCGTCACATATGCAGCAAGAAAAGCAAAAGATATTGTTGCAACTGTCCAGTTTCGGTCACATATCATAAAATCACAACGAGATGTGAGAGGCCACGGAGGAATGCAAATTTCCTAACCAAACACCAGTTAGCATCTAAATCTTGTTCATATCCCCCTCGAACAAGCAAATGTGGCTTACAGTTTATCTAAAGGGTCCTACAGCAACAGTAACAAACTAACATGGAGGCAATAAAATTACAGAATGCCCCTCCCTACTGGACAAACCAGCTGCCTGGCGCAAGTAGTGCGCAAGGGTAAATTTGTAATCTTGGAGTCACTAAGGCGAAGTCCGCCTCCTACATTTTTGCCGTGAGGTTAGGGGCCATCATGTTAATGAGTGGGGTTTGCAGAGAAATTGTCAAAATGAGTTGGGAGATTTTTAATCTGACTCCTCAACTAAAATTATAAATATAAATATATATATATATATATATATATATATATATATATATAGTTTAAGATGAGTTTGTTAGAATAAAAAAGATGAGTAAACGCCAATGATTTAAAAAAACAAAACAGATGATTTCAACGTCCATTCAAGCCTGCTCTCATTTTGTCAGAAAAAGATGAGAGAGCCAGAAAAAGAACATGATTTGCTATTACTAGTTTCCAGAAAAATCCTTTAAACAGAATATCTACCCAAGAAACAATTACAGATCAAGAGCACAAAGAAGAGAACTTAAAGAACACAAAGAAGTTAGCTTTAATTAGATCCAATTTTGCTTTCTACTATTTGGGTTTTAGTCTTCGAAGTTACCGAACAGCCGATAAGGCCTGCCAGTATCCACAAGCTTCAAATTTTTTTGAACTCCAAGCTCCATTAAAACCCCAAACTCTTTAGCAAAAGAACTTAAAGAGAAGCATCATTGCCACCAGAGAAGAGAGAATAAGACAGACCACCAAATTTCGAAACGCAAAAGCGTGTGCTTTTTTAGTTTAAACAACAAATGTCTCTTTTAAAAAGTACAAACACACAAAGAATGCAACTTTTATATATCCTTCTTGGTACCGGAGAAAAGCGTCGGAAATTTAGAAAGCCAAGCCGTACAAGAACTGAAAATGTTGTTTTTAAGTTCTGGGTAAGCTTTAAATTCCTGTTCCCACATCCCCTTGCACTCAAAACTTTTTCTTTTCTTCAAATTTTCTCCAGAGAAAAACACACACCCACACACACACACGGAGAAAGGGCATCGAGATAGGTTAGAATCTGACATACCTTGCACAATGTGTAAAACAGAGAATGATGTTAGGTACTACAGTGAAGCTTGTTCGATAGATATTTTGTTTTTTGGGTGGTAGCTAGAGACCAAATTGGTTCTATTGTTTTATCCTTCTTTCTTGCTCTCTTCTTCCCCTTCATCGCACGGTTCTCGAGGCAAGCGCACACTTTCCCTGTCTTGTTTCTCCGAAATGTTTTTTTAAGACACAGTGGAGGAGCAATCCCAGGAGAGAGAGATAGAGGCAAAAAGGCAGACAACAGGGAGCGTAGGCGTGGCGTACAGTTTTGTCGTTTCATGGGATGTGAAATTACATTGGTTTTGAAAAACGGACAACTTACGTCCCGGGGGGTGGGGGGGAAGACAGACGTGGACAATACGGACATCCTGCTCGTGTAATAACACAAACGATTTCATGCGACGCCGTTTTTATTGGCAATAAAAAGGTACTCTAAGATCAATTTCGCATCAACCAAGACAAAGTCGTGCGTTCTGGAGAATTTTACCGTTAACTGTTAAAAATTATGATATTTATTTGTTTAGAATAAGATTTTGTTTGACCGTCTACACAGTCAAACCAAACATTTTCCCAAGGGCAGAAACTATATTTTATACGGATCTAATCTAAATATTAGGTGGGCATATGAAAATTATCTTTTATAAGTTGAGATTTCGATTTCTGAGGAATTTATTTATTTTATTTATTTATTTTGGGTAATAGTTGATGATGTTCCGAACTCAAAACTTCCCGCTCCAACCGCAAGTCACATCGCCATAGCTGTGAGTGAGCTCTTGGAATGTATAAAATTCTGAGAATCTTTGAAATTTTGTTTCCATTTCGTACCGAAAGTATTAGAAATTTCGTATGCCTTTGACAATACAGTTTCAATCGATTTTTTGAGATTCAAATTAAATATTCTCTTAGTCAGTATTTCAATAATTAAAAATTTATTTTTTTTTTATCTTGGGAATTTTATATTTTAAACTAATAATATTTATAAAAATATAAAAAAATTATTCTTATTGTCTAATTTATAATTTAATAAATTTTTTAATATAAAAAAATAAAAGATATATTTGCAATCTAACCCTACAAACAAAACTTACATTAATGAGATTTATCGTTATAGTACGCAATCAGAGAAAATGCCGTGATTGTATAATTTGTTTATAATAATTATTATAAGAATAAAATTACTCTTAAATTATTAGTTAAATAGATTCTGCAGGAGCTTATATTTTAAGTTGGGTATTTATAAAAAATAAAATAAAATAAAATAAACTCATTTTTAATACAAATGAAAACAAAAAAATAATAATAATTGAAATTCAATTAGAAAAAAATAATTAAATAATTTTTTTTAATTTAAAATTACTAAAATGTTACAACAATTTTAATTGAAGTTGAATCTTTTACTTGTATGTATGGTAATATCTGCGCTGCCTGATATATCTACCAGTAAGAATTCAATCTTGACTTTAGCCTGTGCCTGTGCTGCAATAAGGATAGCAAGTTTATTCCGTGCAGGTTTCTTCATTGTCAAGTTTCTTCATCATCAGCATCTTCTGTACTCGACAGCTTCACACCATTCTGTTTTCAAGCACATTTTGTCAGTCAATGATGGGAGATGAGCAGCGAAATTATATTTGCATTCCAACAACTACACAATTAAGATGGTGCATGAAGCTCCCACACCGTGGGATCTAAGAAAGGGTGAGAGGGACGCAAAAATGATGGCAATGATGATAAATAAATGCTTCCAAATCGAAAAGAAAACAATGTTTCCAATTGATATGCTGGTGCAAAACAGCAGCAGGTCAGTGAGGAGACGCATTCAGCCAAAAAAAAAAAAAAGTCTTCTGAGCTGAACAATCCAGGAAGAATATAAACAAAGACTAACAAGATAGATATCTGCCTGTGGTTTGAGAGATCATGACAAAGCAAAGACAATCTCTACTATCTGGAAGGAATGCTATCAATTGTCTAGAGTCAAACACCTTCTTACCTTAACGCTCTGCAATTCCAGTTCACATACTTGTTGCAGAGTCATTCCAAACCATTCATCAATCCAACCAAAGCAATTCCGATGACACTCTATGAAAAGAGACTTTTCACCCTGCAGAGAGTTGCCAAAAACTTTTTAGTAGTATAAATATAATGTGTGTGCAAACACAGGTTGAACATAAGTGAAAGACAACTTTATCCTAAGGTGACGTTACAAAAAGGCTGTCTTTGTGCAATAGACTCCAACAAAGTGAGGTATGGAGAAAGGTAAGATGAACACAATCTTACTCCTGTTCTTAGAGAGAGAGAGAGAGAGAGAGGTTGTTTTTGCGTCTAAGGTGATATAAATTTTCATCAGTGACAATACAGATATCAATGACTCCATAATAAGAAACAGAATGATTAGTCTGTTTAATTTTAACTGACGTCTTTTTCCACCCCAGCCATTTGAATTTCTATGTCCCATGACCGTGATGTGTTTCCTGCTATTTTATGCTAATTGTGGGGTGGTTCTTAGAAGAGAAATTTGAATGCTAAGATTGATTTCTTCAATACAGAATGACATTCTGTTTGCAAAATTAAGATTGATCAGAGACCTAAAACCTTGGGAAGTGTCATTGCTCTCAGCTCTCTCATTCAGATGGTTAAAGCAATTATCTACACCAACAATGTGTGTTTATCAGAAGGGAGGCATTATCAAGAGGTTCAATTAAAACAGAATATATTTTTGTCTGCTCATTCTTAAAGATCAAATCCACAAATACAGGATCAAAGCACTACAGTTGCCACAAGCAATATACAAAGGATGGCCCGATAAATTGTCAAAAAAAGGGGAAAAAAGGATGGCTAAAGGTTTACTGAGATTGGATCAAGTTTGAGAGATCTTACTGCCAGTAAAGCTTGCTCAAGTCGATAGCCAAAGCCCCAGTATGGTGCATCTATTGTGAGCAACTTATATGCGGTCATGATGGGATTGCACCTATCCTGCAAATATTCACTTGTCACACCACAAAAGAGATTGGCATAGAAATTAAATAAGAAAGAAAAACTCCTTCATACAATGAAAAAAGAAAGAAGGAAATTTGTAGTGGAGGGGGGGGGCAGGGGCAGTGGCACTATGAGAGAGCAGAAGGAAATTTGAAATTTTGGTAGAGAGAGGGAGACAGTATAGTCAAATGATACCAAGTGGTAAACAATGATGGAAGTCCAATTTGTATGAGCAGTACAATCCATTTGTTTATATCACAAATAGGCAGGTACAAACCTGCCATCCCTCCAAAAGTGGACCATGGTCTGTTTTTGCTGATTTGAACTTAGAGAAGTCCATATTATTTGTTCCAATTACATAGCTCCAATAATCTGTCGAAGGTAAAGCTATGTCTATGTATTCAACCTCTCTTGCTGCAAGTTGTTCTCCATTTAAATTATGCACCTAATCATCACGATTCAAAGTTAAGAGATGCCAAAGAAACCAATGATAAAAAGTATCTACAATATGGTTTAACTGGAAATTTGCAAATTCAACAGCTAATGTCCAGTTTAGATTACAGGTTTAGTAAACTCCGACAAAATTTGGGGAAACTTACATTTTCTGAGTGCCCATTGTCAGCCTTATGAACAGTTTCAAGAATAAGAGAAGATTTGGTGAAATATGGACACTGCAGAAATGACAAACCACAATGAGCGCGCCATCAGTAGAATTCCTTAACCCCACTCCCTCCTTCCCCCCAACCCCCCCCCCCAAAAAAAAAAAAAAAAAAACAAAAAAAAAAAAAAAAAAGAGAAACAAAAAAATAAAAAAAAGAGTTCTGTCTATAAAACTGAAGAAATATTGCTACCTTCATTACTGGCCGTGTGATGTCCATATGCAGAGAGCCAGGGGAAGAACATCAATATGGGTTGAATAATACAAGTTCTAAGTAGGCCAGAGGAAGCAAGAGAAAATGACAAACCTGTTTTGCATCTGGGGTAAGCATTCCACGCTTCTTCTTCCATGATGAGAGCATCAGCCGGTGCAAAACTTGTAAGCCATGTAGGTGCTTTGCTATGGCAAGAAGCATGAAAAGATGATATCATCAGCTTAAGTCAAATCATATTGCGGGTCCATATTGGAACTCACCAGCATATACAACACAAGAACACACAATTGTCATACGTAATTCAACAAATGTGGTCATTGAACATAAATATCAAGTATTGCAGCATTATGGTTGGAGGTCATGTTTCAATTTTCAGTAGATGTCAATGAATAATAAACAAGAAGAAGATCACAGAAACATGGTTGCACTTTTGAGACAACAATTCGTCACCACATCCCTAACTTTTAATGTTTTTTTCTAGCCAGCTTATGGGGTTTATAAGTATGACAATTACAACAGTGTGATACCTCTGAAACCGATAAACCTTCCTTGTATATTGACACTTTCCAAGCACCTCATCCTCAATCTGCTCATTCTCCAAGACTTCAACACCTTCAGTACTAGTTGTGTTCTGTTGCTGCATCCTCAAGTTAGTATACCTCTGGCCCACCTGATACTGCATCCAAAAATTGCTCCTCATACAATAACACAAACTGACATTATGAATTACAAGGATAACGAGACATTATTCCTATAAATCTTAAAAATGTCCCGAGAAATCATCTGCTGCATACCTCTTCCAATGACAAGGGCATGACAATTCGACTTCACAGAATTTCACCCATCAAAGTTAAGGAAAAATCCAAGAGTATAACAACAGAAGTATCCTCAAATTAAAAACAAACAACCAATATCAATGATACACAAGCAGCTAGCAGAAAAGTTAGAGCAAACATCAAACTTGCAGTTCAAGTGGTTCTTGTTCCAAGGATCGCATACAAAGATAGAAACATTTCCGGATTTTACCAAAAACCCAGGAACTAAAGCAAAGAATTGAACTTGTAAAAATTAAAGAAAACCATAATCCAGTCTAAATAGATCATAAAAAAAGCTTAAAACACTTCATGAGACAGAGCAAAAGAAGGATACAACTCTTTGATCTGAACCATGTTGGGCAAATGGGGGAAGGCCTACAAAGCCAATAAATGAATCCGCAACAAACAAACGGAAGTGAAATTGAAATAGGGACTTTAAAAAAATCAATAGAAGAAGAACAAGAAACTAATAATGTACGGACGCAGGAGGAGACAGAGACAGACAAAGGGAGAGGAAGAAATGAAAAATAAAAATAAAAAGTAGTAATACTTAAGGAAGGCGCGTTTGGGTGGGGGCAGAATGTATAAAAACAAGGGGAGGAGACATAAAGCCAATGTCTTGTTTAACGTTGGTGCGTCGTGTCTTTGAATGGAAAAGGGAAGCCGCCCAAGTTCCCTTCCAAGAATCCCTTAGATTGAATATTCCACCTGCGACTCGGAGCTGATGCCTTTTGATTCGTCAATCGATCTTTTTATGACTCGTTAAGCTATGGAAACGGCGCCGTGTGGACCATGTTGACTTGTCTTCTCACTTGTTTTTAATTTTTGAATTTTTCCTTCTTTGGTAGTTTGTTATAAACATGACTCAAAAGTATTATACTATTAAAATTTATATGAACGCATCAAAATATCTTTAGTGTATTAAAAAAATAAATAAATTATAGAATCCAAATACAATGTTTAAAATTCCAAAATATAATCTTCCTTAATACAAATTATTTTTTAAAAAAATACATCATTAATAAGATACTCTCAATTGTTTTTTTTAATTATATATTTTAAAATAAACCAACAAAAATTAAAAAAATTATATTTAAATTAATATATATATACACACACTAACTTATAACTAAATTACCATTTCAATAATAAAGTAGGCCTTAAAAAGTATACAAGATAGTTATGTCCAGCAAAATTACATCCTCCTCCTTGTCATTCCTACGCCAGGACTGGCTGCTAAGTTGTGGAATATTGAAAGTTGACTCTTAAATTGTAAGATAATAGAGAAGAAAGATTTTGAAAATTTTTGTTAGTATTTTATGATATGAGTAATAGAATTAAAAATATTTTTTTTTTGTTTTTCAATTTTAAGGGTATAACTAATTTACAAACATTTTGATTAAATAGGATTAAATTATTTATATTAATTTAATGATATAATTTTTTTTTTTAAAATTATAAGTTAAAAAATATAGTAGGTATTTTTTATTATTAATATATATTATTTTATTTATGAAATTTTGTACTTTTTTTTATCGGGCACAGAAATTTTTTTTTACCTATAATTTACTACAATCTTACGTATTCTCGATTGTATGTACATAACTTGATGTTAAAAAAGAAAAAACGAAAAGTTGTCAGCGGCATTCATTGGACCAGATTCCCAATGACATAAACAAGAAGACGCCTGCTAGTTTTGAGCCTTTTATAGGCTATGTCGTTACTAAGGCAAGTCAGTTTTCCTTAACTTTCTTCTTGACAACTCTCACAATCTGCATATATATGGCTATTTCAGGGAATTTCATTGTCGAAAGTAGTACTGACAATGGTGGATATTGTTTGATTAACACGTTGAGCAAATGCTTTTAATTTGATGACTACAATAGATGTGGACTGCAAAAAAGTATGGCTAGAAAGATATCATGTAAGCACAGTGCAAAGTTTTCTTTTATATAAGAATTCAATTCAGTCCACTGTTAAAGTCACCAGTTAGCAGAAAAATTATGTTTCAAGAATTTCACAAGTTTCCCTTTATTTTTGGCAGTGAATTAATAGCCTTGAAAGCAATTGCTTGAGGAATTCTACTCATTGAGATGGATATACTGGGCACACAAAGGTGTGCTTTTCTTTGGAGCTCAGTGGCTGCTTTGCTAGATTGAAGACCTGGACCACCTCTAAATTCATCTGTATTTGTACTTGCACTCGTCAATTGTGGTTTTTAGCTTGGTATGCAATGTGCTTTCGTAAGTAAATTTAAGTTTAATGTCTTATGGTTAGAAAATTGTCTAACCCATCACAGGATAACTTCTATCAAGCTGAAAAGCGTGGTTTCAGTGATAAGCAAATAGCATTTGCTATTAAATCAACTGAGAAGGAAGTATGGTCAAAACGTCTGTCTTTGCGAGTTGCTCCAACATATGAGCGGGTAGATACCTAAGCAGCTGAGTTTGAGGTTACTACTACTTATATGTAATCCTCCTATGATTTGGAGTGTGAATCAGCTCCCACTAAAAGGAAGAAGCTTTTGATCGTAGGTGCAGGATCCAATTGCATAGACGAAGGAGTTGAATTTGATTACAGTTGTTCTCATAAATGCTTTGCCCTCCAGGTTTGTATTTGCAAGGTTTCTAGCATATATGTGTGCTACCGGCCTGCTAGCTCTGCCCTGGCCTGAAAAACAAAGCAACAAAGGACAGTTTATTTTGTTATCCGGAAAACTGTTATCATGCTTAAACATACCATTGTACTGATGTCCAAGATGTGTGTAAATATGTCGACTGCTATGTATCATTTACCCTGTTTTTTTTGTTTTTTTGTCCTAATGTTTTACTTTCACCTGCTTTTTCCCCGTTGACATCTATCCTACAACTAGCAATATTGTTGTTGTAATGTACTTATTTAGTAAGTTGCTAATTAGCGTGGAAAGGAACATTAATGTGTCTCAAGTAAATGTTACTTTGGGGGCATGCGGCCCGGAGGGGTGAGGGGGTGGGTCGGGGGGGGGGGCGGCATCATTCTTCTACTCTGAAAATTCGAACTGAATTGAAGTTTATTGGCAACTGAATTCCTTGTGCCTGCTATAGTTATCAGACTAAATTGTGTCAATTGCTTCATTTATATTCTGAACTGATTCCTGCAACCTGCTTGTGCATGGCCCTGGTTTTGTGACGTGGTTGCATGGAGGCTATAATTCTGATTGTCCTATCTTTTCTCCTGTGCAGTGTGCAGGATATAAAACGATTATGATAAATTCAAATCCTGAGATGTCTCCATAGATTATGAAACAAGTGATCGTCTCTAACTTTGAACCCTTGACAGTTGAAGATATTTGAATGCTATTGATTTGGAACGACCTGATGGCATCATTGTACAGTTTTAAGGTCATGCGCCCCTGAAGCTGGCTTCCCCATCCAACAGTACCTAGATGAGAACAAGCCAGAATGTGCCAGTGGAAAAGGGCTTGTACATATCTGGGGTACTTCACCGGATTCTATCAATGCTGCAGAGGAAAAGGAGGTATTGCTAAGAGCGACGCTGATGCTCTCAACATAGCATCAGACATAGGCTACCTGGTTGTTGTCTGCCCCTTCTTATGTGCTAGGCGGCCGTGCAATGGAGATTGCACTTAGTGATGACGAACTTGACAAATAATTAATTGATGACGTTGAAATTAATGTAGATGCTCTTGCAGACTCTTGTGTTAATGTGGTGATTGGCTGAATAATGGAGCATATTGAGCAGGCTGGTGTTCATTCTGGTGACTCTTCTTGTGTTCTTCCCACACAAACTATCTCATCTTTTTGCTTGGCTGCAATCAGATCATGTACTGAACAGTTAGCAAAGAGTCTTGGTGCTTTTGGGCTCATAAACTGCCAGTATGCAATTACAGCATCTGGGGAGCTTTTCCTGCTGGAGGCTAACCCACGTGCTTCTCTTACTGTACCATTTGTCTCTAAAGCAATTTGCCACTCGTTAGCTAACTATGCTGCTCTTGTAATGGCTGTCTAGCCGGAAGCCTGAATATGTCATATGATATGATATTAAGGTAAATTTAAATTTTAATATCACTTAACATGAAAAAAAAATACAAAAATATTAAAATTTAAATTTGTCTTACTTAATATTATCTAACATTTCTATACTTCTATTTCGCATTAAGTGCTGTTAGAGTAAGTTAATACTTGTGCGAAAGTCTTATAGAGTTATAGGTAACCTCTTTAGCAACGAAAATTATAAAGGGAAGTCTCTACTTAGAGTAAATTTATAAATTATAAATACAACAAATTTTATATTAGAGATGTCACTTGAATTTAGTATATTTGTATATATATTTTTAATTTTAATTTTTTTTAATAAAATTTTTGAACAATAGTTAGTATAAATTGATATTTATTTTGAATACAATGATATTTGTAAACATAGACAAATAATTTTTACATATTTCAAACTTCAAGAAATGTAACTAAATGGTGTAATGGTTCTCAATATTTTTAATTAAAATATAAATATTTATTAGCGTTAAAATTTTATAACGATAATATGTTTAATGAGATTTAAAAAAAATTAAAAAGCAATTAATTATTATTTTTTACCTATTAAAGTTATGGAAACAAATTTAATTTTTAAAAACGTGATATTATGTCCCTACATTAAAATTCTTAGTGAAACATAGATTTTGAGGATGTCTCAAAAACAAGAAGGAACATTGATTAATAATCAGTTTATTGAGTTGGTTAGTATTTTTTTTTATTTGGTGTTAATGGAGGTTTTAATAAGACAATTATAGTATCATTTGTGAATTTTATTAACTCATAAGGTGAACCTATAATCCACAAGTTCTAAGATTTGGTTGATTTTTCATCATGTTATATTGATTTTCTTGAAGTAAACTATCAAATAAATGATGGTTTAGTATTATTATTAATTAATGTCACTACTCACACAATAATTCGTAAGAGAAATTATTAGTTTATATTAGAAACACTAATTTATCAACTTAAGGGTGAGTTTCTTCTGAGATCTAACGTAAGACATGTCATGAAAACTATTTTTTTATCATCTTATATATTTTTTTGTAATTTATTTAATTATTTTGTAAGATTTTAATTTAATTAAAAATTTTAATAAATTATTTAGAAAGAATATATTAATAATTGAAATATTTTAGAGTATTTTCTCATGTAAGTTAAAGTATTATTTCACAATTAATTAGATATTTTTTAATTATAAATACATATATAAATCTAAAGACTAATGTATCAAACAAACAAAAAAAAAATCAATTAATAGAATTTTTCTCTTGTGAGAGTTTATATTTTTTATTGGATTTTACAAATTCCTTTTAAAAAGATCAATCAAAAAGTTAATCTTTTGTTACTTATCTTTCACACTTTCATCTCACATCAAAACATTAAATGGTATATGAGTGATGTCTCTATGAAGTATAAAGACATTAAATAATATTAAGTAAGTCTTATACCACTCAATGTGAGATGGAAGTACGGAAAATAAGTAATAAAAGGTCAACACTCGATTAAACTTTTTAAAAGAAATTTTTAGAATTTAGCAGAAAATATAACATCTCTTTTTAAAAGGAATTAATAGAATCTATTATATAATTTAAAATTATCTAACTAATTGAGAATGTTACTTTAACTTAAATGAAAAAATATTCTAAAATATATAAATTATTTATATAACCTTTTTAAATAGTTTACTAAAATTTTTAATTATAAAAATAATTTTCATGACGTGTAGTGTCTCTGATATAAATTGAACCATTATTTGACAATTTTGATGGTATACTCTAAGAAAATCAATAAAATCTTGAAACTTGTAGGTTATGGTTCATGATACTCAATTTTGTTTCCATGACTTCAATAGTTAGAAATTAAGAATTAAATTATTTTTCAACTTTTTTAAAATTATTTCAAATATATCATTTACATAGAATTTTAACATTAATAAATTTTTTATATTTATTTACAATTAAATTTCAGATTTATCATATTTTAATTAAAAATATTGAGTATTATTTTACCATTCATCTGTATCATTTCAAAATTTAGAATACGTAAAAGTTATTTACTCATTTTTACAAATATCATTGTATTTGTAATATTATAAAATTATTATGAGCATAGCTTTCCATCATATTATTTTTTATTAAATGGGTTGTTTCAGTTTTGGTAAGACAATACCAATGTAGGACACATCTACTGTAATACTACTTGACACAAGATAAAAGCACAAAAACTTATAATATGTAAGATAAGTATAAATTCTGATATGAAAATATAAAAAATTATTAACAAAAGATTAATATTTAATTAAATATTTTAAAAGAAATTTACTGTAAAATAAAATGTCACATAAGAGATAAATTTTTTTAATTAAAATTTTCAATTTGTAAAATATCTTAATTCTTAAACTTATATATATATAATTCAAAATAATCTAACTAATTGATAAATAAATAAGAGAATATTTTAAAATATTAAATTATTTATACATTCTTTCTAAATAATTTATTAAAATTATTAATTAAATTAAAATATTATAAAATAATTATATAAATTATAAAATAAAATTTATATAATAATAAAAAAATAATTTTTATAACTTATTTGTGGCTAAGATTCCCTACTGGTGTTGTTGGGACCTGAGATGAGGGCCACTGGCGAGGTAATGGGCCTGCAAGTGCATTTGCCCGAGTGTCAAATTGGTTTCTGGATTGTACACCATTCCCATGTGCAAAACGTCTTCTTCAGGTGTGTGTGTATATATATATATATATATATATAATAGAAAATAAATTTTAACATGAGATAAAAATTATTTAAAATATCTTTACTTAATTTCCCATTTATTCTATCCGTCAAATGTTGGGAATCATGCCTTACAATATCTTGGTCTGAAATTGGTACCTTGAGGATAGACTGAAGAGTTGAAGAAACCATATGCATCTGCTTTTGAGTCTGCAGATTAAGCAAATGATTAGGCTGAACCCTCGACCAGTCTTGCCGAGATTGCACTTATGCCTTGTTCATTTGATTATATATAACGGTGGGCTGCAAAAACGGTGTCATTGGATGGTGGGTTCGGATCCAATATATATATATATATATATATAACATGAAATAGTCCGTGATTAATCCTTTTTTTTAATACAAAAATAGTCAATTAATAAATTATTAAATATTTTTTAAAAAAATAAAATATCATATAAAATGTGAAACACTCTTAAATCTCACTTTTCTGAAAGAGATTATTAAAATGTTGTCTGGATATGAACAAAGTTTGAATAATCACTCAAAACTCAAATTAGTATGAGTAAATGAATCGAATATATTATTTGTGTAGAATAGGATAAACATTTCAAAATTGGCTTAAACAAAGTGCTTTAAAGTGGACTTATGTACAGATCTTTCATTCATATCATGCCATCAAGCCGAACCTAACTCGAACTAGCAGTCTAGACTTTCCATGAGATGATGAATACGATTGGTTGTCATTTATGTTAGGTATCAATTAACCATGCGTAAACTAACATATTTTGTTTAAATCCACATCAAGCTGGCTAATTGTAAGCTGTTTTAAGCACCCCCCCCTCCTCTTTTGATTTGAAGCTTTTTTTTTTTTAATCCGACCATATGAAAAAACAAAACAAATGTGCTTGAACGAAGGTCACACGCACTTTGGACACAGAAACTTTTGAAAGAAAGTCATTACGCGGATATTTGACCACGGATGCTACAAAATGAGGAGCTAACTCGAAAAATCTAAAATGTGAGAAAACTTAACTGAGGACCACAACATTAACAAAGTCTTAATTTTAAATTTAATTAAAATTTATTTTTATCCATATATATATATATAATATATATATAATATAATTATTTTAATTTTTTTTTCTAACTAGAGATTCTTAAATCGGCTTTAAAATTTTCTCTCCTTTGCTTCTTCTGAACCACCTGAATTTAATCATTTCCTCAAATCTAAGAATTTATTAATCTACATTAAACATATCAAAACTAACACAAATCTCACTCTTTCAATTTATTTCAAAAGTACTACACCCAATTTCTTACGGATATCCTCAATTAATGACAAGGCTACCTAATGATATAGCGCCCCCCCAGCCCCCCCCCCCCCAAAAAAAATATTAAGTTACAAATTACATCAATTCTTGGAGGACAGTTGATTAACTAGCTCTCCCTAGGTCTGACGATAAATAAATAAATATATAAGGCTGATAAAACTAGATTATAAAACAGATTAGTGAAGCCCTGCCCGGGAGGGACTCTCTTAACAGTTGAAAATACGCTAACGGTTGTCTTAGTCTGTACATGTCATGGGAAAGACGGCGAAACGTGGACATGGGGATTTTCTTCTCTGCATATTTAATTCCGCAGTGCCTTGTCCGCTAATTTGGCGACCCAATTGAGTCTTAATGAGAATTTTGGAGGCATTGAGGTTAAGCAGCCATAGCTGTAATCAGTTGTTTTGCCCCATTGCTGACGGTCCGAGTGGGATACCGGTTGGATGGTAAGACCCTTGTGCCCAAAAACCGTGTGGGCCTCGAAAACAATCTTGAAATGGAAGACTAAAATTAGAAACTAGAAGCAATGGCAACTTGCAGTCATTTGCGTTTAATATGACTTGTCATTCCCTTCCAATTCCGCAAATTTTAGTTCTGCTTCCAGTGGGAGTTTGGTCAATTGTGGTTTTTTTTTTTTTTTTTGGTTAGTGGACGGTGGAGTCCAATGCACATTTATTTGGTGTACAGCTTAGAAGATTCATGAATTAAATTGGCAGGAAAAGTTTTGGACGTCTTTTCTGGTCAAGTCTGAAATGGAATAGAATGTTCCTGGTCACCATGGCCTGTCTTTTGTTACACACGCTCGCCAGAATTGCAATTGATTAAAGGCCCTGTGAACCTTAAAAACCGTCCCATAATTGGCAAGATCAACCCGAACCAAACGATCCGATTGATCAGGATGACTATGTAAACTCCAATGCCGTATCAACCTGTGCCCTTAAAAGGGTGGGATGTGCTGTTACGACCATTCAACTAGATTATGACATTCCTTCTTTGGCAGAATAAGATTGTGAAGAATATGCCCAACTTAGGACTTGAAGTGATGTTATTTATACTACACAATAGAATAAACAGCATCCCCCCCCCCTCCCTGCTCTTCATAGATATCTCTACCTTGGAACTGATATTATATATATACATACATTTGAATCTAATGAGATGTTACATGAATCTATACTGCTTCCAAATTAATATTCTATGCTGAAGACATACTTTCCAAGTTAATGCCAACTCCACCTAGAAATAGGCTCCATTTTCACATGCTAGCCCTCGCGGCCAACCATATGGTAAATTCTGTGCACTTCCAAATTTGAAGTGATGGGTACCCCGTTCTTCCCACAAATTGAAAATTTTGTTTATCCAATGTGTATATGCCGAGCCATGCAAATATTTATAAAAGCACATGTACCTGTCATGCATGCATTGTCTTGTTTCATCCTCCTCACGATGTTGGGGGGGGGGGAATTGAAGGATTTCTGGGTCTACTCTTTAACACCACTGGCCAATTTGGGATTTGCCAATATGAACCTTATCTTTGGATTTAATAAATTTGATCATATAGTGGAAGTGGTGCCCCATAAGTAATTAAAGGTATAAATCTAGACTTAGTGCTTTTCTTTTCACAAAGGTCCACACGCAAGAAAACTATACTACTAACTAATATTGGAAAAAGAGGCAAAAGAAGGAGATGTAAGCAGAGAATACTTTAAAGTCCAATTATGGGTTCACTTGGAAAGCTAAAGGTCAGATTTTTCCATATAAGAGGAGGAAATTACAGTCAGTTGGGGGATTAGGACTTTGCAATGTTTCGAAAGTATATGAATTGGAATTTCCATTTATACATAGCATAAGCATACTTCTTGACCTCTTGATGATTTTACATTATAATTAGAAGGGTCACAATCACAAAGGCACCTTGAAGACTTGTTAACAGAGAGTTTCCTCCTCTCATGTGCAGGATGACCCGACCGGCTTCCCAACAACCTTGTCCCCACTCTCCTCTTTTTTCACTCTTTCAAGATCAAAGAGATGTTCATTATGACAAGGATATACAGCCATGTATGCATGACAAGTGTTAAGAGAGTAAATTTCTTATGTAGACTTACTAAATATCATAATGTTATTTTATCCTATAATGCCAGTGAGTTACACCAATTATACGTTTTGCATAACATTTTTTTTTTTTTTTTTTGACACAGGATCAGAATTCCATTTTTTACCTTCGTCTATATTCGGTCTCTCTCATTACAAGTTCCTAATCTATGTTTTTGGATGAATGGCAAGTTCATGATTTAAGTTAATGAGTATACATGATGTTTCATGGTATTAGACAAGGGAAAAAAAATAAATCTTTTTTCTTCTATTTTTTTATTCTTCTTTTAGGAATTATTTTCCAAATTCTAGTTAGAGAAATATTTCATTCATACTTATCCCTGAATTTCATGTACCTACATCAAAGCTATTATATTTTCGGCAATCAATTATGACGAGCCCTTATTTAGTCAGGTGACCCCATACCTGTAGGTACACTTGCCTTGTAGTTTATATATATATATAAATAATTTAAGAGTTCTGAAATATATAAAATGAACTCGAAATGTATTAACTCATTGTTACTGTAGTTATGTTAAGATATATTAATTGTAACTTATATTTATTTTGTGTCTGCTTTAAGTATTTTTCTAATGTTTTTGAAAATTTAATCGAGGGGTTAGTTTCTTTATATAATCAGTAAAAAAAAAATATATTTTTTTTAGGCTTTGAACACAAATAATTTATATGTCGTTCTCAACGAATGGTCACAAGGTTGTTAAAAGAGTAGAAAGACGTCCCAATGGTGGCGGCAAACCCCAATAAGTGATTGAACCACTTGTCATTTTGGTGGAAGCAGACGTGAAAAGCAGTTGTTTAAACTTTGGACCCCCTCCCAACTTTTGGAGCCAAATGTGTATTTCCAAAGGACTGAATATCTTATACCCCATTAATAAATTAAAATTAATAGCATAGGATTCTTGTGTGATCGATCCAAAATTTTGCAACGAACTCCACATTGGCAAGTTGTATGCAAGAAAGATTAAAATTATTAAAGACAAGTTTGTTTAGTGTATTTATAGAATAAGTTGATCATACATATGTCCCAAAGGAAACTTGATGTCTTTTATGATGGCGGTGAAAGAACAACAAATTAAGAGCTCTCTAATTCCTTGCATTGCCCAATTTTAAGTGTTTTTTTTTATTTTGTGCCATTTTGGTTGGAATTCAGTCACATCTCAAGTCCGAAACATTGGGAAGGAAAAAGACACGGATTTTTCGCAAGTTAGGCAATCAACTCAGAATTTTGTAGAGCAGAACAAAACTAGGTTGATAATAATCTTTTGAAATTAAAAGATGAGGTGTGCAATTGAAAAGAATGGTAATGAAGTCAAGAATTACGGTGAATTTTTCTTCTTCTTATATTTTTCTCCTCCTGCATGTGTCACAAGAAAAATTGCAATGCTTTCCATAGCCTTTTACCAATTAATCTGTAAAACTTAAAGTGGAAATGGGATTTTGACAAGGAAATTATACGCATCGTCTTTTGAATATTGGTCCTTCAATAGTATAGCCAACATATATACAAGCACTCTCTGTCCCACTACCCTTGCATTGCTCTAAGAATAAAAAGAAATTACTCATCAAATATAGTTTAATGACTACCAAATATAAAATTTAAATAAAATTTAATTTTCTATTCCCCAATTCAACTGACCAAAGAAAGAGTAAAATAAAAATAAAAAGAAACTCTCATGTGTCCATATTTTTTGTATTAGAAAACTTCATTTTTGTTAAAGCCTGTGGACTATCTCTATGATGGCTATTAGCTATTTCCCTAAAAAAGACTGGAAATTAAACCACTTTACCACCCTTATTCACGAAACAGAGTAATAAAATAATGGAGATTATCGTGCATAATACCAATAATTGACTTAGTTAACAAATTTCTTACTTTATCAACTAAAGTCAGATTTTGGGATCAAGTTCTACCGGCATAACAAATTTTGTGCGAATTCTTTCTTCTATTTTAAGTAGATATGATCTGTTTTTGGACCAAATCAAAAAGTAAATTAAGTATTATAAGTCCTTTTTTTTCTTCTTCTTTTTTTTTTTTAATGCATAAAATGGGAGGTAGATAAACTATTCACATTACATTTATATTAGGACTACAGTTATATATATATATGTCTATGCGTATATGTTATCAATTATAGTCTACGAGATATTTAATTTCTAAATTTTTTTAATAAAATTAACATTTACAAATTGACTCATGATATCATCACTTAGGAATATATTTGTTTATTTGGGTTTTTTTTTCTTAAAAAAAAAATTATAGATGGATTGACTTATGACAAAGAAATAAGAGAAAAACATAAGTCTAAGGCAGTGTTAGAAATTTTCAAAACGGGAGACCTTTCACATAGAAACCTAGATGCTTACAAATCTAACGAACTGAAAGAAAAAAGAGAACAAGCCAGCTGCTTTTTCAAAGGGATGATGTCAGCTGAAGATTGAACGAAACAGCAACTTTTCATTATATATATTCCTTCTTTGCCGCTTCAAACAACCCCACAACAACTCTCTACTTCTCTTCCTCGCAATTATACTTCTAGCATTTTTCATTTCCTTCTCTCTTCTGCAGAAGCTAAGAAAAAAAAGAAAAAAAAAATGGAGCACAGTGACGGAACTGCTACTACTACAACTACTAATTCATCATCTCCTCTTTCTCATTCCCCTTCTTCGCCGTCTTCTCCCCTGCCTCCTGCTCTGCCTGCCGCGCCGCCAATGATTTTAAGTCCTTGCGCGGCGTGCAAGATCCTCAGGAGGAGATGTGCTGAGAAGTGTGTTTTGGCACCGTATTTCCCTCCCACTGAGCCGGCCAAGTTCACTATTGCTCATCGCGTGTTCGGTGCTAGCAACATCATTAAGTTCTTGCAGGTACAGTTCTTGTTGTGTCTTTGGTCATGCAGATTAGACTTTTAGACTACCCAGGTGTTGGAGTGCACGAGACTCTCAGAATTGGTTTGCTTTAGTAGTTGGCTTACAATTTTGACAAATAGATAATGTTGTCTGGAGTCTGGACCCAACAAACTGCAAAAGTATCCTACGGCCGCCACAGAGTTTGAATGAAAATTAGTAAAATTGCCTTGGGTGCTTAATAGTCACCACTAACCAATCCAGTTTCCCATGCAAAGATAGTCCTTTTAAGTCATTTTCTGTTTGTTATTCGCAACAAATACATTACCATGTATGGTCAAACTAAGAACAAATGCACATTAAATTTCAGGAAATTCCAGAATCCCAAAGGGCAGATGCCGTGAGCAGCATGGTCTATGAGGCCAGCGCCAGGATCAGAGACCCTGTTTACGGATGTGCTGGGGCAATTTTCCAACTTCAGAAACAGGTTAATGAGCTGCAAGCACAATTGGCCAAGGCACAAGCCGAGCTTGTCAACATGCAATGCCAGCAGACCAACCTTCTGGCACTGCTCTGCGTGGAGATGGCGCAATCTCCTCAAGATCAGCAATCACCGCAACAATTAGTTGACAATTCCTCTAGCTATCCACAAATCTACCACGGCAATCCTTGCTTGCTTGATGAGAGCAATTGGTGGGAGCCTCTTTGGACATAAGTCATGATCAATTGTAGCAGCATCCTATGAGAGTTGTGCCAATTAAAGTCTCCTAACTCAAGGCTAATCGCTTTAATGAGAAGGAGAGGCCAAGGGACATTAGTCATCATTAATAAATTTTAACTTAGTTGAAGATAGGAAATACAGCTATGATAATAACAAAGTCTTAATGTCAATTTTTAATTGGGTCATTACATCAATCTTTCTTTTGTTATTCTGTTCTAATATAAAATTAGTTTATTGTGAGAGAAATATGTTAAAGGTGGATGAGGCGGTTTGGTCTTTGTCCTCCATGTAATCTTTGAATATCAAGAAAGAATTAATGAGATGCTCTCTGTAGCTGATTGTTGAACTCTTCGGCGCCTTTATGGTTTCCTACTGTCAGTGCTTGATAATTGAAATTACTCTTATGAATCTCTCATCAAAACG
Source organism: Kandelia obovata (assembly GCA_021464305.1). NCBI lineage: Eukaryota > Viridiplantae > Streptophyta > Magnoliopsida > Malpighiales > Rhizophoraceae > Kandelia > Kandelia obovata. Next base: position 4,500,102 of record CM038487.1, read on the forward strand.
ACTTTTGACCATTTCTTGATACACGCTTTGCTACGGCGACTTGTAGCCCACTTTAAGTCTGTTAACCTTAACAATGCTAGTCATATCTTTGTCGCCGAAAATAAAAACAACATTAGTTACCTCATTTAGAATCTTGATTAAGAGAAAAACTCTCTTTTCTCCCTAAATTCAAATTTGGTAATCAAGAAAAAATACAAAAACAGAGATTTTCAAAGTAAACCATCCCAAATATTGGGACAATCTTTATGGTTGGTATGCAAGTGCCCTTTACTGGTAATAAAGAGGAAAAAATAGAGGAAACTAATGTGTGACAAAATTCCAAGATACCAATCAAGAGAGAAACCAAAAAAAAAAAAAAAAAGGGGGGTCTCTGTATTCTTTTTCTTCCTTTTAGAAAAGTTCAAGTAAGTATACTAAGACGAACTGCTCAAAAATTGTCATTTCTTGAAGTTCCATGACTATTATCCCACAAGTCCATGTGCCCAAAATCATGGAAGGATTGTCGAAGATCCTTGTCATTTCTTTTGCACTATCCAATCCCTACAACCAAAAAAAGCCGTGATTGTGTTCAAATTTTCTTTCTACTTTGTTTTACAAGGACAGGTTAAACAATGAATAGACCCTCCAAGCATAGCATGTGACATTGCTTGTTCTATCTCACTCACAAAGATAGCGAAGATCTGTTGCTTTAGCAACCATACAAAAGGGCATTGTTTGTTTTTGAGCTTGGGAGAATTGGCAATGCCAACCGAATAAGATAGGGTTGCCGAATTGATTAGCCCCTTAAAAATGTGATAGAATACAAGTAATTTTGTCTGAACTCAAAACTTGTTAATCATAAACATTCTGATATTATATCGAAAATTTTATTTAATGTAACTGTTCAAACTGTTTGTTAGTTGAAAACTAAGAATTTATGGCATACAAAATTCTAATAAATGCGCTAGTCGATTGACATGTCTCGGCATGTGAAATCAGGAATCCAAACTGGAATGCGTGGATTTTTCATTCATGGGACATCTGGTAGACATCATGTTCTCTGGTTGGTATGTGCTATGATTGTCATTATACAAATCACCATTCACTCGACTTAAGCATGTGCCTGCTTCGATTGATCGATGTTTCATCAACTTTTTTTTTTTTTTTTTTTGCTCCGTTGTGATCATGGCGTTTTGCTTCTAATTAAACGCATCATTAGCCATGATCATTCCTGTCACGTGCACACCACGTGACTCGATCGTTAACTCGTCAAACGTCGTTCTTGTCCTTTGCCGGCAACCAATTGATGTGTACTCTGCTTTTCTGAGACGACAGAGGCTGCAGCCTCTCACCCAACATGACATTCTTTTCCATGCTTGGACAGTAACACTTTGTGGGCTATTTTTGACCGATACATAATCTTCTGCCTTTCTTCCCATTAACGGAACTTAGTCCATTTTATCTAATGTAGTGCAAGCATGATCCTTGAATTGTATATATGTGTTTTTATGTTTGTACAACTAATGTATGTGTGTGTGTGTATATATATATATATATACACTCTTGCATCAAAATCTCATAAACAAATTGGTTGACCTAAGTAAAAACTTGTGTGAGATATTTCACCATTAGGTCTATGATTCTATTGGGTGTCAACTTTAAAATCATCTTGTGGGTAGGCTTTTGTGCTCTCTTTTTCTTCGGCCGTTGACGATAGAGGCAATGGAAAGTGGACTGCAGGGTAAAAGGGTAATCTACCATTTCATCGTTTACATTTTGTGAGTTCTTGGGCCTGGCATACATAGGTAGGTACGTAGACAGATAGCCGGCCGGCAACGGGATTGAAAACCCAATACACAACACCGAACTTTGTAGTTTAGTGATGAGTCGAGAGGACGTTTATCGTCATGCTAAAACTCATAGCTTCAATTCCTGTTAAGGTATTCCATAGAGTTATACGTTTATTCACAGAGTTTACTCTTCTGACGATGTACAATGATTATTCTATACACACACACACACACACACACACAAAAAGAAAAAAAAAAAAAGAAAGAAAGAAAAGAAAACCCAATAGAGATCCAATAAGTTAATTTCCAATTCACATTTGAATGCCAGCTAACATTTAACGTAGTAGTTCCAAAAATATATTTTGTTAGTTAATGTGATAGATGCAGATTTGAACTCAAAGATAAAATTAATTATGTTTTTTTTTGTTGTAACAATTGTTTTTTTTTATACATATCTAACAAGCTACATTTAGCCCACCATTACCATATTTAACTTACTAGGTAGTTATAGACATGTGAGTTTATTACTCTTAGTTGGATTCGTGTCTAGATTCAGCTACCTTCTATGAGATGAACTTTATCATGAAAATATTCATTGGATTGTAGAATGTACCATAGGTGATAACTAGTCTTATTCTCATAATTTTTTTTTTCTTTGGTGTGGTTTGAACTTTGGTAGAGTCTTCTTCTAAATTGAAGGGCCAAGTTTTCAACCTGTAATTATCTATTAAGAATATAAAATCTTATATCAGTCAAGTAAAGTACCTAACCTATTTTATGTTTTTTACCAACATATTAGTTTGAACTGATAAACAAAATATAAAGTTCTAAGAGATTATTTGACAATATTAATTTCAATTTATGCACCAATTTGCACGAGCTTCAATTTGGAGGGATCGATAATACTGTGCAACCTATGCACAAATGGTTAGATCGCTTTTCTCCCAATGAAATTGTGCATTACGCTATTGCCTTCTCGAGACACCATAGACTGGCTACAGGTAAAGCAACTAGAAATCAACTCTTGTTTGCATTTGGGCAAGTATGAACGTGAACAATGGGAGGGCAGACCTTTGAACTTTTTTTTGCCGACAAAGAGAAATTATACAAAAGACGAATCATTTCTATTGCGTAAGAAGAATTTATATATATATATATATATATATATATATATATAAAAGAGGAATTTAATATTTTAATTTTCTTTCCCTCAACTTTATATTACAGTTCATTTAAATATTAATTATCTCGCATTTTAGTCCTTAACATAACACCTTTACCCTGGCATAGATAGTTACTTTGAACAAGTCGGAGAGGGAACTCCTTACCTCCTACAAGTTATAAATATACCGAAAAGAAATATTGTGCACACGTTTGACTTTTTTTTGTTGGGGGGGGAGGCATTTCCATCTGAAATGAATGTTCTTTAATCGTCAATTCTACTTCCAAACATTATTTTTCCATGAAAAACAAGGAGATTCACGCAGATGGGTAGCTTTTTCTTGTCTTGATCAGAATAGGATTACATATACTTGGTTGCTCTTTGCTCACATGACCTTTAATTTGATGTGTAGCACCCAAGTCCTTCTTTCCCATGTTCTTTTCTAATTAGCAATAATTGCCGTCTATGGAAGAACCGTTGCACCGCACCATTCGGTTGAATTCATAAATTCTGAGTCTTTTTTTATTATTATTATTTTTCCCCTTCCTTTATTTGACGTGTTCAATGGAGTTAATGAGCCAGAAATTGTCACATAAAAACTCATGATTGGACATAACCCACGTTTGCCGCAAAGTACACGTAAACCCGAAAATATTACGCATTTCTTGTCCATATATTGAACTTGTAGAACTAGATAACAGCTGCCAAGGATGATTGTAATGGGAACCAAGAAGCTGTTTTTGAAGGCTTTTTGTGCAAATCGACCAAAATATATAATTAATAATCAATTCAAGAACCCGCGACTAAATCATTTATGTTCATCATAACTGTAGCTTTCCATGTTTCGTTTTAATTAATTCCCCTCCCCCCCCCCCCCCCCCCCCCCCCAAAAAAAAAAAAAAGAAAAAGAAAAGAAACCCCCTCCACTTGCTCACTAGAAGCAGACTTTTGAACTTCCTGTTTTCTCACCGAGGAACCCAACATTATTCTGATAAGTAGGCCATTGACATTATTATAACTTAAATGCTTAAATACCATATAGTTTTATAACTAATTATGTCAACTTTGACGAACCTTTTTGGACTATGCCTCCCCGGTGGGTGATTGATCGGCCCTTGGCTATTATCCACCAATTTTTGAGACATCATCGAATAGTTTCTCCAAGTTGTTCAGTTTGACGCGGAGAAACATCATTATGTCATCAACCATTCCATGATTTGGTTGTGTTTCGTGATTTAGTTGTGTTCCATGATTTGGTTGTGTCTTGGGGTTGACTTTCTAGTAAAAGTTTAGACGCTGATTGAGGTTTATAAAACGGTTGATAGAGCCGAAGTTTGGCGTATCTCTACGAATGAGCCCATAAGAGTAAATATGCCACCAAAGCCATGCATAATAATCATATGCAAACTCTCAATGTCTTGGGAGTGTTATTGAAATTATCTAGTCTTGAACCAACTTGCGATTTAGACAAAGAGATGAAAAGTAAAATTCCCCACCTCCTCTGATATGGGTCGACAATCACTAATGTCCAAATCCTAAAACGCTTCGACACAATCAACCGGAGGGTTGCTGTCAGGAGCCATTCCAGCCTCTAAGCTGTGTCAATATTGCAATAGGCATTCCCAATTTGTGTCTGACCGAACCACAATCTCATACTTCTTACAGGCTTTGACGCCCCATCAAATCTTCATAATTGTGCACTAATCAGTTTTCAACTAATTGGAGTGAAAGGATCACAAGACACTGGACTCTCTTTCTCTGATTAAGAGACTTCCCTTAGTTTCATCAGTTAATTTGATTAGTCAGCAGTGGTGGAGCTAAGAATTTCTAGCAGCTCCAAAGAAAAAGATGTGGAGATAAAACAAATTAATGAAGAAAAACATAAAAAGATGGTAATAAAATGAGATTAAATTCTGATTTTAATTTGGCAAATGCCTTCACTGACTTCTGCATGCCACTGAGGCTGATTGCCATGATGCTAATACCGATACCCAGACTTCTCGTTTCTTCATGTATCATCAGAGTTTTTATTGTTGTCGATTGATAAATAGATAAATGTAAAATTATTTATTAATAAATATAATTAATTATTTGATAATAGTCATTAATATTTTGAAAAAAAAAAATCTAATAAAATAGAGAAGAATTACAAAATATTTTTATATAATTAAATTATAATTATTTAATGTAACATAATACATTTTTATCTTAAAAAATCATAAAAGCTGTGATAAAATTTCTAATTTATTTTCACTATATCAAAATACTGCATTTCTCAAACATAGGTTTACATTATAGTGCACAGTGCACGTACATTAAACATAAATTTTATAATTTAATAAACACTAATAAATCTATTTTTGACTCAAAAAAATGCGAATTTTGAAATCATAATCTATAAACACACTTTGAGTGAGATGTGGTATCTGTTACTTGAAAACATTCATCCTTTCTCAAGCCATGCAAGCCAATGTACATTGGTAAATCAATCACTGGACTCAGGACAAGATGCTTTCAGGAGTCGTTTTCGAATACTATTTATTAATGGTAGGAATTTAGAAGTTACCGTTTATTCAATTCTATTTGATGCCACCATCTTCTACGTTTTTTGTTTTTTTTTTGGTCAAATCTTATGGCACCGATTGAATCTAACCCGTGGAAGCTGGCTACTTGTCCCTAAGAGTATTAGGTATTGTTAAACATCCTTTCAGTTTAACCAATTTTGTTTGTAATAATCAATTTCAAAGGTAAGCCATTGAATCTGAGAGAGAAAAAACCCCACGAAACTCCAAAGATCGCCAACACAGTTTGAAAAAAAAAAATCGTGGATTCTTCCAAACTAAGATTAATAAACAGGAATTTCTTGAAACTTCTAATAAACCTGTTGCATGGTCAACTCAATTTTTCCTAATAATACCACGATGGGATTTTTATGATTTGTTATCCGGCAGTGTACTTCTTCTGTAAGATGCAATGGACCGCAGCCAGTATTTTATGAGACAGTGTCTGAATTTCTATAGAAGCAAGAGGTTTCAATCGCTTTCTAATGCGAAGACTCTGAAGAAAACCACGAAAGCAGAATAGTATTTAACTCTTCTTTTATTGGGTGTAGGTAAAATATTTCAAATGTAAAAGTTTTAATAAAAGGTTACGATGCCGATCAAGTCGTATCTTATAAATTTGTTTTTTTTCCCCCAACCAGTCAATCGAATATAAAATCTTTAATTATATGTTACGCTTCTGTTCAATTTGTTTTTTTTTTTGTTTTTTTTTTTTTTTGCAATTGGTACATTTTTAATGAGAATTTCTAGAGAAATGGAGGGGATTTAAAATTCTTCTTCAGATACTAGACAGCAATAACATGTGCCTATAATATATATAATTTTTTTGGGAAGGTCAGTTAGGTAACAGAAATTGAGTAACAAGAAAAACTGGACAAGAAATTGTGTTGACCATTGACTTATATGTATGTATTGTATGGAATATTTTCAATAAAAATGTGTTGCACTGTTTTCCCAATTTTCCATTGTGTAGAAAATTTATTATTATTTTTTTAAATTTTTGTCATTATGGTAAATATCACAAATTAACTTGTGAATATCAAAAAACTATTTATTGATTCTTTCAGGGATCGATTCTTAATCATTAGATGAGCAATACAATCATTTTGCATTTTTTATTTTTTTTTATTTTTTCTCCCAGCTCTCGCTTTGCCAATTAAATTAGATTTTTTTTTTTTTTTTTTCCTTTGTGTGGTTTTAATCTAGAAGGTTCAACTTACTTACTGTGCAGTGAAGTGCAGTTAAGGGCATCCGTAGGATTGTGGCGACTAAGAGGCGGCCCAAACATTGGCCTCAAGACAGCCCAAAGATTGAGTTCCTCATCCAAGTCTTCCTTAATTAATGGGCCAACTTAGAAATGCTAAAAGAAATTAAAAAAGGCAATGGGCCAATTACAATCAGGCTTCAGCTATCATACAGAAATGTTTGTGCCGAAAGAAGACATGCTGTGACCATGGAGTGGCTCAAGTCACTCTGTTCTTTAAAGAGTTTCTGCAAAAGCCGGAAGTGAAGTAAGCGGGCGTAAAATTGAAGCCAACAGCCGGAGGTTCGTTCCTCCCATTCTTCAAGTTCTGAGATAAGATGGCCGCGACCGGTGCAGGTACGAGTATCACGGCCACCAGCAGCCGCGCGGTTCCCGACGAAGACGACCTTAAGTCCTTGCTATCCGAGCAGCGCCGCGAGCTCGTGGCGGCGGAAACTCTCGATTCCGACCTGGACTTCGCCTTTGACCTGCAACTCCAAGAAGCCATCAACGCCTCCCTCTCTCTCCTTCCCTCCACGTCATCATCGCCGCCGCGGGCGCAGCCACCGACAGAACGGTCGCGTTCTATCAAAACCGACGCCGCTTCCGCCTCTTTCCCGACTCTTCAATCCGAAGAGATATCCAAGCTCGAACAGGAATTAAACGATCGCAAACGATGCGAGGTGGAGATGCGAAGAATTAGGGAAGATCTCGACCGTCGGATTCACGACCAGAGCGTGGCGCGTGAGATTCTGAGAATTCCTGACCACGACTGGCGCGAGTGGGGAGATAACTTCGAAAAGCCCTTCGGGGAAGGTGGTTCCAAAGGCGGAGAGACCAACGGCGAAAACAACATTTTCAGATTGTATTTCAAGGGTTTAGTAGGCGAAGAGATGGTGAGGGGCGAGAAGACAATTTTGGCCGGGATTGGAGTCGCGATTAGCGACCCTAGAGACAATTTGGTGTTCGAGATAAGCAAGCCGTTGATTGACAATGGGATGAGCAAGGCAGCTGCCGAGTGTAAGGCTTTGATTGAAGGGCTTGGCGCTGCCCTTGCCTTGGAGCTCAAGAGGATTGCTATTCACTGTGATCATTATCCACTTTATCAATTTGTGAGTGCATTTGTATCGACTTCAATTTTGCCTTTGAATTTGATAGACACTTATACCATAAATCCTTAGACTGGGTGAACTTTATTGAATTTTGATGCCCTAGAATACTTAAAATTATCAAAACCGAAAGTAGGCCGCAAAGATGTGATAAGGGAGTAACTAATAAGTAGAAAATTTAGTCATTCTCTTAGACTTAGTGACATAGTTTGCTCTCTTATAATGCAATGCAGGTAACTGGGAGATGGCCACCAAAGCAGCGGAAGATTGCAACTTTAGTCAATCAGGTGTCTCTTCTCCAAAGAAAGTTTTTGTATTGCAACACAAGTCTCGTGGCACGTAATGATATGAGATGTGCATTCAAGCTTGCAAGAGATGCAATTGTCTCTCAGACCACAAGGCCTGCAGAGTCCAACGATGGCAGCAATCTTAACGAGACTTGTGTTATCTGTTTGGAGGATACTGATGTCAAGCATATGTTTTCAGTAGATAGTTGCGAGCATCGGTTCTGCTTTTCCTGTATAAAACAGCATGTTGAAGTGAAACTGCTTCATGGTATGGTGCCTAAATGTCCACATGAAGCCTGCAAGTGTGAGCTTAATGTTGACAGTTGTGGAAAATTCTTGACGCCCAAAGCAACAGAGATAATGAGACAACGAATAAAGGAAGCTTCAATTCCAGTCTCTGAGAAAATTTATTGCCCTTATCCAAAGTGCTCAGCATTGATGTCAAAAAGTGAGGCCTATGCATTTGTTGATGGTGAACGCACTGGTGCCAGGAAATGCTTGAAATGCCATGGCCTGTTCTGCATTAATTGCAAGGTCCCTTGGCACGGTAGCATGACCTGTAATGAATACAAAAGAAGGAACCCCAATCCCCCTGCAGAAGACATGAAGTTAAAGTCTCTTGCAACAAGTAATCTTTGGCGTCAGTGTGTTAAGTGCAACCATATGATAGAGCTTGCTGAAGGTTGTTATCACATGACTTGCAGGTACTACGCTGATCTTCCTTCCAAATTGATGAGTTTTGCAACATATAGATGGCAACTTCTTTGAGCAAAGATGTGCTGTGAAGTTAAACAGAAGTTCCTTGCATCATTGAAGCCAACTTGAATGTTTAATACCAGAATTTAGATGGTGTAGAAAGACCATAATAAATCTCGTTTCTGCTGGCTAGATGATTCTGATAGCTTCCTTTTCTACCAGCTGAGTTCTTCCCTTTCCATGAATTTAGATTATTGGAAAATATTGTTCCTCAAACTGAAGTTTACCTTCAAACAGCCTACTAAGTGTGAGAGTCTAGAGGGTGTTGCTTTTATAATCAGAATTTGATGGGGGGAAGTATTACCAGCCTGGAACTGGCTTTCTTACTCACTGAAGCTGAAGTGGCAACGGGTTGATGAAATCAAAACCCTTCTATGTTTCTTGCCGTAGTTATGTCTAGCCTAGCCGGTCTTGTGATCGAGGGAAATGCCACAGTACACTAATTCTTCATCTAGAGATTTTTTTTTTTTTTGGCTTTTCCTTTTAGTCAATATCAATGTCTTAGTATGCTTTCCTTATTTCTCATGCTTTGTGATCATTTTCCAGGTGTGGGAATGAATTTTGCTATAACTGCGGGGCAGAGTGGAAGAACAAGAAAGCAACATGTTCTTGTCCACTTTGGGATGAGGATCGTATCTGGCATGATGGCCCTGAAATTGACTATGACGAAGAGGATACCGAGGAAGAGTATGATGAGGACGATGACTACTACTATGATTTTGTTCTAGATAGGCTTCTTCTTTAGATGAGAACAGCCTATTCCAACTCTTCATACCCTCTCTTCCTTTCGATGGGAAAACCTTTTGTTTTTTGTTTTTTTCTGTTGATAGACTGAAAAATCAAGCATGTATATTCCTCGTTTGGGGTACTTTTGCGCGTAACATTTTCACTGAAGGTGAATGTATGCAGCAAGTACTTGTTTCCTGCGTTCTTGAGAGCCTTCAAAGAGATAAAAAAAAAAAATAGAGAGCACGAGGATACACTCTCTGAGAACTTAAGATTTGAAATTGCGATGTGGGGCTTAAGGAGAATAATTTGAGAGAGCACGTGGCAACTTTGGGGAGGGGTTACTACGATCAAGGACACGAAAAGAGAGACATATCTGATAAAGGTAATAATGTAATTGGAAGTTAATTTGAGAAAATTTATACAATGAATCATGTTATTAATCTTTAATAGGTTTTCTTTATTATTATTTTTATTTTTTCTTGGAACAGAACAACGATACAATGCTACAATTGTTTCCTTAAGCTCAAAAAAATTTTGAAAAAAAAAAGGCACTTATAACATCTAAGTCATAATCCTTTTTATTCTTATTTTGATTTTTTTTATTTCTTATGAAAGACGACCCACCTTCTAAATATTAGTAAATTTCATCCTCTCCTCCACATCCAAGCCATAGCTATACTGAATTCGGAAAATCTCTAGTATTAGTGAGTTAGAGTTTATTAGTTTAAGTTACAAAATATTTTGATATATATTTTTTTTTATTTATTTATTTAACGGAGAAATGGATTGTTATTGCTAGGCCCATGTCCATAGTTTACAGACCATTATCTTGCTTCCTATTCTCTAGACAGAACAGGCCCATTTCAATGTTTTTTTATTTTGATAATAAAGCCCAATACTATTTCCAGGCATTGTGCGACTTGATACACACAAGCAAGATAGAAACTTTGTTTTGCGATTGCGTGGAGATAGCTACCAGCAAAGCTGCGCCTGAACCAAAAACTCAGAGTTCACAATACGCTACAGAGACAGTGATTGTGTTCGGTAAAAGAGAGAAAAAAAAAAAAACGATGAGTGGAGCAGGGAAGAAGGTGGCGGACGTGGCATTCAAGGCGTCGAAGAGCATCGATTGGGAAGGGATGGCGAAGGTTCTAGTCTCCGATGAGGCTCGCAAGGAGTTCGCTTCTCTCCGCCGCGCCTTTGACGATGTCAACTCCCAACTCCAGACCAAGTTCAGCCAGGTCCCCGCCCCCCGCGGGCCCGCCGATCTCCCTCTCTCTCTGTTTCGCTTTCTTCTCCGAAACCTAGACGTTTGATATATGACCGATTCAGTAATCGTTCCATTTAATTTCACTTATGGATTTGGCTAGGGTTTTAAATGTTATCAACGATCGTTCGATTAAGCGATCAAAGAAATTTAAGCAAAATATGATCCAAATGATTCGTTATTATTTTTTCTTTCTTGATTTATTTTGCTTTAAACAAATTTGCTTGCCTTTTAATGGGATTGTTGCAGCAAAAAGTTTTGGGTTGCTTGGGAAACGTCTGATGAACTGAAATTGTTGTTGAAATTTGCATTGGTTAATGAAATGGCTATGTTGAGTGTCGTTTGGAAGTAATCACATACATGGCCATTGTTTGTTTTGTTTCCAGTAATTATATACTTTGATTGAGCTCTTACTCGGCGCCTTTCTCTCTGCCAATTTTTCTTGAGATCTACTCCGTCATTGGATCCTTTTCCTTTTTGATTATTTTGAAATACTCTGATTTCTAGGCACGCTTAAATGGATTTTGACTCTTGAGATTCTTGTTTTATTGTTGGTGGATTTATTTTGGTTTGTACAACATCCGTGTTAGTTTCATTTCTATAAGCTTGTCAGCTATGTCCTTGGAGTTGAAACGTATTGTATCTAATCTGAACTTAACATTTGAAATTTGTGATTTTTTCTGTTCTGATTTGTCCAGGAACCTGAGCCCATAAACTGGGAATATTATAGGAAGGGAATCGGGTCTAAATTGGTGGATATGTACAAGGAAGCATATGACAGTACGTCTTCCTCACCTGTATGCAGCTGCACAGTTTTTATACCTCTTGAATAAACTTCTAACTTACCTAGATTTTGTCACTTCTATTTGCCCCTATGTGCCATTCTTGTATGCTGCTGCTACATTAGGATGGAAGTCTCCAAAGGAGGTTTCATCCATGGTTGTTGAGGCTGCCTCTTCTCTAATTCTTTATAGTGAATAGTGAACAACAAAAATTAGGGAAACAATAAATTAGACTTTAAAAGGGTGTTCCTTATACAGTTGGAGACCATTAATTTTATGGACAAGAATTTCTGTACAGTTAATGATTCCCTAACTATTCAGGTGGATGCCCCAAACAGAGGGTTTCTTCGTGGCTGTTGGAGACTGACTCTCACCATGGCATTGGATGTGTCATATTTTGTTCATTCCTGATTTCCTCCTGTTTCATCTGATGAAATGAATGGATTGAACATCTATTTGTGTGTGTAGCTATTAGAATGAGGCGATTTATGCTAGCCATATTACTATTATGCAAGAAATTTTGACTCTGTATTATGGTGCATTATTTGGCAGGCATTGAGATTCCTAAGTATGAAGACAAAGTGACTCCTGAATACAAACCCAAGTTTGATGCTCTGGTGAGAATCAAAGAGATCCTGAGCAATTAGCTGCCCTTACTTTGATTTCGTTCCTCTTCTTGTTGTCCTCACTTAGAGGATCTTCAAATGCTAAAGGGCCTGTTACTCATTAAATTTCTGTTACTTCTGTGTTACTTATTCAATAAATTTATTTGGATGATCTCACTATATCTAGTTCAGCAAGTCCTAAAAATAGAAATGCTAATTTTTTATGTTTGTATGAAACCATGCATTATGTTCTGGTCAAATCAATTGATGATGAAAAAATGGAATATTTTTGTCCTTAAACTATCCTAGCATCTGATGAGACTAATATCTCGCTCTACAGTTGGTGGAACTAAAGGAAGCAGAAAAACAATCTCTGAAGGAGTCTGAAAGATTAGAAAAGGAGATTGCAGAAGTTCAAGAGCTGAAGGTGATATAGATATTTCTTTAGTTTTTTGTTTTTTCTTTGTTTTTGGTTTTGTTTTGTTTTGTTTTTTTTTTCTCCCCTTGCTATTTAAAAAGAAGCATGTTCTGTCTTTTCTGTGTTGCACTTTTCTCATGGAATATATTACTGGAATAACAGGCAAAGCTCAGTACCATGACTGCTGATGAGTACTTTGAGAAGCATCCAGAGCTGAAGAAGAAGTTTGATGATGAAATCCGCAATGATTACTGGGGCTATTGACGTGGTCTGTGCATCAGTTCCTGGGAGTACTCAGCAGAATTATTGGTTCGCCTCACATATCCCAGTCCATGGAATAAAAATTGTCAATCTGTTTTGTTGCATTTGATTGTTTGGATAATGTGGAATGAGCACCACATGTTTTGGGATTTTGGCTCTTCATGAAAAAGTGGCCATGATGAATGATGGACACAAGTCAATGGGCAACAGCTGTGTGTCAAATGAGGCATGGCATTTATTTTTGGCAAAGAAGGGAATATGATCTTGAATTGAAACATTTGATTGTCTGATTCAACTAATGCATACTTCGCTGTGGGTCGAGTAATTGAATTTATGGGTTTTTCTACAATTGACGTGAGAAGCAATCTGGATAGGATTGGTTTTTATGGTCGGGGACGAATAAGGATAATGTAGAAGAGCAGAGTGTGAACCATACTACATCGGAAGGCGATGATGTCGAAGAGGTACCGAATAGCATAGACTCGTATAAGGTTTGTTTATTGCACCTAAGAAAGTTACTTTGTGGATAGGATAAGGACAAGCAAAAACAAAGTGGGGGTCAATAAATTTTTTGTTTTCCTTTTTCGCTTTTGAGAAGGAACATGGTCGATCAGAGCATTTGATTTGAATTTGTGGAGATGTTAACCACAGGGAAAACGTACCCAAAAAGTAGGCCACTTTGATTTCGTATGTTGTTGATTCTGATAATTAGCAGGCCAATGCCCTGGATAGCTCATGTAGCGGCACATCCCTTGTTCCTAATCAAGGCTATGTATTCACACAATTACGCTTGAACAATGAAAGGAAAGAGCCCAAATATAAATAATTAATGGGATTTCTACTGGCAGGACTAGAAGTCCAAAAAAAAAAAAATAATAAATGAAAAATTGAAAAAAGATTGGAATTCCGTTGGCATAGAGACCCTCAGACAGTACGGTTTCTCTGCAGCCTTGGGCCATGTCTTCCGACGAATGGGGCAGGGAACCTCAACCCTTTACCCTGTCTCTTATACACATCTAGATGTGTATAAGAGACAGGATTAGAAGTCCAAAAAAAAAAAAAATAATAAATTAAAAATTGAAAAAAGATTGGAATACCGTTGGCATAGAGACCCTCAGACAGTTCTGTTTCTCTGCAGCCTTGGGCCATTTCTTCCGACAAATGGGGCAGGGAACCTCAACCCTTTACCAACGTTAATGCTTCCATGCCCGCTAACTACTTCTTGTTCATCTCCGCTACCATTACAGAACTTGATTGCGTTGCCTCACTGGATCATCGTATTATCTTGGCAATGCCGATGTTCTTCAGAACGTGAGCTCACGAGCCACATCAGGTCACAAACTTCAGCCTTGTACAGTAATATGATTGCTGTTGAAACGGTTAGCTGAATGATCCAAGGAGCAGTGGCAAGGATAGTACCTGATACAGCGAAAATTTCTGCGTAGACAAGTCCTTGCGTGTTGGCGGTGGCTAGCCGGAAGAGAAATACGCCAAGGATGGTAATCCAGAGAGAGTGGATGAGGATGGAGCGGAGGCGGAAGCCCTGCTTGCCTGCCATTTTGGGCAGCCTTTTCTCTGGAAATCAGGATTGGAGGGATGGCGGTGGGGTTTGTTCGGTGGTGTCTTCGGGTTGATAGCTATCACGAGTTGGATAAAAACAGGGAACGTTTGAATTCAAATGTTGGTTACGGTTGAAGAGTTCATTTGGTAAGGGAATTGTTGCAGCAGATATGGCAAAAGGAAGCCAACCTAACCGCTGGTTTAGGGTCAAGTCTATCAAATAGGTGATATAATTTAAATCCAAGTCATGTTTTTTTTAACCTTAAGTTCATAACAATGACAATGTTTTCAATAATAGAAAGGTTGACTGATACTTCAATTTTCAGAAGTCCAAGCCAAAAATTGGCTTTGTCTGTCGAATGTCTTCTCACCAAAACTAAACTGTGTCTAACCCGAAATCGGCCTGCTAACTCGCAGACTCTGCATGAGGGCCGTGGGTCTTCCTACATTTCCATCTCTTGTTCATAAACTCTCCGAGGACTCAACTCAGAAAACCCGCCAGAGAAAACGGTGCAAAGAGTAAAAATAAGAAACTCATGGCACAAACAATGAGAAATAGAGTTACCTTTTTTTTTTTTTCTCTTGCTGCTGCTGCCGGGGCGGATGTAGATAGCAATTAGTGGGAAAAATAAGATTTCACATGCCAACCATTTAGAGTTTTCAAGCATCGCATCCCCCCCCCCCCCCCCCCCAAAAAAAAAAAAAAACTAAACTTTTAAAAACTAACAAAGCTGTCTCAATTAGAACAAAATTTTAATTTTAGATTCTTAATTTTAGAAAAAATAGGAAACTAATTCAGAATTAAAAAAATGTTTATTAACAAAAAAAAGAAAATTATCTATTTCAATATATAAACTATATCCATAATTGTATCAAATAAAAAATAAAATTATTTCTCTTCTCATAATTAAATTCAAAAACTACACAATATTTAAATAATAAAATATTTTGTCTGCATAAAATTTTACAATCTTCAACAATAAAGCATTTATTTACATTTCTTTCAATATATATATATATATATATATATATATATATATATATATATATATATATATATAAATATATATATATATATATATATATATATAAATATATATATATATATATATATATATATATTTATATATATATATATATATATATATATATATTTATATATATATATATATATATATATATATTTATATATATATATATATATATATATATATATAAATATATATATATATATATATATATATATATATATATATATATATATATATTAAATGGTTTGTTTGTGGGCTAAGTTTGCCCCTAACTGAAATTAAGTTCTGGATCCACACCCGACTGCTCTGCCAAGGAATTGCCATGGCAATGGGGCTCTATAGAGATGCCATGGCAATGGGGTTATTGTTGCAGGAATCAAAACATGTGGTGAAAACTGATGCTGGGGAGATGAAGGTACTGAGGAGCCTGGGTGGGAGCATCCTAGACAGGCATTTGCATATTGGTTTTATTATGATGGAGCCAAAGAGTCTCTTCATCCTTCAGTATCTTGATTCCGGCTTTAATCATCTTCGTCTGTACAGATATGCAATCTCCCTTTGTTGCATTTGAAGGATTCCCTCAATACTGCATTAATTCTTCTCTTTCAGCTATTCTTCTTGCTAGCGAATAATTAGCAATAGCTATGATGCCAATGTTTATCAGAGGTATTTGAGCCATTGCAAATTGCGCTCTAATAATGATTCTGAGGGGAAGTGGTTCGATACAAATCGTGTATCCTAATGGAACAGGGGCGCTGAACACCAAGTAGCTGAAGGCGATGTCTTCTGGGTGCCAAGATATTTCTCTTCTGTCAAATTGCAATCCTGGACCGGTCCTTTTGAGTACTATGGATTCACAACTTCAGCTTGGAAGAAAAGGCAGCAGTTCTTGGTTGGTGCAAGCTCAATACTCTGAACCCTGAGGGGCCCCAAGCTTGCAGCCACGTTTGGCACTAGAGAGGACAGGCTCATGAGCTATGTTGATGCACAACAAGAAGCTGTTATACTGCCTTCTGCACCTGCAGCGCCACCGGACTAGGCAGATTCAAAGGCCAGACCTGAGAAGGTGCCGAAAATGATCAAGAGCTTTAGTAATGAAATGACGATGGCTTATGGGTAGGAGCCAACTTGGAGAAGACTCTGGATTGTAATAGCTAGTAATTGTAGTTTCTGTTTCTGCTTTGTAGCTTCAGTTTTTTTTTTTTCTTTTCTGTTCTCTGCTATTCTAACTGTTCTTTCCTGTCTATATTCCCCGAGTTGTGAATAAAATGGACTTTCAGATAAAACTAATAGAAACATGAATATTACCATCAAATGTGAATAACTGAAAACAGTGCAAGACTGCACGTCTTGTTTATGACTGTGTAGCACTCTTGTACTGTTTGAATCATGGCGCAAGTCTCCATAACTAACAAGCTCAAGTTTGAGTCATAGAACCAACTACAACAAAAAGCATCCACCTATACCTATTACGATTTCCAAGAGAGGAAAAGGGGGCAAAAAGGAGTGCAATGCTAGAAAGAACATGGAGAGCATGTCCCGTGTAACTAATTGTACAAAATGATCAAATCAGTACCCATTTACAATCAAATTGTAGACATTCATTCCATATCCAGTCTGAATATGAGGAAAATGTGTTTGAAGTTTTCGTAGAAGCTCCAAGTGGAGCCCCCTGTCAGCTTGCTTAGCCACTTTCAATGCTGTTTGTATGACATAATTTCCAAACGGGTTATTTGTCACTTGCAGTAGGTTGTCACAATTGATAAGGTCTCTAACTGCATGTTCCATCCCTTCAGGTGATTTCAATATGCCCTCCACTACATGGCTCCCGCCCTGCTGCATTGATAATTTTGCGTAATGGCCTCTGAGATTAGTGCTCATTTTAACAGTAAAGACACTGATTTTGAGTCCTAAAACCTTCTGCACAACATAATTCCCAGAAAGGTCCTGCGAGAGGCACACGACATTCTCAGAGATCAAATCCAGGAGTTGATCTCTGTATGCTCCCCTGGCCACCTCGATGAAGTTGTTCAAAGATATACACCCTTGCTTGTGTGTTGCCAAAGGAACACAATCCATGATTGCTGCCTCATATAGAGGGGAATTCTGTTCATTGTCAAGTCGAGGCAAGCAGTAAAGGACCACGTATGATCCTCTACGATCAATCATTGCATCAAAAAAGTTCCTGGCTAGGCAATTGACCACCAAGGAAATCAAAGGCGATTGTTTGATAACACCAATTACCTCTTTCACCAACCTTGAGCCATATCTGTTGCGTGCCACACAGAGAAAGAGTCGGCCGTCTCCGGTTATCGTCTGAACTAGCTGTTGCAATTGCTGATCATTGCATGCTTCAACTATTCTTGAAAAAACCTTAGACCCATGTTCATTAATCATCAGATAAAGTATGAGGGGGATTCCGTTTAATGATACTGTGACCCTTTTTATTGCAAGTTGTGCGATCCGATTCTGTGATGTGTTTAGCATCAATGCATCTTGAATAATCCTTGAGCCAAATTCAGTCATCGCATATATAACAAAGTTATAACCTTTCTGCAAGTGATGGAAGTGTCTGAGTCTATTCAGGGCTTCCAATATTTCTGCGTTGCTCATAGCGGGGCCTGCCTGAACAGCATTACTTGAAGACACCGGTGCCGGAATGGACACTGAACTGCTGCTGCTGCCTGTCGACCCAGTTTCATCAATTGGGTTGGATGAACCGGAAGCACCAGAATCACCGCGAAACAAAGCCAAAAATCTGCTACTTTCAGTTCTACTATTGTTATTAGACCGGAGAAAGGTTACAGTGGAAGAGCTCGAGTTGGGAGATTCAGACCCATTGGGTGTCTCCATTGCCAAGACTTCAATTGCATGCAAGAAAAACAAGAACTTTGAAGACAGAATTCAATGGCAAATCCTGAAGAATCCTGGCCTTATTTAAAGACAATTCAGACGTCTCTTAGGCTTATTTACAACAATAGTAAAGGGTTGTTCTGTCCCAATCCTTGTCCTACTAGTAATCCTGGTTGGTCAAAAGATTGCACTTTTCTACTCTTTCAGGGATTGTTTTTGGCTTTTCTTTTCTTTCCACATTAGAATTGGGATTTGTGTGACCGATTGATAGGGTTTAGTAAAGGGCAAGGGGTTTTTGAGCATTATTCATCGTAAACCGACATGTCATCATGGTTTCCGTTATCTGTCACTACGTGATCCATTGACCACGTGCAGATCACGTGCCAAACTTCAGTATAAACCTAGTACTTGTCGAATTGGCCCTGTCTGCAATGGGTTCCAATAATACAGAAATTAATAAGGGAACAAAAAAAAAACAAATAAACAAACAAACAAAGAATGAAAGAAGACTCATCTGTATAGGAAGAAGGAAAAAATGGAAAAGGATGCGATAGAAGTATAATGGACTGCGAAAGCCTGGTGAAATGTTCTTGGACTCTCCACTTTAATAGATAATTTTTTATGTATGATTCTCCTATGGTTAGTATCTTTTCATACAAAAGCTGAAGTCATCACCCTAACCCCCGAGACCTTCTCTGACAAGGTATCCACCAACCCCCCCCCCCCACCTTTTTTGGGAGAAAAAACTAATCTTTAATCATCTTCTAGTCCTTTCAGTTCCTTCTGTTTAGTGTTCAAGATACTTCTCTAGCTGTAATTAGTAGTAGACTTAGATTTAACACCCCTCCTTTTAATATCATTTGTCAGAGTTTTTCTTGGGTAAAATGACATTGCATCACAGATATATAATATAAGTAGATGGTCAGTCATGCATTAGTATTTGTCCTAAATAAAGTCTCCTATTCAGAGAGAAGATAGAGAGAGAAGTACTGGTTCAGTGAGCGAGAAGGAGAGGATGGAGTTCTGGGTTCGGGCAACTCTGCTCTTGATAATCTTTTATCCTGCATTGGTGGAATTGTGCATAAGATAGTGTTTTAGAGTTCGTTTATGGGCTTTTTGATTCAAAACTGGTATATCATGGTGGGTCTTTTTTTTTTTTATAAAAAAAATGCAGTTAGATTGTTTTTGGATGTTGATCTGTATTAACCATTGCTGACTAAATTTTAACAGTTTGATTTTGAGATGCTTTGGCTTTGATGATGGAGTTTTGAAGTCAATATTCATATCTTTGCTTGTTTTTTTCAATGACTTTTCTTAAATCAAAATAATTTGAAATCCCATGTCGTGTCAATTCTAGTTATTTCCACTTTGAAACTTTGATTGATATGGGCTGCAATTACTACTGCCTTCCAAGTGGCATCAAGTTCTTTTTGTAATTTTAGATTTTACCGTTTTGACATGAGATTCTTGCAGAACTCATCAATAATTGTAATTATTTTCTTTTTCTTTTTCTTTTTTCCTTCTCTTTTTGGTGAATTTTTTATAGTTGTAATTTTTATGTACTATCCTTCATGTTAAGGAGGACACTGTATAGTTACTGAAATTTTGTGTTTCTTGGGGAAACCAAAAACCTTCAATAATGGCAAATTCTCGAGGAATTGCATCACAGTGCTCTGCATTGTTTTTGTTTTCATAGCGTTATTACAGCCATTTTTGTTCTTGTTCACTATTAAAATGGTCAGGACCGAGGATGTTGAGTCTCTTCAAGCATTTGATCTGGAAGAATCAGAAAAAGGCAGCAGCAAAAGCAGAACAAATTGATGAGAAAAATCTGTGATGGGCGGTAAAGGCCTCTCAACTATCAACGCTGATTATCCAAGGACCTTGAATCTTTCATCGAGGGAAGGCATTTTCTAATTTATATGCCTTCTCCTCTTAAAGCATTTGCTCTGCCTATGAACATTTGATGGACTAAGTGTAAAACCAGAATTGCTGGTGGAGCACCACAATGCTATGAACGTGATCTTACAAACATTGCAGCTCAGTTCCTGTCTTGTTGCAGATTTTACTGGCAATGTTCCATTTCTGTTCTTGTGCAGTAGATATTGAAACAGAAGTGATATTGCAGGCAGACTAATTTATCAGTTACAAAACTTATGCGAGGAACATCTACTGAACCTCTAACAATTGACTTATATTTGAATGCAATCATCAGAACTTAAGGTACTTTGCTAGTATTAGCCAATTTACTTTCAGATGTTACAGAATTCAATGATCTATGTAAAACGAATTTCTTGACCTTTTCATGCTCCATTACTTCCTCCAGGATCCAATGTACAATAGGGAACAGGGATTGAGCCTCTTGAGGGCAATTTATTGAGTGACCACAGGCTGGCCGATGAATCCGTGTGCTCCAGGCTGGTACAAGGTTCCAAAGATAAAACATGGTGAATCCGACTTCATCCTAATCACATCATCTCCTTGCCAGACTCCTCTGTTGATGGCCATTTTAGGAGCTGGGCTACTCCCTGGAGTTCTCCTTGCTGTAATCATCCCATGTGGTCATGTTGGTACCTAAAGCGTTTTCACATTTTAAGCCACACAGATTGAAGATTAAAGAATGTGATAAGAAGCAGAGTCATCATTTTCACCTTTCATACAAAATTGCCAAACAATTTTGGATGGCAAAATCTAATTGATGGAATTACCATTTGGCCATTCAACAACTTAATGTTGGTATGAGTTTGTGTCTGCCAAATATGATTAAATAATGGGACTAACAGCAGCATTCTTAAGGTTTTACAGTAAGTTAACCACTTACATCAGCTCAACTAATGCAACCATCAGAAGAGTTTATATCTCAGCATGGATCTGCTGGTTCATAATTCATGACTACACATTTACAAAATTTATGTAGCAGAAAAGAAACAACTAAACATCTAATGACGATTCCTACCTGACAGTTGTATGAATTGCAAAGATGAAATGACTGTCAACAAGAAAAGAAGCTGCCCTAAACTGTCATGCATGATGAACTGAAATCACTTAAATCTTCTCATGATAGGACCCCAACAAGTGTAGCAATAGTCACATACCTTAATCCATTTCTCTAACTCAAGCTTCCAAAGTCATCTTCAAGCACAGAAAAAAGCTTCTTGTAAGTGAGATCATCTACAAGTCCTCTCCCTTCCCACTCCTTCAGCAACCTCATGGCCTCTCCGAACTTTCCCTTCCTGCAAATCTCATCCAGGATTGTCTTGTATGTGATGAAATCAGCAGATGTATACTTCTCGATCATCTCCCATAAATAATCCACTGCATCCTCAACCTCCCCATTGAGAGCCAAAGCATTAACCAGCGAATTGTAGGACTTATTACTTGGAACAAATCCTTTTCCCTTCATTTCATTACATAATTCTCTCGCATTACCTGTTCGACCTTGGGCACATAACCCGTGTATCAGATAGTCATAGGAAAATGAGTTGGGCAAACAACTGTAGACCACACCCATTTGATGAAATATTCTCAATGCATCATTGACATGAAGGGAAAGCACATACCCCTTTATCATAGAATTCAAGGCAAAAATATCAGGTTCAATCCCATCATTGACCATCTGCTTAAACAAGCAACTAATGGTCTCCATATACATGTGATTTATATAAGAGTTTCTTCCTCTACTCAACATTGCCGTTAGAAGAATATTATAGGTTCTAATTGATGGCCTGCACTCTGAATTTCTAACTTTCTTCATGTGATTAAATATATTCACTGCCCTAGTCAACTTCCTAGCTTCAGTGAAAAAATAGATAATTGTGTTGTACAAGGCCTCATTACCAAGGTGACGAACAGCAAGCACTTGATTAACAACATTATCCATTTCTTCATACATTTTGGCAACACCAAGCTTCTTTATCATGACATGGTAAGTGGATGCACCATGCCTAAACCTCGGCTGCTGTGATGCCCAATTAAACAGCTCCCAACATACTAAAGGATCTTCTTCAAGTGTCAAGACATTGCACAATTCTTCATTAGTAAATCTTGGTGGGAGCTGCAAAATTGCCTGTTGCAATTTAGCTTCATCGAGGACAGGCTTACTGTTGGCCTTTCTTCTTTTACTCACTCTCCTTCTGTATGATCTAGACAATGGTCTATTCGAGTAGAAACAACACAAGAAATGACTAAAATAACCACATAAACCTGCATTATAACCAATTTTGGAACACAAAACCATCTGGGTCTGAGCCAGAACGTTTGCATAATTCAATGTCTTGCTATGGGGACTCAACTGAGAAGCAATAACAGAGTACTGGGTCGGCAAGTTCAATAAGGGAAATGCAGAAAAAGAGAAGCCTTTGGAGTGAATACAAAAACAGTGACCAAAAGGGTTTGTTGAGCACAATTGCTTGACAGAAAATGGTATAGAACCAACACGTCTCAAGCAACATCTTTCAAGAAAAAACATTTCATGAACCTAACCCAGGTTGGATTCTTCACAATTATGCAAAAGCTGAAGTCAGGAAGCGAAGAATCAAAAGGCTAATAAAAAAAAAAAACAAATCCCACCTCAAGAAGAAGTGAAAAAGTTATTGATTAAAAACAAATATGGAGGAACCGTATTGATGCGTGGAGCCTGGAAGGATTTGCTACAGAGGGCCTTCTCGGTTTGGCTCTCTCCTCGCCGAATCGGTTTCTCCCTGATTGTGTCGTAACACAATCGAAGGAGAGTGGGCTTCCTTTATTAGCTTAGGCCTTTTTTTTTTCTTTTGGGTGGTTGAAAAAATTGAGCAATTGGTTGTCATTTCTTTTATTATTATTATTTTGATTGATGAGAGGTTCATATAATAATATTAAATATTATAAAAAAATTATTAATTTAAAAAAATAAATAATTTTATTAATAAAAAATTATTCATTTTAATAAATTAAAATTTTTTATATAATAATTAATATTAATTAAAATGCATAGAAAATGTCTTTTAAATTTTATATAATTAATTTTTATATTACATAAAAAAAATCAAGAAACTCTAATTTATTTTCAAAGATGTTAATTGGCCAAGTGGGGTTGTTAAATTCCAATTAAAACACGATCAAAGTTGATTGATTTAATTGAGCACCATATTAGATGAGAGGATGCATATTATTAAGAATATTAAATTTTATATTGTTAAAATATGAAAATTTAACATAATTTATAATATTTATTAATTTTTTTTATTTATTAGTTTGAACTTTTAAGTAAATATGAAATTTTAAGAAATTATTTAATATGACATGAGAGTTTAGTTTATTTTGTTAAAATATAAAAAATGTAATATATATCAATTTCAACCTACCAAACTAAGAATTGCTCAACGGAAATGAATTTCGACTGTTTTTTTACTCTGATTCATCTACTCATTTGGCGGACACAATGCCCCCTCAATTCGAGATTTGGACGGGAAGTAAATGCACGAACGTTCAAATAATAGATAGAATTAGATATAACTAATAAAATAATATTTTAATCTTAATTTTTTTATATTATTATAAATACTATTTATATTATTTTATTAATTATATTTAATTGTATCATATCATTTTTGTACTTTACAAACTGTTTTGCAATTTGGATATTCAACTAACATCAATAATTGACCATATTAGGAAGGTAATAAGTGTTCTTAGTGTCAAGGAGTTAGAATTTTCCTTGTCTTTCTGTGTCTTGGGGCATCAATCAGAACTTGAACGAGCGACGTTGTTGGGCAGCCCTACTAAATGACCCGAAAAAAAGGTTGATAATCTGACTGCGAGAGGACACTTTTTTGTAGATTTTTTAATCTTCATGGGGCCAGTGCACTGCAATTATACATACATGCCTATATACATACATACATACATACATACATATATAGTCTTTACCATAAAGTTTATTCGAATTAATTTTCTGTGTTAAGTAAGATTAAATCTCTGAAACTATTTTAAGGGTATACAAAATTTTACTCGTAAAATTTTCTAGAGATCGAAGCCTTGTTGACTCACAACTCCCAACTTTGCAAAAATATTTTAAAGTGATCAACTTCAAGAGATTTTGGAAGGGACAAATGAAGCATTTGTTTCTCCATTTTTCAATTTAAATTTGAAACGAAAAATATGAATATTTTTAATATTTTAAATTTATAAGAAAATACAAAATTATAAAAATAAACAAAAATATTTTTGTTATATAATTAATAAATAAATATTAAGTCTAATGAATTCATGAAGTTTACAATCGTCAGTGATTTAGCAATTAATAATGGACAAAGCCTAGATTGGTAGTCCAAAACAGAACAACAACAACAACAACAACAAACAAATCAGATCATCCTAGAGTTCAAATAAAGCAAATGATATAAAAAGAGAGAGAGAGAGAGAGAGAGAGATCCCACAAGAAAAAAGATTTTCTTTTTTTTTTTAAAAAAAAAAGAAAATATTAACAAAAAAGTGTCAAGTTAAGTGGCTTTTACTGTACAAGTCAATGAAAATAGATCCTGCAGAAGAACCGATAGATCTTCTTGAATTTCATCTTCTTCCATGTTTCCGAGCTCTCTTTCGAAGTTTCTTTCGATACCCATCTCTTGATTTACACGCAAAACTTCTCTAGCTGTTGATATGAGCTTCCTCATAGCTTCTCTCCTGCGATCATGATCCGCCAACCTGCACC
The DNA here is from genome assembly GCA_021464305.1 of Kandelia obovata. NCBI lineage: Eukaryota > Viridiplantae > Streptophyta > Magnoliopsida > Malpighiales > Rhizophoraceae > Kandelia > Kandelia obovata. Next base: position 4,525,186 of record CM038487.1, read on the forward strand.
ACAAATAAAAAAGAAAGAAAAAAAAAAAATATATATATATATACACACACAATAATTGGGCCTGGAAAAATATACGAGAGAGAGAGAGAGAGAGAGAGAGAGAGAGAGAGAGAGAGAGGGAGAGGGAGATACTCCTTAGAAAGAGTGAGATGGTGGGTGATGCCAGAAACAGAAAGAGGAAGGCCATAGGTTCCACAGAGACTAAGCGTGGACTGCATTCTTTTTTTTCCCTGTTTTTTTTGCCCTTGATGATTTGCCGATACACAAGGTGCGAGAGCTAGAGCTAGAGGAATGTCAAAAAGAAAGTATTGAATTGGTCGATCTTACAAATAAATCAATAATTGGCTTTCGCCTTGGAAAGATGAACATTTAGGTTTTATTTTCTTGGTATGGTCACTATCTCTCCCTCGCCACTCTTTCGATGCATTAAATGCATAATGGGGGCAGTGAGGCAGACGCGATGGAAATCATTTCTCATTGTCACATATATCCAACTTTTTGACCATGGGAATAAGTGTTTTTTTTTATATATATAAAAAATAAATTAAAACATTAACAAATAAATTTTGTGAAAAAAATGAGAAGTTTAAATTTTGGCGAATATCAATAATAGACCAAAGTAAATGACATTGTAGTGAATTTTGACATCACATTTTATCTAAAATTTTAGAATAAAGTTTTTATACTACTGTTGTTAGTAAGCTTGGACCCATTGTATGGTTAGAGCATTTTCTTGACTTGAAATATAAGAACAAGCAATATTTATTGGGAACAATGCTTCCTTGGTGGCTACCATGATCCCTCGGCGCCCACAGTCTGGATTCTCGAATGCTGAAAATCCCCAGAAGGTTTTTAATGCATAAGGCTGTGAAAATTGTCAAACCTTTTCCCCTGATTTTAGCTATCTGCAGGTTTAAAATTTGTTAGCATGTCAAATGACAATTTAAAGAGATATTACTGCTTTGGTTCAGAAAATTCTTGGCCAGTTGATCTAGTAAAATGAACTCAACTGCGTGATTGAAGCCAAACAATAATTTTTCTCTGATGCAGGTGTTCTTTAAAATCACATGCATATTTAACACATAAGCGAGCTCGAAGATGCGCAAAAGTAAACAAACCATCACTGAGACCATCCTCGACGGCTAATCTCCACTCCCATGTCGAAGCAAGTGACCATTAGAAAGAACGCCATTCAAAAAGATTGCAAAAAAAAAAAAAACTCATAATGATTTTCATAGCATCCAAGAAAATTTCAAGGAATGGCTTAATTGCATGCATTATTTTTATTTTTTTAAAAAAAGAACTTAACATTACAAGAAAACATATTGTGAGGGGGATCGTCTACTTACAAGTAATAAAAGATATTACAAAAAAACTTAACTCCCACAGAATGAGTAAATAATTTTTGTCCCATACCATCGATGAGCTAATTGAAACCTAAGTTTAGTAGCTGTAGCCAAAACTAAAACATGTGTGCATCGCTTTTTCGATCTCAAATGCACCTGACAAACACAGTTTAAATCCTACTAACCATAAAACCACGACAAGATAATGCAAAACAATCGTAAAGGCCAGAAAACAATCAGTTGCCTTTTCCAGAAAATCACTGAAGAAGAGTCATAGATAGAAGAGAAGAAATCAAACTTGAAGCTTGTTAACAGCATATCTATGGCGGTGGAGAAGCACCCGAATGCATTTCTCCAGTAATCTAACACCATCTTCAAAGCTCAAGTTCTCATGCCACTCGTCACAAAGAATAGGCCATGTCAGGTGATTACCAAAACCAGTAGCCACACGAATGTCTTCAAAATTAACGCCTACCCTTGTAACCTGGGAGGTCCATAATGAATGCAATTCAATGTCAATAAACTGTGCATCAGTTTTTTCACCTCCCCAACAAGTGTTCAAGCACAGAAACATCTAGTTGAGCATCAACAAAATTCAGGAATGCCATGCCTAGATACATATATATATATATATATATATTTATTATTATTTTTAATTTTTCGTTTTTCACTCCACCTAAAACAGGTGAATTCCGTAATGGGTTGAACCTGTTCTGCCTATTGTACGTAGACACGAGTCAAGTAATCATGCACTTCCTTAGGTCCCAAAGAGTTGTCATCATCCCACGTGTTGTCATACAAACTACAGAGCATATCAAGGCATATAAATCAGCAATTAATTGAAAGTTTCAAATAAACCAATCGAATCCCAGCCTGTAAATTTCCACATTAAAGAACAAGAAACAAACAACAGCAGATCCTCCGACATACCAGCTCCCCTTACCCAAAAAAAAAAATATTTCCGTGCAGTCCTGTAGCTATTCATACTTCAATAAGCACGGTAAAATATTTTAATTTTAAACATCAACGTGATTAATAAATTTTATATTTAAATTAATAAAAAAATTTATAATCAAAAAAATTTATAAATTTAAAATAAAATATAAAGAGGTGTTTTATAAGTGCATCGGTCAGTTGAATCCTAGTCAGACACCGACAACATCTATCTTACGTTAGGAATTTTCTCCGCTGTTTCTCGTAAAAAAAAAAAAAAACAAGAAGAAGAAGAAGAAAACTCGTGGGTGGGACCCCCCAATCTCTCCAGAAAGCACCAAAGTCACACGCCACAGTTTCAGCGTTACCATGTGTGCGCATACATCGTAACTCTCAATAGACGTTCCACTTCGTTCTGCACAGATCGAACGGCTGAACAAGGATCAAGTCAACCACTAGTTGACCAATTTACCACCCTTACGCACCAAATCCACTAGAGTGGCGTCTGACTGAACAGCAGCACCGCACATTATCACACACCCGCGAAAAGTACCGAAGCAGAACCCGGACGTACCCGTTCCAAAAAAACCAGATTTCATAATCGCCCATACGTCCGGTACTTTTTTGGATGGATAATAGCTTCGACTCGGTCTCTCTCTGAGATCAATATAAAAAAAGATGGGAAAAGAAGAAAAAGTAGGAAACGGTGCTTAAAAATCGCTAAAATTCTATTGAAGCATGTAATTAATTCCTCCTAATCGTTTATATTTTTCTTTTGAATTTTTCAGTTTTTTTTTTGTCTCGCTCCGTCGATTTCCTCAATTATCTAGACTCATTTTTTCCTTTTATTTTAATTTTATTTAGATGTGTTTTTTATTGGTTGGTTAATTACAAGATCGTCTGCTGTTCGGATACTTTGCGGTTTGGTTTGTTATTTGAGCAATCGGTGATGGTTTGATCGCTATTTGGTTGCTAATCATCGGTTTTCAAGTTGTGGAGGGCGAAAATGGATTCGGTGGTAGCTAGTTGTAAGGTATTTTACTTGCCACTTGTGTTTTGTGCTACTTTTATTGTCAAAATTTCTATGTTATTTGTGGTCTATATATGTGTGTGTGTGTTTTTGTCAGTTTTGGTTTTTGTGTGTGCGTGTGTGTTCCAAATGGATGCTGATTTTCTGCTACGTGATGAGTTATCAGAGTAGCCCAGGCAGTTTATAGCACGGGGTGGAGTTTAATTAGCCCAAGCATGAGCAGTATTATTACATGCGGTAGTGTTAATATCATTAAGATCATTGGCTATTGGAGATTGCTAAGTTGTTGGAGCATAAATGGATGACATTGTATTGCTAATGATCTTTGGTTTCTAAATAGCTCGCTGGAAAATGGGGATATGGGAATGTTGGAAAGATGTTGATATAAGTCTGGACTTGTAGCTAAATAAATAAAATGATGATTGGTTATTTGTGTTTTTTTAGTGTACGTGCTTGCACAATGCTCAGATTTGGGCTTGTGGCATATGTGTTTTGCATGCTTCTCTTTTTTATTGGTTGCAAAGGGAGTTCAGATTGAGACGTACTGACAATTTTCTTGTAGGATAAATTGGCATATTTTCGAATAAAAGAGCTTAAGGATGTCCTAACTGAGTTAGGTCTTTCAAAGCAAGGGAAAAAGCAGGTTAGATACTGAAATATTCTTATTTTAGTTCTTGACTTTCATTCTTTTTTTAAGGCTGGGATGATGTTGCCTAAACTTTGAGCCTTGGGTCAATTTCAATTGGTGCCAGTTGCTCATCCCCTTTTATTGGATCATTTTATAGGCCATCTTTTAGCTAATATTATGTTGAGTGGAGCTTATGGGGAAAAATCTAAGAGCAATCCTGCCCTTTTATATTTATTTTATTAAGTTCATGAGCTTAGTGAAGGTCATAACATATGGCCACTTGTATTTCAACATCATTTTCTTTTTTGGAGGTTGCGTGGGGGGGTGAGTCCTTTTTTTCTGTACATTATGTAATCATATTCAGTCCATTTCTTTTAATGACTTTGCATGATTATTTTTTATTTATATATATATATTTTTTTTGTGATTTAAAATATGCAGGACCTTGTTGACCGGATTCTAGCTATTCTCTCTGATGAACAAGGTAATGCTTTTCATTGCTTTTTGCCTCTCCATACTGGAACTGTTTTTGTGTTTATTTCTATCTTTCTCATTGTTCTCTCGCAAAAATGGTGAATCCAAGAACCCTGAGTATTTTCCAGATATTTTCTTTGTTGGATATAAGTTTTATCTTTTAATAATTTTCTCCATTTTAGGTGTGATGTTATATGCATCCAAGGTAGAAACTTGTGAAGTTGATTATGTATTCAAGGAACAAACATGTTTTTGTACATTTCTGTGTGTTTTGATATTATACAAGTTGCCAACTTTGTGATATGTCATATAATTATATGTTATTCCTTGCTCATAGACACCATAGGAGTTGAGGTTTTGGGATTCAATATTTCAAAAATAGCATGGTTGGACTGCATAGTACTCATAGCTCTTCAAACTCTGGTTTCATTGGGTGTATTTTTGTGATGATTGCAACTTATAATTTTGGAGTTGGAAAATTTTGATATCATGAATTTTTGGCTGATTGTAGGGAAGTGTTTCTGATTCGTCATCTCTGCATGTGCACTTATAATGGAAAATGAATTGTGGTATAATAGTATTCTTTTAACTACATCTCTAGTCAGACTTTAGGGGGATGTTCCTGGATCCCCACTTTTGCATGCATAGACATTCTTGAGAGGTTTTTGGCTTGTTACCATATGTGGGATTGACGGTTGGGAGGGGGGATGGGCATTGCCTCTCATTCTTATTTCTGGTTTTTGAAAATCACTTCTCATGGATTTTCTGTTCTTAAAGTAATTTTCCTTCTAGGGACTTGATTTTAGTAGCTTCTTGCTTGTAGTTTTTAAGTGGTTCACTATATTTTGCAGTTTCAAGGACGTGGCCAAAAAGGGGTGCTGTTGGAAAGGAAGATGTGGCAAAATTAGTTGATGATACTTACAGGTCTAGGACTAATCATATCTCCACTACTTTGTTTCTGGTTTTGGCCTTATTTTTCCCTTTTTAGCAAAACATTGGTGGATATTTTTCATTTTCAAAACCCTTTATCCACTTGTCCTTTTTTTCAAAAATACTGAGTATTGTCGTGTAGCCACTGATTGACATATGTTCTATTCTCATCTCCAGGAAAATGCAGGTTTCTGGAGCCACTGATTTAGCAACAAAGGGACAGGATGTTCTGGATATTGGTAATGTGAAAATTAAAGGAGAAGTGGAGGATTCCTTTCATTCTGATACAAAAATTCGTTGTCCCTGTGGAAACTCATTGGAGACGGAATCCATGATTAAGGTTGTTGTAGATACCTTAACTAGTTATATATATATATATGCTCACATTTCATTTTATGCCACATCACAAAGAAGTTGCTTGACTTCTGGAGCATCTACTACCCTGTATAAGTTTTCTCTATGGTTCAGTTAAGTCTGCTCCTTAAGTGCCTGATAGTGATATTTTGTGTATATCAAATTATTGTAAATTCTTTTCTTCTTTTCTTGGTGCAGCTGCAAGGCTATAGTGTCTTAAATTGGTCTTCCCTCTTCTCATGTTAAGTCTGTGCCTTAGTGGTTCTTGTTACTCCATGATTTCTCTCCATTTCGAAGTAATTTTGGTAGCTGTTAGTCCATGAAACATTGAAATCTGAGATTGACAGGCAGCTTGTTCTTGATGTTGCTTGACAAGAGTCTGACGTGATAGGTTGATGAGCGTGCAGTTTTTGCACTTAATAGATTACATTTCTGACAATACAATTAGCATCAGAGATGCTGTTTACACGAAGTGTAATAATGATTTTTGAATTGTGCTGATCTTTAATTTTTGCTCATCTTTTTACATTTATGATTAAGATTCAATTAAAAGAGAACACATTATATCCTGCAGTCATATTGTGGAAAACTAGATCTGCACAGGTTGTGTGTATTTTTGAGAGAAATGCTAGTCATTCATTTAATTTATTCATATTTTAGACCAGAAGTTACATACTGCTTAAGCTTTGCTATTCCTCTTTTTTCTTTTTTTTATTGGATATGCTGCTCATTCTGTTTTCCTTCTTTAATGGCAGTGTGTGGATCCCAGATGCCAGGTATGGCAACATTTTGGTTGTGTCTTCATTCCAGAAAAATTTGTGGAAGATGATTCTCAACGTCCTGACTTGTTTTATTGTGAGATTTGTCGTCTCAGCCGTGCTGACCCGTGCGTACTGTTCATTCCATCTTCCTTCCTCTTCTTATTACTATGTAACTTTTCAGTGTTTTTTTCATTTTTTTTTTTGCTGTTTTTTTATGGCCATTATAATAGTTTTACACATCCAAGTGTGGGTGGTGTATGAGCTTCAAAATTTTCTATCTGTTAGTCTACATGGCAATTAAATGTTTCATAAATTTAATTTCTTTATGCCACACATGCCGGTGAATCACAAACATTTTTGGTCTGCTATACTCTTAGCCAGCTTCTCTTGGTGCTGATGTTTTTCAAGCTTATATCAATTGTTCTAAATTCAAATATAGGGTTGTGTACATGTGTTTGAAGCAATATTTTACTTTAACATGCACGGGTATTGTCTGGTTGAGGGTGAGTGAGGAACTGATTGTTAACACACTGAATAGGATGTTATGGCCATTATCTGGAGTAGCAAACCAATCTCCTGTTCTCAGCTGATTGATGAAGTTGGCTTGCACACGTTGCCTAAAAATCTTTTGATGAATTTAAATGTTGGTTGGAAGCCTTGAAGGATGGTACTTTCTTTTCCACCACACTTTTGGAGTGACACCTTGAATAATAGTTTTGTTGAATCCCTCCAACCTGTCCTGTCCTTGGAAAGTGCATGGGTGGGCATTCTCCTAAAAAATAGAAAAGTATGTTCTGGTTATTGTCCTGTCAGAACACAATTCATTGAATTCTTTTCATTGCGCACACACACGCACATGCACATGTATGTATGCATATATATAATATTCCTTTGAATCCACTCTCTAATGTGGTTTCTCTGTGTGTAGTTTCTGGGTTTCAGTTGCACATCCTTTGTATCCAGTGAAGTTGGCCACTACCAACATCCCAACTGATGGGTGAGTGCTTCATATATGTGGTCCAAGCGCCAGTGTTGTCTACGTTTTGAAGCTTATAATTATTTTCTCTTATTTTCTGAATATGTGTTGGAATTTACAATTTGTGCTAACAAATGATTGCCCATGAAGTTGGTTTTTGGAGGAACAATACTCAGGATATCTATTAGCTTTTCTTAAATTTGAAATTTACATATCATTGTTAAACATTAAAATTATCTCATAGCTGTAGGCCTTTGTTATAACACTGAATGAGGCTGGATCTAACTCATGTTCCTAAACATGATAAGGTGGTAACAATTTCTTGAGCAGTGTCATGATTTCTCAGATAAATAAGTGAGCCTGGGATTTGTTTTCTTGTTTTGTAGAAGAGGGGGGGGGGAGAAAAATTGGCATACATTTTGCATGATAAGGGTGCTTAACCTGAATGTAGCATTATGTTTGTTTCTTTTGTTCTTATTTACCCATTATCTGTTTGGTCTAAGAAGTTCCTTTAGCTTTATAGCTTGCCTAATTTGTATGCAGCTTAAATTGCTGCTTTTTAATTAAGTATAGTTGTTTTGGCATTTTCCAGTTCTAATCCAGTACAGAGTATGGAGAAGACATTCCAACTCACGAGGGCAGACAAAGACTACTTGGCAAAACAAGATCATGATGTCCAGGTTGGTTAGCCCATGAGAATTGGCATTTTCTATCAAATTAAAAATGCTGCTAATTATAGCCTTTTTATGATGCTATTACCATTCAGGCTTGGTGCATGCTTTTGAATGACAAGGTTCCGTTTAGGATGCAATGGCCACAATATACAGACTTGCAGTTCAATGGTATGGTCATTGGGATTTTGTCCTCAGTTGATCTGTTTTCATCTCTCTATTCCTTAATTTGGAATTTGTAGTGTCTGAAGTCATTTTCGCTTCATTCTTCTAGCTCTTTTCACATGATAAAAAATATTCATGTAATAAGCACTTTTTGCATAAGAACGTATAATGAAGATAGGCCTTGGTAGTGTGAAATGTGTTTGAAATTTCTTACAACAGATTTTGCACTTCATGTTGATTAGTTAATACGTGCAGCTATTGCTGCAAAACGAAACTGCTTTTGAAAATTAGGTATAATGTATTAAATAAGTATATTAAATATGATCCCTTATGTTTTTATTTATTTATTTCAAATGCTGTTATTTTTATGAATCAATTTTACAAAAATCAATATGAACACAAAGGTTTATTTTTTGTAAAATATTTTCCTTTTTGTTTTCAATAATGTCGTTCTTTTTACACACAATAATGTTAGTTCTTTTTATGTTATTCTTGAATTTACATTTCAAAACAATCAATGACATCCATTGAAAAATTTAAAAATCAGATTGAAAAAAGATTATGTTGGAAATTTACTGTAAAAATAATATGCTATTTCTTGTTAAAAAGGTAAATAATAGATATAAACTATGCAAAGAGTGGTCTGGTGGAAATTTACTGTAAAAATTATTATACTGTTTTCTTATAAAAAGGCAAGTAATAGATATAAACTATGCAAAGATTGGTATGTGTAAACTGTCAACATAAAATAGTAGTAAATATATGCCAACCAAAATCTAGTATTTGCTAGCTTCTATGGGGGAAAAAGATTTTAAATGAGAACTAAAACAATGTTTTTTGTTTGACTAAAGGACAAAAGGTTTTAAATAAGCTAGAATTTTGATATTAAAAAGATAAATTTTGAAATAAAAATAAAGAAATGGGAGGCATGAAACAGTTTTCAAAAAACAAAACAGATTTTGTGGAAAAAAAAAAGAAGAAATCAAATAGATTATGATTAAAAAGTAGTCAAGGAAATGGCAATTTTTTGGAAAACAAAAATGGCAAAAGCAACAAAAAGGAAAAGCTGATTGGCATAAGGGTACATGTGTTGGGTTGACATGGTTGTAATGAAATTGAAAGGTGTTCAAAAGTGGGAAGGCATTAGACAGGCAGAAATTAGAACAAAAAGGTAGGGTGAATAGGCCTAAAAACTGTAGTTTGTGCCCACTGCAGTGTGCAGAAGTTAGCTGCTTTACTCTATATATATTGGTTATTTTTCTTTTCCTCCAGGTGCTCCTGTTCGTGCTATTAATAGACCGGGCTCACAACTATTAGGGGCTAATGGTCGAGATGATGGTCCAATTGTGAGTCTTTATGCCTTTTTATTTTATTTTATTTTCAGATATTAGCTCAATTGTGCTGTTTAATAGAGACCCTTAATTATTAAGAATGATGCAATCAGGCCCTTTACTTTATTTGTAATTTGGCCTTTATAAGCTTTGGTGCATTTAAGTCATAATTGCTTACACTTTACTTGTAATTCCAATTTGTTAGGAAATGGCAAGGTCTTTGGCACAACAAATAGTTTGTCATTTTTTTGTTTACTATTCAAGCCTTTGGCAGAAACCCATAAAACAGTTTAAAATCATGATGTGGACACCAAGGTTGCGTTTCTGTTGTTCCCAGATTACCTTGTCAGCAATTTAGACTTGTAACAGATGTAATAGATAAAGGGCATAGTTACACATTGAAACAGGAAAGTTCTAAATGTATATTTTTGCATAGTTTAGGGGTTTTGTGGCATTTTTACTGTGTTTTATCTCTTTTATGTTTGAAACACGTTGTCCATTTGCTTATTGTTTCTCAATCAACGTCTTAGTTTTATGTATACGTACCAATCATTGTGTTGCTTGTATATATATAGCTGTCAAAATTTGACATAAGGGTTTATTTGAATTTTGATTCTTTTTTCTTGTTTCTTAGTTTACTTCTCTTTTGCTAGATTACGGATTTAACAAGAGATGGAACCAACAAGATCTCATTAACAGGATGTGATGGTCGCATATTCTGTTTAGGAGTTAGAATTGTAATGAGGCGAACTGTTCAACAGGTAACCATGCCACATGTTTAAATTAAGAAAATGATGAATCAATTTGAGCTTGATTTATACTTTGGTTTTTCTACTTCTGCCTATCTGGAATGAGATGTAACTATCTGAGATGCTTTTTCATTACAATTCTTGGAGATTAGATAAGATTGATGGACTTTGAAAATGTCAAAATGATAGGCCTTTTATGTACATGCTCAATTTAGTTCTGGCATTTTGATGCATCATAAAGCTTAATCAAATCAGTGTTTAATTTTGATATAAGCTATCAAAGATCATCTTTGACCTTTTCTTTTCTCATGTACTGTTTAGGTGTTTATATCTCAATTTTAATTACCATTGTTTTAATGCTGCATATGCCTTAAGTTGATATTTTACTGTGCTCCAGCTTATCCTGTACTCAGTTGTGCATCAACATTGCTGCTTAAAGTAGTTTTGTAATATTTTTTTTTTAGATACTCAACCTAATTCCTAAGGAGTCTGATGGTGAGCGCTTTGAAGATGCACTCACCCGTGTTTGTCGTTGTGTTGGTGGTGGAAATGCAACCGACAATGCTGACAGTGACAGCGACTTGGAAGTTGTTGCAGATTCTTTTACTGTCAATCTACGTTGTCCTGTAAGCGACTTAAATCAATTGGATTGGAAGTCCAGTCTTCAATATATTTATGTGTGTTATATGCAGAGCAAATCTTACATAAGAACTATGTGAGGATTCCTGCCTAGTGATACTGTGGTTAGAAACAATAATGTAGGTGTTACTGAAGTATCAGAAAGTCTCATAGTCCCCTACGCCCAAACAGATATTTCCTTGATGGCCTTGCGCCATGGAATGGGTGCAAACAAGCACATGCATTCAGAAGCATAAGGACTATGTTGAATGTTTGAAATGAGTGGAAGACTGAAGAAGATAACCTAGTTTTTGAAATGATTAATAGGTGGATAAAGATTAGGAGAAAGGATGAACATATTCCAATAGATATCTAGGTGGTTTTCATTGGGAGGCTGTTTATGATATTGGTATTTGGCAATTGATTGTTAATTCTAAGCATCGAGTGCTAATTCTAGTTTGATTCCCATTGTAATTTCTTTTTGTTCCCTGTCCCACATTGTCTTATTTCAGTACTTCAGTAACTTCCCTTTTAGTCTACGTGTTCCTTTTTTTTGCCCTATTTCTTCAATGCAATGGCCGTGGTCATGGGGAATTCTGTTAGGCAGCAAACTGTCTTATTTATACTATTATTGAAACAAAGAAATCACTAATTAATAATAATGTGTCTCCTAATCTGATGTCCTTTTGAGTCTCGTTACATTATTGCCTGTGCTGATTAAGGTTTGAGTAGCGATTCTTTACCACTTAGTCCACTATTGTTAAAAGCACTCGCCTAGGCGCTAAGGCGAAGTGTTGAAGGGGGCCAGTGCTTCTTGATCCTTAGGCAAAGCATCTTCAAAGAGGCACTCGCTTTTAGTGCTGAAGTGTGAGGTGAGAAGCAAGCTAGGTGATTGCTTCTATGTTTTCTTTCATCGATTTCAATTATTGATAGGAAAATGTACTGTTTTATCCTTAATATGTCAATTGTTTGTTTACTTATTACCTAGGGCAATGAAGGCAATTAATTACATTTGGATAAACCTCACTTGTTAAATGGATAAGGACAGATAAAACTTCTTCTGTTTCGCAATAGCAATTATTCTCTTCAAGTAGATATACTCTTGAAAGTTTTTCCATATCATACATTATGGTTTTCTTCCAAACTTTGATACTATATTTGTTGATTTTTTAAGACAAATTTGATATTATTATTAATTATTTATTATTATTATGCGTATATGTTATTATGCGCAAGAATGTTTTTTAGGTATTTAAATACTTAGAAACTGAAATTTTCAAAATTGAAGAAATTTAGTTGTACATTATTCAATAAAATTAAAAATAACTAGATGTTTCAATTCAAAATTTGATAATTACAAGTAATAATACACCAAATAGTATCCTTGTTATTTAAGCTCATAGATTACATGCCTTAAGTAGACATTTTATGTTCTATTTAGGTCTTGTTTACATATTTTTTCTTGACAATTTATCATTACTTTTAGATGTGCACCTCCCTCCGCTTGGGCCCACCTACACTTTGCATCTTTTGTGTAGGCTCTAAGAGCTTTTAATGCTTCAAAGTGCCTAGTGTTTTTGAAAACACTGAATTAGTCCGAATCAGTCATTAGTTTCTGAATGAAAAGCAGTTTAATTCTTCAAACTGTTGACTGTTTTACTGCCTTAATACCGTATTTGATGGGAATATGTTTCCACATCAATTAATTTGTTTGTAGTTCTCATTTTATAGGATTTGTGCAGTTACCTAGTAATTGGGAACCAACTTGATTTTTGTTCCAGTTACATTTTTCTGAATTTGATCTCTGCTGTTTTCTTTCAAAGTTATTTTTTCTTGTTTCTTTCTATGCACAGATGAGTGGTTCAAGAATGAAGGTTGCTGGAAGATTTAAATCTTGCGCTCACATGGGCTGCTTTGACCTTGAAGTTTTTGTGGAGTTGAACCAGCGTTCTAGGAAGGCAAGTACATGATCATTACTTACTCTCTCTCTCTCTCTCATGTGATTTTTGGCCTATAATAGTTTTTTTTTTTTTTTTTTTTGTATCTCTGAGCCACTTTAAACTCTATGCAGTGGCAATGTCCCATTTGTCTCAAGAACTACTCACTGGAATATTTAATCATAGATCCCTATTTCAATCGCATTACATCTAAGGTAGGATCTTAAATGAATCAATTGTTTATGTTATGTGTTCTGGGACAGCATCACTTCCCAATTTTGCTTGAGATTTTGATTTTAAGTGAATCTGTTATTTACTTCATGGAACTGCAGATGCGGCATTGTGGTGAGGATGTAACAGAACTTGAGTTGAAGTCTGATGGTTCTTGGCGTGTGAAAACCAAAAGTGAAGCTGAACATAGGGATGTTGGAGAAGTTGCGCAGTGGCATTATCCTGACGGTACACTTTGTGCCCCAAATGGTGGGAAACCTAAGTCAAATGTGGAAATGGCAACTCAAATGAAGCGAGAGGGTATTTCAGAAGGGCAAACTGGTAGTTGTTTGAAACTTGGAATCAGGAAGAATCACAATGGCTTTTGGGAATTTAGCAGACCTGAGGATATGAATACCTCTTCTTCTGGTAATAGATTTCAGGAAAAGTTTGAAAATCATGACCAGAATGTTATCCCTATGAGTAGCAGTGCCACTGTTAGTGGCCGGGATGGTGAAGATCCAAGTGTAAATCAGGATGTTGGTGGGAATTTTGATTTTATGAACAATGGCATTGAGCATGATTCATTGTCGTTAAATGTTGATTCAAAGTATGGGTTTGCTGAGGGGAATGTGTCTGCACCACTAGGTGATGCTGAAGTTATTATTCTTAGTGATTCAGATGATGATAATGATATGCTAATGTCTTCTGGAAATGCCTATGAGAATAATCAAACTGATGAAGGTGGTGGTGCTTTTTCAGTGCTGCCTGGAAATGCAGATCCCTATCCCGAAGATCCTACTATGGGGACTGGAAATTTGCTTTTTAATGCTAATGATGAGGAATTTATGCCACCCTGGCCATTAGCGCCTGGAACTCAAGGACTTCCAGGGTTCCAGTTATTTAGTCCAGATGTCTCAGATCCCTTGGTTGGTTTACATCATGGTTCTGTTAACTGTCCCTCCACATCAATGAATGGCTATCCATTGCCTCCAGAGACTGTCATGAGACCCGCTGATTTTGTCACTGATCCTTCTGTTGGTAGATCTGACACTGACATGAATGATGGCTTGGTTGATAATCCCTTGGCATTTGGTGGAGAAGATCCTTCTCTCCAAATATTTCTTCCAACTAGGCCTTCAGATGCATCAGCAGAGTCTGATATGAGAGGTCAAGTTGATGTGTCTAATGGTGTCCGTACAGATGACTGGATCTCCCTTAGGCTTGGTGGTGGTTTGAATAGCAGTCATGGGGAGTCACTTCATGCAAGTGGATTGAATTCAAGGGAACGGATGCCATCCATAGAAGGTGCCATGGATTCCTTGGCTGACACTGGTTCGTTCCTTTTTTCCTAAGGCCATGTAATTAGTCTTAAAAAGTAAGACCCATGTTTCTCCATGTGGAGGTTTTCTCATTATTTTTCTTCAAATTGTGTTACAAGATAATTGTTAAGCTTTTTATCCTCGTAACCGTTGCATCAATCATTCTTGCTTTGTTGCTCACTTCCATTTTTTTATTTTTATGCCTTGTTCAAGTTCAATCACTGATTATTCCTACTTCTGCAGCTTCTTTACTTCTTGATATGAATAATGGTAGATCTGAGAAGGCAAGTCAGCAAAGATCTGATAGTCCTTTCTCTTTTCCTCGCCAAAAACGTTCTGTAAGACCACGTTTGTATCTCTCTATTGATTCAGAGTCAAGTAGAGAAGAGCCTTGTTGAGATTATCCCATTGGTTTCGTTTGAATTTTTCCTGGGAACAGAAGACGAAGGGGTCTTCTGGTGACACTGAAGTTCATATTCTGTATTTAGAAGGTGAAGAAAATTGACATTTTGCACTTCATGACACCTGGGTGTCGAATGTAGTGGAGGCATTTGCAAAGGAAGGAGTTATCAGTGGAATCATCCTCTCAAAAGATCTTGTTGACAGCTGCAAAATATTTTCCTGCAGCCTTGCATATCTCATTTCAATTTCTGTCGGGGTCATCACAGGCACTTTTTCTCCATTCCAATTTTCAAGAAAAATCTATTGCAGTGCTGGTCAACTTGTACACTAAACAGTCAGTTGATCTGATCGGAAGGATTGGGTTGATCCATTGTTTAAGCCTTTGGATGTAATGGGGAAGCCCCCATTTCTGAAGCACAAAATATGCATCCTTTATTCTCTGATTTATTTACGAGAGCAAAATAGCCTGTACATGTTACTCGGATTCAGCTTTTTTATAGAAGGGATAGAATTTTCCCAATGCAAACGGTGCATGGTTTGTAGACTTTGGGTTTCATTCCCTCACACAATTCTTGCGGTTTTGTGATGTCATTGACTGAATGCCTGATGTTTTCTGTAGATTTACCCTTTTGAGTTGGCCTGGCAGGGCACATACTGACGCCAGTAAGGCAGGGAATTTAATGAACCAGACGGTGCAGTTGCCACCGATTCTCTAGCCTACTAGATGTTAGAGAAATGGTGCATGGGTTGTGGCTAAATTCTGCCTTGTATGGTCTCTGTTACTTGGTGGCCTGCTCGCCCCATGTATTCTAATAGCTTGCAACTTTTACGGAGTTCCATGTTAGCCTTGGTAGTCGTAAGGCGGGCCATTTGGCAAGCTGTACAGACCTCAAGTCTCTCCTGTATTACTGGTTTAACAGCTACTCACGGGAGTGATTTTGGTCTAAGAAAAGCTTTGACAGATGCAATATTTAACCAATGACAGTTATCGTTAAATTGACCTGTGTCTTACCGTATTCATTAGCTTACTTACAGGTTACTTATGCGGTAATTCAGAGGAGCAAGGGATGAGCAAGCATTTCGCCTTAAACCACTTCTTAATGACACATTGAACAATTAAATCATCTCAGATAATTCGAAAGTTAAACATACGTTATTCCTATCCATAGAAAAAAAACAAACATCCATGCTTCGTCCTTCCCCAAATTGAAACTAACATTAAAATTAATAGTAGAAAGAAACCTAGAACCCTGAAAATAGGAAAAACCAGTCAGGTTGGTTATACACAGGTCCATGTAATGAAGTTTTAAACAAAAAAATAGAAAAGAAAAATTCGTTCTCTTTCCATTGTAAGTGGCCTATAGAGTACAACATCAATCAACCCCAATCAGGCAAGTAAACTTTAAGTAGTATTATGAATATGGCAACTCGGTCATTTTGATTATGAGGACCTGAAGCTTTCACACCGTGGGCAGTTGTGCAAGCTCTCATGAATATAAATGTCACAGTCGAGGCAGAAGGGCTGCTTGCATTTCGGACATTCAACATAGAGAAAATGGAAGAAAATAAGTAAACAAAAAAAATTTCACTAGAAGCCCAAGGGAGAAAATGGAAGAAGAGGTTAATGGTATTAATTTCTAGTATCCACATGTGTCATTGCGAGTCATCTGTCCATTCTACGTAGCAAAACAGTAAAGCATGTGCTAGCATAGCTTGCTGGGATTAAGAAGGCTTTGCTGGCAGCCAAAACAAGTTTTCTGCAATCTACAATGTGGTTCAAATTCGTGTGATGGAGGCACCTCATCAAATGGTGTTATTGGAAAGAGATGGTGATATGACCATGCCAAATGGGGTGAGGAGACAAGTTTCAAGCCACAAACACGACATTCAGTAGGAAGATCACATATTCGTGCTTTGCATCTTGGACAAATGTAACCCTCTCCAATTTTAGCTTCTTCATGACAAGAACAGATTGAGATAGAAACCTCTGCTGCCCTTTGTGGGAAACCCATCTTGATCAAGTTAGCAACTGCAACTTCTGCTATTGCTGGAGGTGGTGGTGCGTGCTCCAGTATTAACTCTTTAAAGTGGGCCTGAAAAGAAGAAATAAACAGAATGCACCGTTTACCTGTGGCTCCAACTAAGGAAGAGGAATGAAAGAAGGCACAAGATTTACACAACAAAATATAGAACATCAACCAAAAAGCTGAAGGAGGCAGGAGGAGAGAGATTTACAATATCGTAGTACAAAACATATTTCAAGAAAAACTTTCAGGCTTCCAAGGTTTTGTAAAAATTTCTACTCTCTTAAACTTCTGTATGACTTGGATAATTGTCGAAATCAACAACTGTATCTTGCTTCCTCTCCTTTTCGTAATTACCCTTCTTGTATTTGTAGTAATGAGAACTACGAGATGACAGAATTTCATCACATTCTTAGAAAACTAAAATAATTTGTTTTTAACTCCTTGGAGTATTCAAAGACTCATTACTAACAGAACTCACCTCATCTAATGCAACAGAATATAATCCCCCAGTTTCTTGGCAGAGATGCTTGCATATAAACATTTCAGCTGAGAGCCCAATAACTGAGCACCTTATCTTTGACTTCTTGCATTTCTGGATGGTCTCCATTACATCTCCTGGATCACATGTACTTAGAGCTGAATATAAGATCAGAACTTCTCGGTGACCATAAGATGTAATTTGATCAAGATACCCCTGAACAAGCTCTAAGGCATTCTGTAGTGAGGCATCACCTGAGCATTCCAACTTTCCCATCAAAGGCTTACTATGGGATTTGGGACTCCCACCAAGTTCTGTCAAGGAATGAGCAACTCCATCTTTTATAGTCACCAGACCAATTTGACTTAGTGGATTCTGCTAAAAGAACTCCCTAATAAAAGCTGCCGCTTGTTTTGCAATCATAACCATTCTGCTTGGTCGATAATCCATCTCTGCTGCTGCCTACATACATTGGTACAAACTGTGAGAAAAAGAGGGAGAGTGTGTATGAATAAATAAAACAACCAAAAAACTCCAGATAGAAGAAATTCTGGCTGTAGATGTTTCTAACACCTTGGCCAATATTCTTATAGTTATTGGCTTCAACAACTCAAACATCCGAGTAATAAAACTGATGCTTAGATGCAAATTTTAAAAGAAAACACCTGGTTCAAATTAAATAATTTGACTTCAATTTTGATTTCTTACCAAACCCTTCCGGGTTCGTCTCAGAATCCTTAATCTTAGTGTCTGTTCTGTCGAATCCACTTACTAGGACAGGAAAAATGCGTGCGAGTTTCGGAGTTTCCAAGGAAACAAAAAGGGTATATTCACTGTTAATTGTACGCCGTTAAAAAAAAAAAAAAACCTAAACGCCCTCTAACTTACAATTTGAGATATTGAACACCAAAATTGGAGTCTTGAAACGAAAATAACTTTTGACCAAATAAAAAACCAAATGAGATATTTGTAAGTAAAGCAATTCTAATTGCATTGATTGGTAGAGAGCAAATCATGCACCGAGAGGACTAAAGAAACAAGAAAGAAACTCATTGATGGAGACCAATGCTGAAAATGAAATGTCAGTGTAATTCTCATCCCAATCCAATCCCTTCGTTGCCAAACGTAAGAGAAGACTTCGTCTTAGTGCTTGGACACATCTATCTACAGAAGTACAAGACAATAGGAATAATCCTCTCTCTAAAGGATAAAATCACATTAAAATTTTAAGCATAAAAAGAGAAGAAAAAAATGACGAATAAATAAAATATGATATATTTTATTAAATTTATTATTTATATTTATCGTATTAATGATGTGATATGAAAAATGTATGTTTTAAAAAAGAAATAATAAATTCATTCAATTAAAAAAAATGTTATCTTTCTTTCTTACCTTAATTTCTTTCCTGATATGGCGTGATAATGTTTAATATTGTATAAATAATATTTTGGATCGTAAAAAAAAATTATTTTATTTTTATATAATTTTATTTTACTATTCAAGTGAAGTGTGCAACTATATTATAAAACTAGCTCAACAAGTCAGTCTACGCCCTGCAAAAGGAAAATACCATACAAAGAAGTGAAGTGAAGTGAAGATGCTGAGATTGTCTGCGGCAGCGAGGAGGACGTCCGTGTCATCATCTGCTTCTTCGATTTGGAGAAAATTTACAATGCTGCGCTCTCTTTGCTCCACTTCTTTTCTCTTCGATGATACCCAGTTGCAGGTCTCTCTCTTTCTCTTTTTATATTTTGCATAATCTGGGTATTCAATATTTTTGCAAACTTTTTTGTTATTTTTGCAATATACCCATCTGTGTCCATTGCTTCTGGTAAGATGACAAGAACCCATTTTGAGTTTTCTTTTTTAAAATTTAAATTTCTGTGCTTGCAGTTTAAAGATAGTGTATACCAATTTGCGCAAGAAAAGATAGCCCCGCGTGCGTCCAAAATTGACCAGACCAATTATTTCCCCAAGGTAGAAGGCTTTAATTCTCGATTCCAATAATAATTCTTGGAACCCACTATCATAGAAATCTGACTGCACTTGGTGTGTGTTTCTTTGCTTCAGGAAGTCAACTTGTGGAAACTCATGGGAGATTTTAATCTTCTTGGAATTACTGCACCAGGTTTGGACATCGATAAGCATTCAAATTCTCACATAAATGTTTGATTATCAAGTAGATTTGGGGCCTTTTTTTTTTTAAATAAAGAATCACATTTTTGAAATTTCCTATAATTTTTAGTAATTTTGGATTTTTTTCTAAATTATTATTGCTGTCAGCTTTTTGAGTATTTGATATCCCAAACGTTCATCCACTTGACCAACCTTTGTTTGATTCTATGTTATTAATCATCCTTTGTTTTAGAGGAATATGGAGGGCTTGGCCTTGGTTACTTGTATCACTGCATAGCCATGGAAGAAATCAGCCGTGCCTCTGGGTCTGTTGGTCTTTCCTATGGTGCCCATTCTAATCTGTGTGTTAATCAGTTGGTAAGGAAGAGACCTCTTATTCAAATTGTGATTGTATTTTCACTCCTTTAACGGTTGTTATTGTGATGTAATCATTGTTTTAGGTGAGGAATGGTAGCCCCTCTCAGAAACAGAAGTACTTGCCTAAGGTTCTAGTTCCGTCTCTTATTTGTCATCTGTTTTCAGTGTAAAAGTGTTCAACTGTCCTTGCAGCAGATGACATATTCATGTTGCACAACTGGCTTCTCTGCATAGTGTACAGTAATTTTTTTTTTTAAAGATGACAGCCAAACTATGTTCATCTTTTATTGTCTGTCTCTTTCCACTCAAAAGCATCATAATGAAGAAAAATTATTAATCCCCTTTCTTTTCCTCTTATATTTTTGTTTTGAAGATAGTAAGTTGGCCTGATGCATTTTTGTGGCTTTCGTGTTGATAGATATGCTATTCTGTTTATTTCCTTCCTAGGGCTTCTTTTGACTAATCTGCTGTCTATTGTTATGAAGCTGATCAGTGGGGAGCATGTTGGAGCACTTGCAATGAGTGAACCTAATGGTAACCTATAGAATCTTTCACACATCTTTGTTTTGCAGCAATGAACTGGGCTTTACCACTCTAAACAATCTGGCCGGTACTTTTCATTCTCTTCAGCTGGGTCTGACGTTGTTAGCATGAAATGCAAGGCTGATCGGGTAGATGGAGGCTACATCCTTAATGGGAACAAGATGTGGTGCACCAATGGTCCAATAGCTCAAACATTGGTGAGTTTTTCAAAACTTGCTGATTTCCCCCCTTTTTGGTGCATGACTATGCATGTTTTATGGACCAAGAATTTTAATAGTCTTTCAACAATCAATGTTTCTAAGTGAAAAGATATCAATGAGATACATGGAAGAATGGGAACTGCCAAAGCAAAATGGTGGATGTATAAAAGTTATTAAATATACAACTTTTCCTCAGTATATCCATGATGAACAGGAGTCAGGAAAAGATACATAGCTTTCCTCCTTACTTTTCATGTTCTGTTGTTTTTGTCTTGCCCTCACGAGTACAAGAGGGTTTCTTAGTTACAATTCAGCTAAATTACTTTAAAAAATAAGGTAATTTGTAGATTTTATAGTTGAAAAACTTTTATGATGTGCAGACTCAAAAGTTCTATGCTATGTAAATTATTCCTTCTGAAGTTTGCGATTAATTGAAAAAAGTTCCTATGTCTGGTGCAGTGCAATATATATCTGCCTTTTTCAATGAAAAAGTAGTGATATTTGGACATATGTTATAGTACCTGATGGTGATTGTGCTTACAGCTATTGAAATGGTTCTTGTTTTCTGGGTACTAGTTCCTTTTATCTTCTCTTTATTTCTTCCATTTGTTGGAATTAACATAGATAATTGAGACAGGTTGTTTACGCAAAAACAGACGTAACAGTTGGATCAAAAGGAATCACAGCATTTATCATCGAGAAGGGGATGCCTGGGTAATTGAACCAAATGTCTTTCAAAATGGGCAAACATTATTCTTTGTCTGAAAATAAGGAAATGATGAAATTGGAAGCCTTGAGCTGACTTGCTTCTTATTGCTGACTGCAGATTTAGTACTGCCCAGAAACTAGAGAAACTTGGGATGCGAGGAAGTGATACGTATGTCAACAATTCTGTGACAGGAGTTTGATGCTTTTTAATTCATTGGTCCCTTGTCTCTCTCATTTTTACTAAAACCGGTGATAATCTGGCAGATGTGAGCTTGTTTTTGAAAATTGCTTTGTTTCAGAAGAAAATGTGCTGGGGCAAGCAGGAAAAGGTTTTCCCATTGCTTCTGCGTTATTGTCATAGAAAAATCTTTAAAATATATTTGAGCTCTTTTTATACTGAAAGCTTGCTTTAGACCAAAGAGTGCTGCTATGTTTGTAGATTTATTATTTTAACAACTCTAGACCAGTACAAAATTATGTAACATTCCCGTTTGATTTGCAAATGCATTCTAAGTGATTAAAGATCATAATAGCTTTCTCAAATACTTCAAGGCTCCAATTATGTTACCTTAAGCAGTTGAGAGGAATGCTCTGCTCCTAGTTCTATCACTGGAGTGTTCATGAACTTTAACAATTTGTGGATCGATAAATGGTTCTCAAAATATATTGTTGTTTGCTTAAATGCACAATTTTAAGCAAGTTGTCCCTCCTTTTCTCATTTTTGCATACCCTTTGGGGTGCCCTGAGGGCTCACGACTGTGAGTCTGGAGGAGGACTACATTTATAATACTGCATCTGCATGGTATTAACAGGTAGTAGTGCCTTTTTTACTGTTTCTGCTAGTCATTGATGGTTATCTTTTCTTTTCAGGAGTGTATGTCATGATGTCAGGGTTGGATTTGGAGAGGCTTGTTTTGGCTGCGGGGCCTCTTGGCATCATGCAGGCATGCCTTGATGTTGTTCTTCCTTATGTTCGGCAGCGAGAACAGTTTGGCCGTCCAATTGGGGAATTTCAATTTATACAGGTCTCTGTTTGGCATGACAAACTTTCTACAATTACCTAACCATGATTTGTAGGTCTTGGCTCTCATTCTTTCAATATGTGTGCAAGTACAGGGAAAGATTGCTGACATGTATACTTCATTGCAGTCTTCCAGGTATATGATTCTGACATACTACAACTATATTGCAAATTTAAATTTTTGTACGACAGCAGCTAATTGTTCTTATTTCAGATCCTATGTGTATTCTGTGGCAAGAAACTGTGAGGATGGAAGAATTGATCCTAAGGTGAAGATTATGTTTAACACCTACTGTGGATTGGCTCCTTGGATTTTCAGTTTGCCCACTTGTTATCAGAAGCCCTTGATATCCCATCCTCATCTTGTTAACCTTGTTTTATGGACTGGAGGCCATAAGGAAGATCTTTGGGTCATGATACTGTACTTACATGTAATTCTGGGGCTGCCGGTGACTGTGGAATCATTACGGCTATGTCGAGTTTCAACTACCTTTAATTGATAGTGTCGATGCAATATTGTGCAATTGTGTGATTGGCTAAGAGTTGTAAAGAGAGTTGTTTTCTTGTTTTTCCTTCCTTTTTCTCTATCATTACATCTGTGGATATTTATATTTTCAGGATTGTGCTGGAGTGATACTTTGTGCAGCAGAAAGAGCAACCCAAGTTGCTTTGCAGGTGAGTGAGCAGAAAAAACATCTGTGTTCTTGTTTTAGTTAATACAAAGATATAACCCCCAACGTTGACTTTTTGGCTGCTAGCTGCAACTGGAAGCTTGATTTCTTCATTTAGCGCCATGGACCATACTTTTATACAAGGGCAAGCTGACTACATGTCTACATCC
Organism: Kandelia obovata; assembly: GCA_021464305.1. Lineage (NCBI taxonomy): Eukaryota > Viridiplantae > Streptophyta > Magnoliopsida > Malpighiales > Rhizophoraceae > Kandelia > Kandelia obovata. The sequence continues at coordinate 4,548,337 of CM038487.1, forward strand.
TGTTTTGCAGGCTATACAATGCTTAGGTGGGAATGGATACATCAACGAGTATCCGACTGGCCGTCTTCTTCGAGACGCCAAATTGTATGAGATTGGGGCAGGAACTAGTGAGATCAGAAGGATGATCATTGGCCGTGAACTTTTTAAGAAGTGAGATAATGAGTGTTTGCAAATAAGATTGTTTTTAATTAAAATATTATTATTATTATTATTATTAATTTATATAATTTAATATTTATTTTTATTATTTTGTTAGTAACTTAAGGCTGATTTTCTCGTAGCTGGAGGGTGTTTACTCAAAGAAAACAATCTTTATTTACTCATTTCCATAATTTTTTTACTTATTCAATTTCACAATTTCTCTTATTTTTATTTTTATAAGTTTCTTATTTCTTCTATGTCTATTTTTTTATCTAACATCAATTTATATTACAGAAGGTGATAAATTTATGTGAAATTAATATATTTTTAATTAAATATTTACGTATGAAAATTGGTGAATTTTTTTTTAAAATAAAGTTTCATTGGTTGATTTTAAAAAAATAATATATTTATAGAAAAAAATGTACTAAATAATTTATTTTTTTAATGTATGGTAAAATTATAAAATTATTATTTACATTGGTTAATCATGAATAATGAGAGATTATTTCTGATTTTTTAAAATTATTAATGATGTTTTTTTCATTAAATGAAAAAAATTACATGAAAAAGATAATTAATCAAAATAAAACATCTACTTAAAATAAATTTTTAATTAGTTTTGAAGGTAAAACTAAATTTAAGGATGGAAAATAATAATATTTATTTAATTAAAAAATATTATTAATTTAGATAATTTAATATTTATTTTTTTATTAATAGATTATTAGGTCAAATTTTTTTCATTATATATATATATATATATATAATATCTTATAACTTATAAATTTAATTTATAAAATTATATTAAAATTATTTTTACTAATTAAAAATTAATCTCCCTTAAAACTATCAGCAGAGACTGATGCTCTTGTAAAAAAATCAATCTTTTACCAATTTTTTTAAAATTTTTCCGATCCCCAGTTTCTCATTACATTCAAAGAGGCACGCAGCCGCATTGAAATAAAGAATGGTTTATTTTTTTTTTTTTATAAGGGGTATGCATAAATGATATTTCATTTAATCCTCCTCTTCAGAGATGTGCAATTCTCTACCAGCTTAGGTAAACGATGTACCTCTATAACAATTAAGAGTTAATAAAGAAAGGGTTGGATGCACCTAAATCCATGTGTGCTTTACTTCCCACCTCCCACAGATTAAAATTTACCTCTATGATCGTTATGGTATCTAATTTAACGACAATTGAAACGTGTTAGAAGACCCGCCTCCGCCTCTTTTTCGCTTTGATGATACCTGATACAGCATGTTCATTACCAGAAAATCTCACGAACGTCTGGTTAACAATTTAAACTTCCGAGTTAGAGATCTTAAGTTGCTGGTGGCATTTATGAGATATAGGACAGACTATTCATGCTCCGTATCTCCAGCCAACCAGTGTCGCTTTAGTTGCCAACCAATGCAACCCGTAAGAGAATAACATTAGTGGTGATAGTGCCATGCACAGTTGACGAGAAGCAGTAATTAGAGACACTCCAAACTTCCATTGTCGGCCAGAATAAGATATAGAAACCTAGGTTCGACGGATAATAGTTGCTGTAGGATTTAAAAGTCAACTGACAGTTGAGCATATATGACCCAGGTTCAGGTGTCAGAAAATGAGTTGCACACACAAAGCATGGCACTCATAACACAAACTACTTATTTCAAAACCTTACTACCGTTGGAGAAGAATCCAGCCGGTCTGTGCCCACCGATGAGGACTTGGATGCTTCCATCATAATAGCTGCTTGATCCAAGCAGCTTTGAGTGTCATCACCGATTGAACCAATGGTCATCTTCTCCACTTCTTCTTTGGTATATATATGGATCTTTGATACCACATTGCAGAACTCACTATCACCATAAAAAGGATGACCATAAGTAAGACCACTAGAAAAGAGAAGAAACTAGCCTGCATTGATTATGACCAAAAAAGCCTATGATATATTTATATACACTGATAATTCTACAGCTATCAAGATGACACACTTCCTTCTTTATTGGAGAATGTATCTTAACACAAAGGTGCTATGGTGCATTCCATGCATAATCTTCACACGGTTGGCTAAATAGCAGATTGCAGAAGATTGATTTGATTAGGGAGACACTTACTGCCACGGATCATCCCCAACTACCATTACATCATCCTCACCATCTGTATACAGGATTCGCCATCCATTCTCAGGATCTTGCAGAAGGCCTTCCATGCTAAATAGTCGCTCCAGTTCATTTAAAAGATCACTGTAACCATTCAGTCTTGAGAGGTCAATAGCCCTACCAACCAAGTTGCCTTGCTTGTGAACCTTCAACAATTTATGCACATATGAATAGGGAACTATTCAAGAAAAAGCAAGTTAATTCTAGCTCTATCATAGCTTACCTTCGTACAACTCCTCTTACCAGAGTTTTGTGTTTTGGTAGCAGGTGTTTCTGCAGTCAAGGAAAACCCAAACAGTTTGCAGCCACTAGCAGTTCCATTAAAGGTGACATCCCTTTGGTTTCTTAGACTCATTCCTGATGGAGATTTGCTCTCAGCTGACTTATGCTCATTCACTTGATTTAGCTTTCCAATTTCATCTCTGCTGACACTGGTCTGAATAGAAGATGAATTGAATTTGACATTTTCTCCAGGGAAATTAGCTGTGTAGGAAACCATTTTGGGAGCTTGGCCAGAATGGCATACAGCACCATAAGGAAAACACCCATTTCGAAGCCTTTCTGCCACTTGTGCATTGTAATTGGGTCTATGTGCTTGATACACATGTGAAGAACTGCAGACAATATTAGGCCTCCCCCAATTGCCCACATTGAAATCACCTCTTCCTGCCACTGATCTCAATGGGCATATTTCTTGACCTTGCAAGACCCTCGGAAACCTATCAGATTCCGCAAAGCCTGTGTAAGTAGTGGTGTGAGCCCTTGTTAACTCACTGATATTTTCCTTTAACATTCCTGTGGATACAAGATTTTGATGTTCTGCTGGGGCTTGCATCTCAAAATCCAGTGCACGGTTGAACATGTCATCCCCATAGAAGGATGGCATGAAACCTACATTTTCTTGACCTTGCAAGACCTTGGAAGATCCCGTAGAATCCTCAAAGTCTACGAACCTACCCCGAACTGTAGCAAGAGGAATCAAATTTAATAGCTATATGGGTAAGACAGTCAAGCAAGTAACACTTAAATTGTTTTTACAGTAGAAAACTCTGTACCGTTTGGGGGGTTATTGGGTGGGGTTGCCTGCAGACCAGGCCGCAGTTTCTTCATTATTGGGGGAGAGTGAATACCAAAGGGTGGGAGTGAAACAGATAGATCAACGTCCCAGGGAGAAATTCCTTCTTGATGACCACTGACAATATCTTTGTCCCATCTAACCTGTTCAATGCCATAACATACATTCATGGTAAATTATTCATTCAATGGTCATAAACAGAAACTACAGGTTTTCAACTTTCCTTATTAGCAATTCAACAAACAACCATGCTGGCATTCAATAAGTGGATGACTGTGCCAGTCTCCCAGTTCTGTATGTTCTGTGTGTGTGTGTGTGTGTGTGTTTGTGCTTGCACATGTGAGGGAGAGAGAGAGAGAAGAAATGCTACAGACAGACAGGTTTGGCCAACAATCATTGTTGAAATGCAAGAAACTCGTAGCAATCAGGTTCAAGGTAGCATATCAAATCAAGAACATGCTATTTTGTCAAACAACAGCTAAAAGTGTATCCAAATTCCATCGTAAAGGGAAACTAGAAATCCCACCATTATGCACCTCCATTTGGAATTAGGCCATCTATAGGGATCCAAATCTCCTATACCAGTCACAACTCCAGTACACCTGCAACAAGCCATACATTTTGTCATATTCTCATGCCTCAGCAGAAAATTACTACAAAGAAACTAATTAGTTTTGCCAGTTCACTGAATTATACAGGACCTTCTTTCCAGAGAATCATCCATCTCAAATCTCATTTTGAATCTTGTTCCAATACAAACTGGACTCGCGATGCTCTGCATATATTTCTGGTAGGGTACAACAAATTGAGAATGACTTGCCCTGCATTTCAGCAATTTTGAACAGCTTCAAAGTACTTTCTGATCAAACAGAGCTCTAAAGACAATAACTACATGTCTGCAGAATATATATGTACAAATAAGCTAGTAATTAGTGCTAACACTATTTACAATAGTGCCACAACAGGCATTCTCAACATGGGGAAAAGTATAGAATGACTAACACATGTAAATCATTTGAGACGAAAATTTTATGACTCTAGATGCCGTTGGAGTAAATGGGGCCCTAGATACTCGGTTTCCTTATCTGGAATATGATTTTCAATTGGCTAAATACCATTCCACAGTCTCATTTAGAATATTGAAAGGCAAGGTCCCATTCACAATCATCATTTATAGACAAGCATTCATCCAAGCTATTTCCACCAGGATGTAATGAATACATATGTTCTCTGTGCTGAAGTATGGTTTGCTTAAGGGGAAGTCCCACTAAATGGTTGATGCTGGTTAAATATCCTTGTGACTTAAGAGCTAACACTATTCATAATAAAACAAAATGGAAGGACCAGAAACTTTATGGCAGTCAATTTGTGACACAGGCAATACCTTGGACTGTATAAGACATTAAATGTGCTCTTGGTGGATACCGCATTAGACACCTGAGAAAGAACATTGGGAAGTGAACTCTGCTTGCCAATAGTTAAATCAGGAAGACAATTTCTAGGTCGAACAGCTCTTCTTATCCCCAATCGCAGCTCCCCATCTTTGCCTCTATCAAGACCATAAAAAGACAGATATTGAATATCAAGTAGTGTATGATGCAAATATGTGCAAAAATTAGCACTGAATAACATTGCAAAATTTCCACCTCGTTTCTCAGTTGTTTGTACAATATTACAATCAACAGACATTCATGTCCATCAACAGCACCAGAATTTTCCTGCTTCTTTCAATAATCTTGGATATCTAATTTTAAGCATTCTAATGAGGCTTGAGCGATACTTATTTAGGTGACAACTCCATTTATTTGTACTATTGTATTACTAGTGGGCTGATTACTGTATTTAAAGTGGGAATTGGCCATGAACTCGAACTAAGGGAAAAATTATGCTTCAGAGATCTCATCTCAGGTGTATACCTCAGAAATAGCACTGCATCGCCAGAGACAAGATTTTTTTGACTCACAAAAGTACTCCACCCTGTAGTCAGCAGATGCCTTCTAGGTTGACCTGAACAAAACAAGCATAAAACCATGCCATCATAATCTCCTTCAACTGAATGAAACCCAGTAACCCCTTGAATTTACCTCTATAAATGTGTCGAAATCTCCACTCTACTCCATGCAGGTCCTTGGCCACAAGCTCTTGAGAAGGCCTCTGCTCTTTATAGTCCTACAAGTAACGAAATATCACCAAAATTATCAAAGAAAAAATAAAAAAGAGGAAATATCACCGTATTCATTGCAACTACAGTCTCTAAAGACACTCTATACAAAACGGAAGTGCAATTAGGGAAAAAAAAATGATACCAGAGGAGGGAAACAGTCTTCAGCAGCCCTACGTGGAACAGAGAACCCTCCATGGGTGCTAGTATCAGAAGCTGTTAGTGTTTTGCAAAACATGTGAGGGGTTGATTGTGTTGGCGATCCACCACCACCCTCTTCATCCACACCCACATCTCCAGGCTCTTTTCCTTCTGAATTTGGTTCTGCCAACTGAATAGTAACCCCAGAAAAGCAAAGAAAGGAGAAACGGAAAACAAGACTGTCACTTTTGGATAAAAATTCGAAGTTTTTTCCTAGAATGAAACTATGCACCAGAGAAGAACACTAGAAGCAGCATAAAACCCCGAAAGATGTCATTTTTCTTTCACATTTTCATTGAAAAAGCAAAAAGATCCAATTTTTCTTCTCTTAAACAAAGTAGTAGTTGCAGAAAAATCATGAAAAGAAGCAAATGATTGCAGTATCAGTTGAAAATGAGTGATACCTCTGGCTGAGGAAGTAAAGTAAGCTGAGTGTACACTTCATCATTCTCCTTATTAGCCTGGTTCAGGAGATTAGATTAAAAAAATAATAATAATAAAAGAAGTAAAAAAGAAAAGTCAACCTGGAAGAATAAAAGAATGGACACTCTTGACATTTGTGAAGAAGCTAATATAAATAATGCAGGAAAAATAATAATAATAATAAAGGGAATCCTTTTGGTACTTACAAGTGGTTGCACATTCACAACTTCGCAAAAGATTTGTGGTTGGAGATCAAAGCTGGCCATCTCTATGGGAGAGAAAGGAGAGGAAGAAGAGGCAACCTGTTCCAAGTGGCCTTGAGGGAAGTAAACAACCACATTCCCTTTCTTGGGCAGGGAAGTGAGAGGGCCAGCACAAGCATGCCAAAGCTCCGAGTAAATTGAAGAGAAAAGTGGAGAGGGAGATGGATTAGAAGATAATGAGGAGTCCCCATTTGTACAAAATGCAATTTTCTCCACCTCAGTCACTGCATGGTTCAGATCAATTTCCATGAACCCCCCCCACCTAGGATTGTATATCAGTAATGGGACTCTATTGGCTTAAAAATAAAAATTACAGTCACATAGCCAACCAAAATATCAAGGGATTAATAAAGGAAAGTAGAGGTACCAAAGTAATTAAGAAAATATTCATTCTTGGGCAATGAGATGGAAAGGCAAAAAATAAAAGAAATTAAAAATACAAGGCATGTTTGGAGAGGATACCACCGCATGAGGCTAAGCTAAAAAATGAAAAAGAAAGAGAAGGGTATCATATAATCACAAGAAACTCAAAGTATGATTCCTCCCCCAGTTTGCAGGTAGTGAGGTGAGGAAGCAGAAGCAGCAGTAGACATAGACAATTGCATAGGAAGCACACAAACAAAAAGCAAGAGAAAGCCAATGTTTTGGTAACTTTTGGACTAGGAGAGAGAGAGAGAGAGCGAGAGAGAGAGCGAGAGAGAGAAGCAGGCTGCGTTCGGTGGAGGGGACAGGCCAAGACACTACATAGCCCACTCGCTCTCTCTCTCTCTCTCATTTGCTTTCTTTGCGTTAGCTTTGTCCCTTCATCTTTTGTATTATTTATTACTGTTCTTATCGTTAATTTTCACTCAATGCAACGACAACAACAAAAAAAATAAAATAAAATGCATTTATTACTTTACAGCCTCTTTAAATAGTCCAGCACAAACAAGAATGTGAAACCAACAGCATTATCTAATCATCTAAGTTGACCAATGGTGGCTAATTATATCACTGTTTTCTATATATATTGAACGATTCTAGCCAACTGCTAAAGGGTAACACTAACACAAAAAGTTAACTCCCCAAAAATGCCTTTACATTACATGCCAATGCCATTATGATTCAAAAGGATGGACCAGCTTTTTGTAAGGTAACCTTTTCTCAGTTAATTTTTTTTTTTTCTTTCTTCCATTCGGTCGAGTTGATCTATCAGAATAGATACAGCAACGATGCAGCAGAGTTCCATTAAAGAGAAAACCCAACAAAAAAGGAAAATATATTAAAGAAGAAAGAGAGATTGTGTGTTGTCAATGCAACCCCTTTGGCAGCACATATTATGGGCGAGCTTTTAGTTGCTGCGACTTGGTGTGTCGGAGACCCAGTGGTTCACTCCTTTTTATATAATCTAATGCAACAATTTCTTAATTATAGAAAGTGATATTAGAATTATATATATATATATATATAAAGTCATTTAATATAATATTTTAAATTTTTAAATAAAGTAATTTCTTCAAAAATTTAATTCATTTAATAAATTAGCGTAAACATGTAGTTGAGTTTGAGCACCGCACGTTTACGTAACTATACGAACTCTTACCAAACCGAGTAGTTGAGTCAAAACGTACAACTGTCTCTCATTGTACTTACCATGGTTGGACTTAGAGTGCCTCTAGAAATTTAGCCACTGGACGTAAATATGTTCATCAATAATCATACAAGTTCCATCGAAAATATAATAATAATAATAAAAATATATATATATATATATAATTAATTTTTTAATAACATAAAAGGAGCGGTGTGATTAACGCGAAAGGGGAGCGAGTGACTAAGTATTGAGGGGAGAAAGAAGAGAAGCGATTCTATGGGGGAAGACCTGCGGCTTTGGCGCTGCTTTAGACGCCCCACCCACATACATTCCTCTGTCGATCTCTTGCACTCTTGAGCAGAAGAACTTTACTTCACACTTTATTATTTGGATGTATTTATTTGTTTTTTTTTTTGTTTTTATTTAAAGTGTGCAAATATAATCATATGTGTGCGTGTGGGTGTGGGTGTGGGTGTGGGTGTGGGTGTGGGTGTGGGTGTGCATAATCATCACATTAGTTTAGTTATATATTTTAATTAAATATTTTTAAATTACAAAATAATATTTGATCATTAGAATTGACTGTTGTTGTTGCCTTTTTTAGTTGTCTATTTTTATTTATTAACAAAAGCGATTATTACCCATTATATTTATTAATTTATTCTTTCATAAAAATAACCATAATATTATTAGTTAAAGTTGTTGAAGTTGAAGCCTGTTCTTGTTTAAGCGAATTGCTTGCCGAATTTACAAAATTGTTAATGGTTCGAGCAGACCAATTGGTATATAACTAAAATCAAACCAGAGGGGAAGATAACGAGACCCTAATTTGACCTAGATATTTTAAACTAGTTATTTCTTTAACACTAGCTACTTCACTCATATTCTTTCCTCTTTCTTTTTTTTTCTTTTTTTTTTTAATGATTTGCATCCTTAAACAGTTACAATTTGACTTTTAACTCCAAAAAATAAAAAGAAAAATGACCCATTGTCAAGAAAAGAGATAGGAATTTGAATCCTATCTTATTTATTTTCTTTTTTCATAGGTTTTGACCATCTTTTATGAATATATATATATATATATATATCTTATCCTAAGTGTAATTTTCATGGGACACATTGAAATGAGTTGAGGATTGCTACCTTTGATTTGACTTAGAGCTATATAATTTGCAAATGGGCATTTTGTTTTAGTTTTGTTGTATTGTGTTGCTTTTCTCCATTAATTCACCGATGAAGAGCTCAACATCAACTTGATTAAATCTGCAGAGTGAAATAGACAAGATGGGTCCGATCTAGAAGACAAATGGTATCCCATGATTGCAAACTTGCAACTTGGTGGGCATTATGGAGTAAAAAATGGTCGCTTTTTATAAGTAGACATGGACAACCCAAAAAAAATAAGTAAACAACTAGACATCATTTTGCATCAGACAACACTATCCTTAGAACCATAATTGTAGATGAGAAAATTGTTTGTAAGGGGAAGGTTTGTTTAGAGAGCATTATCCTTAAATTACGACAAGGATAATGATTAAGCCACGCTAAGCCAAAAGTTAAACAGCAAGTTAATCTTATGTTTTTTTTTTATTATTATTAAAATAATTGCAAAAAAAAATTATTATAAAAATATTAATTATTATTATATGAATTCAGATTATAAGTCATTTGTTATTAATTTAATTTAAATTTTCTTGTACAAATAAGTCATCACATGAACAATGATAAGCCTTAGCAACCTTCCCACATATATGGTCATAACAATTCTTAAATTTAAAACTTAATAATATTTTTAAACGTAAATCTCTGAATTTATCACAAAAAAAAAAAAAAAAAAACTGATAAACAGAAATTTTGAATGGGAGCCTAACTCTCACGTCTAATAGTTAAAGTTAGGTTAGATTCTTGCAAAATGTGTAATTTTGTGAATACCCTAAACCAGATCAATCAATGATTTGTGAGACATCATTCACACCCTAGCTAATGCAAACAAAGACAATAGGTGCCACACCACAACAAAGACAGTCTGTAAGTAGCTGTAACTCCCCGCTACAAGCCCATCTTCATCATAATTATACCAAGAATTCTGGCCTTTTGTTGTGCTATCCCCCACATGATGTTCCTCCATTGTCCAAATTTTTGTGCACGCCTCTTTGACATATTAGAAAAATAGCAGTCTTGGTTCCAGATATGTAGGAAACGATGACCCATTTCAAGCATTGTTCTTTCGCACGAGATTGAGTCCCCGGGGGTAAGTGAATTGTATTCCATATATACAATATTTATTTAGAGTGATTTATGAAATTTACCTGAGAGTCTGGGAATCTTTCCATTGATTGGCAGTGTCATATAGGTCCGAATATTGAATTGGTTCGATTTGAATTTTCTTTTCCGGGAGAGGAAACTTCTTCAGCAGTTCACCCAATTTAATCTGCGCGATAAAGAAGAACGTAGGCTTCTAAGTGCGCTAAGAGAGTCCCTTTGTCGCATTGGTTGGTTAATGTGTGGCCCTTTTGTTGTAATGAACTTTCACCAGCCTAAAGATTACTGCCTCTTTTTATCCACAATGCGGTAATATTTTCACTTAGGTTTTAACGCCACGAATAGAAGCCTCTAGTTGGGCTGAAGGCCTCAGTCTACACCTTGGGTTAAAAATCAAATTTGACTTAATTTGTTCTGTTCAAGAAATTGATAATTATAATTTAAAATGTTTAAAATTTAAATATAAAATAACTCAAAATTTAAAATATAAAATTAAAAATAATGATCTGAAACGTACTCAATTGGATATCTATTGTTTTGATTATTTTATAAATACCATAAACATTCATTCATGTGCTTACAAAAATTTCACCTTCCTAAGTGCAGTAACAGATATAAGTAGAATTAGGGCAAAAAAAAAAAAGAAAAAAGAAAAAAACTGTGCTGTGAAATCTAATTTACTGATATCATCATATTTCCAGCTTTATGTCTGAGGCCCAGTCATTGATGGTCTATTTATTTGAACATCGGTGGATGGAAGCACGTCTTGGACAATTTCTTGGTCATCTCCAACTATTTGAATTCCCCTAGAAAATTGAGAACTTTCAGCAGAAGTTGGAGCTCTGTTAAGAGAGGAAGAATCTGGAGAACCAGCACGGTGATGCGGGTAGAAATCTGGTGAAGTATTAGATGGTGAAAGTTCATTTTTCTTCTTCTTCACTTCATTGTGCCATTGCTTTATGAGGTTTGCAGTTTGCTTTTCTAGCACAGCACACTTGAATTGTGAACCCATCTGTTTATGAACAAAAATTTTGGTGAATATCCGGCCTATGATTCAAATTATACAACCATAATGTACATAAAAGGAATTGATGCATACCCGGGTCACTAGAGCATATAGAGGAAGAGTAATGTAACTGCAGATGACTTGAACTGTCACCCTGTATGTTGTTGTTCAGGTTAAAAAAAAAAAGCATGAAAAAAATTAGAAAATCTCTTTAGGATAATATATATATAATGATAAATAACAAACGCACTTTTTTATTAAGTTGACGTGGCTTAGATATGAACCCACAAATGATTTTAGGCCATTGATATTAAAATTCAAATATTGCACTACTATAATTTTTATGATGCATATTTTTAGTTTTTAAGTATAATTAATAATAGGAACCATAAATGTATATTTAATGACTATAATTGTGTAATGCGAATTCACATCTAAGACTTATTAAGTCAATTATGTTCGTATAATTAAACTATATTACATATTTTCCTGCCATTGACAACTATATTAAAATGTTTGATTCTTAACTGTAAGGCTGAATATTTGAAACAGAGCAGAGAAGAGGATAGTGAAGTGTTGAGGAACTAACGCTAATACCACTCTTGCAATGATTATCTCTAAACTTTCATGGTAGCAGGAGTTTATTCCAAATTCCCACTGCAAGTAAAAAAAGAGGGAGATTAGCTAATATTGTTTGTTTTGTCTTATGTTCAAACTTGGATCAATATTGTCAGCAGCAATTTCACATGAAATGTTGAAAATTGGAATATAGAGAGAGATCTGTACCGTGGTCCAAACAATGAATGCGATCTCAAATGCATTCTGGAAAAGAAGCAACAAAACGAAGCGATTTTCAGTTCAATTGCTGCAACCCAAATAGCAATCAACGTTCTTTGTATATAAATATAAATATATATATATATATATATATATATAATCTCAAGTTAACTTGATCCAAATTCGTTTCATGGTGACAAGAAAAAGAATGGCATGTTCGAAAGTTCATGAGGTATATATAGGTTTATATAGAATAATTACCATAAACAAAGTATAATGTAGCAGTTTCAGGACAAAATTTGGGTGATTGAACCAGAAGAGATCATCATTTGGTTGAATCAAAGGAGCCCCTTTGATTATAGCACCCTTGTCTTTGAGTCGAAGAGCCATTTTTGCCACCACCACTTCAAGTTTGGTTCCAAGAATCAGAAGTATCTGCAACCACAAGAAGACAATGAATATTCCATTTAGCAAATAACACTAATTATGATAATGGGTTTTCCTAATCTTGGATATATCCACAAACAAACAAAATTTAGAGTGAAATTTGAAGTTCTAATTCAGACTCCAAAGATAAGAGTATGTACCGCCAATGGGAGAAACGATACCCACAGATACACGTGCCAACCTGTTTTAAATTTCACCGGCACCATTAAACAAGAGATAAATATATATATATATATACCTATATTCTGATGGGGTTTGAAGAAGAACTTTTTTTTAAAAAAATAATAATAATAATAAAAGATGATAAGAGAAGAGGAAATGTAAGAAAGAAAATGCGAAATATATGAACGCACCGTGCACGTCCGCGAGCAAGAAGATGACAACGAAAAACCACATGAAAGGACTGTAACACATAAAAGGAACATTCTGTTTTAGGTTAAAATAGCCAATACGTCCATTAAAGTCTTAAAAAGGGGCTATTACTTCTTTAAATCATATCGATGAAATTAACATGCCGTAGTAAGGAGTCAAAATTGGTTCCGTACAAACTCAACCTTAAAGACTGCCTTACTAATTTTGCAATTGGAAATTTTTACATGGACGTGATTGCACCATCTTCATACTTCTGTTCTGTGCTTAATTTGTAGTTATTTGATAAATAATTATAACTAAAATTATAGATTCATAAACAGTTCATCGAAAGAAACTTTTAAAATATTAATTATATAGATAAATTATATATATATATAAAGACTTTTACAAATAATTTAACTAAATAAAATTGAATTCCACGTATAATGCGAATTTAAAATTTTAATTTTTTTTTAATTTTTTAATTTTTTTATTCACGTTTCAAATTATTTTAATTATTAACCTGATGCAATTATATATTTTTTTTATGTAACAATATACTTTAGGGTTAAAAAAAAAATGTATGGTAAATAATCACAATAATAATATCTCATATTTGAAAATCGAGATGCAATTGACAAGGCAGAAAAGTTTATTATACCTGATGCCAACGACAACTTTAAAATCATCTTCGAGGGATCGCTGTATGTACTTTTGGAAATTGAAGTGGCTAATATTCGACAAGCGAGCCTGCAAAGTCAAATTGCATAATAATACTATAATTTTGGAAAGGAAGTTAGGGTTCTAATATGCTGATTTTTTTTTTTCTCTGCCCTTAGTCTTATATTGTGTTTCCATTTTGAATCGTGAGATTTTTATTAGGAAAAATATTTTTGTTACTTCAAATCCTTTAAAACAAAACTTTTTAATTGTGGGACAATTAATGACTATTATTAGCTTTTTGTTTTCTTTCATTTTGAATTTATTTATTTATTTATTTATAAAAAAACTCATTAATCTGTATTTGTGAATTAGATATTAGAAATAATTTTTCACATTTTTATAAACTATATAAATATTTTTTAAAACTTAAAACTTTTAAAGATAAAAGTGTAAATTTTTAATTAATCAAGTTTTTATTACAAGGGGTCTATATTACCGAAGATAACAACATAACTAAACACTCACACACAAAAAGAAAAGGAAAAAAAAAAAAAAAGAGGATAAAATTGGACATGATTTTATTATAATCATGATGATTATATATGTAAATTAAGCAGTTGCTCACCGCAATGAAGCCATGGCGAATGGTGAGATAGTCCACTTTGGCCACTGAATTGAAAAATTGCCTGAAGAAGCACATCTGTGTGTGTGTGTGTGCATATATAAATTAAATCACTTGTGAAACTCTTAATAGCTAATGAAATTAAGTAAAGTGCACAATTAAATTAAAGAAATGAATATTATTGTAAGCTTACAATCCAAATTTGAAGAGACGTTGTGGTCCAAAAGCTCATATGTCGCCGTGCAAAAGTCGTTTGTCTTGTGTATCTAAATCGATTAGGATCTAAATAATGAAAAGAAAGAAAGAAAGAAAAAAAAAAAACGAATTATCTACATATAGATATCAAAATATTAATAGTGTGAAAATGCCATAAATTTTATTTTTTTTTTAATAGTCGTGCCATTTTTGAATTCTAATTATTTCCTCTCTCTTATTCTATAGTAATTAATTGATAAGCTGGGCAACGTAGATTTATAGGTTAGCTGCAATAATAATAATTATTATTTTTTCTTTTGTTTTACAAACAATTTCGTACTAAAAATGCAACAAAATGTGTTTTATTGTTATAAAAATTATAAGGCATTATTTAATATATATATATATATATATATTATTTTTTTGTTGTTGTTGGAAAATAAATTGGTTACTGTAATTGCCGCATGCCTTACCATTGGCAGCTTGGTATTCCACTGTCTGAGTCTCTCTCTCCCAGGCTTCCCATCGTCTCATCTATTTAAAATAAATGGAAAATAGGGCTTAAAATTCATATAACCAAACAAGAAGAAGAAAAATATGTTGACTGATCATGCCTTCATCATCAAGACATTGATAATGTCATTACTAATTAAATCTTTCACTTAATTAAAACTCATAGCAAAGAAAAGAAGGGGGGGAGGGGGAACCTTTTGTTGCAAATTAATTTCTGTTTATAAAAGTCACGAGAAGTAAAAAAAAAAAAAAATAGTTCCAAATATTTTTAATTTTTACAATGCATTTCTATATTTTTAAAGTTTCTTTTATTTCTATAAAATTATGATTTATAATCTCTATACATTAAAATTTTAGAAAGAGTCCAAAAATAATCACTCAATTAGTAATTTGATTAGTGATTTGATGTAATTTTCTTTATATTAGTTTAAGTATAATTTATTATTATTATTATTATTATTTGTTTTTAAATATAAAATAATTATTTATATTGAATAATTGATATTCAATTTAAAATTTATTAATATTGAGATCGAATGTAGATATTAACTAAGAATATTAACATGTTATTTTTGGTCTTAACCTAAAAATACGGCGACCAATATGAATATAAAATATCTTTAATTTTGTGATTTAAAAAAAAAAAAAAGTCTAAAAAGAAATGAAGAAGAAGAAGAAGAAGAGTTGCTAGGAATGAGCCAAGAAGACAGAGAATGCTACTTTCAGGACAATTCAGTGGCCGCCTACCCAGTCCACATATATAGATTTTTCTATTCGTAATCTTTGTGGACAAAAGCATCTTCTCCACAAGCATATTAAGAAGGTCAACGTTTTTCTTTTTGGGTCAGAAGAAGTTGCAGAGGGGCCGACCCCAAAAAGAAAAAAAAAAATGATAAAAGAAAAGCCAAAACGAGACTTATCACGAGATAAAGAGACCTAAGGAGAAAATAGATGAAGAATTTGCACCTTTGCTCTTGCCAATGCCAACGTAATAACGCTATAGACTATTTGCATAACTGCTAAAACAAAGAGGAAGATACTGAGCTGATTAATCCCATCTCCTGATATCAGCGATGCCTTCCCCTGCAAGACACATGCTAGATCCATTAACCCCATAACCAAAAGAGTTTATTATAATTAATAAAATAATATATATATATATATATATATATATATATATGTTTATAAATTCTCATTATTTATGTGTTAAAAATTCTAGCTAATACAACAGAATTTTTATTTTATATAAGTAAAAGTAAATTGTACCAATGAGAATTCTATAGTTTTTTTTTTTTTTAAAAAAAAGTTTAATTCTTAGGTGAACACAAGAAGCATACAATTAGATATAACCGAGAAAGAAATAGGTAAATAAATCATTAGAATAATATAAGAGAAGACTTAATACAAACAAAAAAATAATATATATATATATATATATATATATATATATTATTTTTTTGTCTGCATTAAGTCTTCTCTTATATTATTCTAATGATATATTTACATATTTTTTTATTGGTTATATCTAATTGTATTCTTCTTGTGTTCATATAAGAATTAAACTTTTTTTTAAAAAAAAAAAAAAACTATAGAATTCTCATTGGTACAATTTACTTTTACTTATATAAAATAAAAATTCTGTTGTATTAGCTAGAATTTTTAACACATAAATAATGAGAATTTATAAACATATATATATATATATAATTAAAATTGTTTGTGGTTCAAAAATTAAAGTATAAAACTGAGTGCAAGATGTTTTATGAAAAAAAAAAAAAAGGCTTCTCTTTTTATTATTATTATTTTTTTCAATGCAGAACTCCCTCAGAGGCAAGAAAGACCAAGCCATTAATGGAACGACAAAAAACAAAGGAAGAAACTAAAATACCATAGAAGCACAGTAATCTGATGATGAGTATCCAGTACTGGACTGATCGGCTTCCAAAATTCTTTGATTCACTACATTTTTGACAGTTTTGGTTGCTCTGTGATGACATGGTAGCATGGTGCTTGCAAGATTTTTGGGTATGCAGATTTTGGTTATGGATTTTGCAGTTACTGTTAACACGAGGGACATGAAGCCCAGCAACATAAGCCCTGCAACCAACAACTCCACCAATAAACAAAACATACCAGTTCCATTTCCAAACCACATAATTGACCTCCTAGTGTCAGTAAGAAAATGGTGGAACTTGGAGAGGTCTTCGTTCAAAATCCCACAATTTCACCACTTCAATTATTTTTGGGGTTTACCCCATAAAACCACATAAGGTAGCACTACCACCTCAATTATGCCTAACAACAAAACCAAAGTCGAAGGTAACACGAATTCATTAATTAACAACTGATAACTCACCCCACTTAAGCTTCTCCACAGCCTCAAACAGGGCATTCTTCCTGCGTTTTTTGAGCCACTGCACACCAAATTGCCAAAACAAACGAAAGGGTATTGGACATGTGTTCAAAAAGCAATTCATAATGAATAAGATCCTAAAGCTTAATTTTTCTTTATTGGATTCAAACGAACAAGATGTTAAATTGGTTCGTAGCTAGATGATTACATGACCAAGGAGATGGATCAAGTGCTCGACAAAAATGGAGATGGAGATGATGACAAAGCAAACGGTTGCAAGTGCCCAAGTGGGCGTTTCTTCCAAAGATCGGATGTGAGTTGGTCCTCTGCTGACGGCCATGTTCCTTGCTGCTTGTTCTTGCTGACAAGATTGATCAGCAAGGAGGAGGAAGCTACATACAAGAGAGATTACTAAGGCAACAAAAGGACTGAGGTAATTAAAATGAACTATGGAATCCTGCAGGATGGCAATTAAGTAAATCAAATTAAGCTGAGAGTACTAGAAGAAGAAGAATTATCCAACGCCATCGAGACTTGGTCCAAGGGATTCGTTGGTCCTACTTTCCCTAGTGATGACATTGATTTGTTTTACATATTCCGGATGTTCTACTTGCGTTGGCATTTGATTTCATCCATAAGACTTTGACTGAGAATTTTATACTGCAGCAGTTGATTCCTTCTTTTCTTTTGTTGCGTGTGAGGGATGGGGGATAGCTCGCGCGTGCTGAGCCTGCGCTGGGGCTTACATGACACCTCGTACATTGTCCTTGACATGGTGCCAGCAGCGGGGACAGCCTGCTTGGCAGCCGCTCTTTCAACCGCACACTAGCACTTGCGTAACAGTCTGCACACTGCTCCCGAGACGGTGCAGGCGTGGATGATACTGAGACTTCGGTTGCAGCATGCACACAGCCCCTGACGCGGGGCAGGTATGGGAGCTTGATTTTACAACATGTCACATCTGAAGAAATTTTATCATTGTTTTAAGTATTCTTAACATTACCCTTGTATAATATATAAAATAATGACAATCAATCGTAACTCTCGCTAATCTTCCTTAAAAAATAGTTGTGGAAGCCTGCCTTGCAGGTTGCTCTGCATCCCTCTTCTGCTAAATATAAAAACCATAACATGAATTGGAATGATTTTTTTTTTAATCGTTACACTAATGAAACTTGGAAAATTCAAACATAAGAAAGTCAAAAACTCCGTCTTGTCCATATTATAAAAATCTAGTTCTAAAAATCTCCTCTTTGTCCAAATTGGCTAAAAGATCAGAAAGCTGAAAGCCAATTTTATGGGGCTCACAGATCCTTGTCCCGCAAGACCCGTGAATAATTGGTCAAGGTCAATGCTACACTCTTTATGAATATTTTAGTTCATTGAGTGTGATCATCAATCTGTCGTTAAGGCACCTAGTGGCAAACATTGATACTTCTCATTTTGCAGCACTAGCATACTTCAGCAAAATGGGACAATAAACATAAGATTATTTGTATGATAATGACAAAAGCTCCAACACCCATCAGAATTCGAAGCTCTAAGTGCTTCATAATCAGTTTTTTTTTTTTCCTTGCTTTGGGACACAAGTAAAGAAATGTAACACAAATGGTTTGTTCAATTTCACTTGATTTCGAGCTGTTCCAATTGCTGCACCTCCACGCTTTCCTTGTCTTGTCCCAAATCCCAGTTTTTAGGCTCGCTTGCAATTGCATCACACTTTCCAGGAGAAGTTTCGTCCTTCAAAATTCCATAAGTGAGAGAAACATCTTTCCAATCCTTCTGGGTCGATAAGTAGCCATGCCGTGCTAAGTAACGTTTAAGCTCAACACGGAGGTTCCTCAGGGGCTACAAAACATGATGTTCATAATACTCTGAGATCAGTAAACTGAAGAACTAGTGAACAAGAGTCCGAAATTGGAAACGAAAGATGCAAACCTCTGCATTGGAATCGAAGGCGAGGCGAAAGAAAGCGACCGAAACGAAATGCTTCCCTGCGGACTCGGCCGACTTGATCTGACCAAGCCAATACGAAGCGGTCTCTAGCCTATCGAACCTGCACTTACTACAATACCTCGCACTGTGATACGGCGTGCTTGAAACCTTACCCTTAACCGCAAAAGGCGAGGCCACCGGAGTCCGAGCCGCGACACTCCCGGATGATTTTTCCTGGAAGTCGACGCTTTTCTCAGGGGACGTGTCCTTGGCAACAACTTCATTTGTGGGACTTTGTCCAAGATTGTTCCCTGCTGCTGCTGCTGCTGCTGTTCTTAATGTTCGTGTCGGTTTGGGTTGTTTCTTGGGGACATCGGTGGAGATCTCGGCTTTCGACTTGTCGGTTACTTTCTTGTCCACAATGTTTGTGCTTCTGACGGTACCAAAGACTCGTTTTTGCCTGCAAAAACATAAAATTTCAAGAGGAAAACAATTTAAGTGCAGTCGAAATTGGTTCATTTTCAATTACCTGGAAACTAGAGGTTCCCTGGAATTGGTTCGCCATGCAGGTTTTGGCTTCAAAGGCTTTGTCTTTTTCGCTGCTATTTCAGAACCAACAAAAAAAAAAAAAAAAAAAACATGAAAATGTTAATGAACAAAATCAGAGTAATTAAAACCCAATGTTGCCAAGGTTTCAGAGGAGAAATTTCGGATATAATTTACCTGGCAAAGGGGTTGGACGAGAATCCATTCTTAATTTACCTAATAAGCGAAATGAATTTCGGTTGAAAACTACCAAGAATTGCCTTTGCCTGTGTTGTATTAGAAGTTTTTAACTTGAAAAAAGGCGGCAACAGGTTCTAATTGGACAGTTGGGGATGGAGCGCAAGATACTTTGGCAGCGATGGAGCCTATGCCTCGGTTCATGGGCCGACCCGTCGGCCCGAACATAGGCAAATCCAGCAGTTCTAGTGAGTCGGAGCAAGATTCTGCGAGGTCAATAAAATAATATAAGAATTATCTTAATATGACACCAAGATTCTGGTAAGAGTTTTGATATAATTGCATATATTTTTTAAAGAGACATTGTTTTAAGAACTAATAATATACACTGCTTTAATCACAAAAGAATAATTTTATTTTTATAGTAAATATATCCTTACAAACCTAAGTAGAAACTAAGTTTATGGGTTTCATTCATATATACTTTAAAAATATTATACATGCATAGAATTTTATTTTATCATTTAACAACCATAATACCAAAAATTTTATTTTATTTTATTTTAAATTAAAAATAAGAATAAATGTATTTTATGTATAATTTAATCATAACCCTTTATTCAAATAGTACGTATATTTATTTTTCAAAATATAATGGATTTAGTAAACTAATTTATTCCAAAAAAAATAAATAAAAAAATAAAAAACCGATAATAACCACAACAATTAGTATTAGTTGAAGACTTGAAGTCTTTTAAATCAATAGATTCAACAATTCCAAATGATATTTGTATCCCTGTATTTATAAATTATAGCAAAAAGTAGATAATGCATGTAATTGAAACAACTTGTTAATGCTCTGATCATTTATTTGGTGTTGAGTTATCTAATACGAACTACTTCTCTTTTCTCTCTAAAATTTCAAGCCTTAACGCGGCTTTAAAAGTTTGAACGATTCCTCATTATTGCAAATCTATTAGTAAAAAGATCAAATCTACAATGACTTGCCTTGCGATGAAAAAGTTCAAGTACTGTGTTAGAGAAGAAAAATAAGTGTAAACCGGCTGACAGAACTTAAGATCTCTGAATGAATGATTGCTTAATTTTTCCCGACCTTATAAATAAGCAATGTCAAACCGTGTAGGTTTTTCTACGTTTAAACTCTTTGTCTGGGTCACTAGGGTAGGGCCCTAACCTAGTCTAGAGAACTTTTTTCCTGGGAGATTGTGGGAACTGTGGGGTGTCCATTTCCCACCGAAGTTCCTTTCACATGTTTGAATTAGGCTTTTTGTTCGACTCGCTGTAGAAGTTAGAGACTAGAAAACAAGGATTAAAGAGGAGTAACCACTGGCCAAGTATATTACTTGGGAGAAATTAAGGTTCGAATTGCAGACTTTATTTATATTATTTTTATTTTTACTTTTATTTAGAAAAAAAAAAAAAAAAAGGAAAAGGAAAAGGCAAAAGCAGCTAAAATTGGCATTACTACGGATGTCAACAATATTAAATAGCATACTACTACGTTAGTTTGGAGACTTGGCCTTGATACGCGATGTAGAACGCAACTATCAAACAAATCTTTTCTTAAAAAAATTTACGAGACGGTGGCCTTTTTTAACATATATATAAATTAGGTTAAAATTTAGATAAAAAAATAAGTACGTAAAAAATAATATTAATTTGAAGTATTATTTTTAAGAATAATTTTGTTGATATAAATAAATTATTATAGTATAACATATTATAATAATTATCTTTTCAAAATATAATAAATTTTTTTATTAGTGTGTGTCTCATAATTAAGGGAATAGTAAAAATACAAATATATTAAATTTAACAATTTTAATATTCAAAATATCAAAAATAAAATAAACAATACTTTTTATATTACTTCTTACTAGAATAAATAATTTTTATATTATTTTTTAATTTAATGTGTAGTAAATATGAACACAAGAGAAAGAGATATTAACCAAAAAAAAAAAATAAAGAGAAAATGTTTATTTCTTAAAAAAAAAAAAGAATTTTATATTATATTATTTTTTATTTAATATTTTTTAAATATAAATATTAAAATGAATATAATATCTCATGACTATAACTGAAGAATATTAATGAAAAAAAATAGTAATTGTAACAATATGTTTTCTAACAACTAAAAATGACTAATTTGTTTAATAGTAATTTTTCATATTAGACTCATATTTAAATAATTCACTTATAATATGAGACTTATTTATATGTTTATTTTTACAAAATATATAACAAATATTATTTTATAAATATATAAAATACAATTTTTATTTTTGGTATGAAATAAGTATATTTTAAAATACCCTTATTTTTAATAAATTTTTTCCAATAATACGCTAAAATTAAGTATCAAATACCACAAAACATTAAATAAAGGTAGTGATAAACAAATTAACTTTTTTTTTTTCTTTTTGATTAAAGGTAATATATTCACAAAAAATATTGAAAAAAAAAATCTAAATATTCTATTTTTTTATAAAAAAAATTCATTATCTGTTAATTGTTACAAATATTAAATTTTTTTAATTTAAAAAATTAAAATGAACAATTCCTCGCCACAAGATAATGGGCTGGATCAAATATAGGCAAATAACTAATCAAAAAATGTTCATTTTCAAGCTCATCTTACACCTAACGTCCACAAAGCAGGGGAAAAAACAAAAACAAAAAATAAAAATAAAAATAGAAGGTGTGGAAACTATCAATCATGGATGCACGCACAATCAGGCAATGCATAGTCCAAACCCCGAATGGACTCTCGACGCTAACATTCACAATTCGACCGTCCAAAAACTATTTATTCTTTTCAGGACCATAAACACTTTTCTTTTCTTTTTTTGGGTGTGATTTTTGTCATTTTCCATCAACTTGATCCAAATGTATTAATAAACAATATAGTTCACGCACTATGTTGTAGTGTTGGCTCCATCAACAATTTGTTTGTTTGTTTCAGCTTTGCAATCCATGGATTTTTCAACCGCGTCCCAATATTGACCCAAGATATGTGGGGGCTGGTCTTCCATGTACAAATGTATGCTAACTACGAAAGGAAAATTTCAAAAAAGAAAAAAGGATAATGATTGCACTCTTGCTTGATGTGGCCCTTTTTTTTTTTTTTTTTTTTTAAATACCATCGTATTAATATAACTGATATTGATTAATATAAAACAAATTAATTAATAGAATAAAAAATTATTTTTACCATCATATTATTTATTAATAGACACATTAATTTAAATATTAAAATTATTGAATATTTTTTACTTTTATTTTTTTTTTTGTTAGATATATTTTAGAGTGTTCAATGTATTTTGAAAAAAGAAAAAAATAAATCAGATGAGTATTATATTATAGATATATTCGATAAAAATATGTATCATTTTTTGGGAGTATATGAAGCGAGTAAACAATTTACACACAACATTAATGCTTCACTTAACTAGAAGAAGGCTCGTTTGGCGATCCAAGGATTAGATGGTTCAATTAAACTGTACCTTCCACGCGGTTGCCGGTCAATGTTGCATATTTGAACCTTGCATGATTGATTGAGCCCAGTACTTCCTCTCTCTTTCTCTCTCTCCCCGTCAGCAATCAAAAAGTCAGTCATCCACTTTCCTTTTTACATATCCATCTACATTACGTTATATATATATATATATATATATAGATAACGGAATTCATCGTTCTTTAAAGGAGAGATTGAGTATAAAACTCTGCCCTTCCCTCTGTCCATCCCACGGATATATACCCATTTCTTAATTGAAAGTTTTGGTTAACTACTGTTACTTAATTGCCACATACGATGGCTGGAGATACCGAAGGAAGATCGTTGGAGGAAACGCCAACTTGGGCTGTTGCTGTAGTTTGCTTTGTTTTGGTTTTGATTTCAATAATCATAGAGTACATCATCCATCTCATAGGAAAGGTAGCTTAATTATACATATATAATAAAATTATATTTATTTATTTATTTGCGCACCATGCATGCCTTCTTTTTTAATTTGGCAATTAAGTACATGAAGCATGGTGGTTTAATGTATTTGCAGTGGTTAAAGAAGAAAAACAAGAGAGCCCTTTACGAAGCACTTGAAAAGATTAAATCAGGTAATTAATAATTCTAATTATTGCACCGAAGGCCTAACTATCAATATTATATATATATATAAACATAATTATACATATGTGCTGCTGCTGTCGGTGCAGAGCTGATGCTATTGGGATTCATATCCCTGCTGCTGACGGTAGGCCAAGGCTTAATATCTAGAATATGCATACCACCAAAAGCTGCAGCTACTTGGCATCCCTGCGGCAAGAAGCAAGAAGAAGCTAAGGAAAGCGCTGAAGACACGGAAACAAATCACGAGAACCGGAGGAGGCTTCTTGTCGCACTAGCTTCCGGCGGTGGAAGTGTCCGGCGTATCCTGGCGACTGGAGGATCCGACAAATGTGCCGAAAAGGTAAGCATGTAGCACCGTCGGTTTACCACTCTTAACTTTGCCTTCTTTTGATCCGTGTCACTGAATTCTTTGAAAATTAAAATGGGAGGAGATCAACAGAAAGTGACACTTATGGCTATGCCGGACCATGGTCCCACAGCCTACCTAGAGAGGATGAATATAAAATATGAGAAACATGGAAGCAATCATGAGAATTGAGAAAGGTTCCTACCATCTAAAATGTGTAATTAGTTCTGTACTCCGTATTGTTAATACAATTGATTGGGATATATATATATATATATATATATATATATTTTTTCAAAAAAATTTTATTTATTTATTTGCATTTAAGTACGCAGACCCAAAAGGAAGGAAAAAAAAAAACAGAAAAGAGAAATTGAAAAGTTTATTATTTGATTAAATTATTATTACTTGAAATTCTCTGGTCCTTTTCAAAGGCTTGTCTTTTGTAATTGTTGGATGGGTGATGAGTTGTTAGGTACATACAATATATATTTTACCAACAAAATGTTAAAAAAATGAAGAAAGAGAAAAAAAGAAAGAAAAAAAAAAGGCAATATATACGTAACAATATTGATGTTACTAAAGAATTATAACTTCTTTCTAAATATGATTTATCCATTTGAGTTTATAGGGTAAAGTGCCGCTGGTATCATCAGATGGCATTCATCAACTCCACATTTTTATATTCGTATTAGCTGTTTTTCACGTTCTGTACTGCGTTCTCACTATGGCGTTGGGGAGGGCCAAGGTACTTTGTTTCTAACTTGTTACCATTTCAGATGATTAACTTAAAATTTAATCTCTATGAAGTAATCTTACTCTTTCCCATTAATATGTATATATATATTGTTTTGGCTATTTCAATTGTGTTTTAGATGAGAAGTTGGAAAGCGTGGGAAAAAGAAACCAGAACAATTGAATACCAGTTCTCACATGGTAATTAATTATTAGTTCCCCAATCTCTAATCATATAGTGTGTCAGTCCACTGTTCATTAGGGACAAAATATTTATAGATGGTCCGCCATACCAAGAAAGCTGCACTCAAAACAGCATTGAGCATTATATATTTTGATTTTGATTCTGGTATATACATTTATACTTTAAGTTGGTGTTTCAATGCATAACAGATCCGGAGAGGTTCAGGTTTGCAAGGGAAACATCATTTGGAAGAAGACACTTGAGCTCCTGGACCACGTCGCGGTTCCTTATTTGGATAGTAAGAACCCTCTTTCCTCTTTTAATAAGGACGAATTAGAGATTTCCAAAGCAACTTACAAATTAAATTTGAGTTAGAAAAACACCCCAAATGTTTATATTGATTTGAATTTGAGTTTCTTTTTATTCATAATATTTGTTAACATATTAGTGAAATTCCAAATGAATTTCAAAATAGTTCCGTCATCTTCCACAAAGAGTCAAAAAGTTAATGACCAAATCCCCATTGCATTGATATTCCATTAAAATTCTGGTGATGAGTTACAGAATATGCAATGAACGAAGCCACGTTCTTGCACATGCTTATTTGCAAAAAGACGTCGCCAGCCGGCGGCCATGTTCGGACCAATGCATGGCTTCCTGTAATGACCGGGGTTTCCCCAAAGAAAGCCAAAGTTTCTGACTTGGTCAACCTCTCAATGATCTCTTTGTCCCTTGTAGAAAGTAATTATCGTACGTAATGAAACAACTGGGTCATCCTGTCTTTTTATTTTTTATTTTTCCTGTTTAATAGAATACATAACTTTGAAGTTTGAATTCGATTATAAATGCAATTTATCGATCGATGTTATTACTGCAGGTTTGTTTCTTCAGGCAGTTCGTGAGGTCCGTCCCTAAGGTTGATTATTTGACTTTGAGGCATGGATTTATCATGGTAAGCTTACAAGGAAATAATATATTTTCTTCATTTAATTTATTTTTTTTTTTTAAAAGTACATTGGAATTAAAACTCAAGTTTTGAACCTTTTTGGGAACTTAGAAGACTTTTTTTATTATTATTATTTACATTGTTTCTCTTTGATTTTTTTTTCTCTCTAATTAATTGATATTTACAAATGGATTATAATATGTTGCTTCACTTATATATTTTGCCAGGGAAATGCTAATGCATTAGTCATTGTCAACCCTAGTATGAGTCATGTATCCATACTGTTTACAATTTCAAATTTTTTCGTCCATAGATTAGCTAATGACTTCACACTTTCGATGAACTTCCTGCAGGCGCATTTGGGACCTCAAAGCCACACACAATTCAACTTTCAAAAGTACATTAATAGATCATTGGAAAAGGATTTCAAGGTTGTTGTCGGAATAAGGTTAGTCTTGAATCCATTTTTCTGTTAAATTCAACTTCACTTGATATCCCACAGATGCTGTTTGTCAACCTACTTGATGTAAAATAGTTGAAAATTATGTTTCTTCTACGTTGCATAGGTAGAAATGAAATTCGTTATATCGACTGACTTTGATCTCTGTAATCCATTTTCAGTCCACCAATCTGGTTCTTGGCGGTGTTATTCCTGCTCTTCAACACTCACGGTATGTATGTATGTATGTATGTATGTATGCATGTATGTTAAAGCATGTACACATTTGAATATATTATATGGTCAAACGGACTTTAGATGTTGGAGTACCGTGTGGGGAAAAAGCTGTTAGCTATTAAAGCATATTTTTAATGCCAATACAACATTCTTTGATTGAATCCGTTTAATACGTAATTTATTTCAAATCACTTAATAATTAATTAAATCATTTGATTGAATAATTTTTAAATATAATATTTGTAAGAATTTTTATAATTATATTATTTTATTTCGTTAAAATTAAATTAAGGCTTCTGTACAAAGTAAGAAAGATGTATATTTTTTTTTTCTGCACTTTCAACTGATTGGACTTACATGCGAGAGGTTGCACCTTTGTAGTTCACTATATGAACTATTCATGGACTAACTTCATAGTTTAAACTTATGGATCGCAATGATTTCTTAACATATGTATAGTTAATTTGTGAAATTATGTGTTTTGCAAGGAGATGTATTTTTTCACCTTCTTAATCAACATCAATTCCAAATTCAGGTTATAAGTAGATAATTAAATGTAAAATCAGCTAGTCCCATAATACCGTTTAACCAGAATACAATAAATAAATAAATAAAAACAAGTACAAAGAAAATAAAAAATTTGGAATCCCAGTTAAAAAATTGTACTGTACTGCAAAAAAAAATTAAAAATTAAAAATTACAACATGATTCACAGCAACGTGCAAGCTTAATTGAGCATGTACAGTTTATGCCCAAAATTGTTTTACTAATTTTATTTTATTTTTTGAACGACTATTTGCAGGCTGGTATTCCTACCTTTGGCTTCCATTTATCCCTCTGATTGTGAGTGTGCATTAGATTATTTCCTGTGTGGACTTTGATTCAAGTGTGATTTCTATCTTCATGTTCTCTTTGTGGGTCGGTAATCGGATCTATTTGGCTGGGATGTTATGCACAGATCATCCTACTGGTGGGGACCAAGCTACAGGTGATCATAACCAAAATGGCAATTAGAATTACAAAGAGAGGAGAGGTTGTGAAGGGCGTACCAGTGGTGCAGCCTGGTGATGACCTGTTTTGGTTTAACCATCCACGCCTCACTCTCTACCTCATCAACTTCGTTCTCTTTCAGGTAAACTAGAAGTTTAATCAGATTAAAAATATTGTAATTCTCTTAAAGAATTCTATTGCATGAATCGTAAGTCTTTTTAAATTCTTAATATATATATATATATATAATTAGAATTGTTAGTTATATAAAATAAAATCACAAACATATAATTAAATATATTTTGTTAAGTTTGTATCACTCACATTTCAAACGACTACGTTTACCTGGTATTTCTCTTATTTTAAAGATGTTGTAAGTAACAAGTTCACTTTCTTTTTTGGCAGAATGCTTTCCAGCTTGCCTTTTTTGTATGGACTTGGGTAATGCCACTGGACCAAATACTGTCTGATTAACTGTACTGTAAAACATTGTTCCTCAAGTCTCACCTTACTTATCCCTTTAATTTTCTTCTTTTTTTCAGAGTCAATTTGGGCTAAAATCATGTTTCCACGAGAAATTGGAGGACTTAATCATCAGAATTTCAATGGGGTCAGATCCAATTCTCCAATTTCTCCTTGTATTCCCTGTAAAAATTGCCAGGTAAAATGCAAGTCCTGAAAAGCTTCGTGCCTTTGAATTCTCAGGGTCCTCGTGCAAATACTTTGCAGCTACGTCACGCTTCCTCTCTATGCCCTCGTAATACAGGTGAGATGATACATAATAACACCTGAAAAATGATCTTTTCCGTCACATTGGTCACATTCTTCTAGGTAATATCTAAATTTTCAAGAGCTCCGTTACAAGAATATGAAAACTTTTAATGCAAAATAAACACAACTTAGGTTGTACAATTATAATCATTAGTTACATATTTTTAGTCTTTTGTTTAAAAATTGTTATCATATATTAAAAAAAAAATTAATTTATAGATCTAAATTTATTTTACACTGACCCACTAGTATGCATGTAACATTTCCCATTTTCAAAATGTTCACCATTTTCCTACTTTGATTTTCGTATGAACAGATGGGTTCATCGATGAAACCGACAATATTCAACGAAAGGGTAGCTACGGCCCTGCGAGATTGGCACCACACTGCTAAGAGAAACATTAAGCAGAACAAAGGTCCCATAACTCCATTGACTAGTAGACCGGCCACGCCATCTCACCATGCGTCCCAGACGCAACTATTGAAATACTACCCGAGCGAAATGGACAGTCTACAAAACTCGCCTCGAAGATCTAATTTTGAAATTGACTACTGGGATACCGAATCTCCCTCCCCTTCACACCATACTTATGGGGAAGCAACCTCGTCGGACCACCACCTCCAACAACAAGAACAGCAAATTGAACTTGGTTACTTTGAAAATGGTAAGAGTGGTAACGAGCCAGGTACAAGTCAGACAGTGCCACATCTGCAACCAATCCGCACCCAGCATGAGATTGACATTGTGCGGAAGGAATTTTCATTCGATAGAAGAGCAGTCGAATAGGAACATGTTATGGAGAACTAAAACTGTTGATCATTTGAGCTTGGCGGAGACACCTTGGAGGCGTTGGTTTCGCATGGCTGTGTAGATACAGTTCATTCATTGCTTGTAGCTTATGCAATTTGTTTCCGTTCATAAAATTGGTTTATTTTTCCATTTTATTCAAACCCAGCAGTGATGAATCTGAGTATTTGACTTTTCAACTCCCTTGAGGCAGATTGGGAATGTATTTCTTTGCAACTACTCATATTATATTTCCATGTCTAGCTTTAGACTACTGAACTTACCTGTCACGCACAAGACTCTCATTTTTTGAACTTGGCAGAGTGCTTGGACATGTTGTTTGCATAAGTCATTGCCGCATTAGCAACATGGTTGACTTGTGTCATTAGCTTCGTTGGCTTACAGCCCCTTGACGGTCAAAATGTCCGATTGCCATGCATTGATTTTTTCTTTGAAAAAAAAATCTGGAAATCATGAACTTTAGCAAAATGGCTTGGAGGAAAGCAATTGCCACTCATCGGCTTCCGGCTTTCAGCAAACAGGCCTGGCCCATCTACAAAACGACAACAAGCGCTTGCCAGCCTTAACTCATTCCCTGCTTTTACGCCTTTTCGAGGTTCATTTCCAGCTTCTGCCCCTTGTTCTCTGTTTCAACCCCCAGCCTCCACATTCTCTCTTCAGTTCTTTGTATACTTAAAAAAAAAACTTCTTTACCTTGAGAAAGATATGCAACCACAGGGAAACTACAGAGAGAGAGAGAGAGAGAGAGAGAGATTTTTCATGCAGGAAAGCCTGGTGGCCAATGTTATGCAGTGTTGTGTCTGGGTGTGATTCTTGGCCCAGTGACTATAGCTTACTCTGTTAATGACGACTTGGAGCCACCAAATGATCCCAAGGAGCGCACCAAGCGTCGTCTTCGTGCCTTGCATGGCCCTTCAGTCCGTCCCAGCAATGAATGATGGCAAACCTTGGCCTCTCTGAGCGCAGTGCTTGTCTGCGTTTTAATTTCCATTATGATGGAGTATTTTGTAAATCTTTGATTTCTATCAGGTTGGTTGTGCTTCAACTCTCTGTCTGTGTTCGTATTTCTTCTTGCTAGCTTGTGATTGTGCATAGTACCAGAGAAAATTTTTGAACTTTGGTTTTTTAGCTCGGAAATGAGTCTGGCAGGGTATTTCTTTAATTCTTTGGAGCGTCTTTTAGTTTTTTTTTTTTTTTAACATGATGCTTAATTGTTATACCAAAAACAACAAAAGGTTCTCAATTATTTTGGATCTAATTGAACAAGGGACTAACGTGGAAACTTTTGATGGATGTTATGGTTAAAAGATATCAACATTTTTGGTCAAATCCATAATAATTCCCAACAATAAGTATACTCCAACTCACAAGAGACGCTTCCATAAAATGTTGTTTCTCTTGGCCGAGCCTTTTTTCCCTTTCATCTGATTTTACTTTACGCTGAGGCAAACAATTGAACAAGTACATTAGCTAGAGAATTTCCTACCTGGCTCTCAACATCTAATCCTTTCACGTCAGCAAAGGCATTACTGAATTAAAGATATGCACTAAGCTTGGGAAGCATGTCCAAGTTAGATTAGTGCCTCAATTATCAGCAGAAAAAACGTCGAAGGTCAATAAAAACCATTTGGCAATCACAACTTCCAACAGATTCATTTGAATCATATTTGAGGACTTTTGAGTTAGACAGCTCAATTCTGTCTTTGCCGCAACAGGATTCAAGCCTAAAAGTCTCTAGAAGAAGCAGTGGGCCAAGGCAGAATACAGTAGAAAGTGGATCTCACAAAAATATTAAGTTTGATACATCAGGTGATTAGTGTTGCAGTATCAGTTTCCCTTTCTATTGTTGTCTAACTGGAAGTGAACCTGCAGCACACTTTCATTTGTACTTACAGGCTTTTTGTTGGAGACCAAAAGGAGGACCCCTTCTTGATGATGATTTATTCCAACAAAACGAAGAATTGAGTCAATTTAGACAAGAGTATGAGATGCAGAAACTGACACAGGCATGTAAGATTCCTGGCTATTTTAGTTTCCTTTTAACTGAAATTAAAATTCTTTCGAGGTAGATGATTTAACAGGATTTGATATGCTTGTCCACTGCTTACTCATATGCACAGGACCAAGATATGAACGAGAGGTCTGGTTGTGCACGTCATACATTTTATAGTGCTATTGCTGGAGCAGAAAGAAGGAAGGGGTTTGAGATTAATCCTTTGTTTTGATATTTGACGGGCAAGTTACCCTGATTGACAAAATTACTACATAGGTGAGCATATTCTCCAGAGCCCTCTTGCCTTCTCAATTAGATCGTAGGGGAAAAATCACGTGGGTATTATCTGTGTTGCTGCTTGTAAATGTCAAAAGAAAAAGAAAAAAACTTCTGATCTTAAGTATACAAATGTTAGGCTGAAGGAAACTCTAACTTAGGTGACTCTCATGAAGATTCCATTTTCACATCTCCTGTCCAAGACTCATGTATTCTATATGTTAGGATGGATGCAAAATTGTTCTGATAGTATTCTTCCCTGTTTTCTTCCCAGATAAGGTCCAGTAAAAACTTCTGCACCAACATAATTTGGCATTACATAATCCTGGGAATTTCTGCCTATTTGTACAAGTAAGCTCAACTCCATCTTGTATCTTAGGTTTCTGACTAAGATCATATGCTGATATGTATGAATCTGTTTGATCTTAGACTATGAAATGTTTGAGATTGTATCCTATGCTTGATTTACTTAGATTGATTGTGAAATAAATACTATATCTCTTTGTGTGTCATCAGCCTGGAATCCTTGTCTATGACATTCAAGTCCAGTGACTAAAAGTTGTTCAATCTGCTATAAAGTATGCCCTGTTCGTTTTTGTTGTATGTTTGCTGCTCTTGGTTCCTTTTTCACTATTCATTTGCTGATTATAGGTCAAGCCAAATGTTTTTATTTGTTTTTACTATATCAACTGATGGAATCTTGCTTTCCTTGTACTGTATACTGAACTAAGTGGAACGCAAAAGCTTCTGCTGCATGCTAAATTCTGTTGTCTGGAACAATCTTTTATGTAAGGATGGACCTTGGGGTAATGTTAAATTCTTTTTTGTATGTTTAGGGATTTTGTCCACTTTCTATAGATTTGTTTCAATTTCCTTAAATTCTTGCAACAGAAAATTCACTCAAGACTTCAGTTTCTGGATTGCCTGTTAATTGATATCTTAGTGTGTAATGCTCACAAGAGCTTAATAATAGATTGATCAAGTTGTGTTGCTCTGAGCTACTGCTTTGCTTGTTAGAGACTTCGTTGGTTTTTCACAATGTAAATGCCTGTAGGTATCACAATTCACATGGGAAGTTACCCGATTAGGAATTCTTCTCATGTTTCCGCCTGAACTTTTATTATTCCCATAATAACTGTTGCGACAAAAGGGCTTGTATTCAATACACTGAGACTTCCATACTTAAAGATCCAGAGAGGAGTTCATTGCAAATAACTTTACTCTTGTTTTCATAAAAAAGCTGTTTACTTGACTTGAACCTATCATCTCTAGGTGTAGAACAAGCCCTTGATATAATAACTGTTGAAAATGTAGGAAAACTGAAAGCACAGAGAAACTCAACTACGAGTTCATGCTCCTCACACCAGAATTGGTTGCATATTCTTTACCGTCTCTCACTTTTGGCATCCCAACGCTGCCATATCATTCAGTGACCCTGGCCTTTGTGCAAGTATTCATTACTGTAAATATTTAGGAGTGAAGGGCAAGCCACCGTGATCCCAAAATTCTGTTATTGTAACCGAAGGATTAGGATTGTAAAAGCCATCCTCAGACTGGTTTTGGCTATAGTAGTTCACTTCATTTTCAGAGAGTTTCTCACCAGGCAGAAGTCCCTCTCCACTGTTTCTGCAATTTAACCTCTTGTCAGATTGGAGGAAATTATCATAGCTCTCCTCCTCATTAGTTTTCCTCTGCAACAGGTTGCAGTTATCGAAGGAAGAAACTGTTATTGGAGAGTTCATTTTATCACTAGCCTCTTCAAAAGCAGAATTAAGACTGGTGCCCTTGTTGCTCTCTTGAAAGCTGACACAAGAATTGGTATAAATAGGAGGGAAATGCTCCCCAGCTAGAATAGAAGCTAAGAGTCGGCAGTCTTTGTTCAAATAATCGATGATCATGCTGTTGTGGCTGGTCTGTGTAGTTTTTACTTCTCCAATGGATGGCAAGTTCCTGACCAAACCCATTACTTTGCCGGAGCTCTCCTGAACTTCGTACGGGTTCTTCGCGAAGTTTCCCTTCTGTTGAACTCGGCATAGAACCCAGTTATCTAGCTGATAAACAAGAGAAGTTTCACAGTGAGTTGCCCATAAAGGTTTGGCAAAAGATGTTCATCCTGAAGCAAGAGAAAATCAGAGGGATAGGGCTCAACTTACTCTCATCGACCCCTTGAGCCTTGAAGGCTTAATGGTTGCGTCCAGCAGCCTGTACTCGTTCATGATCCAGTCTGTTTTGACTCCTTTAGGAGGCCGACCTATGTAAAAGACTAGGGCTTTCTTGACTCCCATGCTCTTTGATCCAGAAGATGAGAGAATAGGTTTATCCGTACCGGTAGCCTTCCAATAACCTGATCCGGCAGCTCTGTTAGGCCTTACTCCGTTAGGGTACTTCTCATATCTCGGACTGAAAAAATACCATTCATCTTCTCCAAACGATTGTGGGGTTAACGGAGAGGAGCAATCTACAGGTACATAAGGCAAGGCGAATGCCCTTGCATTTATGTTCATGCAGATGCCGAAACTCGGCAGTATGTAGTGGACAAGAAACAGCTGCGTAAATTATTGGTTATATTAATGTCTTCCTTAGTTTAAATTATATTTTAATGTATGAATTCATGGACATAGAGGAAATATAAGTTTTTTGGCAGAGTTTATCGTATGATTGGTGTCCTTTTCGACTGATGTGAAATGGTTAATCTTGCTTGAGCTTTAAATTAGTAATTTTACTTTGGTTAATTATCATCAATGCCGTCTGCACATTGCTCTAACGAAACAATAACACCATAGCTGCTAAAATATGGAATCAAGGACAAGATCAGTAGTCTCACGTTTCCGTCATATCTGCTAATAAATCCTAAAGTCTCTCAAATTATAAAGTTAAAAGAATCATTAGATATATGCAGTTTTACTTTTATTTTGTACAAATAACTTGTTCTTACATCTCAAATATGTGAGATTAGATTATAATGAAATAAGGTAAGTTCACCATTACACTAAGCCCTATTTATCCCTAGTAAAAAAAAAAAAAAAGAAAAAAGAAAAAAAATAAACCCCATTAATGAAGGGTCACGTAATTAGTTAAGATCTATTTGAAAAAAATTCTTTTATTGGCTTTATTACTGTCCATGACTTCTCTGTTTTTATTATCAGATCCAGACTCCACGGAGAAGCACACTTTTACATATGATTAATCGAGTGTATGCAGGGAAAGGAGTTAGAAAAGCCAACAAGACCACTGGAAATGGCCGACCCTGAGACAGCTTTACTTATTTGGACATGACATTTTGTGTCTTCCTCTCTAACTTTTGCTCTTGAGATAAGTATTTGTCTCGTAGCTCTCTCATTAACCTCTTGTTATTATATATATATATATATTCAACTTCTGATGATTTCATGCATGCATACAGCATATCTAATGTCTTCCCCGTGTTGTTTCGTGAGTCCAACTTTGTCCGTGGCTTCATTTGGTTTCTTAAGTTGTTTATATATATACATATATTTGAGTCAAATTTCGCCGATGGCCAGCCGGGGCTAACTGTTTTATCGATACCCAATACTCTTATGTTAAGCATCCAGAGATAGAGACATCAGCCACGTATAGATCCCAGATTGAACAATGTCTACTCTTTTGCAATTTTCATATTCTCTCCGTGAATGACCATACCATTCAGATTTCATTGGTGGGTGGTACGATAAATTCTATCTAATGTCGAAAGTGTTCTGTTCAACTTAATTTCTCGTTTAGGCGAAGAAAGTGCGACTGCTTTACCAACAATTGGAACCCAATCGGGAGATGCTTCGTCCTATATTCCTAGGAATGTAATTGGGGTTCTGACCTTACCGCTTAACTTCCTGATAAAATGAACATATATGCCTAACCTTGCACTTGTGTTTCTTGAATCATGAAGCATGGTGGACTTTTGGGATGGCACGTTTGGTACCTTTGTTCATTAAGATGACTCCCAATAACATTTAAGTTAGAGATCACTAGTTCTGTGTAATACACTGAAGCTATCCACGCAGGCTTTTTGTTAGTCCAGAAATTCCGTGGTTCAGTCAGCCCAACCCAAATCGTGAACTAAAGTCTCTAAATTAAAATAATAATAATAATAATAATAATAATAATAATAATAACCCACAATGGGCCTTTCAGTTTCGCCATTACCGTCAGTCTCCCCACTGCCACCCCGACTGGATTGTTAGTCCATGACAGCCGTTTGATGATGCGGAGTGGGCATGATATTGATCAAAAAAAAAAAAAAAAAAAAAGAAAAATGATATCCTTTGTACGTCCTTCACGGACTCAAATCGTGTGGCACAGGTAGGTAGGTGGGTGTGAGTGAGTGATAACTTATTATAAAACACCTAAAAGTAAAGTTGAAAAAATTTAATAAAATAAAATAAGTATCAATTATAATAACATAAAAATTGAGTTAGTGAAACAAAAAACTATAAAGAATTTGCATTATTTTATCTAATTATATTTATCATTTTTCTTTTCTTTTTTTGTCAAATTTTTTTGGCTAGACATTCTCTAGAGGTTTCCTTTAGAGAACTAATCAACTCGCCATTTTTAATTATGTTGAATTCAGTGAACTGATTAACTACACTTAATTGACGGGAGAATAAACTGTATGATATCTAACAAAGATTTATCTTATACGCACACATTAAGTCAATGTGTTTATATCTTACATTAAAATAATCAATTTTATCTTAAATTGCATTAGATATAAAACGAATATATTATGTATTATAAAATCTTAATTATCATTGACTTAATGGTTCAATCAATTACTCATTAGTCGATTCAGTGGCATAGTAATCTAAGCCATCTGCCCGGTTTATGCTCCGACTAGATTCAATAACACTTCATGGGACACTACCCCGAATTTACATTATAGTTTTTAACTATCATGTGAAAAAATAAAAAAAGAAATTTGGGTTTTTAATAAGTGGATTCACATCTCAACTTTTCAAACATGTTTTTATTTATATATAAATAATTTGTTGCACTTTTAAATCATGGAAGTTTCAACAGCTGACGACAAATGAACGGCAACCCACACACACACGTATATATATATATATGTAGATACATTGGATACATGGTGATGTACGTGATTGACACTCGGGAGTAAGAAAAATAAACAACTGTGATCCCCTCTTGCAGGACAAATATTGGTAAAGGTCGTCCTCACGAGTGACAATTGTTCCACAAGGAACAAGAAGCCTGGCAGCCGGTAGGTGGCGCGTGGATTAAAAGAAAGAATTTTTTTTTTGGATGGACCAAAAGGACTTTGGAAATTCTCTGAAAGCTGCTGCCCCTCAAGGATGGCTAATAAAAATATTCAACAAAGATGATGAAAGCTAACGAAAATGTTAAAAAATCAAAGGACCAAAATTACTAAGAAGTAACAACGCAGAGGTAACAAAAATATTTTATCGAAATCTTTTCAGTCATTGGCATTAACACATTTTTCCATTGTCACATATTATATACTAAGACTCTACACACCAATTTGGAAGACAACTGATATAAATAATGAAAGCTATATATATATATATATGAAAAAACATAATGTTTAGTACTTCTAATATTAATCTATTACTACTTCATTCCAAAAAAAAAAAAAAAAAAAAAAAGATTAACAAACAAGAGAATGAGTCGAAAATAAGAAGGGTGGGGGGAATGGATTCACCAATTCTATCAACCAGCCACCAGAGTGGGCCGCCGAGGGGGGTGGTCCTTAGAACGAATTTCTAGAGAATTGTTACATTGAGTAGTCAGTGTCTCGTGGGCCCAGCTGCTCGACAAGCCGAGCGTAGCAGTCATCTCTTGTTTTTTTTTTTTTTTTTTTTTTTTTGGTATTGTACCACTCGAAACCTCTCTCTCTCTCTCTCTCTCTCCCTCTCCCTCTGTGCTACTACTGCCAGTCTTTCCTAGTGGGTCCAATCGTCAAGCCACTTGGGTCTCATGGACGGCATTCCGTATTTTGTCCTTACCAAATCTCAATCCTCATGGTCGCCAGATAATTATGGGACAATCATTTTAACCCCCAGAAAAAGAAACCGTAAAAAGTTCTGGCTGTAAAGTCATCTCACTTCTCTCTCCCCCCCCCTCCTTTTACTCATTTTCAAATCCTCCATGATCATCAATTCTATCTTTAATTTGTTGAACCCAAAAAAAAAAAAAAAAAAAGATAATTAGCACACCAAATTTAATTTACCTCAAGTCTTTATACTGATGAAAAAAAAAAAAGACAATTGCGATCTAGTGAGTACATGATGTATCATCAAGCTAAATATTGCATATTGCACGTATTAAGTTACAAAAATGTTACAGAGAGGCAGGAAAATAGATATAATTGGAAACTTGAATTCCCAAATATACAAGTAAAATTATTAATTATATTTATTTATTTTTTTTTGTGTATATTAATTCATAATTAATATTAAATAAAGTGGGTGTATAATAAAACTCGTTATAATAACGTCTAAGGTGGTCCAGCCTAGTCTATGACTGACTGACTGACTTCGATCAGAGCCGTGTAAGATAAGCGCGGAGAGAGAGAGATTCCATCTATTTTGTTTTGTATGTTTGTCTTGGCTTCAAGCAAGGCAAACAAGCCTTTTATTACAAGAAGAAGAAAAAAAAATAAAGGCTGCAATTTATGGAATTGGAGGCAAGACTTAATTGTAGCGCCTCTTTCATCTAAAACAGGAAAGAATTCATGAAAGAGTTTTTGTGAGAGATTTGTTTGGATTATGCTTTTGCAGTGAGTAAAGCCCTTTAATTTGTTTTTGTTTTCTCCTTTGTTTTTGGCTGTTACATGCCTGTACTCTTACTTCCCTAACTCAGTTCTTCTGGTTTAGCTCTAGTTTCATAAAGACTACACACACTCACACACATCCACTTACTGCTATTCCAAACTTCAGCAGCACAATGATGTCTCAAGATGGGTTTTCTATTCCCTCCTCAGTCAGGGGGCTCCCTCAAGAACCACCTCCAAACCCTAACCCTAATATTCCTTCAACAAGCCCTGCCAGCAAAAAGAAGAGAAGCTTACCAGGAACACCAGGCAAGCAGCAAGCATTACTAAGTAAGTTGTTTGTGATACTGTAATTGATTACTGTTGTTGTTTTGATATGGGGTTCTTCTTTTTTGGGACTTTAAAGCAGATCCAGACGCAGAAGTTATAGCCTTGTCACCGAAGTCTCTCATGGCGACCAACCGATTCATATGCGAAATCTGCAACAAGGGTTTTCAAAGAGACCAAAACCTTCAGCTCCACAGAAGAGGCCACAATCTCCCCTGGAAACTCAAGCAAAGAACTAACAAAGAGATTCGAAAGAAAGTGTACATATGCCCGGAAAAGACCTGCGTTCACCACGATCCATCGAGAGCACTCGGCGACCTCACGGGAGTAAAGAAGCATTTTAGCAGAAGACATGGAGAGAAGAAGTGGAAATGTGAGAAATGCTCAAAGAAATATGCGGTTCGATCGGACTTGAAAGCTCATAGTAAGATTTGTGGTACCAGAGAGTACAGATGTGACTGTGGCGCACTTTTCTCCAGGTATATATCATATCTATATACTTCACTTATTGCTTTCAAACCTCTCCCTTTCTTGATCAGTTATTGTTGTGATAAAATGTTCTCCGCGTCATAGATTAGGTTGTTGAAGAGTTCAAGGCTTTCACTTAACTGTTTTAACGAACTTCGATGTGTTTTTCAATTTAATGCGGTGTGGCCCAAAGGGCATGTTCTATTTTTTTTAGATGTATATATATGCAAGTATTTGACAAATTTATCGAGAGAGGGTTTTGGAACATCAAACAGGAAGGATAGCTTTATTACCCACAGGGCCTTCTGTGATGCACTAGTTGAAGAAAGTGAGAGATTCAAGTCGGTTTCTTCAGCCATTAATGCTAACTTCAGGAATGATCTGATCAATGGAATTAGCAATAATCCTCAAGCCATTGGGATATCCCAATTTTCGCCCATGTGTCGGCCTGAACTTGCTGGATCAGAGCTATTGGGAAATTTTAACGAAAATGGCCAAAAGCCAAGGCTGCCAATGTGGCTAGACCTTGCCAATTCGCAGATGAACCCAGTTGGTCTTTCTGGTAATTCTAATGCTGCTTTCTTGGTGCCAAGCTCGGCTTCTTTGCCTGACCTTGGTCAGGCAACACCAATGAATGTGTTTGGATCCGTACCACATGCTCAGTGGCTCAGTAAGTACCAAGGTCAAACACAATTAACAGGTGCCAACCTCTCCATACTGGCAATGCCACAAGGAGTAAAAGAGGAAGAAGGGAACAAAGTGGACATGTCCACATCTGTAACTGCTTTGTATTCAAACCAGAATCAGCAACAACAACAAGGCCCGGTCAGTTACATGTCAGCCACTGCGCTATTACAAAAAGCAGCACAAATAGGATCTACAAGGAGCAGTAATCCAGAATTCAGTAACAACAGCTTCAGCTTAGGACTGGTGAGCTCATCTCTGTCAGACATTTCAAACTTCAACTCATTTAACCCGGCGGGCAAGACAGAAGCCCTCGAGATTCTAAGCAAGCAGCAGACTAATCAACACGAGAACTTGAATGAATTGGTCACTTCTCTATATTCTCTGGCCCCTGCCAGGATAATGAAAGATGGGTCGGCCTTTTTGGGCGACTCAAACACAAACGCAAGCTCGATACTGAATGCCGGTACAGCCAACGAGAGATTACATCATTTGTTGATGATGCAATCGAATGGTAAGCAAAGCCAACATGTCAAATTGGATGTTCTTCAAGGAAGCCCGAGCGAAGCAGAGGGAAGTTTAACTAGAGATTTTCTTGGTGTCGGAGGTGAAGCAATTAGCAGCCCATTCTTGCGGCAGGAGCTTGCCAAGTTTGTACCAATGGGTTCAGCAGCATCAGCCATGGGCTCAAGTCAATACACTAGCATTGGTCAGCACATACACACCATGAAAGGAGGCCTTGGACCGAATTGAGGAACCGATTCAACTCACCCGAGTTAGACCTGTGAGTGTCCAGTGACGTGTGGTGCCCGCTGCAAGGGACACAACAAAGAAAGAGACAGATATGGCAATCAAATGAAAGAGCTGAGGTGGACCCTTGGCTCTAGTCTGAATGTGGTTTTGCAGCTTCGTTTTCTTTTATCTATATATATATATAAAAACTTTTTTACGTTGATAAAACATAGCGTTACAGTCAGACCGTGACCGTAGGAGAGGTCACAGCCCTGTCTCTTCGAAGACAAGGGGCGTGTGATGCATCAT
Source organism: Kandelia obovata (assembly GCA_021464305.1). Lineage (NCBI taxonomy): Eukaryota > Viridiplantae > Streptophyta > Magnoliopsida > Malpighiales > Rhizophoraceae > Kandelia > Kandelia obovata. The sequence goes on from CM038487.1 coordinate 4,589,342, forward strand.
ATGTGTGTAATGTGTCCAAAACCAAAGTTTTGCTCTTCATGAATAGCCTCTTTAATTTGGGGCTCTATAATTAATTGTGTGATTCCAATCCAAATGTGTTTAATTAAGTGTATAGAGATGTTAATCTCTTTGGAGATTTAAATTTCAGGTTTTTTCTTTTGGGGTAGAAGGTTATTTGCACATGCACAACTTTTTGTGTGTGTGTGTATACATCCATATGTGCGTGTATAAGTAGTATAATTGAGGGATTCACTTCCAAGAAAAAAAAAAATAATCTAATATAATATAAGCTTTGAGTTTACATGACTTGGTTTCATAAATTAAAACTTTAATGATAAGAGTCTAATCATTTTCTTCTGTCATATCAATCTTGCTGAAACAGCTAGGGAAACTTTGATGGAACTTTGCCCGATCAATGTCCGTCCCTTGTTATGGATGTATGCACCCTCAAGATAGATAAATTTGCCCAATTCTTCTTCTTAATAATTTTTATTTCCATACCCTTCTTCTACTTTCCTTATTAGTCCGACCAAATTGATCATAAATGGCATATATACCGTTTTTCTTAAATGTCCTTAAACTATCAAATAATTGCGTGTATGATCTCCAACGATTTTATTTTTTTATTTATTTATTTTTGACCAACTTGTTTTTCTTTTCATTGACTGTGAAAGCACTTAAGTGTACATTGTCCTGGCTTAACATGGTTGGAATCGAAGGCATAAAATATTAGTTTAGTAAAGTAACATGATCTTGATTTTCTGGGTTGAGCATGGATTTTCGCCAAGAGAATGTAGAAAATCTGATATTTTTATTGACTACCCGATTAATATTTCTAGAGTAGCCACGAATTCGTAATGCCAACTCTTATATATGATGTGCCCTCGTTGACATTCCAATCTTGTTGGGGGGGGGGGGAAGTTCACCGAGACAAAGCTATAGAGAGTTCCTTCAACGAATGTCACCTACTGAGTCTGAGTCAATTAAGAATCATTGGTTCATTAAAACGATTTTCTATATATATATATATATATATTGGCTGGGTTGAATTAAGGAGTAGGAGAATTATAGTGAGTGAGATCTGAAATTCAAATGCGACATTTCACTTCAAAGGATTAAGCTTAGTGATCACTAAAACATAACCAGTGGTTCATTGCAGGGATTGGATTAAAAACATCATAGAACCAAAGAGGTTAGAGACCGTGCACAACACAAGAATTTCTCTGGTTGGAACCTTTTGGGATTGCGATTATTATTATATGATACGTATTTAAAGTACTTGGACTTCTCTAATTAGATGGTGTACTAACTAGGGTCGACTGACAGAGGACAGCCAGCCAATTTTTCATGTGGTCGATTTTCTTACACCAATCATTTTAGTTGTCTCATTCATCTTCCCTTTATTAATCCTGAAAAGGGTCAAGTCGTACCCTACGAAAGCACCCTCCTACTTTAAATTAAATACCTTTTCCCCCTCTTTTAACCCTCCAAGGAGAATGAGAATATGACATTATGACAGCTAGCATATTTTCTTGGCAAAGATCAACGTAATTTCTCGTACAAAGCAACAAGTAGAAAGAAAAGGGGACAAAAGGGACAAAGAAGGGTCGGAACAGAAGAGATAATTAAGGTCTACGTTTCAAAAAAAAAAAAAAGAAAAAAAAAATTTGAACTTTTAAAATTCTTCACTAAAATACTTTCAATGTGAAACAAATTGAGATTATATATAACAAGTTTATTAAAAAGTGAGTTTGATATTGGTTGCATATCGTTTTATATTTATTGTATATTGAATATTTATTTTTATGAAAATATTTAAATTTAAAATAATAATAATAATAATATAAAAAGTAGAGGTGACGTGCCACCTCATTTAGATTCCCTTTTTGTCTTTTATTTTTCTCGGTCCATTCGGTAGGATTTAAGTAACAAACGTTGGCAGTGAATGTACGGATTACTTATCTCGGTCTATTTGATCACGTGTTTTTGGCCATTCTCGTTTAAACAAATTTTTTTTTTTTCTTTGCAGCAGGCAACGCAACGTAAGACCTTTTTGTTGAGAATTGCCTTATTTTTTTGCAAGTCTCTCAACTCGGCCAGCCAGTACCGTATTCTTTAAGTAAAGTTTTAATTTTTGAGCCCATCAAAATTGGATAGACTAAAATAGTCTACTCTACTAATTATGTGGAATGTCCCCAACTAACCCCTTCATTTCAATAATTCTAAAAAAATAAATATAAATTGAAAACATAAATAATTAATTAACCCACAACACACACACACACACACACACACACACACACACACACACACACACACACACACCTGTCTCTTATACACATCTTTAACCCACAACACACACACACACACATACACACACACACACACACACACACACACACACACACACACACACACACACACACTCGGGGGGACAGCCATACTGTACGTAGGTTGACTCAGGGCGACACAGCTTCTTGAATGACAAATGATGATACTGTTATCGTTGAATGATTTCTCAATTTAATCACTTAATAATTGAAAATCATGTGGCCTCTTAGGCATAATACTATTTTTAATTTTCATTAACGTATTGATGAACCGACTTCTACCTAATGAGTTTTTTTTTTAAAAAGAATGATAATAATTAAAAAAATAAAAAAGTTTTATGATGAGGGTATCCTAGGGCACAGTCTCTTATTTCCAAAATGAAAAAAGGTTACGAATAAACGAGTCAACAGCTATAATTGAACATAAATTTACAAATGTATAATTATAATAGTTAATTGTTATTGTTATATATTTTGAGTGATGATAGTCAATAATTATGATTGTGTCTTGGTAATGGAGTTATTCGGAAATTCAGAAACATTAAAGCTCCCAAACTAAACAGTGCTTAATCAAACACATAGAAAGACAATTATTAAAGAGCTTCATTGCATATACAGGTTAACTTGATACATTCCAGATATGCCTCGGCATATCTCACCAACTTTTTCGATCGGCCATGCAAAGACCAAAGAACATTCCACATCACACGATCAAAGCTCTTGCTTTGTCACAAAGAAAGCATTGATTGCGAAAACTATACCAACTCGACATAACAAGATATAGCCATGGCACATTGCAAAAATTGCTCCACCGGAAATGTCCTTGGGAACACCATTATCATCGGGACTCTCTGCATTCATCATTGCTGTTGCCGGTGCCGGTGCCGGAGGCTTAGGGGTAAATATGTCCAAAGGAAGAAGCACTTTGTCCACCTGGTATATAGCAAGATGGTCATCTGAGTACACAGAACCGGAGATAGTTGTGTTGATCAGCCCTGTGGCTATCTTCACTGAATTCCCATCCCTGGTCACATTAAGCTGAAACCGGTTGCCGGACCCGGCATGTGTTTTCAAAGGATTGGTCACCGTATCAAACTGGGAAGTTGGTAGAAACGTGGGCACAATATGAAATTGCACCAACTCCACGGTTTGTTGAAGGGTTAAGGAGTCGAGGGTGCCAGCTTTCAGGCTTGAAAACGCGGTGTCACTTGGGGCAAAGATGGTTAGGCCATTGTTTGTGTTTCCCAACTGGGAGTTAAGATTGCTGTCCAGCTGGGTGGATTTCAAGAGGCGGATCAAGCCCTTGAATTGGCGGGACTTCTGGAGGATTTTCACCACATTAGTGGGGCCCCGCGGTGTCGGTGCGGGAGCAGGTGACTGGCCTAAGATCTCGGTGAAATGGTGGGGGATGAGGAGGAGGAGAAGAGAAAATGGGAAAAGGAAAAGAGATTTTGGGATCATTTCAGTGTCTCTTAGCTTTTATGTTTCTTCTCTCTGCAGAGTGATGGTACAGAAGGAGAGCTTTGATTATGGTTGGGAATATAAAGACAATGTGGCTGCCTGGGTAGAATTTTCAAATTTTAGTTGTTAATATGGTGCATTTGTTTAGAAATGGAGGGAGTCGGTGGATGGATGTTTAACAACAACTAGCCATTTTTTTTGGCTTAGAGTAGAAGGGAAGGAAAGAGTCCACAGATTGAATGACTCGAAAATTTTGGGTTTATTGTGGCCAAGCTGATTTTGTCCGCATCACTGCTACGCCACTGTGCCTCTCCTGTGCGTTGAGTTGCCAGAAACTCAGAACAAAAACTTAGGCACGTACTAAAATCATAAGTGAATAGGACTAATAAATATATAATTATAATAATTAATAATTATAATTAATTTTTTTTTCCTAACTTAGAATATAATTACTTTTTCTTCAATTTTTTTTTGAGATAATGTTAAATTATAAGTCTGTTATTTGCTTAAATTTGACTTAAATATAAATATTGCATATTTCTTAAAGTTAAAAATAATAATAAGAAAGATACAAAGTGGTTTTTTCTACGTGATTGTTACAATATTGGAAGACTTATACTCTAAATTTACGAGAGTAGGAGTAAGGGGTGGGTTTTAACAAGTGGGACGATCCTTAAACTCTGTATTTTCTGATGAAGATCGCAGACATAATTCATAGGACGCTCAAAATGAAGCAAAACGCAATGAATTGCACGATTGCAGTGCAGTTAGTCAATGCAGGCCAGCAAAATCACAGGATTATACACAATTCAAAAATCCCGTATCACATTGAAAACATTGCAGCAACTATACCAATCCCAAATGATCGTTGAATTATTAAGCACAACATCACTAGTTAGTGCACCAGAAGTATTTTTCTTAGGTACCACAGGACTCGCTGCGCCTTCAGTTTTTTCCCAGCATTGCTGGCTTAGGTGCGAGGGCAGGAGAGGCTTACGCCCAAAAATGTCTAAAGGAAGCAGCACCTTGTCCACTTGGTAAATGGCAACTTTGTTGTCTGCGTAGACAGTGCTAGACACAATTGTATTGGTGAGTCCTGAACTTACATCCACTGAACTCTCACTTGTCAAGTGGGAATCTTGCTCCTGAGCCAGCCAGTGTCCTTGTTGGATTGCTCACGGTTTGGAAATGGGAAGCTGACAGGAATTTTGGCATGACATGGCTGAAAATTGTTAAAGTTAATTCAAAATAATGATTAATTAATATTTAAGAAGAAGTTAAATTAATTGAGTTTAATTTGATTGGTTTAGCATTTAAGTAAAATCAGATGTTTGTTATTATATAAGTACTTGATATTTATATTATGTAAGTACTTTTTTAAAATCAATAAAATTGAAAGTATTTATATAATTATCTAATAAAAATGCATTATTTGTTTGAACAAAAATGGTTAGTCCATCTACGGAGTTATTGAGTTGGGTAAAGAATTGTGGGTGTTGAAATATTTTCAAAATATAAATTAAATATATTTTTTAATTTATTTAATTATTATAAAAAAAAATTGTCTCTTCTGAAGATATACTAAGAAATCATGTCTTATTGTATTAATATATATATATATATATATATATATATATATATATATATGTATGTATATGTTTGTGAGAGTTTTTCTCTGATAATCAGAAAAAATATATATGAAAATATATTATTTTTTTATAAAAAAGATTTTAAATAATAAATAAATTTATTAATAAGGTGATTTTAATAATATAAATTATAATTCATTTTATTTTCTAAAAAAAAATTATTATAATTCCAAGCAATTCTTTTATTAATAGAGTTCTGTCGTTGTTCTGACAGTAGGTCCTCTTGGGTGGCTTTTATGAGACAATGAAGGAGACGAAATGGCCAGCCTTTTGGAGGATTTTGACGACATTGAGAGGGGCGCCATGAGATTCATGTACCGGGACCATCACTGATGGAGGTGCATTGGCAGTGGCGCCAGTGTCTGTAGCCGGGTCGCTTTGCGGCTGGGGCCTTTGCAGGGGTCTGAAGATGGACACGTCGCAGGGACTGCAGCCGGTGACTGGGATTTCGTTGTTGGTGCAGTGAAGGAAGAGAAGGAGAAGTGAAAATGAGAAGATGATTTGTTCCTGCATGTTTGATAGTGACTCTAGAAAAGTGGTTGCTTTTATTGATCCGATCAAGATCAATGGATGAATGAAATTGCAATCAGTGTTTGATGTGGAAAAGGAGGGAATATAAAGGTTTTTTTTTTTTTTTTTTTTTATAGATTTTTCATTATGGGAAGTTAGGTATTGTGTTCAATTTTAGTTACACAATTTAGAGTTGCCAACACACGATGTCATTGTCTTTTTAGCTCTTTTCTAGAGGTGAGCTATCAGGGAGAAAAGGGTGAGATACCAAAGTGCCTCCTCTGCCCTCTGTTTGCTTGGAAAACAGGGAAAATAACTTGGAGAGATTAGGCAGATAAAGATGTGCCAGAGTGATTTTGATGAAATGGGGTTTGTATAGAAGATTAAGGATAGCCTCACCAATCCTAGGGGGCTTCTTGTGTGATGTTTTAACCGGAGAAAGTTGCAACCCACTTAAATTAAATGTCAACGGCCATTAATCGAATCATTAGTTTTAATGATTGATTAACTAATGGTAGAGGCAATGGTAATCCCCACGCTTCAATATTTGAAGTTGTAAAAATGAATCCGACTCTCATAACTCTAACTTACTTTACATCTATATCGCTTCACTCTACATTGCAGCATGCTATTTAACAACAATCGATTCAATCAAACGTGTAAAGGATTGCATTGGAAATCCATATCTAAAAATTCCATTTCTTGCAACCTGGTTATTTAGATACAACAAAAGTCTCTTGAACGAACAAGTCTTTCCAAGCCTAAATCACCATCATTATCACGTTGGTTGAGACCCAAATGAGCCACCCAACTCAAAGAAGGCCTTACAGTGCTGATAGCTTCATCCTTCTTGCACTTGGAGACACAAGTTGAGCAATCCCAACATCATTTTCAAAGTTGTCCGTGTCCTCCTCTTTCAAGTGATCATATACCTCTATGCCACTCCTAGCTTTGGCATCAAAGAAGAAAACTTGATTCTTGATAGGCATGGGGGCCAGGCCAACCCACAAAGGCTTTCCCCATCCAAAGTCAATCTCATACGCTGGAAGCCCGCAAAGATTACTGAAGTTAAGTCCAATCACCTCCCGAATGGCAAAACCCTCAGCCCTGTCTTTCATCATGTTCATGTGTGCTTTGCCCTGTTGAAGTTTCTCACACATGTCCCGCCAACTTTCCTTATAGTTTCTCTCACTTGGCTTACCATGCCATCACATCGATCCTTAGCATTGTCTAAATTTAAAATAAAAATTAGTAATTAAATATAAATATAACGTAACTTAAATATAAAATTATTTAATTATAAAATTCTGATATCAATAAATAGTTGAGTTTAAAAATCTTAAATTTTTATATAAAATTCATATTTTAACAGTGTCACTGGAGTCGGGCGTTTGGAGCATCCAATGCTGCTATTCTTATCAGCATAATTGTCTCTGATAGCTGCAATTCTTAACGCATCAAAAACAAACCACTTCCGTGGTCCGGGACAACCTCAACATGAATTAAACCCAGAAATATTAATCGGAGGAAAGTGCCTGGCTAGATCGAAACGAGGGACAATCGTAGGGTTCTGTCCACAAGCGAAGGCGGTCCAGGCATTGAGGAACATAGATGCTGACACGCTGTCTCCAACTTTGTGTAACATGGCGAAAGCAATCACCATGCCACCACAATCAAAGCTGGTTGGCTTGGACATGAGCAGTAGCATTGCCAAGTGGAATTGGAAGCAACTTGTTGATCTCATTGGAATTTCTTCCCTTTTTCGGGGAATTCCAGGACTGTGCATTTGGCTTTGGCTTCTACAAACTGAACGCCTTCGTCGTCGCAGTCCGCATACATGTTGTCTTTCAAGCGTCCAACCAAAGGGTAAAACAGAATTATGGTCTGAGATAAAAAAGACTGCTTAATACGTTTGCATTTTTCTGTGTTGTTGGCAGTGTTGTTTCCAGGGAAGAAGAAGAGGAAGAGGTGATAGATAGGCACCACGATTTGATCAAGAGCAGATAGCTGGTGGTTGCAACTGTGGCTAGGTGTTGGATAACATGGCTTGACAACTCGTTGGAATATCAATTCTACTTCAATTTTGGTCATTTTGTGCTTGCAATTCTTCAGAGAATAGCAACTTCTGGGACATCAATCTAGAAAATTTTTCCAAGAGAATCAGGATCAATAAAAACTAAGAATATTAACAGTATGACTACTTTATTATAATCTCATAATTAAAAGTAAAATAAATTGTATTTGTGAAAAAAAAATATTAATTTCTAAAAGTTAGAATACTCTTTGTTAGTTTTTTTTTTTCATATTTTATTCAATTTATTTAGATAATTTATTATTTTTTATGCACATAAAATTTTTTTAAAATAAATATATTATTATTTTAATAAAATAATGTTATTATGAATCCAAATAACGAGACTCTTTGAAAAATCTCCTTCGCCAACAAAAGATGTCACATCCGACCAGCAAAGTCCCAAAAAAAAGGCCGGCTTGCAACATTTTGGCTTCTTCGCTTTGGGTATAAATGTTAACCATAAATGTTTTTTTTTTTTCCTTTAAATATCCTACATGCACACCAAGAAAAAAAAAATAATAAAATCACTAAAATTCGAAACAAAAATTAAGGTGTTGTAATAAAGATGTTACCAAGTCACCAATGTATCAGGTTTCTAAGTATCTACACTCACTCCAGGGTAAAGAATTCGTCCCCAAAAAATAAAAAATAAAAAATAAAAAATTATGTAATCAAATAAAAACAAACATTGAGTCAGGAATCAGCACCGACAACCTTAGTGAAGGACAAAAACAAGACTGTAGAAGAAAACTTTTATAGAGAGAGAGCGTGTAAGAGAGAGGGAGAGGTCTTGCCTGCGTTTAACAGTTCACACATATGCCCTTGAGATCCTTTTGCATGTGATTAAGGTCTCGAAACTGATTTCCCTTTTTTTTTTTTTGGGGGGGGGGGGGGGGGGGGGGGGGTCAGCTAATAAGATCTACGACTTAATAAACAAAAAATAAATAAATAATTTAAGGTATGTGAAGGAAGAAGAGTACGTAATTTTATAGAGTAGGGCTTTAACAGTAGAGCTTTTTGATATGGTCAAAGCTACAGATGACACCTCTCAAGTCCTTAGTGTTAAGAAATATATTTTTCTTTTTTTTTTTTAAAAAAAAAAGCAAATTTCCCATAAAAAAATGGCTAAATATGCAATAAAACCGTTTCAAATATGCAATAAAATGCAGTTGAATTCTTTAAAAAGTTATTATATATTTGAAGCAGTCTTATCGTACATAAAATGTGCTGATGTTTTTTTTTTTTTTATCTCATCTTGACCTTGTCCGGTTACCTTTTTTTTTTTTTTTTTTTATCTCATCTTGACCTTGTCCGGTTACCTTTTTTTTTTTTTTACTATTGAGGATACTTACAATTAGTCAAGTGATTTTGTTGGAACCTTAAACGACAAGGTAGATATTGAAAATGATCTGCAGACAATAAATTATCTGAAAATTTGCATGGAAAACTATATTTAAGGGAACATGGACAATGTAACAAAAGATAAATGGGGGGCTGTGGGCCCTTCGCCCAAGTAATTTAAACGAGAAGGATCTAACAATCAGACAGTTTGATATCGCAGGTGATATAATATAAATTATCTATTAAAATATCCATTATAATTAGTAAAATGTGCAATAAAATGCTAATTAATAAGTAAATTTAATATGACTGATTAACTTGTAGATTCAATGATTAATCAGTCATGTTAAATTAATTCATTTCTGTGAACCTTTTTGGTGAAAACTAATATTTCTAAGTGTTTAATTACCTATATGTGTGTAACCCTATAATTATCTAATTGTGTGTGTGTGTGTGTGTGTGTATATATATCATAGGAATCCTAAACAAGTATCACCAACAGGGTAGCTTTGGTATCTATTGGCACTTGTAAAAAATCATGGCATCTCCTTGGAATTTCTGAAAAACAAAGAAAGTTAAAGAAATGACTTTGAATAAAATACATGGATACAAAACGTTGTTTCTTATTACAAATTCCTCATGAACATGAAACTTGACAAGAACAAGTCCAAAAGGAATCAATCTTCTTCGTAAACTTAATTGACATCCCAATTAGGCAAAAAAAGAAGATTGTCAACTATTCATCGGCAATCACCGTCTAGCAAAGTCATCAAAACCAAGGTAGATTCAAGTGTTACAAAGGAAATATTGCAGCAACTACAACAGCTACTCCATAGAACACCGAATGATTGGGCACATAATTTACTTCACTAGATTTATCCGCGTTAACTTGAGCGACAGGACCCTGTGCCACAGGAGCTTTGTTCGCTGGCTTTTCTTTTACTGAAGCTGGTGCTGGAGCTGGAGCCTTGGGAGAGAAAATGCCCATGGGAAGTAGCACTTTGTCAATCCGGTAAATGGCAAGCTGATTATCGGTGTATACAGTGTCTGAAATGCTAGTGTTTGTAAGTCCTGTACTTATATTCACTGAATTCGGATACGTGGTTATGTTAAGTTGTAACATATCACCTCTTCCAGCTTCAGTTTCTATAGGGTTGGTCACAGTCTGAAACTGAGTATTTGATAGATAAGTAGGTACTATGTGAAACATCACCAATTCAGACTTGTCTTCTTCGCTTAAGGAGTTGAGGGTGCCTGACTTGAGGCTTGCAAATGCACTATCGCTTGGGGCAAAGATGGTTACAGAATTGCTTGAACTCTTTAGCATTGAGTGCAAGTGATTGACTTCTTGCGTGGCTTTCAATAGGCGGATGAAGATGGTGAAGTGACCAGCCTTCTCAAGGATCTTGGTGACATCGGTCGGGGTGGGAAGTGCACGTGCCCGTGTTGGGGCTGCGGCTGGTGGCTGTGGTATGGATGGTGGAGGAATTGCAGCCCTTGGTGGCTGCGCTGGGGCTGCAGCTCGCGATTGAGCAAATGTTGGAGTGAAATATTGGAGAAAGAGAAGTAAAAACGATAAGAACAGTTGTAGCTTCATCTCCGTAGTTTGTTTGGATTGTGGTGCTTGAATCAGGGAGAAAAATACGAATAGGATTTTCTAGATGTGTTTGCTCTGAGGATTGGGGGGAAGGGAGGGCTTTTATATTCATGAGGAGAATGTCTAAGTTTGGTACAATAAGCAATTTAGGTTAAACTTAGTTGCTCTTTTATCTTTTTTTTACTTTTGAAAGGTGGAAGAAACGCATTTAGATGGAGACAAATTGATGCATAGAGTTGCAACTAGAGCTTGCATAGGTTTAGTTGCTAGTACCTTATCTTAGCTTCATCACAGTGTGGATGATATCAATGTAGATAGAGATACATAAGGTGTACCATTTCAATAATATCTGAACGCAATAAGATTGCAACATGAAAACTACTAATGCAGATAGAGACATTAAAGGAAATTTTGCAACCTTTAGTTAAGCGTACTTGCAGTTTGCTGGCTGTTAACTCACCCATCCAATGTATCTGCACCAAAATGCTGAAATATCAGAAAAACAGAGGGACACCTTAAGTGGGTGCTTTTGCTAGAGAGGCAAAGATAGCTTCATCACTGAAAGAGCTCTTCCATGACATTTTAGCTGAATCAAGGTCAGGGTTCCCATCAGTTCTGGTGGCATAATAATGGGACAGAGCAAGATGGCAATGCATAACTCACATATAGCAATGCACATCTTACATATCAGCCACCTCAGTTGTGCAAAAGACAATGTGATCTACTAGGAGAAAATCATAATCATTCAACCAGTAGAAGCAGTGGTTCTGAGTGATGGACTGATTTCATCACTGTCGACCCGTCAAGTTCTCTTCTAGTCACATAATAAAGCGCTGATTGCTCAAATCCACATCGCAAGCTTCCGTTCTCTCCAACTCTAGCCAAATTTGTGAAAATTCTACCAATGTAAACAACTTAAGCTCACCTTTTAACTTTAAGGTGCCAATAACAGAATGCAAGCAAATGGACAGAAAAGCCAACCGATTGCAGGAGTCTATCAGGAAGCTGTACTCTACTTGTTTGCCTGTGTCCATTTGGGGTAAGGTGAGTTCACTGGGAGGATCGCCCTCCCAATTTGAAAGCTTTTTCTCTGGAAGTTATGGATGTAAAGGAAGCTTAATGGGTGTGAATCAAGTAGACACCTTTGCTATGTGAGCAGCCAATTTAATTTTCAACATTTTTGAGTCGCTCTGCTAGCATGCCTTCTTTGCATCTCATGAAACTTTAACCGCGTTATCTTCATGCCAAACATATCACTGGCTTTAACCAGTTAAATCTCCTTTACAACATCAGCTTTCGAGCAAACATGTCAATGTGTCATGATATCTTTACCTGCTAAATCTGCCTACAAGCTTGGACATTATCCCTCTGCCTAGAGGTAGGAGCTTTTGTTACGTTAATACTTTTTTTTTTTTTTTTCTGAAGAGTGGATCCATATTATGGTTGATTATAAGCTGAAAGCATGAGCATAAATAACAGTGGTGGTTCTTTGACTTTTATAAATTTGAGAACAAGACTCAAATGGTCACGGCCTCTCCAAGGAGGCTGTGAAAAATGCCGAAAGTTTTAGATGAAGAGCCTGATTTCTGATGCAAATGTGCATACCAGTCCAGGCCCGCTTGCGGTGTCAAAATTAGCTCTTAACTAGTACTTTTTTGGTACATCTTAACTGGTACTTTGATTGGCCGTAGCTTAATGTATTTGTTATTTGTTTCAAAGAGTTACCAATTTCCAACGTACCTAGTAGATAGGATTAAATATACATAACAGGGTTACCGATATTGTAAGAATCTGTAATCAGCAAGAAGAATCTTAGAGAATGCAACACTTTGGAAATCTCAGCTATTTGTTAAAATGCCTTATATTTTCAAATTATATGATTTTATAATTATTAACAACCAATCAAAAACTGAGGCACCAATGTTTAAGCCTCAATTTTAGCTAATTTGCAATTAGGCCGAGTCCTATTGACCATAATGTAATGGAACAACAGATTATTAAGAAAAAGAAGAAAATAATCTTGCACGCCATGAGTAACTCAAGAAAAATAAGAGAGAACTACAGTGTAGTCTTTTTTTCTTTTTTTTTGATACAAATCACAAATCATATTATAGGGAATGGTTTCAAATTTCTTGACATGCAATTTAAGCTGAAAAGGAAAACAGGAGAAGCAAACAGGAAAAGGAAAAGGCCTCAGAACTCAAAAACCTTGAAGAGAGAACTTGACTGGTACATTTGGTATCAATAAATCAACAATTATTCCAGACCACTCACGAGAAGCTGATTATCATCATTCAATCCAACTCTAGCAAAATCATGCACCACTGAAGAACTGATCTCACCACCTCAACTCCGCCACTTTCGTCACAAAGAAAATATCGTTCCAAATACGCCAACTACAAATAAAATGCTATGGTGATGCGCAATGAAGCTCATTGCGCCAGAAGTATCCTCAGGGGCAACGGGACCCTCAGCAGCACTTGCTTTCTTCTTAGTCTTTTCCGGTGCAGGTGCTGGAGCAGGAGGCTTAGGGGCAAAGATGTCTAAAGGAAGTAGCACCTTGTCAACCTGATAGACTGCAAGCTGCTTATCAGTGTACACGGTGCCTGACACACTTGTATTGGTGAGTCCAGTAGTTACATTCACTGTATTCCCTGCGCTGGTTACGTTAAGTTCCAGCCGGCTACCTGTTCCAGCCTGCGTTCTTAGGGGGTTGCTAATAGTCTGAAATTGGGAACTCGATAGAAATTGAGGGATGATATGAAACTGCACCAACTCGGACTTCTGTTGATCGTTAAGGGCATTGAGGGAGCCAGCCTTAAGGCTCGAAAATGCGTTATCGCTCGGTGCAAAGATGGTAACACCATCGTTTGAGTTGTTGAGCTGGCCATTCAAAGTGACGTCCTCTTGAGTGGCCTTCAAGAGCCGGATGAAGATTGTGAATTGGCCACCCTTTTCGAGAATCTTTGTAACGTTGATTGGACCAGGTGGCGCCGGTGCTGCAGCTGGCGATTGAGCAAAAATGGTGGTACAATGGAGATGGAAGAATAGAAGAAACAAAAAGAAAATTAAGAATTGTGGCACCATCTTTGTAGTCTTTGGGGGCTGTGGAGGTCTTTGCCTGGGGAGGATTGCAAAAGAGTGGTCCTTTCTACAAGGCCACAAGACAAGTGTTTGATGTGTATAAAGAAAGGAGGGTGAGGGCTTTTATTATGACACACAGAATGAAAGTTAGGCATAATATAAAAGAAATGTTTAATTTGATTCATTCAAAATGTTAATTAAAATTAACTTAATTTCAGATTAAATTAATATATATATATATATATATATAAGTGGAATTTAATTGAAATAAAAAAATAATCAAATTAATTTATGTTTTGTAAGATTATATGTGTCTTATTTAAAAAAAAAAAAAAAGAGTAAGAATAGTATGAAAAAGAATATAGTTGTTAGCAACTTACCTTCCTTCGAGTGGTTGAGGGGATCAGTGGAGAGAAAGGAACATGGCACCATCGCAGCAACCAGTTTGCTTAGAAAAGCAGAAATAACAAGAATAGATATCTGAGTGGTTGTATTGGCGAAAAAAGGATGTGCATGATTGTTTTTGCTTTCACTTGCAAATGAAATTTGTGGGTAACAACTGATGTTTGCTTGCCACATTCTTAAGCAACAAGCTGTAAGTGAACCTGATGAAGAGACATCACATATTCAGAGTTGGGCCCCATGCCCATCAATCTTATGAAACCATAGGCATGATGGCAACTCCTTTCTTTGCCCCCTTTTTCTTTTTTTTTTTTTCTTTTGTGCAGCAGAAGATAAATAACATAAAACCATCACAAATGCAGAAGAGACACCATAAAGACCTGAATTCAATCTAACAATGTTACTACTTACTAATCCTTAAGCTAAACAAATGCAGATCCTTCCCAGTAGAACCATCAACCAATGTTGTCTGTACTCTATAGAATTGGGATGGACCTGAAGGGTTGAATCCTTGGCGCTCACATGGGCATGGTGTACCTGCCACACAGGCAACAAGCTAACATCATCCAATGCTGCCAGCCAACAGTGAGAGCCCAAACATTAGATGGATGACTAGGGGGCAAGCAGCTAGAGTACACTTACAAATCCAACTCAACACATGAGAAAGTGCTAAGGTGAAAATAGTCCACAAACTTGGTCATAAACCTACGAAATGAAAGTATATAATGTTCGCTTAAAAGTTGGAACTTTTCTGTGTCGTGCAGGCCTTGTGCATCTCTATGCAAACCAGGAAACATCTCATTCCCCAGCTTGAGGCCCCCGCTGCCCAACCAGAGCCCATAACCGTACCCAATCCTTGCACTCATTTACTTAGATTATACTGGGTTCACGTTTAGCCCATATCGGTATATTGTCAGGCCTACTATTTTTCGAGCTTTAACTGGACTACCAGGTACAAGCCCAAATATTCCAACAAATGCAATTATGTTCTAATTGCTGTAGTGATTCAATGCTCCATTTGCACCCCTACAGCTATGCTTTTGAAGAGTAACACCACTCACAAATCTACTTCTAACAATTTTCAACAGAGACGCAGCATTCTAGTTCCAGCATAAGTAGGGATCAATATTGAACTTCCTAAGCACAGGGACATTGAAATTCCAGCAGAACAACTCTAATCAACTATTAGAAGACTATTAAGCATAACTTTTTATTGACCAGATAATACAAAACTTTTGGTAAACAAGGAAGGTCCATGCATCAACTCATCTGCTGTATTCTGCACCAAAGGAAATGGCCAGCTAGCCTACGAATAAGCAGATCATCCAACCACCTCAAGCAAGTACAAGGTTTATAACATAGCAAGCATATTTGCAAGGTCCTATTCTCACCCTGTCTCAGCCAATTTTCTTTCTGCCAGGGCATCTTCAGCCTTTAATTTCTCAGGAACAAAATCTGAACATGTGAAACAACAATAACCAAAGTAAATATAAGTATGAGAGGTAAATGAGATGTTCATAAAGAAGTTTATAGGTATTAAGAAAGAAGGGGCAAACATAAGTGTCAGATGTACCTGAAAGAAAGTCCAATCTTCTCTTTTTACTGACAACGGACGCTGCAAAAGACAAGGTAGAAGAATATTAATAGCACTCCAAACAATAGGATAACAGTACTTTGAATGGATAATAGGATGATCTTGTGGTCAAATCTTCAACCACTAAAGCCATCAGCATTTGCCATGGGTTTACATGATTTTAAAAGTTACTCATTGTCATATTGGAAATTCAACAGTTGTCACATAACACACAGAAAACAAGATAAGGCAAGAATTGTGATCAATAATCATATGAAAGCTACCAGTATACATTTCCAGCTGCATTAGATTCCTGGAGTCAATTTCTAACTCTCTCTTAACAAACTGAGCTGCAAGAATGCCAAATTCCACAAAAGTTTCAGGATCCCATTCAATTCATTGTTTGGCTATCGCATATCTAGCTCTCCTTGCAACTCATTTACCACTTTGTAAAACATAGACATGCCGATCAAGTTGGGAAGGATTCACTTAGATTTTCCACACAACCACGGCAAAAATATATATCATAGACAAAACACATGCAATAATTTAATGATTAATTCCAAAAGAAAATGGCAGAGAGGAGAATTTACAGAGGTGCTTGTAACCAAGAGATTTCTTCCGATCCCGAACCGAACATTGATATGCATCCTCACAAAATTGTTCAAGGAACTTCTCCTGCAAAAAACCGAGAACATTATGAGAGACCTTACAGGAGAAGAAAATAAATTGCATGCCATAACCCCATCCATCTAATAACCCTGATTGTTTCTACTTCTCTCATTGGCCAAAAGTTTCAGGCTTGCCTTCTAATTCCTTTCCCCAAAAACTATGCACTTTAAGAATATGTAAGTCCTGTAACACCATATGTCAGGCTCAAATTCACAATGCAAAAATTCATAGCAAACCCAGAAAAATTTCATTTAGATGTCAAGAAACCATTCAACCCAAAAGCTTAAAGTATTGGATGACATTCAAGAATAAATCACATGGTAAACTCTAACACAATCCCCTCGTGCACAAAATCATCTTTATTTGTAGAAATTCACAATTAAATGCGAAGAATGAGTGCAACGTAGTGTGAACTTGAGGCCGCCGGTATCATATGAAGAATCCATTCAACCCAAAAAACATGAACTGTAAGATGACGCCAAAATGGATAGCAATATTAAACTTTAACACAAAAACAAAAGAAAAAAATAATAATAATTCACTGTTCAACTAATTCTCCTAAATCCATGCGTACATAAACCACAAAACCTAATTCTTAAGATTGACACTACACCATCAAAAATTGAAAATGTACCGTGGCCTTATTGACAAGAAAGACGACATCTTGACCCAATTGCAAACTGGGATCTTCGCTCTTGATTATCCTCTTTATCCTCGCTATTGGGAACCTACACATTGTCCCATCTTCGCCTTCTTCCTCATTTTCATCATTTTCTTTGCCTTTTCTCTGGTTACTTTTCTGGGTTCTGGAGTTCTTAGCAGCGTTTCCATTCATGCTCTCTTCTCGTTCTTCTCCTCCACTTTCTTCGACTTCCTGCGACTCGCAGCTCGAGGATGGGATTATCAATAACTCGTGTTCCCGAGCTTTGCCATTTCTAACGTTGTTAGTTTTCTTCCCGTTCTTCTTGTCCTGATTTGTTTTCGTGGGTGTCTTCTTGTCTGCTGATTTGCTTGCTCCTGCTGACTGTAGTTGTTGTTTGCTCCTCTTCTTCTTGTTCTTGTCGTTGTTGTTATTGTTTTTCTCGGCTTCTTCCTCTTCCTTTTTGGGTTTCTTGTTGGAGGCCATTGTTGAGGAGCTGCAAACTTTCCCAGGGCATTTGTTAGCACCACCCACTTGGAGGTGTGGATCTGGGCCGCCCTTATGTGCTTTACTTATCCCTTATTTTTATGGACCCTTCTTTTTCTCTCTCTCTCTCTCTCTCTCTCTCTCTCTCTCTCTCTCTCTCTCTCTTTTCTTTTCCTTGTATAGTTGGGCTGGAATTAGCGTTGTTGCCTTTTTGTTACACCTGAATTAAACCTTGAGGCCTCTGGTACTCAGATATGCTCAAACGAGTGGAGAATACGAGTTTATTTGATGCATGTAGATGTACAATAAATGACCATTATAGTGCTATTTCAGCTGCCATCGTCTCGCCACAAAGTAAAGTAGCTTTGAGTTCCTGTAACAAAGGTTCCAATACATTTTCTGAGTACCAGAGGTGGATTACGAGGGGTGATGATAAAACGACAGCGTGCATATTCTGTAGGGCGATCAGGGGTCACTGTTATTAATGAGATTGAATTACTCGTAAAGAGAGAGAGAGAGAGAGAGAGAGAGAGAGAGAGAGAGAGAGAGATAATCAATTTTTGGAGTCCACGGAATACGGCGAGAGGGCTCTACTAATCATTAAAAGTAGTTTTTGAAATGTGATTACACAGATAAATAATAGATAAAGAAGATCTTAGAAATTTTTGTTAACATTTCATGACATTAATAATAAAATCAAAATTCAAAATTTTTGTTGTTTTTTTTTATTATTATTGCTATTGGTTAAAAGGAATAAGACCCGTTATATGAATTTAATAAAATAGATTTAAGAAATATTGTTAATTAAAAATTAATTATCTATAACCTTGTATAATTATATAAATTCTTGATCATATGTATATAATTTAATATTTAGAAAAAAAAAACGAATTTCCATGCGTTTTATACGAATTCGAGCGTGTCATTCTATTAAGCAGAATGGGCATGAAATAAAAGTCAATAATTCATTTTTTTAAAAAAATAATTATAATTAATAATTAAGATGCATTCATATTTATTATATGTTTAAATTTAATGTATTCTTAATATTTTTTGTTTGAAGTCGTGAGTTTTGAATTTCAAATTCTAATGTCTCCACAGAAACACAATGTCGGATTGCTGACTGACATTTGGGTTTTAATTTTATTATTGGGATTTGATTTTACACGCACAAAACTTACATCTAAACGAACCTAACTATTTAATTAAATAATTTCATAATAACCAATACAATCATGTGATCTAACACTGTTATGTCTCATTTTAATGTTATACTCATGTTTTCTTTTTTTATATATAGGTAGGAGACTCGGCCATCTTAATAAACTACAAACATCTTTCTTAAAATTAAAGACTTAAATCTTTAAAATAAAAATGAGAATATATGATAATTTTAACTCCTTTATTATCTTAAAGCTTTTGCGGGGTTGGTAAGAACATTGAGGCTTCAGCAGGGGGAAATGGGGCGGCGGATGTCTTTGCAAGACCACCACCACTTCTTCTATGTCCTGTAGTGCCAACAACCCTTTACAAAAACCAGTCGGTAAGCATCTTTGTTCAATAGATAGATATATATATATATATATATCTATATAAATGCTTTTCCACTTATGGTTAAAATCTTGAATTATTACATTCTTAAGTCCTTGTAACGTACATGTTATTTTTCTTTCTTTTCTTCCAATACGATAAAATCTCAAGGAGTTTGCTTTGCTGGAACCATTGAGCATTGATCAAAGCCCTTTCGGAAATTTTGGTATTGCTGACTTTGTTTGATAAGGGTGGACCCGGGAGAGGAGGGGGGGGGCAATAATTATGTCTTCCGAGGCCAGTAATTCTGAGGTCCATATCGTTCCTATGTCAATTTTTTCCAGCGTCCTTAATAATTGGGGGCAAGTGAGGTTAGGTGGGCAGTGGAAATTGTGAGCAAATGCACTGGCAATTCGCATGCATGCCCTTTATTATTTTTCCACCGACAAGCCTTCCCAATCAACTTAATCGAGTAATATAAAACCTTTGTCTCACAGAAGTAGATGAAATTAAAAATAAAAATAAATTTTTTTAAAAAAAAGAAAAATTATAATACAAGCAAATCAATCATGACCATTGAAAAAAACTTTAGTCTTATTTACTTGTGGCCTCATTTTTCTCCGTCCGAGACTCTAATAAAGAAAATTGCATTTTCTTTTTGCTGAAATTTATTCTAATTGATTATTTTTTATAAAAAAAAATGTAAGGCCCCGCAATTTCTATACAAGAAAAAGGAATCTACGTCTTGTATTTCTTATTAAAATTTTTAAATTATATATTCAAACTTTATTTATTTTTTTTTTCTTTTCTTTTCTTTTCTTTTTCACCGTCTAATTCAAAAAAAAAAGAAGAAGAAAGAAAGAAAGAAAAAAAAATCAATTCATAGGCTACGATCCATCTTATCCGCTGAGCGAAAGCAGCGTCTAGCGCGCGCTCTTCAATAAAAACCCTTTTCCCACTGCCGTTGATTACTTCAATGTTTTTCCACGTGGAATGCAACAACTGGAAGAAACACCCAGAGATTCAGGTCTATTAACCGCACCAAATCCTTCTCTCAACTCCACTTCACTCAAACCAACTGTGCAATTCATGAAACGAACGGCTGCTCTGTAGTGTCACGCGTGAAAAAGAGAGCTCAGCTCTGTATAATAAAAACGACATCGTATCCAGCATAGATACCTCCAGGCGATCCATTGACGGACAGGTGACGTACTTGTCCTCTAACCTTATTCGCATGATACAACCACGAAAACCAACAAAAAAAAAAAACCGCCATGATTTAACAATGTACCGCAAACAAAAAAGATATATAATGTGAACACGAAACAGTGAGCAAAACAAAGAATATCTGGAAAATGAGAGGGAGGAAAGCGGTCATTCTTGTGCTGTTGTTCTTCTCTGTGTTCTTGCTCGCTGCAACGACCTCTTCGTATGGAGTTGAGGTGAAGTACGACCACAGGGCGCTGGTGATCGACGGCAAGCGTCGAGTTTTGATCTCCGGCTCCATTCATTACCCTCGCAGCACGCCCGAGGTAACTACTTATTTTAGCCAGTTTACTTACCTGTTCTTTTTTCTTTCTTTCTTTCTTTTTGCGTGTGTGTTTCTTTCTCTGTCTATAACTGTTTTCTGGCGCGGTTTATGCTTGTACGTATTTGTTGTGCGTAGATGTGGCCGGGCCTTATACAGAAATCCAAAGACGGTGGTCTGGATGTCATCGAGACTTACGTTTTCTGGAACGTGCACGAGCCAGTTCAAAACCAGGTTCGTTTCAGTTATTTCCATTTTCTCTCTGTTTTTTTCTTGTCAAGCTAGTTTTCTAGTTTCATTTTTCTTTTGGAAAGAAAAAAAAAATGGTTACTAATTTTTTTTTAAATGTAAATTATTTTACAGTATAACTTTGAAGGAAGATACGACTTGGTGAAGTTTGTGAAATTGGTGGCAGAAGCAGGACTTTATGTTCACCTCCGCATTGGTCCATATGTTTGCGCAGAATGGAATTATGGGTAGGCATTTAGTCATAAAAAGACGTTTTTAATGAATTTCTTTTAGCTGTTTTTGTTTCTCTTAATTTATTTTTTTTGTAATGTATAATGTTGATGAAGAACAGGGGATTTCCTCTTTGGCTGCATTTTGTACCTGGAATCAAGTTTAGAACGGATAACGAGCCTTTCAAGGTTTTCATTACATGATTCTTGAGATTCGTACTTTATTGGGGCATGTTTGATTTAAATGTTGAAACGATGCTTGTTACTACTTACTGGTTACTTGCTGATCATTGTTGCTGATAAATTACAAAAATTTTAGTGTTTGGTTAGACTAATATTGCTTATTACTGTTTAATAATCAAATTACTGGTTAATGACGAGGATTTTGAGGGTGTTTCTGGCGCTCAGTTATTATAAACTTCCAAGATGATTTTGTTTGCAGGAGAATTATGATACAATTATTATATCCAATACTGGATTGGAATCCTATCATTTTTGTACTTCTTGTTGTAGGCAGAAATGCAGCGATTCACTGCAAAGATTGTGGACATGATGAAGCAGGAGAAGCTTTATGCATCCCAAGGAGGCCCCATCATTTTATCACAGGTCAATTTTGCAAGCACGTTTTAGTGAAATGCATCTAGTGATGGATATTATGTATTTTTTTTTCTTCTTTTTGGGATGCTGTTGCATCATTTGGGAAAGAATCCTAGATTTTCAATTGTCATGGTTTGAATTTACTTCTTGGTTAACTTAGGAATTTGAACGGTTTTGTTTTATTTTCTGAAGAGATTTTTCTTTTTTGAAATGCAGATTGAAAACGAGTATGGAAATATTGATTCAGCATATGGCCCTGCTGCGAAGACATATATCAACTGGGCTGCAAATATGGCTGTATCTCTAGATACTGGGGTGCCCTGGGTAATGTGCCAGCAATCAGATGCTCCTGATCCCATTGTGAGTTTAATTTGATTGAGAATTCACTCTCTTTCCCTTCTTGGTGGTCCACAAATTTAGAACCTACTTTATAGCTCAATATTTCAACAGATTAGTAAAGTTATTTACTCTAAAATCAAGTCTTTTGCCACATAGAGCATTAACTTTGGGCTTTATAGTTACGATAGTTTGTCTTTCATTTTCTGTTAATTTTACAGATAAACACCTGCAATGGATTTTACTGTGACCAATTCACCCCAAATTCTGAAAACAAACCCAAGATGTGGACTGAGAATTGGAGTGGATGGTAAGAAGTCTTTTTAAACAATCTTATCAGTCTGTCGGTGTGAGAGATGATTAAATGTCGGCTCTCACATGATAGCTTAATTCTTATCCCACCTGCAAGGATTTTCACCTGGCTTTCTCTTCTTACTTTACTAATTCCAAATGCTAGGTATCTGTCATTTGGTGGCGCTGTTCCCTACAGACCTGTGGAAGACATTGCATTTGCTGTGGCACGGTTTTTCCAGCTAGGTGGAACCTTCCAAAACTATTATATGGTAGTACAATGTGTTTGCTGATATATAATTTTTGGGTTATTTATAAGCAACTTCAGCTTTGGTGTGATCAAATATGATTTTGGTTAGTTAATTGTATGCAGTATCATGGAGGAACCAATTTTGGGCGCACCACTGGTGGACCATTTATCTCTACTACTTATGATTATAATGCACCTCTTGATGAATATGGTATGCCTTTCTAGTTATTTGTTATTTTTAGCATCTATATGCAATATTTGTGGCAATATGAAGCAAAAACTGTATTTGATATAACTTCACCACTGTATGAATTGACTTAAGAGATAGGCTATTGAAGAGTTCATAACTATACTAGGGAATGTGTTCCAAACATAATGCAGGACTTCCTAGACAACCAAAGTGGGGACACCTAAAAAATCTCCACAAGGCTATAAAGCTTTGTGAAGAAGCACTGATCGCCACTGAACCAAAAACTTCTTCTCTGGGTCCAAATTTGGAGGTATGTCCCTTTTGCAGACATAACTTTCTTTTTCACCTTTCATGTGGATAAATAACCCCAATTTTTTTTTTTTTTATTGTCAAGCTTCAATTGCACTTTTTGTGATGCAATATATCTACAGATAGTTCTAACTGTAACATTGGCTTTTGCACTCAGGCCACTGTTTATCAGAAGGGATCAGGATTATGTGCTGCCTTTCTCGCCAATTTTGCCATCTATGACAAAAGTGTAAATTTCAGTGGCAAGTCATATAATTTACCTGCGTGGTCTGTGAGCATCTTACCAGATTGCAAAAACGTGGTTCTCAATACTGCAAAGGTTTGTCGCATAAGCTTGACTTAAAAAAATAAAAAAAGGCATTTCTGGTAGCTTAGAAATAGATCAGAATTTGCCAGCATTTGACCTTTTACATGTTAGCTTGTTTTCTCTGTTTCATTTTGTATAAGGGAACATACATTTGAGATGATTTCACACTTCAACATTGACTTTTACTGAACCATGCAGCTACTTTAGTGAAAACATAGTACATTCATATTAAACCACACGAGTACTTGATACAATGGATCCTCACAGGACATTTATGAACTTTTCTTACCTTAGCTTGATGTTTCCCTATCAAGGGTCTGAACAAGGTGCACCAAAAGCCTGCTAGGACACTGCAACAGAGCTGCATGGAGAACAACTTCATTGAAACACATTTTAAGCCATTACAGTAGGTTGAGCTCTTTTTTTCTTTTCAATTTTTGGGGAATCTGTTGATTTGGTGTAATTTAGTTGAGGTTATAGGAAATGTGTTATAACATTTGGTTGGTCTCATCAAGTGCATTGAGATTGGATGATTGAAGTTAGAAGTTTTGCTTTGTTTGAAATTTAGGTTTCCTCGCTAGTTTGTCAGTCAATGCAAAGAAGTATCCCCTGAATTATGCCATAACTGCCAAAAAGAATTAAATTTCTTTTTACTGATGGGAAAGGAAAGATAACTTATGACTTGCATCAGTTAAGTACACAGAAACTTCAGATCTGTGAAGTATCTTACACCATTCTCACTCATGGCGACCATGGAAGGCACTCCAAATTCTGGAACTATTGGTACTTGTATAATGTTATCAAAATTTTTGATCTGAAGTTTTGTAGGCTTTCCTCTTAGGCAAGCGATCCACTTTTTTCATCGTCAAAAATTATTTCTTTAATATCCTTGCATGTCCTTGAAATAAGTTCCTTATTTTATTGATATTCACTAGATAGAACTAAATATTTTAATCATTATGTTCTGTTTTATGCTCCTTAAATCTTGTTTGTAGGATGACCATAACATTTTGCTTTATAATCACAGATAAATGCTGTCACTGTGATTCGAAGCTTTGCACATCAATCTTTGAACATAGATGATGATTCCTCCAAGACTCTTGGCTCTGGCTGGAGGTGGGTAAAAGAACCAGTGGGTACCTCAAAGGATGATGCTTTCGTGAAATCTGGACTCTTGGAGCAGATAAATACCACAGCAGACAAGAGTGACTATTTATGGTACTCATTAAGGTACAAGGTTACTGCTTTGCAGCTGTTTCCTATTAGCTTTCTACATTCAATTATTCATAGTGCCCAGCACAGGATTACCATCATTGTTAATGAATTTATAGTCTCCCTGCTGGTCCAACAAATGGTTCTTGCTCCAACACATTACATTGGTGTGTTCAGTATGCAGAGGTATCACAGATTGGTGCCTTCTATGCCTAATGGACTCTTACGTTGTTTTTGCCAGCATATCTATCAAATCTGATGATCCTCTCCTCCAAGATGGATCCAAAATTGTTCTTCATATTGAATCTCTTGGCCACGTCCTTCATGCTTTTGTTAACAAGGAACTTGCAGGTAACAGGAAATGGAAAATAATTTGCCATTTACATATCTCACTTGGCATGACTATATATACTCTGTTCCCTTATTAGGTTTGTTCTCTGTAATTCTATACTTCGGGATGTCATTGCTTTTCTGTTCTTTGTGATTTTGATGATTGCTCCCACACAATATGTGCAAATACAATATCAGTTTGATTTTCAGGAAACCTTGTCAGAAGCTTGTTTTCTTTCCATATTTCTGCTTTAGAGAGGCTGACTCTGGATATTTCAAATACATCCAGAGGAAGCATGAGCTAACTCAGAATATATCATATGTCAAAATTGTGAGCTTTAGTGGGAAAAGTTATCCCTCAGGTTCAAATTGTGAGCATATGTCAAAATTTTCAGGAAACCTTGTCAGAAGCTTGTTTTCAGTAGTTTGTACACCTATACCAAATGTCTGAAGACAAAGATGAAGCCTTATCCAAGGAAAATTGACTGATCCAGATGCTTATTCTCATCACATTTATTGATGATTATTCCACTGGAATTATGGCTATTTCATGTTCAGCACTGATTATCTATGTAAGCATATGAAAATTGGGTCACATACAGGGTCTGGAAAAGGCAACAGTGGTAATCCTAAGGTTGCAGTTGAGGTTCCCATCACCTTGGCTCCTGGAAAAAACAGTATTGATATTCTGAGCGTGACTGTGGGACTTCAGGTTAGACCATTCTGATTAAGATTCATGTTTAAGTAATTATTTGCAATAAGTTATTAACCACATCATGCTCTGGTAACTTGTTGCCTTTTTCAAAAAAAAAATGTGGTTGTTGAAAAATCTAGTTAAACTGTTAAAAGACTAATGCAGTACAAGGTGCACTAGTTGTCAATAGATGTGAATATGGAATTTGTCTGGTGATCAAATTCCATGTCAAAATTATTATGTTTGATTTTCCATTGGCATTAGAATTATGGAGCCTTTTTCGACTTAATTGGTGCGGGGGTCACTGGTCCAGTAAAGCTGAAAGGGCTGAAAAATGGTGCTATCATTGATCTCTCTTCACGGAAGTGGAAATATCAGGTCAGGTTTCTCCCATTCTCATGGCCTAGAGTGAGTATGATAATGCTAGAATATTCTGATTAAAAGTTACATAATTCTGATTTCCAACACTTGGAGGAACAGAGAGATTTTTTTTGTCTATAAGCAATAACCTCCAAACAGAAGATTGATGGCTGATGCACCATTCTCAATTTTCTGCTCTCTGCTTCCAAAATTGTGAGTATAGATTGGACTTCTAGGTGAAGAATTAGGTCTACCAAGTGGAAGCTCTTTACATTGGGTTTCACAGCCAACCATGCCTAAGCAGCAGCCTCTGATGTGGTACAAGGTATTTTTAATCTCTATTATTGATATTATTGCCTTATGGGTTATTTAACTTTTAATTTTATATATAAACTGTGGTACAATCAGGCCATGCGAAAATTGCTCAATATTTGGGTTTAATCGCATGCCACATGAGGTAGCTTTCTAGGAGTAAATGAATTTTCGCATTTAAAGTTTTATCTGAACTGCATCCATTTCTAGATTAGATCAGTAATATCCCCTCGTAGGAAAGAAAAAGCGTCAAATCATCTAAGATTTTATCACTTCCTTCCTCTGAGGAGATAATATTTTAATGTTAAGGCAGAGAAAAATCCATTTGGCTGGATATTACGGGTGATCACTATTAAATTGCTAGTGTCTTTCTCGTTCCTGAAGTTTGATTTGTGAACACAGTGTAGCACTATAACTGAGAACAATATGCTTGTTTCAAATGCTGTGGAATCAATTTCTCAGAAACTGATTGCTTTATGTTTGTGCTCCAGACCAGTTTCAATGCCCCTGAGGGAGATAACCCTATTGCAATTGATCTCACGGGGATGGGAAAGGGTGAAGCATGGGTGAATGGACAAAGCATTGGACGCTATTGGGTGACCAATGTGTCTCCAAACAGTGGTTGCACCAACTCTTGCAATTACAGAGGATCGTACAGTTCCAACAAATGCCTCAAGAATTGTGGAAAGCCTTCTCAGTCATTGTTAGTTCTAAAGAGACCAAAGAAAAAGGTTTAAGACTTCCTCAGAACTATTGTAACACCTATCACTTTTACAGGTATCATGTACCGCGTTCATGGTTGCAATCAAGCGGCAACACTCTTGTATTGTTC
Source organism: Kandelia obovata (assembly GCA_021464305.1). Classification (NCBI taxonomy): domain Eukaryota; kingdom Viridiplantae; phylum Streptophyta; class Magnoliopsida; order Malpighiales; family Rhizophoraceae; genus Kandelia; species Kandelia obovata. The sequence continues at coordinate 4,616,697 of CM038487.1, forward strand.
GAAGAGATTGGTGGGGATCCTATGGGGGTAGCCTTTGGCATAAGACAGATTGAAAGTTTGTGCTCTCTCATTTCAGACTCCCACCCATCCCCTGTGGATACTTGGAGTCCACATTCAGAATCAGTAACAAAACCGGGGCCTGTACTGTCATTGGAGTGCCCATCTCCTAGCCAGGTCATCTCTTCAATCAAATTTGCAAGCTTTGGAACCCCGCGAGGAACTTGTGGCGGTTTCGGCCATGGAAAATGCAGCAGTGATAGAGCACTTTCCATTGTACAGAAGGTGAGACCCTCTTCATTATTGTGTAAAAATTTCGTGTTTTGGCTTAGAGCTACAGCTCGTTTTCACCAATGAGGTCTGATTCTTACAGGCTTGCATTGGGTCAAAAAACTGTAGCATCGGAGTATCAATAGATACATTTGGGGATCCATGCAGAGGAGTGATGAAGAGTTTAGCAGTAGAAGCTTCATGTACTTGAGATGGTTCTTAGACCTTTCATTTTGGCGAGACAAACACAAAAGTATTGTCCCCTACAAAATTGAATAAATTCTCATCGCTCATCAAATAAAAGACGCTTAGGAAAACAGAAATTCTACATCCATTGTTGATCTGGATCAATTGCGCAATGAAAACGTCAATCGATTTTACAACATTAATAATTATCTCTATTATTTAGATGGAACGGCAGACCTTGGGGCCCCAGAAATACACAGGCTTGAATTTAAGACAAGAAAATAAGCAAAGAACAATCTTTGTTTTTCTTCTTTGATATCAATGTTCTGAAACTCCCTCGGCATCTCTCTCTAAGAATCCTGACTATACTGCTTTCATATAAGTTCCCTAGTTTCTTTCTTGCTTCTTTTTTCCTTTCTTTCTTTTTCCGTGCATTTTGTCCAAGGTATCAATTTTTCCTGAAGCCACGTTGACCTGTAGCTTGAAAGGTGACTATTAACTTATCCTTGTGCGTTATTGTGTCATGTGCCATGTGCTTCTGCATACCCCCCAAGAAAAAAGAAAAAAAAACTGCAGTAAGAGACTACAAGACCTGCAACTAAGGAGTCTTACAAACTGCCAGTCACTTAATTATTTTTTTATTCGTTGGAAAGTCGAAAGCCTGTTAAGCAGTGAATTACACTAATAACAATTTAGTTTTTTTATTCCATATTGTGGTAGCTCAAGAGAAAGAAAGTAGTGAAAAAAAAATTCTTTTCCTACTGCTAAGCTTGAAAGATAGGAAGATCAATTCTTGCTTTTCCTTCAAAAGCTAGATCTACTCCAGCCGGGACGATGCTACTTGAGGTTCCTTCTGCTGACTGGGTTGCCATCTTCAGAAAGTAACTATGCCTGCACAAACAATCACTTACAACCTGGAACCACATTGCAATAGAAACTGGCAATTGAGCATTGGATATACCATCGAATATCTGCTGTCAGTTCAGGATGGAAGGCTGTCCCTAACAAATTCCGTTCCTTTACAGCCACAATAACCCTCTTTTCAGGCACAGCATCTTCCTGGATATCCAATAATTATAATTCAGGCAAGGCATTGACAGGATATTGAACAAATAAAATTTTTTAGCTACATAGGGTGAGCTCGCGATCATTGAATACTTCAGTTTTTTCATGACATAGCTCTGCATGGTTGCAGCATTGGACTTCCCCTCCCCTTCCAAATAACCCCACAATAAAGGAACGAATCAATATAAAAATACAATAGAAAACCACTATAAAAGAGAACAGGGAGTTTCTCGAAAAAGTAGGGAAGAAGATAAAGACAAACATGCCAACAGATTATGCGAGCAGCCAATCTCACAGGTAAGCAAGTTCCCCGGGAGCAGGAATAGTTGTTGGCCAAAATAGACCCATTACCTAATCCATTCATCTTTAGTACATGGCAGACTGTCCAAGGTCAACTGCCAACACATGGAGAATTCTAGCTACAAAAACAACCAGAGAATTTATGGGAATAGAGTTATGATCTCCAAACAAAGGCAAAACTCAAACCACTGACTTTACCCGCCTGATTCACAACTATGATAACCACACCAAACAATCGAGCCAGCAGATATTAGAAAAGGCTTCAGCAAACTCTGTTAGATACCATATTTGGCCCCAAAGGTCAAGAGTGATTCTTGGCTTGATCCCACACATACAGCTCTCTGTTACTTAACACTTCTCTCAAGGGGGCTTTGTGACATCACTCATGTGCCTGGTCTCCAAAAATGCAAATAAGATTTAACTATCCTCTATCCCTGACAATCATTCAAACCATTCAATGCCAACTCAACAAGCATAAAGGGTCTTTGACAACAATTGTACGAGTAGAGTGACACAAAACTTTGAAAGGGTCTCCACAACTATTCTTGGATGTCATATTAAACCCACAAAGAACTTGATGGAACAAATTTACCATCTAATAATCTCCAACTTCCCGATTCTTCAACCTGGACAATTGTACCTAACCATTCATGAAAATTTCTAACACTAGTTTCTTCCCCTGTTGATGAAATCATCAAATTCAGCAATCTGGACAATTTTGTTCCTAACGAGAAGTTTTAGTTTGTTCATAGCTTCATTGCCTATCTGAAATGCTGTCAGAACCTAGTTTGCAGCACTGCTAAATGCTCGGTACAAATAACTAGAAATAGCAAACTTTGAGTCAATGAAAGCGCAGCTCTGTACATAATGCTGTGGAGTAAGACCCTTTCCATTCTTTTGACCATGATTTACCCAGAGGGATTGTGGACAGTTTTCAAAACCTTATCATGTTGACCATCATTAACTAGAAAGTATTAGTTTAGTTCTTTCTAATACTCAAAGAGTACCAAATACAAATACCAGTTATACTGCTAGCTGAAGCAATACCTTAACATAAATCTTCATGAAATAAAGTGTAATCTATCTGCACGCTTTCCAACAAACTACAAATTACCATTCATGCTGTGTTTACATATTCATTTCCAGCAAAATTCAATGTTTCCAAAGCAGTAACAAAGAACCAGAATATGCTTACCCAGCAAAAAACAGCCTCATAGGTAGAAATATGGTTGAAAAAATTCCATGGGAACTGGGAAGAAATGCAACACACAAGAGACATGAATACAAGGAACAGCATGCACAAACCTCTTGGATTTTAACCCCAGAGCTTGAATACAATACATTGGTGGATGGGACAGGATACTCAGCCAGCACTTCAACTCCAGGCCCAACTTCAAGCACTGCAGGAGCACGGATGAAAATCCCACGGAATGTTTCAGGACCACCTTCCTCACGTACAAGTTCTGGAACTGAAAGCTCTGCCTCAAAGCTTTGAATCTGTGTAGGAAAAATTGTGCTAAATGGCCAGAAGTTTCAACTCCTTCCGTATAAATAAACTGTTTCTCCATATTTCTACATTTTTCATTTTTCCTTCTTCCAGAACAGAATGTTGGCATAGTTATGAAAGAGTTTCCTGACTTATGGTTAGGGCATATTCTAGAGATTCAGACATACGGTACTAGAGAAAATAACCAAAAGTGTTTAAATAAAGTTCAGAGCCAATTAAACAATACAACAGTGGGATAGTAAACATGCAAGGGCATCTCAATGCACATTTCCCACACTGTGTGGTTTGCAGAAGGATCAAGTATGTGCACCCTTGTCCATGGTTTTACACAAAGGTTGTTTCTACAACTCATACCTATGACCTCCAGATGATAATGGAATAACCTTACCATTCTTACCCTTCATAATAAACACATAAGAAATCTCTACACATAAACAAAAAAATCAACAAAGAACCAACTACAAAATAACTCCTTGGAGTCCAGCAACATGATGCTCTGAAGTCTCTATTAATCATGTAAACAAGTTTGGCATGCCAATTAATGCTTAGAAATGCATTATAACCCCTTGCCATTTACACCAAACTGGATGCAACAATTACAAAAAAATTTCATCTCTCCAGGCCAGTGTGAACAACACAACATAGCCATCAAAACACAAGCTTACAATATAGACTACCAATGCATTACATGGCTAAATACATTGACAAATAGCATTAATTCAAAGGTGGAATACAAAAACATTTACCTGACTGCCAAAGTAATTTCTATGGACTGTGCAATCTAGACCCCCGACTAGTTCCTGTCCTCCCTCTTTCTGTCCTAAAAAATGTGCATTCCACAAAATGCAAAATTTCAAACCATAAAAACATTGCCAACCCAGATTACAAAAAACACCAAGAAACATGACATAAACCTACCATATGCATTGTTGGCTAAGAATATAAGACCTGCACAAGTCCCCCACACCGGCTTCCCCATTTTAACAAACTCTCGCAGAGCTGGAAACTGCAAGCAATAGGCATCCAACACTAAAGCTAAATAAACCATTTTACAGTACTTTTCTCACAGAAACAAAAATTTCTATCGAAGAAATGCTACTTTTGTCCAATTTAAATCGCAATTACATAAACAGAGACATTGCTGCTGACATGTATTATTTATATCTTAACACACACACATATTTAGGGGACAGGGGGCGGAAGGGGGTGGGACCAAGTTATGATACTGGGCGAGCTTGGCCATGGTGGTGCTTTCGCCGCCGGGAATAATAAGTGAGGAGACATTTTCGAGCTGCTCCGGCTTCCTTATCTCCACTCCCTTCACTCCCAATCTTCTAAGCGCTGCCAATAAACACAAACACATAGACATGACATTGAGCACACAATAAAATAAAATAAAATAAATAAATATATATATGAAAACCAACCAACCCCATTAAACGTACAGCACAGAACAAACTTATAAAGCCAAAAAGGTATCACCTTTTGGCTTGGGTACACGAAATAGAGAGATAGAGAAAGAGAGTGCGCGTGTGTGTGCTTGCCTGCGATATGCTCGTTGAAAGAACCCTGCAAAGCGAGGACGCCCACAGCCATTCTTTTTCTAAGCTCTCCCTGGTTGCTCGCTTGCCTCACTGTTTCAAAACTGAAAGCAATAGAGAGAGTCGTGCGTTTTAAGAACACCGTCGTTCTTTCACTTCCCAACGCCGCCCCATACTCACAATTCCCTATCTAACCTTTTTCTATCAACAAAAAAAAACAAAAACAAAAAGGTTAGGCGCTAATCTATTGAAAAAAAAATATATATATATATATAATATGTTTAATTTATATGTTTATTCTGTGTGTCTATGTAATAAAAATTTATACTAAAATTAAGTGGGTATCTTCTGTGAGTTTATAATTTTTATTGAGAACTATTATGTGAAGTTTTAGTTTTTATTGAAAATTACTAAGTAAGAAAGTACTAAATAAGTTTTCATTAGTACAAATTGAATAATTTTTCTTGCAATGAATGTTTCATTTAAAACATCAATTAAAGAATTATGTATTCTTTAATTGGGTATTACTTATTCAAAAATCCAAAAAGATCCTATTATTTAAAAAAAGAAGAAGAAGAAGAAGAAGAAATCTCCTAAATTCATTCTTCAACGTGAATATGGTGAAGTGGTGATGAAATTGAGAACTTGAAGATGATTTATTTGTATTTGATTACATAATTAAGAGTTGAATTGGTAGTCAATAATGAATAAGTGTAATATGAGATTCATCTATTTAACAATGAGTAAATAAATATTTCTCAAAATTTTTAAAAATTTTAATTCATTATTAATTTAAAAGTAAATTCAAAAATTTTAAATATTATAATATCTTAATATTTATTTTTCTCTACAATTAAAGAGGAACACGATAAGAAATTTTCTCAACCAGTGTAATATTTATATTGAATTTAGAATTTTTTAAAAATTGTGTCACTTGATTTTTTTTTAATAATTAAAATAAAAATTTATTTCACTTAATAAAATATTTATATGTATGTCACTCTATACAGATGTATTGGTGTAGTCAACAAAATAGCTATAGGAACTTGATGATCCAAAGGGGCCCATTTGGGCCATTTGTGAGTCAATGGGCTGGAGTAGCATGTAATGGATCTCAAGTCCATGATCCATCAGCACAGCTTATGCATTCAAGGGTCATTGTATCAGAGCACCCCTAATCCATCCAACTTCCACCTTTTCCCCCATCAAATCAAAATTTTTAAGGCAAAATGATTACAATAACCTTATTTAAGTTATAAAAGCTCAGTATTTTTCTAAAGTAAAATGTTATAATCACTTTATTCATGTACAACAGTCAGATTAGTTTTATCTATTTTGACAGCTCAATTAAAATAATAATAATTTATTAATTTATTTTATATATGGACAAAGTTGCTCCCTTTAAAGGCTTGCTGCTATTTCTCTGAATTCTCTTGAGAGTTATGGAGTAGAAGGATCTACAAAACTACATTACCATGACCCCCATCATATTGGTGACAAAATAGTTGCCATTGTGGGCAAAGATAAAATGGAAAAAGGAAATTTATCAAGTGATTGTGCCAGGTCCCAGGAAATCAATGCCTGGCCCCATGATTGTACCAACACACAAACCCATCTCGTACATTAAAAGAAGGAAAAAAAAAAAAAAAATATATATATATATATATATTGGGGAAAGGACATGTTTGCCAGTTCCCTGGAAATCGTGTTTGATAGCTCACAAATTTTAACTTTATTTTCCTTCTCCGCGCGGATGCATTGAATCACAGCAACCGTGAAAGAGGATATGCATGTACCAAGGAAGCTTCCTTCTCAAAAAGAGTCAAAAGGAAATAGCTTTTGGTACATAGCTTAATAATTAATTATTAAAAAAAATTAAAAATATGTAAAAAACAATCATCAACTCATGCTATATATAACCTATAAAAGTTTAAACTTCAAGCAACATCAAATCTCTTTATTTTTTTTTTATAATAATTACTAGATGGTCGATAATTTTTTAAAAATTAATAGAGAATTTTTTAAAAAAAAATTGTTATTTAATAGTATCGGAATAGCTAAAACTTAACAAAATAGAGAGGGGAGGGGAGAGAGAGGGAGGGGCGTACAGACACGCGCGGGGACCAATGCTCCTTAAAGAAGCAAAACTGTCCGATGCAAAAGTGCAACCTGCCAAACCAAACGAAAGCCAAAAATTCTCCAAAGTTTTACCTGTTTTAACTTGAATTGGAGGAGGTCCTCTGCCAACAAAACATCTATATAGAAGCACAGCTTTCTTTTTTTAGGTTTCTTTCGACCTTTGCATATCCACCCCCACAAGTCCCAGCTAAACAGACCCTTTGTCTATCTGCCCTTTTGGGTCCCACAATGTAAGATACTCCAAATTTCTCAGCTTTTTTATCTACATACCCTGGCCCAAAATTTTATATATATGATTTATTTATATTTTTTTTTAAAAAATTAATTCTTCTCTCTGTCTCTCTTCCACCTAGGGTTTGAATGTTATGTCTCAATCCAATTCCCCCATAAAAAATTAGGGTCTGATTTGACGGAAAGTTTTGACCTTTCTTGATGTTCAGCTCTTGAGCTCTTGAATTCCAAAGTGGGTCTTCTCTGTTTCGTCTGAAATCACCCTCTTTTCCATGTGCTTGCAGTGAAAGTATGTTTTTTCTTTCTTTCTTTCTTTTTCTGATTCTGGGTATTTGGTTTGATTTCAATGTTTCGTGTAATTGATATTATGTTTTTGTTTTGTTGTTTTCAGATTATTTATGTTAGAGAAAGGTCAATAACTTGTTTGTGGTGGAAATTGAGGTTGCATTGTTGATCTCGGAGCTGAACTACCAGGATGTGTTGTTCCCCGTGTATTGGATTCAACATCGTGCGTTTTTTCTTTCATTTAGCTGAATGGCATCCTTTGGATTAGCCAAGCCTTTTGGGCCTAGGCCCTCTCTTCCCTTTTTCTTGTAATTCAGGTTTGAAAATGTTCCATTCGGCAAAAATGTGTGTGATGTGTGGCTGTATACATGTAATTTAAAAGTGAATAAGAATTAGTACCATTATTGGTTTAATTGGGTTTAGGTGATTTTTACTATGTGGGTTATTAGATTTACAAATGCTGAATTTAGGGGATTGCGTGCTTCTCAGGATTTGGCCTCCTTTTCTTTAGCTGCCGATAACTGTAGCAACTGCTTAAAGTCTTGAGCTTTTACATGTTCCGTAAGAGTTATTCCATTGCTGGAGCAATGGGCTGTTGTAGTTGTTTTGGATTCATCAGGAAGCCGAAAAGAAGGCAAGGGCACATTCCTGCCATGAATCATAATCTATCCCAAGAATGTTTGTTAGATGAAGAAATTGATGATGACGATGATGGCTTGTATAATGATGATATTACTGATACTGTTTATGGGGATAACGGCAAGTTATCAAACCAAGCTAAACGTTCTGAAGAGATTTTGAGGCTCAGAGAGCAGAATGGGATGATATGCAGGCAATTTCCTGTCAAGGAAACACACAAGCTTGTTCGTACAGAGGTGGTGACTCTTTTTATTTTTATTTTTGGTCTTTTATTAGTTTACTACTTTGCATAAGGAGCTTCATATGATTTGGAGCTAAAATCTGGTACAATATTTCATGTATCTTTGTATTAACCTGGCTATTTTCCTTGTAGCTTTTGGGTTAGTTCTATATGCTTGTCTTTAGGCTTTAAGATCAGTTGGTGTTTCTATGTCAATCCATCCTTTCTTCTTCCATAAGCCCCCTTTTTCCTTTTCTCTTCTACCTCACAGTATGCTTATAAGGTCTAAAGTTTAGGTGGCAAGGGTCAATGTATCAATATGTTATACAATAACGTCAAATGCAACCTGCTGAAGCATGCCATACTTTAGGATTGCTTATCATGCACAGGTCACAGAGATTTGGGATTTGCATTCGTGTGTGACATGTTCATGCTTGGGTTGTATTAGCTGCTTAATTAATCATTTTATCCCTTGTAACATAAAATTCGTTTCTTTGGGTGCTTTCTCAGGATGAAAATGGTAATAAAATGCTCAATGAGTATGTCCGTGAGTATAAAATTGGTGCTGGAAGCTATGGCAAAGTGGTAAACACGGTTCTGGAAAATGTTATCAGGATAACTTGCTGGAAGACATTCACTTACAAGTTTTTCATTGCTTCTGCAACAGGTCTTGTATCAAAGCAGTGTAGACGGAAAGCATTATGCCATTAAGGTGGGTTTTTTGGACTGAATATAGGAGTTTAATTTTTTTATGTGGATAAGTTTTGACAATTTAAAAATGGGCTTGGAGGAAATTAGTGATAATTAAAATTTCAATTATGAAAGTGAGAAAGCATATAAGTATATTTTCACTACTTTTCACAGTTCTGGCATCTATAGCTGACATGTTGCTTCGTAGCTTTCTTTTAATTTTAATCATACGTTGCAGTTTGTCAACATATTAAATTGCATTTTTAAATGCAGGCCTTCCATAAGTCTCATTTATTGAAGCTGCGTGTTGCACCTTCAGAGACTGCGATGAGTGATGTTCTTCGTGAGGTATCTTCCTATTGTCTTGTTTGAGGTTTGCAGTACAGTTGTGATTTGTACATCAAAATGGGATCTTTCGGCAAATTGTTTTAGTTATTTGTATTGTCATACTAGCTCATTCTGATGACAATGGAGAGATGTACATATTGATGTGGATTCATTTTGTGTTTACAAAGGGGTATGGTGTCAACGTTGTTTATATTTACTCTTAACAAACATTCATTGTCTTTTATGCTGTTGAGTGTGCAGTAGCCCTCATAAGATGAAGGCTGCTGATTCTGATCATAAAATGCAGATCTCCAAAAGTCATTATGATGTGGTACTCATAATGCTAAAAAGTTTGCTTTCATATATAAGAGCTTAGCATTGACCATAGTTGCTTGTTGTGTTGCATGCTTAAAAATAGTTCAGGTGGTTAAATAACCTTTTAACTGTTCCATCTATGTTCTTCAATACTGTGGGCTGCACCCAAGTGCAATTTACCTTTTTTACCTTTGGCAGGTTCTAATCATGAAAATGTTGCACCATCCTAACATTGTCAATCTCATTGAGGTGATTGATGACCCAAACACAGATGACTTCTACATGGGTATTTCTATGATCATTCTTTCTTTTGTTCTTGTTTTTGTCTGAGTGCTAACTTTTTCCAGCATGCTCTGTTGTTTGTGTGGTTGGATTAGCTTTATGATTGATTGCAGATGCTTTTTCCTTTTTGTAGTTCTTGAATATGTTGATGGAAAATGGGTTTGGGAGGGCTGTGGTCCTCCTGGTGGAATTGGAGAAAAGACTGCTAGAAACTACCTGAGGGATGTCGTATCTGGGCTGATGTATCTTCATTCCCATGTATGATCTTGATAGCCAAACTTTTACATTTCTAGTGTCATCACCAGCAGTTGTGTTTTGACTTGGATATTTTATTATTGTCATACGTTTTTTTCTGCATGGAGATGATTTTTTCCTGTTGACTTCATCTTGTCAGTCATCCTCTTATAGAGGGCATAATTGCTTATAGTTGTTACATATATCGGGCATATGGATCAGGTAGACAAGAGATAGCTCAAAAAGATCATTATCATTCAGTTAATGGAAAACTCTTGCACTACTCCTGTTAGCCTTTTTTTTTTTCCCTTCTAATGTTTCTCAATATTGATACTACAAGCTGGTAGTTCTGGTCTCGATCGGCCCTTGTTATCAGCGATCACAATGTAACCTTCATCACTCTGGAATCTGACAGCAAATGAGTTATTCTGCTAAGGGAGAGAAATCCAGCCAGACATTTCTATGTTATCTCTCTGTCACTGATTTTATGATTAAAATGAATGAGCTTATAAGGGAATTACATATTAGCTATGGTATTTTTATGTTACATATTCAATCAAGATGTTCTTTAGTCTTCAAATTTCCTCTTATTTGCAGGTATCTTTGCCTCTGGGATATGATGATAAGCAGATTGTTGAGGATACTGAACTTTTTTTTTCTTTCTTTTAATGAAACAGCATATAGTGCATGGGGATATTAAACCTGACAATCTACTGGTTACTTGCTCCGGTATGGTGAAGATTGGAGATTTCAGTGTTAGTCAAGTCTTTGAGGTGAGGAAGCTGCTTCATCCTAAATGTTGTATTGACTAACTCCTGTCAAAAGAGGAGCTGAAACAATATGCCATGATATGTCCTCTTTAGGAAATTCATTACATTTTAATTTTTTCCCCTTGGTGTGTTGCTTCAATTCTTTTAAACTTTACAATATGATCCTGCAGGATGATAATGATGAGCTTCGCAGATCTCCTGGAACACCTGTTTTCACTGCACCAGAGTGCTGCTTAGGTTTGGTCTTTCTCCTAAGCTGAGAAATGCTGTTGGTAAAGCTTAAACTAACAGGACATTACATTTATTCAAAACTTTCCTGGATTTTGCTTCTGGTCCAACAGGTTTAAATTATCATGGCAAAGCAGCAGACACTTGGGCAGTTGGAGTGACTTTATACTGTATGATACTGGGAGAGTACCCATTTCTTGGAGAAACATTGCAAGATACGTATGACAAGGCAAGGAACTTACCCTGTACCCCTCTTCTCAGAAGTTGGCTCCTTTTTTTAGCCTCATTATTATTAAACAGATAATGAATAGGTTTCTTATTCCCCTTCACAGATTGTGAATAATCCTTTAGTGCTTCCAGATGGAATGAATGTGCAGCTGAAGGACCTACTCAAAGGACTTCTTTGCAAAGGTGGGTGAATCTTTTTTTTTTTGTTTTTTTGGTTTTCGGGCCAAGGTCAAATACATTCAGTCTTAGAATTGTTCCTACTTAGCTGAGCTGATGGGACTTGTGCATTCCTTTATCAACATTTTCATTGCAGCCATTTTGCCTTTCTGATGATGGCTTTGCATTGACCATTGTCACTTGCAGACCCGAACAAGAGGTTGACACTGGATGCTGCAGCAAACCATACATGGGTTATAGGAGAAGATGGTCCAATCCCCAAGTATCTATGCTGGTGCCAGCGTAATAGCCTGCAGAGGGAACAACTCGATGGAAGTGAAAGTAATACTTGTATCACTCACAACGTACCTGACCATGACAAAAACAATACTCACATCACTCAAGCTGACTAATTTGTTTTAACTGGTTTGGAGTTGTTCGCACATTGTAAGAGACCTGGATTTCTTCTTCCTTCTTCGGTCATTACAATTTTGGTTTCTTAAAAGTCATATAACTATAGGGAGGAAGATGCTGCTTAGAGTAGATTGCATTTGTGCTGGTGAAAGGGTTGTGGGATTTTGGGATAGATTGCTGATGTTCTATGTTGTATTTATTCAATCTACTCAGCACAATGGTGGGATTTCTTGTACTTCGGAGCATGTTTAATCCATTAAGAGTGATGAATGTTTCTAAATTTTAGTTAGTCCATTCTCGAAAGAGATTATAATTGCAGAGGTCCCGACTGCCTGGATCAATTGCTTAATTGTTATCTACCACCTAGCAACAACAACGTTATATCTCCTAGAAGTTCATCTCAAATGGTAGCACCGGGAGGAGCTTATTTGGCAAAAGTTACCCTCTTAATATGTGCATGATCGAACAATTTCATTGTCTATATAACAGTCTTTTTACGGTTCAAAATCAAAGCCACTAGATAAATTGCAACTAACAAGTAAGAATGTAATCTTGTCAGGAAGAAATGTATTGGACCCACAACACAATAGAGTAAATTTTATAATATTCAATCAAAGTCACCAATTTCTCTTAAAATTTTACGTTTAAGCAATAGTGAGAATTTGAATCGTTTAAAAACAAAAAAAAAAAAAAAAACAAGGGCTTCAATCTTCGGAACACAAAGAGGGAGTGTGACTTCTAAGAAATTTACTTCTAGCGGAATCTCTATGACTAACACGGGCCTGTTCCGTGTCACTCTCACTGAAAACGAACAGCCGAGGCAGTCCATGTCTGCAATGACTTGGAAAGGAAATAAAGGAAGAAGACATTTTTAGGCCGATCATTTTATCATATCTAACATAACACATCATGCTGTGTCAGATTATCAAGTCCATCAACCACAAATGTCATAAAAGATTGTCCATAGACAAGCATTCCTTGGGAGTCTTGCACATCTCTCCCTCTCTTGTTGTCCTACATGGGCCAGTGTTAACTCTTTTTTTTTATACTTTTTTGGTTGAAAAGAACAAATAGGTCAATTGGCATACAAAGCTGACGCTTGCAAATGTTTTCAATATTAGTACGTGACAACTATATGCGAATGGACCCGCAAAACTACAAAGAGTTTGATGCCCTTTTGAACATCAATAGGTATGACCTCTGAATCCTCCTAAAATTTGCACTCCCAGTACATCGAACTTCTTGCGTTCCATCTGCTCTTATTTATAGTTGGAGTAAGGTCGTCTGTAATTAGTCACGGGTTTTCTGTAACTATTTATGAGTCTTCTGCTACAAAAGTTGATTTAGGATTTCCAAAACTCAAGAATCTTGGTAAAAGACCAACAACCAAAAAAAAAAACCTGCTAAATATATATACCCAACAAATCAAATAAACAGTCGTATTATACCAAACCAAAAAAATTTATTACTATTCAATTCACCGAAATTTACGCGTAAGTATGTACAAAATTTATTACAAATACAAGAAGATAAATCTCTAAATTCTGATTTCATAAAAAAAACAAAAAAATAAGACTTTCAAAATCTCTATCTCTACAAAATTTTACGAAACCAACGTATAGTTAACATGCCTGTATTCAAACGTGCGCGTGTAGCTCCATGGTTTTACATCTTATTTACTTTTGAGAGTACCGGGTGGGGGGTTGCTCTGGAAATGTCTGTTCTTTTTGAGCATTCTCTTCTTGATTCCAACAAATAAATTGAAAACCCTTGAATTGTTTAATGATTTGATGTTACTCTTTGGTGCATCTTTTACAGCACAGATGCCTGCCTGTCAGCCAACAATCATTTGTGTTGTTTCATGTTTTTACTCTGTAATGCCAATCTAGTTGGGTTTGCATTGTCAGAATTCATTGCAGCAATAATTCTGAGCTCTGGCTTCCCCCCACCTTTCTCTGAGGCCAGCATTTAAGCATTCCTCTAGAGAGGTCAATGGGATTCAGAGCTAAGGTCTACCAGTCTAGTCCTAGACAAAAAATACATATTCTTGTCACCCCATTTCCTTTAGCTATGTTGCCTTTATCTGCAAATAGGTTCCGAGGTTGCAATCGTTCAGTTTGAAACTCAACTTTGGTATCCAAACTTACTTTGCCAAAAATCATCTACGATTGATGATTGTGCAATTTTAGCCCAAAACCTCTTCATGCTCACATAATTATTAATATTAAATTCGTTTTTAAAATTAAAAATATTAAATTTTATTTTTAATAAAAGTAAATTAATCAACGTATTTAACTAGTTTTTCACTGTCTGGGTCTCTTTTGTCTGACCTTCTTTTGAGGGCCCCCTTTGATTTAACCATAAAAAAAACTAAAAAATATTTTCTCTTACTTTCTCTTGTTCTTTCTTGTGTTTGTTTTTTAAAAATTTTCTCATAAACCAAACAGGGGAGCAGATTATTTACTTAGAGAGAGAAAGAAACAGAATGGGAAATTTGGGAAGCCGAAGCCGTAGGGACCACCACCTGCCACAGCCACCGGCAGCTGTGGCAAGGCCGGGGCCTCCACAGCCCAATTTGCATCAAACCCGGCGGCAGTATCCTTCTGGGTACCATCCGCCGCTGCTGCCTCTGCCCCTCCCGCAAGGCTACCATCGGTACCCGTCGTGTAACGCTGCAACGCTTCCGGCCACGCCGTTTGTGGAGCACCAGCAGGCCGTCACGATTACGAACGACGTAAATATAAAGAAAGAGAGCATTAGGATTGTGGCAGATGAGGATGAACCTGGCAAGTTTCTTGTCGCCTTCACGTTTGATGCCACTGCTCCCGGAAGGTAACTCTTCAATCGCAAATGGGGTTTTTTGTGGTTTCAATTTTCAGTCCTCAGAGCTGCTGTCGCTTGTCGTTTTGGTAGTTGCTACCTGTGAATTTAATCTGTAATATCAACTGTTTTGGAGTTGTACGGGGTTAGGCCCGCGTTCTCAAGTTGGATGTCGTGCTAGCAACTCGGGGTTTGCCCCGGAAAGGATCCTCCTTATGAATAATAAAAACAGCTGTCTTTGGAGTTGCCTGTTTAGTACCTATTCTTTTAGTTTGATCCTAAGGTTGATTCATTAGACAAATAAAAAGATGGGAAAACAAAAGGTAATTTCTTGCTAAGTCAAGACTGAGGTGCTCATGAATGGTGGGATTTGTTTTGCAGGGCTGTGTTCTTGAAAACGTGATCCCAATTTGCTCATAAAGTTTTTGTTATTATATAGTAATGCTAGTGTGCTAAAATTTTTACCAAGTCTTTTTTGGCTAATACATGTGTCACATGTCGTGTCCTTTTGGTAAAAAGTCTTAGGAGAAATCTTAGTTACCGTAGTATTACACTTTTGTAAACTATATATGTCTGGATAAGCATCTAGCGCTGATAACTTGATGAGTTAGACAGTCTGTGTAATGAGTTGCATCATTTAGCGAAGAAGTCTTAGCATAAATTTTAGTGCCCCAAGTATAACACTTTAATAAACTATACCTGAGCAAGCATCGAGGGTTGATAATTTGTAGAGGCTGGTCCTTGTAATCTGTTATATCATTTAGTTAAAAAATAGCAGAAATCTTAGTGCCCCTAGAATTACACTTCACTGAATTGTCTCTAGGTAAGCATCATCTAGTTTGGCATTGCCTTTATGCTCCTTTTCCTTGTTATGGGGCAATCATTGTGTGGGAAAATTAAGTAGCCAATGTGATAATTTGGACTAGGTTCTTTGCTCTGTCATCTTAGTGTTTCATTTGAGTTTTTATTTTAAATGAAAGAATATTACCTTTTATTTTTGGCATCACATTTTGACATTCTTTCACTGTGTTGGTCTTTTTCTCCTATTTCTTTACAGCATTACAGTTGTATTCTTTGCCAAAGAAGGAGTTGACTGTAACCTGATGGCAACAAAAGAAAATGTACATAGACCAGTTACTGTGTCTTTTGAGCAAGGTCTTGGTCAGAAGTTTAGACAGCCTTCTGGAACAGGGATCGACTTCTCAATGTTTGAGGAGACATTGTTAATCAAGGAGCATGATGAGGGGGTTTATCCTCTTGTGTTGAAGGCTGATGCATGCCCGCCAAACAGTGACAGCTCTGAAGCACTCTCAAATGGGAACTCTCAGATCACTCTGGCAGTATTTGATAAGAAGGAGAAAGGAGAATACCTGGTGCATGTGATGAAACAGATACTATGGGTGGGTGGTATCAGGTACGAGTTGCAGGAGATCTATGGGATCGGGAATTCTGTTGATCCTGAATCCAAAGGAAATGATCTTGGAAAAGAATGTGTCATCTGCATGTCTGAACCACGAGACACTACTGTTCTCCCATGCCGACACATGGTATATTTAGATTCTACACCTTCCTATACTATTTTTTAAAACTCTCTCATCATAGACTGTGAGAAAAATGTGGAGACATTTTAGCCAGGTGGTCGAAATTGAGACCTAGGAACAAAACATAGAAATTCTACATCTTCCTAATGTTTGCCTATGAAAACAAAAAAAAAAAAAAAAACAAAGAAAATGTGGAGACTCTTTCCTGAGATATCTCAAGTGACAAGGAGACAGAGTGCATCATGTTTCTTGATCTCAAAGTTGTATCGAACAGGCAATTCTTCCTAGTAGTCTTGGGCAATTATGAATGTGTGCCCATGTGCTTAAATGTGCAGTCCAAGAAGAGGAATTGGCTGTGGTCATTATATAGCTTCCATCTCTTTGCCTTGGATGTTTGTGGTTTAAGTTCAAAGTTTCATTTATGTTTTAACTTGATGCATCAAATCAAACAAGCAATACCAAAAATGAACAGATTTTTTTATAGTATATTTGTGTGCAATGGATTTGGCACTGCTAGTATCAAGTGATGTTATAGGATTGTTGTCCATGGTTCAGGCATCCACTTCATCCAATTTTGAAAATATTAATTTCTCTGGGGTTACATTTTCATCTGATTTTGTCTTCAGCTGTTCATACCTAACACTTGTATTCTATCTGAGGTCTGACTCTGAGTATGCTGAAGATCTTAATCATTTGTGGCTAATATTACTTTCTTCCTGTGAGTGCAGTGCATGTGCAGTGAGTGTGCCAAGCTTCTGCAATTTCGAACGAACCAATGCCCCATTTGCCGGCAACAAATTGAGCGGCTCCTGGAAATCAAGGTGAATGATGGATCTGATGACTGAGGATGCCCATCGCCAGAGGACTCGGTGTATGTTAAAGTGTGTTTTCCTTCCAGTTTTTGAAGCTGTGTCACTTCTGTGTGGTCTGGAGAATTTGTCCTCCCCTGGCACTAATGCATGCTTGTTGTCACAGGTGTTTGACAAGAAAGCATGTGGCCTCTTATACATATATGTAATTATGCCTTCTCCAATAAGTTCTTCAGCTAGTGCTCTGCCTCATTCTCATTATAATGGTCTTCAGTCACCTTGTTTTTCTTCTCTTATATGTCTATTCATATAACAAGGGTTAACGTTGCCCTACATAATTTTCTTCATTTCTGTCTGGTGGATTCCAAGCTGAGACATGCAATGTGGAAGTTCCAAGTTACAACAAAGGGGCTTGAGCTAAGTTGTTTGCTTTTAAAGAGCTGGCTTGTAATGGCTTTTAAAGAGCTGGTTTGCAACTATATTTATGGTAGGCCTATGGCAAATCCTCTTCTTTGGGGCCGAGTATCAGAAAAATAATTCCACGGAACTGGGGAACATAGTTGCACACAGGAGTCATTGGCATGATTCAAATGGGCGACATGGTAAATGAGTTTGTTCTGTTTATAAAACTGCGTGCTGGGCTGGGCTGGGCTGGGCTGAGGTTGGCTTATACCAATGAATTCAATCACTGGATGATGGAAGTACACTTCAAATTATTCCAAAAACAATAAATAAAAGCTCCACATAATAAAAGATGGCAATTTTAATGGGATTTCACAGGTCACTGTCATGATTAGTTGTTGGAATGTCGTTGTGTGGTTATTTAGGTATTTGTGCAGAAGAAGCATTTCAAACCACGGCCACCTTTAATGTCCTGCAGTCTGCGGCCGCCTTCGGTCTGGCCCATTATTATCACACACACACACACACACACACACACACACACACACACACACACACACACACACAAACACACACATATTATAAATATTATAATATATAATAAAATATTATAATTTTGACATAATTTTTTTTATTTAAAAATAGATTAAGGTGAAAAAAAATTAAAATTAAAAAAATGAAAAAAAAATATTAAATTATTATCTCAAATAATTAATATATATATATATATATATATATATATATATATGATTACATATATTAATTATGATAATTTAATTCTTAGTGTCTTGCAAGCATAAAAATTTGAGGCATGGGGACGACACGTAGTACAGATTCTAGTTTGACAATTGGGAGAGGAACAAGGAATGGGGACAAAACCAAAAGGTCCACACCAAGCAATAAAAGCAGAGGCAGAGTCCTGTCAACGTTGTCTGTTTTGACAGGAGTCATCCTGCAAAAGATTATTAAGCGTTTAAATATTTGTGATTCATTTTAAACCGGGGGACATTTCGTGTGCTGTGGATGGAATCTTGGCTGTGTCTATTTATTTATTTTGGGTTGCACATTGCAGCACGCATAAAAGGGAGAAAATGATGGAAATTCCTTGCCTTTTTTCAAGCCGCTCCAATGCAAGCCGACCTGTTGCCCCGCTGATTTGGCTTTCGAAGGGTGCTTTTTTTATTTATTTTTTATTTTTGGTTGGGACATGAAAATCTCAAACGAAGGAAGCGGGGCTTTTGCCATGCCCATTTGCCATGGCTTGCCATTATGGAATTTCTGTTGATAGTTATGGAAATCTTTTCAAAATCTAGTAATTTGACAACTATGATTCAGAACATCTTTTTTTTATTTATTTATTTATTTGAGGAGGGAGGGAGGGGGGGTTTGCATCAAAATGAACCAACCTAGAAGTTTAATTTAAGGATGATTTGACGTGAATTTTTAGGACAAGCTTCTTAGTAGGATGTCACTAGTGGATAACCTGAATGGATGATCAAGATCGAATCTTTAAAGTAAGACACAGATGGAGAGCTACTTCTTTAAAATTGATATGTCACTGAAAGGGGTAGGTCTTGTGAGATATTGAACCAGTGAAAATATCGAACCACCCAACAATTCAACGAGACAAAATTTATGAATGAGGTCAAAAAAAAAATATATATATATATATATAAAATATATATTTTAAGGACTTGAATTTCGAACCCAATACTTTAAAAAGAATAAAAATTCTTCTACTGTTAAATTAAACACACTTTTTGTATATTTTAATACACATATACACACATCAAGGTGGGGGGAGGGGGGTCGCCTCCTATCAATTTGAGGAGTTGCGGGGTAACCATATTATTAATTGTGGAGTCATCGTATTCCTCCTCTCACCAGTTGCCACGTTGGTTTGCTTTTAGTGGACATGGACCATGCGGTTTGAGGGTGTCTTGCAAGAAATACTTTGGCTGACATGCCTCGGCATCATGATTCTAGAAATTAGGCAAATCCGTCATTGATGAGGCGGCGGGATGACTCGAATTTTAACCACTACACTACGAATCAAACTGTGGTCCCAACGAACAAATACAAAATCAAGGAGGTAAATCAAATATTATTACTTATAAAAAAAGTAGATTGGCAACACCATTTTACCAAAGAATGTAGATTAGGCTGTGTAAAACTAAAATTTTGACGAGATTGTAAGATTTAATTCTTTTTTTTAAAAAAAAAAATAAATAATAAAATAAAAAGAGAACAAGTGAAAAAAATGAACAAAAGGAAATACTTGTCAAACAGCAAAGCACCCCTAAAGACAGCACAACAATCTCATAAAAGCACTGATCCTAGCAAGCTTCATGCAACTAGTAGTTTACTTTCTTCATGTTATGAACAAAATTCAGAGAAGAGAATTCATGTATCTTTTGAAAGTAACATAAAACGCACTTTGTATAGGCTTTTTTGCTTTGGCACAATAAGATGTTTAATTGAGTTGTGATAACTCTCCCGCGTTATAATTAGGATGATCTAATAGAAGGATTGAATCTTGCATAAAGTTCTAATTTTCGTGAATTTCTTAGCATCAGTAAAAACAATGTTTCTCCCTTTTTTCTTCATACGATAGAGGTCAAAAAACCATTTGTAGCTAACGTGTTTCGATGTTTTTCTTATTGTGCTACAAATACAAATAGAGGATCGATGAATGTACTAGGGAATGCAATATCATTAGGGAATCTGTCGAGCGTAGAGTCGTAGTGTAACAGACAAATGCACGAATCTGAAAAAATAAGAATAAAGTTTTGTGCTTTTTTCAGACAACACATCATCTGAAGTGCTTTGCAACTGGGAGAGTGGGAACAGAGTAGTAGTGGCAGTAGTAGGGCCAAGCTTCCCCACCACCGTGTTACCAATTACCATTAATGAGATTTGCAATGAAAGAGAATTGAGAAGCATTCACTTCCTCCCCCCATTATTATAACTTATCCCTTTTTCTCGCACTTCTCAGTAAACAAAGACATATGCAACAACAAACTCATCCTTTTTTACTCTCTCTCTCTCTCTCTCGTGCCAAATTTCCCTCTGGCACCCTGGATGTGTCGCTTTATTAAGTTTGGGGTTTTATATTTTTAGCTTATTTGAATTTCCTTGTCAAATTATTTGCTGGTGGACTATTGTTTTTGAACTTTTCTCTGGGGGTGTGAAGAGTGGGATTTGGATTAAAGTTGCTTTCTTTTCTGCTATTCTTGGAATGGGAACTCGGGAGAAACCCGTGAATGATCTGCATGATGTGGGTTCAAGCCAAGGAGCAAGTTTTAGTCCTGTCCACGAGGTAAAAATTTTTTCCTCTCTCTCTCTCTCTCTCTCTCTCTCTCTTGTTTTTCCTTTTTTTTTTCTTCTTTATTTGGTAATTATCCCTTCTTGGGTCTTTGCCTCTTCTGGTAAGTAAGTTTGCAAGAGCTTTGTGATATGGATCAAGTCTTTTATGGGTTACCTTTTTACCTTCTTATAATATTGTTTTCTCATATTAATTGAAGTTTTGAAGGGGGTAATTTCAATTAGTGGCTTTATCTTTGATTTTTGTTATCACCTTTGCCTCTATTTTTCTTCCCTACATTTTTAAGCATCTTATTTGAGGAAACTAGCAAAGGTGATGAGGCCATCTGCTTAACCCATTTCATACAATTGTCAAATAATGGGCTGTGTTTTAAATGCTTGTTCATTGGATTAGAGAAATTATCCATAGATTTCTACATGGACAACTCTATTAGGCCTTTATATGACCTTGGCTGGCAGGTGACATTATTTCACTGCTGAACTCGATGAAATATGACTATCATGTAGTTTGCCTTGGAGCTATATCCTTAATTAATCACAAGAAGTCACTAAATTTCAAGTTATATGCACAGGCAAGGAATTTGGTTTTTTCATGTTTTTGGTCTGATGCATAAGGTTAATTCATTTCTTTGTCCATCTCCTTCGTGCCCTGATGGTTTTCAATACACTTGGGTCGCTAATAGGAAATTACATAGTGAAAGGATGCTCTGGAAACTCTTTCAACACACCAGAAGGTGGACAGAATCTTGGTTCCCTTAATTCAAGACCAAATTTGAAGATTTTTAACATTCTGTATTGGCATGATTCAACAAGTTGATTGCAGAAAAGAAGCCAATCCTATTCTATTTTCATTCAGACAACTTTGAGAGGGGATGTACTGGTGCGAGAATCTGTTGTGAGCTGGTGCTTCATTTAAAACTAGGGATGTATCTCCTTTATGCTATGAAAAGCACACAGAGCAGTCCATATTTACTGGAAAGCCAGTGGTCCTGTGAACCTCTTGCTAATTGAAAATCTTTAAGATTTAGCATATTCTATAAGGAAGTAATCTTTAAGATTTAGCCTATTCTATAAGGAAGTAATCTTTAAGATTTAGCCTATTCTATATGGAAGTATCGAGTCCAGTAAAATTTCCAGTCCCATTTTGGGCAGTTGGACAATTCTCTTTGATAACCTTTTAATAAGCATGCAACCAATATGGGCTAAGGATGTTATTTAAGAATGTCTATTTGTCATCAACTTTTTGGCCTCTGTACATAAAGTGCTTGTTTGATGATTAGTCTGATTCCATGCCACATTGGCTTGATGGTACATGTTTTGAGAAAGATCATTAAAATATTATTGTGGGTGCATCTTAGACCATCTGTTCTTTTCTGATTGTTTTCCTTCCTGTATGTTTTGGGGTCTTTTGCATGTATGTGGAATTGAGTAACTGAATTTGGTGAAATAGCTTGAAGATCTTAGGCTTATCTTTGTGCCTACATTCATTATTTTTTAATTTCTCTTTTCACAGTTTGAAGAGTCAATGGGAATAGTTGAAGAAAATAATCATGCTCAACATTGGAAGCAGAAAAATCTATTTCTTGAGATACCTTCGCGAACAATGGAAAACTCATTACAGGATTCTATTGTAATAAAAATGCCCTCAACACCAAGTCCAACTCCCAGGAAAGTAAATTTCCTCCTGACACCTCCCTCTATTGATGGAAGATTGGATGGCTCCCCAGGCCCATCCTCGTCAAGAGGCAAATCGTCCTTAAGAAGTATGTTACCTAAACTTAGCTTCAAGTCTCGAACCTCTACCTTAGATGTTGAGAAGGCTGCTAATTCAAGTCCAGATGCTTCATCTACCATGTCACGGGAGAAGCCTTCCATATCGAGTTCATTGTCACTTTCAAAAATATTCACCCCAAGGATGAAGAGAACTTCCTCATTACCTGTAACTCCCATTTCAAATTCAAACCCTGAATCTGTACGTGGAGGAAGCACAGGTGGTTCGCTTAATCCAATTGTAAGTCTTTTTTCTCTATGTAGAGATAGCAACACCTAGTTGACCAGCTCAATGACCATTCAACATGCACATTTTGGTAAAATTAGGTTATAGCTTCTGGATTATATGGTTGAGCTCTTAGCATTGATGCTTCAGAGGAGCTAATTGACAGCTATTATACTAAGTACATACCATATTTACTGAGTTGCCCACTGTGTTTCCTATCTTATCTGGTCTCTCACCCAGTTCTTAGTTAACCCTCAGTTACTTGATGGTTGTGTTTGTAGAGAAAGCAACAGATATTGCGCTCACTTTCAGTCCCTGTTAACAACAAAGAAAGAAGCTTAAAGAGGATGGACTCCTTTTTTCGTATTGTCCCCTCAACTCCTCGACTGAAAGATGGAGATCTTATAACAAACATGTCTCCTAGTGTTGATGGCGGTAACCTTCTTAACTTTGCTACAGACTAATATTCTCACTCATTGCTTATGTGTGTTTCTGAAACTTGTTAAATTCTATGTTCTGTGACTTTTGAATTCTCTGGCAGTTGATATTGGCCTCTTGCACACCATTACATTCATCATCATTACGTTCATCAAATATGGACAATAGTTTAAAGTGTTGGCAACACCTACTGGTGGCTGGACTTTGTATTTATGGAGCTGTTTTGTTATTATGACCCATACACTTCATGTTCACTGCAAATGCCATCTTAAGAAAAATGATTTTTATTCTTGAGCTCAATTTTGATTGTTGGTAAATGGAAACGTAATGAAAAGTGGATTGCCTGTTGCAACTAGAATTGCACTTCTGACATGGTTGTTTACTATGTTTTCCTTCAATTTCCTTGGTTTTCTGAGCAAATTGTTTCAAAATATAGTTTTTGACTTAGCATTTTCCAAACCTATTAACTGTCATTACCAACCGATGTCTTATATTAGTAGTATGGTTCAGAAACTAATGATGATGGCGGCGAAGACATACCTGAAGAGGAGGCTGTTTGCAGGATTTGTCTTATTGAACTATGTGAAGGAGGTGAGACATTTAAGATGGAATGTAGCTGCAAAGGCGAACTGGCTCTTGCCCATCGTGATTGTGCTGTAAAATGGTTTAGCATCAAAGGCAACAAGACCTGTGATGTCTGCAAGCAAGAGGTTCAGAACCTGCCCGTCACTCTTTTGCGTGTCCAACCTGCCTTTGCTCGAACTACCGAAGTAAGAAGACCTCATCAAGCAGATGTTAATGGTTACAGGTGAGGTGATATTTCTAAGCATATATCCTACATTTCGTAGCTTGTAGGATTTAAAAGTAACATCAGCATTATGCAGAAGTCATTCCTACTCCAAACTTGTCATGGTATTTGTGGTTTCAACTGTATGTTTCTGTATCCTTTATTGCTAGACTACTAATTTTTGTGTAATCAGGGTCTGGCAGGAAGTGCCTGTACTTGTCATTGTTAGCATGCTTGCCTACTTCTGTTTTCTCGAGCAGCTTCTGGTAAGATAAGCTGCTGCACATCCAGATTTATCAAACTTGCTTTTTCACATCTAATGCTACTCCATTTGTGCAGGTAGGAAAACTGGGTATTGGTGCCATTGCTATATCTCTTCCATTTTCTTGTGTACTGGGTCTACTTTCATCTATGATCTCATCAACCATGGGTAGGCTGTCTATAATCTCAAAAAAAAGACTTAACAGATGTGACCTGTAGGAACCACATTCTGTGAATTGGAACACAAATGCTTTGTTTTCTGTTTTTACTATTTGTGGGCTGGACAATTTTAATCACGTACGCACATGCAGACACATGTCAAGTTATAAGCAGGGGCAGACATTGATTTTTTATGGCAGCAATGAATTTCTAGAAATGAAGTTGCTACAAATGGTCATATTTTGATTGCAAATTTGTGTTTACAGATTTCTAAACTTGAAAGTTCTGTGCAGTGAAGAGAAGATTTGTTTGGTTCTACGCCGCAGTTCAGTTTGCTTTGGTGGTTATCTTCGCACATATTTTTTACTCCTTGGTAAGTAAATTCTAGATTTCTACTTAAAACCAAAACGTGAGAGAAAAATTTTCAGTAATGTCTTGACCAAATAGTTGAGGATGTGAAACAGTATTAAAAATGAGACACCGAGTTGATCACTATGGACTGTATTATTATGTCCTCATATTCATTATTGCCCACAGGTCTCCGTGCAAGCAGTTCTATCTGTTCTCCTTGGAACATTCTCTGGTTTCGGTGTGACAATGAGTGCTAGTTCTATACTTGTTGAGTTCTTGAGATGGAGAAGAAGACTGTATGTACAATCACAGCAGCATATTGATTCACTTGCCATGACAGCACCAGGCCAATTTCCAAGAACTGTAAATTCATCACCTGGGGGCCCCCACGATCACCAACGAAATGAAGCCGAAAATGCAGGAACTTTCAGTGGGAGTTGACTTGGTGTGTGTCTGTGTGTCCATTTTAGTGTAGGGTGTTCAAAGTTGTTGTGTAACATAATTCCAAAATCAAAACAGGTATCATGTCTTCTTGTTTTTTAACCAAAATCTGAAACAATCCCAAGCCTCAAGGAGGGACATTGCTTGGTTCGAATGAGCACAACCATGAAGCAAATATTGTAAGCTGGTTTTGGTGTCTTAACAGGCTTGGAAAACCATTATGGAAAACACTGAATTGGCTTTCTCCTTTGCTTGTTTCTGTTGAGGATTAAAAGGAAAAAAAGAAAAATAACGTCAGACTTTGACTTCAGTGTAGTCCACGGAAGTGCTGGACATCCTTGGCGCATCCAAAAGAAAATCCAAGACTATTGATACCGGAGCTTCAAATTTTTGGCTTCCATTGTCATTTGGTCTTGGATCCAATCATCTCTAGCTTTACACCAGTGGAAGATCATTAGGTGTCAGACATTTGACAGGGAGACATGGGTTGTGTTTATGTTAGGATCAAGAGTACATTATATGGGATTGCTGCACCAGGGAAAGGTGTAGGGCCTTAAGCGTTACTGGAGATATTTGAATGCTTGATCTCATTCTGATACTAATTATTAAAATTAAGCAGTCATTGTCATAACAAAAATTATAAGTTATTAATAAAAATACAATTTAAGTTTCTTAAATTTTTTCTAAATTATGGTTGTAGGTGTCACATATTAGACTATTAAACTCATTATTAAAAGAGAAATATTGAAATATTTGACTACCAAATTAAACTGTTTATGCTAAGCTTCCGCTCGAAACGACCTTTTTTGTTTTTTAATGGAAAAGTCAACAGGGCTTACTGACCTCTGTGTAGAACCCCATATTGTTCATATGGGATCAATTATTTCCTTCTTTTTAACTAATGGTCGAGTTTTGCACACGCGGTGTTATTCTAATCACGTGAGATCACGTGCTGCTGAGTCTGAAAAAATATGCACCACAGGGCCAACAACAACACCCAACAGGAAGGGCAACAGGGCAAAGCAAAGCCCACTTTACTACGAAAAGGCTGCGCGCAACCGACCAGTCCCAAGGTGGCCGGCCTTCAAGTTCAAAACTGAAGAGGAAAGAAAAACCAGAGCAAAAGTAGCATGAACGTTCCTGCAAGACTTGCACACAAGTTGCTGCTTCTCTCTCCTCGTTCTTCCCTTTCAGGTCGTCTCTAAATCACATCCGTCCATCTCTCTCTCTCTCTTTCTGTGGTATTGTTTTCTAGATAATCATGGGCTTGGTTGCCGAGGAAATTGAAGTAAAGTTGTGCATTTTTTTTTCTTGGTTTGCACCTTGTTCAAGAACACCACTTGTCATTATTGTGACATGGGTCTTTCATTTTTCTTCGTCTCTGTCGCTTTGTTTTTTTTCTTGCTCGCATAATCTTTGTAAGAAAGCAGCGCTATCCCTGTATCAGTTTCTTCCTGAGTTCATATTATACCTCACATTATACCCAAGTTCTGATCTTTTTCTGTGGTTATTGTGGGGAATGGGAAGCTGTTGCCAATTGGCTTACTGGGTTTATTTCAGGTGCTCCTAAGATTGGATTTTTGAGCCTAAAGAGGAGATTTGGAGAGGTGTGCCTTAGGAAAATGGGTTTGGGTCCCGAGACGAGTGATGAAATTGTTGGAAACGGTTTAGGTGTTGTTCGGCCTGCTACTGAAGCTTATGCTGAAGAGGCAATTCAAGCTCTAAGAGCTGGAAAAGTCATTGCGGTTCCCACAGATACCCTCTATGGATTTGCTTGTGATGCTTGGTAAGCTAATTTAATGCATTATGTTCTGTTTAATTTCCGTACTTTTTTTTTCTTTGGTATGCTTGTTGTTCGTTGGATGTTAATAAGTATTTCTGACCTTAATGGAGGATTAACATGAGCAGTTCTATGTTTACATGAGAAATTTTTGGGGTGGGAACTATTAGCATTTCAATCTGTAAAAATCACACCAAATTAATTGGTGGAGTGATTATGTTTTGCATTGTTGTTGGCATTGAAATTGTTTATACCTTTGCTTATCCCTATTTTTGACTTGCAAGTTCTTGAATCATAGTTCTTTTCTGGCCTCTTTCACCAATATGTCGAGAAAATTGGCCAATACTGAATATGCAATTCATTAGATTTTTTTTCCTTCTTATCATGTAGATCTGATTTGGTTTCCCGGCTCTAATTTATGTTACTGAAAACTGTGGATTGGCAGCAACGTGAGGCTTCTATAAGAGTGACTATGTTTCAAATTTTACTTCAATTAAGGTAGCTTTTATGAGAGCATGGCCATGGCTGGACCTATTTTTTCTTGTTTGTTTGACACTGTTTATGAACCTCATGGGGATAGATATTGTTTGGTAATTATCCTTAAAGGATCCATCTGGGTCACGATTTTATATCCTCGCTATGATTTAGTTACATTGCAGCATTGAAGAGAGACCAATAGGATAAAATTAAAAGATAGTTGTAAAAGTTTTGGGGCCTACTTGCACTCAAGGTTGAATGTGAATGCTTACCTTCTTTGCAGGGTTTTAAAATATTTTGGGAGACCTCAATAGTTTTTCTGCTGTTTTTAGCTGTAAATATGTCTGATTCTGGTAACATTTCATGGCAGTACTTTAGAAGCTGTTAATAGAATCTATGAAATCAAAGGACGAGATCATACAAGCCCTCTTGCAGTCTGTGTTGGCGATGTATCAGAAATTGGGCGTTTTGCTGTTACTGACCACCTGGCTCATGGCTTACTTGATTCTCTGCTCCCAGGACCTGTAACTGTTGTATTAAGGCGAGGTTAGTATGGTAACCTCTGTTTATCCATCCATGAAAAGGAAAATAAAATTTTGCACTCAAGTGTGAGGTACTTTTGGAAGATTGTAATTAAATGATGCTGCAATTTGGTAACCCTGCATCCTATGTCTTTGCTTGCAGTATATCTATTTTTTACCAAGTACTTGACTACCTGTTTAAATATTTTCAGGGGACTCAAGTGAACTTGAGAAGTCGTTGAACCCAGGATTGGAAAGTATAGGGATCCGAGTGCCTGATTGTAACTTCATCAGGGTAATTGCTCGTGGTTTGGGGAGAGCAGTGGCCCTTACAAGTGCAAACGTCAGTGGGCAGCCAAGTAGTGTTTGTATCAAGGACTTTGAGAACTTGTGGGAACATTGTGCATATGTATATGATGGTGGTGTGCTTCCATCCAGTCGTGCGGGATCAACAGTTGTGGACCTCACTAGCCTAGGAAAGTATAAGATTCTTAGACCTGGAAGGTAAACCTCCAATTTGAGTGGAATTCTTCCCTTACTATACAGATGGGTTGGTTGAAGAATTTAAAATTGTACTTGTTTATAGTTTGTCATCAGTCATAAACACTTGAACAAATTTATTTTAACTTTTGTTGGTAGATAGATTAGGTCATCTCAGTGTGCACTCTCACACTGTGAAGTCTGGGAAAAGTTAAATCTTTGCAACCTTATCCTCACAGAAAGTCTATTTTCACAACTTGAACCTACGACCTCCAGGTCACAATAAAGCAACCTTACCATTACAATAGGGCTTGCCCTTCTTATTGGTCGATAGATTATTTGTTATATCCAGCATCTTATTAGCATTCTGAGATCTAAAATCATGTGAATTGTATAGTTTATGGGAAAAAGGGTAACCTTGTTATGCTTGTTTTTAACCTATAATGGAGGTCGTGAGAAACCAGTCAAACAGAAAATGCATCTGCCAGTGCACTTAGTGGCCAATTCTTTCTTAAACATACAGATGACTCTTGAAGAAAAAGATGAGAGGCAATTTCTTGATTTGCATTTTGCTGTGTTTAATGTTTATTGCAATGCTTTGACTCAATCATGACCATTTTCATTGCAAACTTGGTTATCTGAAAAATATTTTTTTATGAACCATGTTTGCTCTTTTTGACAATTTACTTCTTACCTTTTTTGGCTGTGTAAAATGGTTGTCACTGTCTAGAATTATATCTATTTTTGTTGAAATTCTCTGGTATCAGACTATTTAATGCCCTCTGCTTTCAGTTTTTGAACAATAACTGTGCTCGGGTATGCTGCTTTATATTCCTTTGAACTCTTTTGGTAGACCTCAATGTTGATTTTCCCTTGTATTTCCAGTGCAAAGGAAATGACAATGACTATTCTTGAAAAGCATTCTCTAGTTGAGGAAGCTGCTGTAATGTGATGAAGACTTTCTGAAATGGGGACCTATCATTCTATACCATTTTAGTGCTGGGGCAAAGGATGGAATTTGCATTGCATGGGAAGCTGAACTGTATTCTGTCCAAATCGAATGTATTCTTTATGTCACTCAAGCTTGGACTGAGTATGTTTTTAATATGCATTCTTAGTAGATATAATCAGTTTAGGTATCCTTTTGGATATAGTTTTTGATTTATCTGAATTTCTCAAATGTTTTTATGATGATATTACTTTTTCATTAACAATAGAATACCACTCAAACAAGATGAAAAGGTTGACTGTCTTAGCACATGGCCCAAGGAAAATTTGTGTTTTTTGTTTTTTTTTTTCTCCTGCTGAACAATTGAGATTTCCTTTCGTTTATTGGATGGAAATTGGAAAAATGTTCAGTGTGATTCATCTAGAAAGAGACTGCATCATCTTTTCGTCTGCCAAGCAGAATGAACTGCGGATAAAGTCCAGCCAAGAGAAATATGATTTCATATTTGCAAGAAGTTCTGTTAGCAATCTTCCTCACTTTGACCATGTTGTAGGGAAACTTGCCCTGTGGTGTAGAACGTAATATTTTTTGACCAAAGGAAAACATTGCCATTTACAGTCATTAAAGATGTTTTCTGAATTTGTCTCTTAGGGGATACTTAGTGGTTTAGAACTTTGATCTCTATTTTTGATATTTCGAGTTCTGGAATTTATCAAGAGCTCTCCCTATTGTGTAACTCATGGTCTAATGGACCCTTTAATGAACCAAAAAAAAAAAAAAAATGTTTTCTGAATTTAGAAGTTATTGATGCATTATCGATTCCCTATCATTGTTGACAGCTCTGTTTCTGAGTTTAAACAACCTTATAACTGCATATATCATCCTTTGCTATGATTGGCCTCTTTCTTATATCATTGCCTTTTGTGCTGTAATTTCTCCTTCATATTTCGAAGTGTATGCACAGGACAATGTAGTGTTGGTTCAAAAAAGGTGTTGGCATTCTTCAAACTAGTACATCTTCGTGTTGATGAAGATGCCCCCAATCATTTCAAAGAGATTCATGGCGAATGAGTTGGATTGCAATTTGAAGCTGGCTGGGGAGCTTATCTCTCTGCTTGGATATTAAAATTTTGAATTATGTGGACTTGAGTTTGAACGGTTTTGGATTCCCTCATATAGACATGATGTTTCAATAAGCTTGGATTAAAATTTCAGTATTATCTGGACTCGAGTCTGGACAGTTTCGATTACATTCTTACACACATATCTCCTTCTCGGTGAAGTTAGTAAGTCACCAGTGTTTGGTAACTAAATCTGGAAAATCATTGTCTATTGTGAATTTTGTGATTATAAATTTAAATTTTAAATTTTAAATTAGAATGTGATGTTAAATTTACGAATTTAATTTATTATTTACTTAAATTTGTTCAAATATTTGAAAACTTTTCAATTGTGTTCATTGTCATGAACAATCCATGGAAGGGTTCAAGCATTTATCGTTGATTTCTTAATAAGTCATGTTGGACTAACGTTCCATTGTAGTAGTTATTTGTTAAGTCATGTTAGACCACACCACCTTAGTCAATATGCTGCTGCTGGCTCAGTCTCCATGGATCTTGAATAAAGAAAGAAGCTGAGAAAGTTGGTGTTTTTTTGATCTTTTTTTTCTTTGGCAGGCTGGGTTTCTAAGTTTGATTTTGCTGATTTTCAATACCTAAACTTATATTTAAACATCTTTGACTGCTATTTTTTATGTTGGTTTATTTATCTCTGTTACTTCCTAGTCCAGTAAGCTTTGTGCAGATGAATTTTTTTATTTTGGGGGGGGGGGGGCGTTGATTAATGTCATGGCCAATATGGATAATGGCCTACCCATGATTGTTGTATTTAATTTTTCCAGGCATACAAAATGTTGACAATGGACGCAAATGTTACACAAAATATAAAATTGTTTTGCGTTCACGTAATCATTTCCTTTGAAAAGAAGAAAAAATGCATATATCATAAACATGCAGACCATGGAGTGGCGGACCAGCGCAAGGATTGACTTTTGACTGCAAATTGGAAGACCATTGAATGCAAATTCATTGGTGGATTGAGACAGAATTTGATGAATCAATGTCACTGGTAAGCTTAATTGAGCCAATGTAGTACAATCAAGCATTCAACAACAAACATTGGAAAATAATGGGGGAGAGGAAAAAGATCTTTGAAGAAAAATATTGTAATAAAGAAAATGAGAAATCAAAAGAATTTTTTATTTTTTAGGGTGAGGGATTGGAGGATGTCAAATGTTGGATTGCCTGAGATGCACCCATCTATTTTTGTTAAATAACAAAAAAATAAAATAAAAATTACACAACATCAATACCTTCACTGTCTTAGTCTCTCACTTAGTTGTTATCAAGGTTTTTCCATTAAAATAAACCATCCCAAGTTTGACTTTTCTCCAAATTGACTATTGCTGATTAGTTATTACTATCAAGCAGAATAAAAGTAATAAGACAGCCGCCAGCCAAGTGAGACTGTTTTTCTATTTTTAAAATTAAAAATTATTATTATTATTATTATTATTATTTATAATTTTCGTTCAACCGGACAAATACATGGCACTTTGACATTTTGAACGGAAAACAGTGAGATCAGATAGCTTTTCTGTTCAGTAAAATACTAAAATGATACTCCAAAGATTTCTAATTTAGGTGTGAAAGGAAAAACAAAAATGAAAAATAAAAAAATAAGGGACCAAGTTGAAAAGCTCAAATTACTAATTTTTCATTTGAAATTTTTTTTTAACCATAAAATGCTTAATGGTTAGCAGATAACACTAGAGATGAAAAAAAATATACAAAATCAAAAAACATTACAAGAGAGTATTTTGTGCGCTAATTAAATCCTATTTTAAAGTGGAGTTTATTTTATCTGCACTTGATCACATTTCTTTTCTTAATTTTTTCTTTTTTTATATATATATATTTTTTGAAAAAGAAATTCTCTCACGTTCAAGTAAAGACTAAAATTTATATGATAGCTTCTACACAAACGCTAAAATTGATTTTTGCCCCCTTTCTGGTTTCTACAGTTTCCCGTTATTTTCAACAACAAAAAAAAAAAAACATTATTTTCAAAGAAAACAACGTTAAACTAAAATACAGAATCCACATTAATTTCATCACCAAAGTACAAATAACAGAACCATTAGTTTCCCTGCTCCAGATCCTTCCCTTGTGTGTCCTCTCTCTCTTTCACACCTTTAGAAACTCGTGTTTTGTGTTTTTTAAGGTAACGATGACAAAAACATGTTTTTCACCCAGCACTAGCAATACACCTTTTGTTTGAGTTGTCTTGTCTGATTCTTGATTGGTTCTTTGATGATTTAGAGAGAACCCCAATTGTTTCTTTTATTTTGGTGCCTTTAAAGTGAGTGAAAATTTGTAGTTAAAAAGCTTGCTTGGAGGGTGATAAGAGTAAGCAACCAATGAAATTTTATTATTTTTTCTATTCTTTGACTGCCATATTTTCTCTGCTTTCAAAAGTTCGTTACTTGTTCTCTTTCCCTCTTCATGTTCGATTGGATTATTGAGAATTCTCTTGTTTCAGTGTTTCTGTGTGTTGTTTGATTTTAAAAAGGTGTCGCTTTTGCGATTGTGGAAGCGGGTGGGGAGAGTGATATTCAGTAGAAATGGCGACTGGAGCTGTACCGATGTCGTTTACAGGTCTAAAGGGCAGGGACTCCAGCTTGGGGTTTGCCAAAAGCCAGGACTTTGTTAAAGTTCGTGACTTGAAGAGGACCAAGTCTAGCAGAAAAAGGATCACCATCATTCGCAACTCAACAGTTGAACTTCAGGCCGCGTCGGAAGGGAGCCCTCTATTAGGTACAATTTGATCTAAATAACATTCCATCTTGTTTTGGGGACTGATTATCACTTTCTTTAGTGCATATTTATCTTTAAGCTTGTTAGTTAAGCAATTGGACCCTTTCCAGCTCCGCAGTGTCAGAGCCTCGCGCACTAGCAACGCCCTTTGAATTGGTGTTGTTAAAAAATGTTTGTTTTTGTGACAGGAATTGATGAATTCAGCTATAAATAGTTGTTAACTTGTTCAATGGTGGGGCTTCTTTTTCTTGACGCTTTTCTCTTTTGCCAACCAAAGTAGCCATGTAATCAATATGTGAAAATTTAACTTTTGTGTTTTGTGTCTGCCTTGCTTAGTATCATATCAGATATAATGAATGATCATTTGAATCTTAGTTCCCAGACAGAAGTACTGTGAGTCCATACACAAGACTATCAGGAGGAAGACAAGAACGGTGATGGTGGGAAATGTACCTCTTGGTAGTGAGCATCCCATAAGGATTCAGACTATGACTACAACTGACACCAAGGATGTTGCAGCGACAGTTGAACAGGTTCTTTGAGTTTCTTTTCCGGGCACGTTACTGCTTTTCCTCTCCTCTAGTTTAGTAGGAGGGCCCAAATTGCCAATAATGAGATCAGACAAGAATCAAAGCCACAAAGCATGGCATTTTCTTTTTTTATCAATAGTCATATTCCAGACAATTTAACATCAATGGAAAGTGTTTATTGAATTTATTTTTCTCTGAGTACAAAGTCATGTAGGATATTTGCAATGGGCTCCTGTCTTCTTGTTTATGGAGCCTATCCAGTTTGGTCATCATTTTTCCTGGCATTGAATTATTATTATTATCATTTATTTATTTATTTTTGTAGGTAATGAGGATAGCAGACAAAGGAGCTGATATAGTCAGAATAACAGTCCAAGGGAAGAGAGAAGCTGATGCATGCTTTGAAATAAAAAATACTCTTGTGCAGAAAAAGTATGTCCAATTTTTGTGAGAAACTTGTATGCCATGTTTTATACCGGATCGACCATCTCATTTACTTGCTGTTCATGCAGTTATAACATACCTCTGGTTGCCGATATTCATTTTGCGCCATCTGTTGCTTTGAGAGTGGCTGACTGCTTTGACAAAATCCGTGTCAACCCAGGAAATTTTGGTGTGTACTGGTCATTTTTCCAAATTGCATTTAGGTAATTGACACACCTATTCTGGATTCAGAATGTTGGCTTGTTGCAGCTGATAGGCGGGCTCAATTTGAGAAGCTTGAGTACACAGAAGATGACTATCAGAAAGAACTTGAGCATATTGAGCAGGTCAAACCATTTCTTATTCCTCTTTCAAAATGGCAATTTATATCCTGTTTGATTCAAAAGCATGCATTATACAGAGGATTCCCTTCCAAATTACTTCTCTCTCTCTCTCTCTAAATTTGTTGCTTGTTTTCATGCACCCTGATTTTTGCAAGATAGCTACCTTGTTTCCTTCTTATGGTAAAGTCTGCAAATAGACAGTTTCAGAAGCACTAATTGCTTCTGTCAATGAGCAGGGTCAACAAGAAATAAAATAAAAGAAATGCTTTTTGGTTTTCCTTGTCTCTAATTTTTCCTTTTCCGAGACATAAAGGCAACACAAATATGTATGTAATGATGTTTTGGCTTCATTTGTTGGCTGAGTTTCCTCCTTTTCTGTTGGCACCAGGTTTTTGTTCCATTAGTTGAGAAATGTAAGAAGTACGGAAGGGCAATGCGTATTGGGACAAACCATGGGAGCCTTTCAGATCGTATAATGAGCTACTATGGAGATTCTCCGAGGGGAATGGTAAAGGGCTTCTCCATGTCATGCTGCTGAAAAGCTTTGTTGTTTGCTACTGCTTCATAATCTAGCAGCATTATATTGATTATCTTTTTTTTTAAACAGGTTGAATCTGCATTTGAGTTTGCAAGGATATGTCAAAAATTGGACTTCCATAACTTTGTCTTCTCTATGAAAGCAAGCAACCCAGTTGTCATGGTCCAGTCATACCGTCTGCTTGTAGCAGAAATGTATGTTCAAGGCTGGGATTACCCATTACACTTGGGTGTTACTGAAGCTGGAGAAGGTGAAGATGGACGTATGAAATCTGCAATTGGCATTGGAACTCTTCTTCAGGTGCCATTACAATGTGTGCCACATTTTACACAAAGTGAATGGCCATTACCAGTTATATTGCCATATAATTGACATTTTGAAAAGAAGACTATCTTAGCCGTAAGCAATTCAACAGGAAGTAGTTAATCGTAAGTGATGTCCTTGCAGTTGCTAGACCAAGGCTAATAGCAGTACCAAGTAACTGTACCTTATAAGTGTAAACTCCTAGGGCAACATAACTGCATGTTTTCATCTTGCTCAGAACCTTCATAAAGATCTGGCATTAGTTGAAAGGATTTAGCTGATAGTGAACTAAAAATATGACCAATTAACAATAAGAGTTTGCCGCACTGCCAAGTAGGTGATCTTGCATCCATCTTCGTCCTTATCATACAGTTAATATAGAAGTCTTAGAGAAATGTTAAATATCGTGCAACATTGTGGAAAATCAGGAGTTCTGTTGGATGTGCAGGATGGGTTGGGAGATACAATCAGGGTTTCACTTACAGAACCACCAGAACTGGAGATAGAACCTTGCCGAAGGTTGGCCAACCTTGGCATGAAAGCAGCTGAGGTTCAGCAAGTAGTGGTATGCATCTACGCTATACTTCACTGAGTTAACATGCCTAGGTGCTATAAAATCTGCAATCTACAATAATATGTTGACTGAATCTGGACGAAAATTTCCTCTACCAGGCACCATTTGAGGAGAAGCACAGACACTATTTTGATTTCCAGCGGCGTTCTGGCCAACTGCCAGTGCAAAAGGAGGTCTGGCATTAACTTGGGAAATTTTTATCATTTATTTGCTTATTTGTCTTCTCAGGCTTTGCCTGCCAGATTGAAGGTTGAACTTGATTTTTATTACAGGGTGAGGAGGTGGATTATAGAGGTGTCCTGCACCGGGATGGATCTGTTCTCATGTCAGTATCTTTGGAACAATTAAAGGTAACCATCACCATTACTCTGCCCTCACAACTATTTACCTCCCTTTTGAGGGCAAACATGAACTTAAGGACATCAACTCTTCTTCCCTCCTTCCCAGGCACCAGAACTCCTCTACAAGTCACTTGCAGCAAAGCTTGCTGTTGGGATGCCTTTCAAGGTTTGCACTTTGTCTAAGTTCATTAAAGGACTCTATAGACTCTATGTAATGTGTTCTAGCATTGCTTTAACAACGTTTCTACTGACACAATTGTCTGAATTAGGATCTGGCGACAGTAGACTCAATCTTGCTGAGTGAACTTCCACCAGTGGAAGACAATGATGCTGTAAAATACCTTGACTCTCTTTTTCTTCATTTGGTTAATTTGATTACAAAGAAAAATCTCTCTCTCTAAGATAGTTCCCTGGCAAGCATGTTATTAAACAATTAATCTCATCATTTTATTTTATTGGACAAATCAGAATGAGTTGATGTGATTAAACTAGTTTGTGTGATGACCAGCGGCTAGCTCTCAAAAGGTTGATAGACATTCGCATGGGGGTAATAGTTCCTTTGTCAGAGCAACTAACTAAGCCATTACCCAATGCCATGGCTCTTGTAAATCTGGAGGAGTTGTCAGCTGGTGCTCACAAGCTTTTGCCAGAAGGTGCCTTTTTTTTTTTCCTTCACCATTTCCTGGATAATTAACATATGCACTTTGATTTTCCTTCAATTTTATGTGATATCATAAAAGTTGTGCAATTATTCCTCAGGTGCCCGACTGATTGTGTCTGTACGGGGCGATGAGCCCTATGAAGAACTGGAAATCCTCAAGGACGTTGATGCCACAATGCTTCTTCATAATGTACCCCTCACAAGAGGTGAAGAGGGGAGAGTGCATGCAGCAAGGAGGTAATAATAGTTCCAGCTGAATTTTATAGGAAATCATTCTTTAAGAGTACAGTTTTATGTTGTATAATGGCCATTTTATGTTAAATTGTATAACAGCTGGATTTTTTCCTGCTTTTTTCACATCTTCCCTGTAAGTGATGGTTTGAATTTTGTTGATTCTAGGTTATTTGAGTACTTAGGGGACAATGATTTGAATTTCCCTGTGATTCACCACATTCAGTTTCCAAGCGGGACTCACAGGTAGCCATGCACTAAGTGCTTGTCAAGTTGCAAGTACTACTTCCTCTATATTCTTTTCTTGTCAGCTTGTAAGTGATAAGTTGTTTTGACTTGCACTATATTCTTCTATTTGCAGGGATGACTTGGTCATCGGTGCTGGTACAAATGCTGGGGCCCTTTTGGTAGATGGTCTTGGAGATGGTATCTTAATTGAAGCCCCAGATCAAGATTTTGAATTTCTCAGGAATACATCTTTCAACTTATTACAAGGTTGCAGAATGAGGAATACAAAGACGGTATGAAACTTGAATTAGCAATGCTTGGCATGCAAAATCTTATTAAATTATGATGGCATTTATAAATTCTCAAGTCGCCGAATCCCCTTTCAGGAGTACGTCTCTTGCCCATCGTGTGGTAGAACTTTGTTTGACCTCCAAGAAATTAGTGCACAAATAAGAGAAAAGACAGCGCACTTGCCTGGTGTCTCGGTAAATATCTGATGCCTTTCCAACTGTCATTAGGGGATGTTGGTTAGCCAGATAGGATTCTCCCTGCTAATCAAGGTTGATACTATAAGTTTGCCTCGATCATTTTGATTCCTCAGATTGCAATCATGGGTTGCATAGTGAATGGGCCAGGCGAGATGGCCGATGCAGATTTTGGTTATGTTGGTGGTGCTCCCGGAAAGATTGACCTTTATGTTGGGAAGGTACTGTATTTTTACTTGCTTGCAAATTTATACAGTTTTATTATTTTATTCTGTTAAGTAATAACGTTCGGTTTCATATGAAAATTGGTATGTTCTATACAGAAAAAAAACATACCAAATTTGGTTTTGTATTATACAGATACGAATACAAATGTCCTCTCTTAACCATTTAGAACTTTTCAATTAGCTGCTCCGACATGGTGTTGGACCTTGCACCCATATGCTGTTCTTCCTATGTTCATTAGCCTACGTGTTAGGCTCATCCGTCCTTTTTCTTTATTTGGTGGTGGGGAATCTGTCTATCCAAAGAACTAAAGAAAGCTAAAACTGTCGACCACAACAGTTGACTTGACAAGGTCTCATGATCAGGATGATCAGGAAAACACGAACCAGACCTAAGATTTTTCGGTTGATATAAACTTCCCATGGTAGATTTCCTAGAACCTATGATTCCCCGAGGGAAGACGTAGCTACTAGCTGTTCAATGTTTCATGCTAAGCAGTTTGGCTTTGGACTGGAAATAGTTCTGCTACCTAACAAGTTTGAATTCTGTTTCAGACTGTGGTAAAGCGAGGAATCGAAATGGAGTATGCCACTGATGCCTTAATCCAACTAATCAAAGACCATGGCCGCTGGGTGGATCCTCCTGCAGAAGAGTAAGATCATGTAGTTGCATGGGAACAAAGGCTTTGTACATGGAACTGGTGCCTATACATGGTATGAAAAATTTTCCTTTGTAAGCTTCAAGCCAGATGCATTAATAATGTCAAATAATTATCCAAATTGTAGTTCTTTCAACAAGTGCTTTATTAGCAGCAATAACGCAAAATTTTGATCCAACATTTCAGGCCCTTTTTTTCCGGTGTCGGCTCCTACTCACGCATGAATTGCAAAGGCAAAAGCATGGTTGTGCATTTGATGACACAAAATGGGGTCATGTAAACTCACGTTTGCTTAACATTTCTGCATTTATTCAAAAACACCATGGCCGCAAAGTGGCCAAATTTGCATGTGGAACACAAAGAAATGGGAGCCCATCTAGACATCTAACTCAATTCTTTGACTACAGAGAAATACCAAAGGGAAAACGAGAAATTGAACACAGAGCCATAAAAGCTGCTTGAGCAAAAACCAACTGAATGAGTTCTATATCTACAACCTAATCAAAACCTCCATTGGAATTATTTGAGGAATACTCTAATATGAAAACATTCAAGTCCCCACCAATCACCTTCCTTTGAATGGCAATGCAGGACATGACCAAATTATTTAGTTTCAAGTCCAGTTCAGCCACCAAACCCATTAAACTATCACCACTGCCCCCACATTCCACCCTCACTTGAATGGAAAATGAGAGCAAACGACAAAGAATAGAATTTAAATCATCGGTTGGCTCAACTAAGAGTAGGGAAAAAACACCACAAGAACAAGGTTCTTAGAAGGAGGTTGAGGGTTCGAATTACTGAGAATTTTATCAAATTCTCACAAAATGCAATGCAAGCTTCATACGTGAAAAAATAAAAAATAAAAAGTAAAAAAGAAAAGAAAAGAAAAGAACAAAACCCCAACTTGCTTTAGATCTGTTCAAAGGCTCGGACCAGCCTATATACAGACCAAAATTTTCAACTAGTGCCAAACCTAGGCTTGACAGGCAATTGGGCCTGGAATGGCCGATTAATCATTAAAAAAATATATAATATAAAAAAAATCTAGCTTTAGGGCCTTCAAGGCTTCGGCCATATATGACCATCAATGTATGTATGGATGCATGCATGCAAAAACAACAGTTAAAAATTTCTAAGACAACGACCATGAGCCATTTCACTTATGCGAACTGCAATTCCCTTACTGTTATCCCAATAATTATTTATTTTTCTAATTAAAACCATGAGAAAGCATTAAAACCCAAAACCATAATCCTCCACATTGTACTTCGTGTCCAGGAAACTGGCTCTTGTGCTAGATTTTTTCTTTGTCATAGTTCAAATAGGAACGAAATCAACACTTATATCATTCGTAAGTATGTATTAACTTAGGTTTAAGATGTTAATACTCTGTAATAATAATAATAATAACAATAATAATAATAATAATAATAATAAACAAAAGCAGCGGAAGACCCCCATCGTTAGTCATAGATTATTGACTAATATTTGACCACATTTAGATGACCAAAAAATTATCAAATAAGAATAATGGCGCAAAATAATATGATATTTATAAATTTTTTATTTTAAAAAAATAAATAAGAAAATAATTTTTTTGAAAAAAAAAAAAAGGAAAAGAAAAAAGAAAAGACAGAACCGTGAAAACATAGTATTCTACCAGAATAATAATCATAGGAAAGTCAGAAGCGATTTCAGAGCAGCTC
The DNA here is from genome assembly GCA_021464305.1 of Kandelia obovata. Classification (NCBI taxonomy): domain Eukaryota; kingdom Viridiplantae; phylum Streptophyta; class Magnoliopsida; order Malpighiales; family Rhizophoraceae; genus Kandelia; species Kandelia obovata. The sequence continues at coordinate 4,657,382 of CM038487.1, forward strand.
GGTCCTGGCGGCGGCAGCGTACCGAGATCGTCTGATGTTCTGCTGCCGCTTCTTGTACACGAACCCGCCCAGACCGACGAAGCAAGCCGCTGCAATCACTCCGATCACGATCCCCGCCTTCTTCCCGCCGCTGATTCCCTCCGACTCCGTTCCATCGCTCGCTTCCACGTTGTTGCTGTGGTTTATGTCGCTCGCCTCCGTGGGCTCTGACGCTGGTGCCGGAGATTCGGGATGTTCAGCGGGAGGAGAATCATGAGAAAAAAGATCCGACGGAGCTGGCGAGATTGGCGGTTCCGACGGAGATCCGGTATCCGGTGAAGGAGAAGGAGCAGAGACGGACGGAGACTCGGCTGCGGGTTCAGGAGATGGACTGGGATCCATGGAGAGAGCCGGATTTATTAAAGACAATACTAAGAGCACACCCACGACAAACTTTCCCGCCATGGATCGAGAATAGTATATTTTATGAACCAATCAATGTAGATTTTATAATAATGCAGAATTGCAAGCGGATATGATTTCAGATGTGAGAGTAGAAGACTGAGAATTGAGAGGAATTTTAATTGGACTTGATTAGAAGAAGATGAGTTTATATGGGATATTCTAAGTTGATATTATTATTATTGTTATTATCATTATTTTCTTTTTCTCAATTTATAAATGACTAAATGAGGGAGGGTTAATCCAAAAGAGATAATAAAAGCTCCATATTGTTATGTCTAGATCTGAAAATAATGTAATTGTTTTTAGATTGCAATGATATAAGAAGTGCTGATAATAAATCGTTCTTCATGTTAGTTTGCTTGTTACGCAAGTTAATAAAATATAAACCCCTTTCATCGAATATCCAATTCAACATTAAATCTTGATTTCCCTTCTTATGTGATAGGCCGATTTCTATTTTCTATCAAATAATTTCTCAACACACATCTTTATCGTCATTGAATCAAGAGTCCAAACTATTTACCATCATCCTTAATCTGTTGGCATGTAAGCCCCAAGTATCACCGGATTGGATAATTTTTGCTGGCGGAAAGAGGTGGTAACTTCATTGCATATGCTTGGAGTTGAAACACAAATATATTCTAGTACTGTACTATTGCGTTCAAAAATATCACTTTTAATCTTCCCTCTTTTGCATTGGGATGACTCTAAGTTAATTGCAAAAGACATTAGACTTGGTCACAGCTAGGAAACCACTGTCCTGCTATGTTGGTATGATCTTGATGGAGGAAAAGTGGGGGAAAATTTTCTCTACAATAACGAAACACTTTCGTTACCTACACAAATGCAATACATGCAGGAATGGGTCCATCGACCGGAGCCCATCCTAAGGATGGAACGTTGGCACTGGAATACTTGTTACCACCCCTATGGGCTACAAAAGTCCCAAGTCATTTCATTTATCTCATCTTCGTTACAATTAACTTTAAGGGGCCCTATTTTCTAACGCAAGTCTTCCAAAACAACAGCCAAAAAAAAATATTTAAAAAGAATAAAACAGAATTTCTCCCTTCAATTACCCTTTCCACCAACTTCGTCATTGACTTTAGCATCTGAGTGCTGACCGCTAGTAGCCATTTATCAGTTAATTCATTCATCATCGTTGTAAATTCACACGCAAGAGAATAAAGTCAAAAAGGCAACCTTTATTATAATCTCATAGAATTTATTAACAAAGCCGAAACAAAACTCGAGGTCGCTTGATAAATTTATCCCCATGTTGCTTTTTTCTCTTTAGAGGCGCGGTAGGCTGGGGATGATCAAAATCTGAGGCATTTCTCCGAGTTCTACTCACTCTAATTTGTTCTGCCACTACCTGTTTTACTTTAATTGACGACGCATAAGAAGATGAGTGAACTAGCATGGTACAAACAATCCTCACAATTCATCTTTGGTGCTACTGTCATGACCTTCTTGAGTGCTACTCTCATGGTCCTTTTTGGCAGGAAAACTCTCATGTTTCTCGGATGGAGCTGGAGCTGGTTTTTGCAGCTTGAAAGGAATCGATGCATGTTTCTTGATGAACTTGTACAATGCCACCACAGTACGGTCAGTGTCTACGGTGACCTGCCAACACCCACACACCGATACACATTTAATGACATGCACTTTATGAATTGTAACAAGCTGCAATAATAATCGGCAGGAGATATAGCAAATAATACAATGCTGAATAAGCCACTTACTGGATCAAAGCTCTTATTTCCAGCGGGAAAGAAAAGAAGTGTGGGGAACCCATCAGACTGCAAGCAGCAAGAAAAATGATAAATATTGATGGCTATTCTTTTAGCTTTAATGTCTCTATTGAAAAACTTTGGTTCAGACAGTGCACATGGCACTCAAAATGAGATAGCAATAGCATTATCCACACCAATATTCTGTGGTCAAGGAATTTATGAGCCATGAACTACTACATCCATTCTAGGCAAAAGAAGAGCCCCAAATACTACAAAGTGCATGTAAAAAAGAAAGGCCATATAAACCTAAAGCAGTAACAAAATCTAGGAATTTCAAATTCCAACTACAGATCAACCATGTAAGTACCTTTGCCCTAGGATGCTCATTAGTTGTTCCATCCATTTTGGCTACAACAAGTGACTCAATGCCCCGTAAATGTTTGGCAAGCTTGTTGTATGTTGGCTCCAAAGCTTGGCAATGTCCACACCATGGTGCATAGATCTGCCACAGAACATGCATTATAATATTTCCAGTAAAGAGACAAAAAGCAAACACAGTGTTATTCCATTCATTTATCTATATCCTGTTTGCAGCGATACCTCAAGGAGCACATCCTTCGACTCATCCAAAACAATTTCATCAAAGTTATTGCCAACCACTATTTTGACATCCCCATCATTCTATCTCAACCAATAACAAGAAGAGGTTAGATCCTTGGGTAAAACCAAAGAGGGAATTAACCGGGTAAACAGCAGTTAGTAACTCACAGTTTCAGGAACTGGATCTGACTTGAAGAAAGGTTTGAGCTTGTCTTCAAGGAAATCCTCCCCAAAAGCCTGACAGATGAAGAAAACAAGCAAAGTTATGATATTCAAACTTTGGCATTGGCACAAATAATACAGCAGTCTAAGCATTAACTTTCTCACATCCCACCAAAATGTCAAGCAGAAAAACACACACAAAATAAGGGAAGATTAGTAAGCAAACATTAATGCTAAGAACAAACTGGAGAAGAATAGAACAAAATCTCAACCTTAATCTTCTCTAAAGTAACCTCTCCGTCAACTACAAATTTCCTTGCATCATCATTTCCAGTGTATGCAAGTACCTGTGGAAAATGGAGGTCAACATAATTTCCACAGTCCACCACATCAAACACAGACATAGATTGACCAAAAGTCAACATAAAAACATTTTTCCAGAGAAAAAGCATGGGACAAATTACTTTGGGTGCAGTTCCACTGATGCCAAAATAATCTGAAACAGGCCTCCCAACATCTTCATTATCCATCTCCACGTATACAAAGATAAGCTGCAATTTACAATAAAAACAATTGATTCACTACACACAGATCTGTAGTTTCAAATGGAAAAAGACTGTGCTTCTAATATTGACACAAAAACAGATTCGCTGCAGATAATATGAGTAACTGAGAGAATCTGATGTCACAATGAACTTTCAGGCAATCTTCCAAGCTAGTTTCACCGAACTGTGCATAAAGAACTACCAATGAAGCTTTTCAAATGAACCTCTGTTACCTTTCCCTTGAAAAGTTTAGCAGCTTCTTGAAAAATTGGGACAACTTTCTCTGAATCATTTGAAGTGGCAAACAATAATAGCTGAGAGAAATCACAAAAATATCAGAAACACCAAAAAATGTCATTATGCAAACAAAAATTCTATCAACAAGAAGAAAATAAAATGATAGCTACACATGACACACCTGCTTCTTAATTGGACTCTCAAAAATCAGAGGAGCACTTTCCCTTGTAAAAACTGTCACCAAAGGAAGCTTGTTGCCAAATACAAACTCTGATATCGCATTCCTGGAAAAGTTACCCCCTGCACAATCACAACATCAGCTAATAGAACGGCCCTCCAACAAATTCAAATGAACAATAAGAAGTCAACCAACGAAGAAACAACCAAAATAACTCAGTTTTTCAGCCTCCCTCTTAAGCATGACTAAAGCAGGCCGTTTGACTTCAGGGTCAAGGTGGAAAAGCTTAGCCACATCAGGATTAACAGTTTGGTAAAGTTGACATCATCTTCAAGTCTTGAAGCAGCAGCAAGCTCCTGACTCCCAGGACCCTGTTGTTAACCAAAATAGCCCAAATTATACAAGGCATAACAATGAACAAGCATTTAATATACTCAAATGCCAATACATTTCAAAAATTGGTGTACGATATCATAGAATAAAAGCAGCTCCATTGAAACATATGATCAATCAAATAATCAGAAAGTTGATATTCACACCACAATGCAACTCAACGGAAGAATTTTCTACTTTTCTCCATGGCCACTTTTTGCATCGAACATTCAAAACATGAGAAGATTGATTTCCCAAAAGCCATTGCACTAAAATCCTACAGCCCAGTGCGTGTTAACCTCCGTGACATCCCTAATGCACTGAATTACACAAAGCATTATTTTTTACAGCATTAAAAGTTCGGACAATCCAGACTCCTACATTTTGAACAAGAAAACAGGGAAAAAAAAATGAAGAACATAACCAAAGAGTTGAAATGCATACCACCAGAGAGTTGAGGTAGCCCAGGACTACTTTACTTTCAGAAGTCAACACACGCTCGGCATCATCCAACGTTGTAATGTTGTATATACCAGGTCCCATTTTCTTCTTAATCCATGTCACAATAGCATCTCTGAATTGCATCGAAACAAAAAGCAACTGTTAAAATAAAAGGAGAATACAATTCAATGCTCTGAAGAAAAATAAAAAGTAAGAAAAAAAAAAAAGCTTACTTGGTTCTTTGGCCGGGATAGGGCTTGTGGACCCCATCAACAAAGAAGTAAACAGTGGGAAAACCTTGAACATCGTACTCCTGAGCCAGCTCCGATTCCTCGGTGGCGTCGACTTTCGCCAGCACCACCTCCTCCCCCTTCAACTCCGCGGCGGCCGCCGCGTACTCCGGAGCCAGTGCCTGGCAGTGACCACACCACGGCGCGTAGAACTCCACCATCACGAACTTGTTCTTCTCGATGAAGTCGCTGAAATTCCCTTCCTTCAAAACGACGACGTCCTTGTCGTCCACGTCCGGCGCTTTGTACGGATCCGAGTCAGACTCTTCGAAATCAGAGTAGTTCCCGAAATCGTCGTCTTCGTCGTCGGGGTGGCGTTGGTGGTGTGCGGCGTCTTTCTGGTCATTATCGTCTTCGAGGAAGCTGAGATCCTCGTCGTCGTCCGCCCACTTGTCGTTCAGGCCGCCTTTCGATAGAGAAGGGGAGAAGGCAGAGAGGAGGAAGAGAGTGGCAAGCGCGAGGAGGAAAATGAAGCGAGACGACATTGTCGTTTTGAAGCGTAAACGAGAGCGTATAGACAGATCTGACAGTAGCGTTGGGCCGGCCGGGGTTTTATTACAAGGGTTATAGAGAGTGAAGAGAATCAGAGAGAGAGAGGTCAATGACAAGAAGCCAAAGCCAAGCCTCGTACTTGTACGACGCTTTTTTGAGACTGTTGGATTAGTTGCAAATATCACGTGACGCCGTTTACTTTTTATTTTTGCGAGTGGCGCAAACAGCATTACACCAAAACCTAACCAACTCAACACAACTTTCCTCTCCAGACCTCTGCAACAAACGCAACCGAACAATCTCGTCCTTGTCCAGAAAGAAACCCCCTTTTGACAGACAGGAAAAAAAGGAAAAAAATCCCAAAATTAGAACAACCATGATTAGTATTCTTGCTCAGGCAATCACCTACCATCCCTATGAGACAGCCTTTTTATCTTTCTGGAAACAATTCATGTTGTTTTCCAATTTTAAGGTATCTGTAAAAATTATAATTGTAATGCTGTTTGCCATTTCGCAGGAGCGTTTACTCGGTGCTGCTCTGGGCAGTGCTTTCGCGGGTTTCGTGGTCTTCGAGCAACGGAAGATCATCCAAGATTCCATTTCAGCTTATCAGCCTCAATCCGATTCCCAATCACAGGTCCTTTTCATCTTTTTTTTTTTCTAATAAAAAAAAATTCCTGCTTAATTTCCTCCAAAACTAGAGAATTTTGGTGATTACATTTGATTCGTTGGTCATTGATTTCATTGTTTTTCAATGATTGATCTTACCAGTTTATAAGTTTTACCGTAATTTTGGCAAATGGGTGTCTGTGAAATGTGAAGTTTGAGTGGAAATTGATGTTATTTGCTGCTAAACCAATTGGCATGTAGATTGGGTCTGTCTATTATAAACAGGTAATATAATAAAATGTTAGATTATTGATCGTGAGAGATTGTTGGATATCGTCCAGTTCGTTTGAGAGCCCTAATACCAATATTTTGTGTCCATCAGTGTCTTAATAAGCATGTTAGCTGGGGAAAATCATTTAGAATCTCTTGAATATGGACTACATTTAAAAGTTGAGATGGTTTAACTGGAACCCAAAAGAGCAGTCTTTGTTAAGCTAGTTTTGGATACTTTATTTTATGGACAAACCAGTTCCAAGTATTAGATAGTCTTCAGCGTTCAATACCGGTGTCTGCTGAAAATATTACTGGACATTTTTTTTTTTCAGTTTCAATTCGCTTTTTTTAGATAACATTAATAATGTAACTGTATTTTGTTTAGAAGGAAAAGATTCTGCAGAATGTATCTGTGGCTTCCAAATTCTTTAAACTAAAGATGCACAAGCAACTCCTTTTTTTTCTTTCATTAGCCGGGTCTGCTATCTTTTCTTGATCAAAGAAATGCTACTAGGAACCTTGTTGTTATGCCTATGGTTTAGGCTTCTTAAACACCCTTGAGAAGTTGCAATCACCATAACTGATTCAAAGTTTGACTGATATATATACCTCATATAAACCCCTTGAAAACATAAATCAGATGAGAACCCATTATTTTGCAACTACTGTTGGGGAATTAATGTCCTTGCAAACTATCATAAAGGAGATGAGAAAAAATTTTCTGGAGATGAGTTTCCAAAACAAATATTAAAAGAAAAAAATTGGCTAATATGGCCACTATGCGCTGTTATCACTCCTAAGCACTTTCTTTTGGCTGTTTTGGGACTGTCATTTTTGTCTGTACTTGCATATGTGCCACAAAGGGTGGGAGACCACCATTGGAATAGTTTTATCGCAACATGCAAAGAATGGTCATGACATTTTTAAGCCTTCAAACTCTAGAACTTGCAAATTGTTTGGTATAACAGAGGGCCTTGGCACCAAGTTGGTAGTTGTTAGCATGCCTAAGGCCTATACCATCTTATATTTATGAAGTAAGAAGCATTACTGCATTAGTGTAAAATGTTTAAGATTATGCATCCACATGTCTAAAGCAAGAAATGTTGGCAGAATCTCTAGCTCCTATTACATGTAACCAGTAGGATAGTACGTCCAAATAAGAGTATCTTTTTTTAGAAGCTTTCAAGCAATATGAATGTTGTCAGAGAACCCTGCTAATTTTGGTCCTGCATGCTTGATTTGTCAAAGGTGTGCTATCTCTTGGCGTAATTTTGAAGCATGCTGGCAAAGGGATGCACATATTTGTGTACTTAGTTTTTAGCTATTAGGGCATTAAACTCCTTCTTGAGTGAGCCGCATGTGTATGAAGTGATTTTAAGTGTGAGCATTGGAATCTAGTATTTCTTGCTACATTTTGCCTGTATAGGTATTCAGAGGCCCTCATAGTCAAAGAGAATAATTGTGGATATTTACTGATGTTTTCTTTTAGCCAAAGTTAAATCTCCTTGTCTGCAGTGCACAGCATGAGGTTCTAATAGGTTTGCCTTTGAATTTGTCCAGTTGAGAGAACCAATTCTGGGAAAGCAATTCCGATCACAACTTGGACTTCTCTGGAACAAAGCTGTAGACGAGACGTTTGGTCCAGCAGTTGCTGCTCTTAATTCACGCAGGTCATGAAATTTTGGGAGTAGTTCTTTAACCAGAGTGTGAACATCTCTGAGTGTCTTTGGAACAGTTTTGTGTGATGCCTGGAAAAGTTTGTAACCATGCTGCAGAAACATGGCTCCTAGAAGAGTGGCCTTGATTCAAAGCCCAAAATAACAAATAAATACTTACAGCAAATTTTTGAATTATGGGTGATGATGCTTATGATCTTTGTACATTTTCTCCATTTTTTTTCTCGATTCCCAAATTATTTATTGCTTCTGGCGTCATAGTTAAATTTTTTTTTTTTAATTTGAGTCATATTAAATTATGAAATACATAAAAAAGATAATTTTTTTTATATTAACCTCATGTCTCTCTTTGTTCAGAAAGTCCGTTATGAATGGCCCTATTAATTTCATAAATCATGACATATTATTCAAAAGGATGATGTATCGTACAAGTCCCTTGTGAAAGCAATTGAAACAGTAATCTGATAGCCAGGCTCATTGTTGAATTGGATCAGTAATTGCTTGTTTGTGATAAAGAACTATCAAACGCCAGGGCAACTGTTGCAGCCCTTTCATCCGTCCACATTTTGGCTCCCCCGATCCCTTCTTGCGAGTTCGATTCAGCGAATGTGATGCTGAATACAATGGCGACCAAAAAGAGGCGGGGAGAGTCCTTGAATTCGTACAGAAACTGTTTTTCCTACTTACGTTTTCTGTCAATTTCTAAATGCTTCCAAAGGCTTTGGAAAATTGTTTTTAGCTAGATCTTATTTAGTCTATTGGCCCTTCCTGTGACTGTCAAGCCTCTGCATTTTGCCAATCACTAGTGAAATCATTCATACTTGCATGCTAAGAAAAGGAGGAAAATGAGAAAAGATACAATAAAATTACTACAAGATGATGACAATAGCAGGTTGAGAGCATTGCATCCTATTGCAGTGACCCACTTTCAGGCATCAGGTTGAACAGAATTGGCCCGACTCGTGTTGGCTCGACGTGTGATCACAACATAGTAAGCACCAATGGCCAGGAGCACTACGAATGCTGAAACAAAGACAATGCCAGCAATGCCACCGGCTCCCAGTCGGCTCCCCCCATTCCGGGATGCAGATGCTTTGGTTTCTAGTGCTTCAGCAGCCTCAACTTGATATGCTACAGGTAACGGCGAGCAACTGGATGGCGATGATGCAGAACATGGGTTCGTTGCTACAGGCTCCTTTGTTCTTGGATGGAAGAATTCAACCGCAGAAGGCGAGAAGGCCGTGGGGTTTTCATAAACAAGGCCATGCGGAGCTCTATCCTGTGCTCTTGCAACGAAGAGAAGAACAGTCAAGGAAGAGAGGAAGATAAAAGAAGAAGCTATCTTATGAGCCATGTTATGTTGACTTGAATCTTGGTGGTGGTCGTTTTGCTTTGGTTGAGAACTATAGAATGCTTTGGACTAGCATTTATAAGATGTTGTGAAGAGGTTGCTTGGCATTGAATGTTGGGCTTTGGTGAAGTTCTGTTAGAAAGGAGGGAACAAGATTATTATGGTGATTAAATCCATTCCCAAACTTGAAATGTAGTTGTTAGCCAAGATGTGGAAACGAATTCGATTCTTAGTGTTGTTATAGTCTTAAACACTTACCAAAAAGAAAAGAAAAGAAAAAAAAGCTTCAATTTACTAAATGCATGGGAGTGTTTTGTATTTCCACTATGTTGCTTAAATGCATGGTTTCTTTTGTCTAGAGCCAAAGTGAGAATTGAGAATATAGATCATTGGTTCATTGATTCGTGATTTTAGAGTTTGATCCCATTTTATTGATCCATATGTGATCTCTCTCTCTCTCTCTCTCTACACACACAAGCGTGTGGAAGTGTGCGTGCATGTAACAAAATCTAACTCGTACAACAACAATGTGGATGATTACAAATATGCAGGTAAACAACACATCATAAGCCTGCACGCGTGTGATTTTTAGAGGCTTTAAAAGTAAGCTTAGCTGCAACAATCCACTTTCAAGCACAATTAAAAGGGAATTGCTAATTAATTGCTCTGGTAGGGAACATGTTTTTTTTTTATTATTTTTAACTTAACTTGGACGTTCAGCAAAGGCTATTTGTGTTATGCAAAAGGAACATAATTGGTGTCTGCAATTATGCCTTTGGGCATTTATTGCAATGGGGGGAGGGTGTCTAAGCATGCAAAGTGGTGAAATCAATGCTTCACATTTCCCCCACCTCCACAAAAACTAGAATCATGTCATCCTTCATGGCCCTTTTAACCCTTTTGCCATCCCTACACTAAACCTTTTCTAACTTATTGTGGGTACGAAGCTGACATCTGTCTGACCCATTCCAACATTGCACAAGGTCCTTGTTCGAGCAATAATGGAATTCTGGGACGTGACATGGTGTGGCACTCACCGCCAAAGTCACAAGAGTCTTCCATGTGCAGTCAAGATGTTCTCACTTTAATGTTATGCCTACAAATTGCTAAATTTCTGGTCTTTAACAAATTCTGGGATAATTCTGCGGCTTTGTTTCTGGGGGAGTTTGATATGGGCTGGACCTATAGCCTTTTTCTTATTATTTTTATTTTTCTTTATTTATTGCCCACCAGACCTAATCCCAGTTTCATATTCAAATTCTATGCCAAGTACCGAGAGAAAAAAAAAATTAAAATAAAATAAAAATATATTTGGGCCCATATTTGCTTGTCTCGGCCCATTAGATGGAAATATTATACTTATTTTTTTAATTAAGAGATTTATTAGAATATAAGTTAGACACAATAGAATAATTTTTTATATATTTTTCATAAATACCACTCTCTTTTTTTTTTTTTTTGGGGGGGGATAATCATAATCTAAGATTTTTAAGATAAAAATCACTTGGCTTTCCTTTTCTCTTAGACAAAAAGTTTATGCCTCTATTCTTATTTTGTGTCTCTCGTTTTCCTTTAATTTCTTTCTCAAATTCCATATAATTAGAAGTCGCTGAGAATTGCTTGGTTATGTAATCGGAGATAATCTCAGCAACAGAAGGAAAAGGGTTGAATATAGTTGTCAATGCCTGTGGCCTACCTTCTTTGTAACAAAAAATGACTGGTGGGGCGGCCTTCATTCCACCATTTTAAAGTTTCTCGCCCCATAGAAGAGCCCCACGCGTGTCTGTGTCTATATATATATATATATATATAGAGAGAGAGAGAGAGAGAGACATCAGCAACGAAGCATAAACTTTTCCTGTAGAGGTCCCAAAAAAAAAAAAAACTAACCTTATGGATATTTTAAGCTAAGATGGGCATCACCAAAGCAGCTAAAACCTTTCCTGATTGGTTGTAGACTGATGCCATAGAAGATAAGGTAAAATTATCAATTACTAATAATTGATGAAAGAGAAGAAACATCCACGTTTAAAATAAAAGCAAGGACCACCCAGACTGATAGATTTTTGTTGTTTATTTATTTATTTATTTATTTGAGTTGTTTTTTTTTTTTTGTGTCGGCATCTCTCCGAATAAATAAATAAATAAAAACTGAGGTAAAAAAATTAAAAAATATAATTAAATTTAATAATATTAAAATAATAAATATTTTGATAATTGAAATATTTAAAAATATATATTTTTTACTTGTTAAAAGGAAAAAAAAAATCACTGAATATGTTTTATTTCTTAACTCTCATTTTTATAATCCCTAACCCCACAGTTGCCACCAACCCGAATGAATCAAAAGCATCGATCCTTTTCTTAAACCACCCCACAAAAAACCTAAGGCCACATCATTTAATCTCCCTTTTCAGGGTCATCAATCATTATCTTATAAATATAGTATTTTAGTTTATGATTATTGTGTTAAAATTTTAAATGTTAACTTAATTAAGAAATTTTACATAAAAAAAATCCAAGTAGAAGTAACATATAAATTTAATTTTTAAAATATTAAATTAAAATATAATATTAAACTTATAACCCTATTACTTATTTGGATGCTAGTTTTTAAAAAAAAATTCAGCTTATATACGTGGTATTAAAGTTCTTTTTCTGAGAAAGGACAAATAAATATTATATATATTTCTTAAGAAAGTAAGAAACGAATCCATTAACATTAAGATATATAGATAAAGTGGTAAAGTATGACTAAGAAAAAAAAAATTAGTAATATATGTGTTTTGACGTGACTTTTAGAGAGTATTGTCAAAATTAAACGAAATAAGATTGAATCGTAAAATGAATTTAGTACAATGATAATTAATTTTTGGTGCTTTAAGAAATAAAATAAATGTAAAATAATTTATATTTTAAGGAATAGATTATTAAAATTTTAAATATAAATATATAACTTGTATAATTAAAAAAATTTTACATTAAAAAAATATAAATAAATAAATAATATATAAATAAAAATGATTCATAATTTGCCCCCATATTTTTCTTGTTTGCTTTCGTTCTGAGATAAGACCTGTCTTCTGACCACAAGTAGATTGAACTCGATCTCTTCCTCTTTTGACAATGGACATTAGTTGAAAGAAAGGCACTGCCACCACCAGTGCAAGCAAGTCTCTATCTCAAACACACACCCCCCCCCCCCCCCCAAAAAAAAAAAATTATATATATATATTGACGGTTCACTGAAGCAAGTGGGCTTTTATTTTTTATTTTCCATATTAAAATGAATCGAGTACTTTTAATAAGTCTTAAAATAAAGATAAAATTATTTTATTATAACCTAAATATTACATATTCGAGTTAGCACACATTGAAGATGAATTTATCCTTGTTGAGGGAAGGGAGAAAGATGTGCCCTTCTTAGTTACACTCACTTTAGTTGGTGGGTCTACCCTTAATTGCAATTGAGTATATTAAAATGGTGGCAATTAAGTAAAAAACAAGATGATTGAGAAGAGAGCAAGGAGGAAGTAGATACTTATGTGGGGGGAGAGCAACATGAATACAGCCCATAAAAAGATACAGAAAGGAAAATACATGAAGGAGAGGAGTAAATGATAGGCATAAATGGACCACCACCATAATTACAATCATAGCAAAAGCAAACAAGGATTGGACGAAAAGACACCCTTGACAGATAAATACTTTTAATTTACAGTTCCATTATGGCGCTCCAAAGACAAGGGAGGCAGAAGATGCAACAAAAGGGATTCCTTGGAAGTAATAATAGTACTGGACTCGCGCCTCTAAGACTGATCAACATATAGGTTTTTTTTTTTTAATCTTATAGACTGACTCATTCAAGCATTGCTCCTGAAGGATCCGAGTGCCTTAATGGCTGCTGCTCTGAGAATGTACTGATGGTAGAAAGCAGCAGCAAAAGCTCCGATAAAAGGTCCAACCCAGAAGATCCACTGTGCCAGATATGTGCAAAAAGAGAAAATCAACAAAAGGCAGAAAAGAAAACATATATGTCCTAAGAAGAATAGACAATGCATTAATGCATTAATGGAAAGTAATCTTAAAAAAAAAATAAAAAAGGAGATAGAGGGTAATTGGGATAGATATGTACCTGGTCATCCCAGGCCTTTTCTGCGTTGTAAATAACAGCAGCTCCAAAACTCCTAGCAGGGTTGATGCCAGTACCGGTAATGGGGATTGTGGCAAGGTGAACCATGAACACAGCAAACCCAATTGGAAGAGGTGCCAAGACCTTAATTCATTGGGGGAATTAGGAAAAAAAAAAAAACAGAGAGAGAGAAATTAAATTCATCAAGAAAAATTACCCACCTCCTAACAAAACATCACTTCACTGGAAAAGTATGTATTAACTTGCTTAGTGAAATTTCTAGCAGAAACATTCTTACGTAATTGGCTAATTAATAGCTATTCACTTTCTTATACCGTAACAAATACTCGATTTTATGTCATATAAAACCGAATCTCGCTTAATTCTTGTTGTTAATCAGATCCACCGCTTAATTTTATTTTTCTCCGCACTCTAATTTGATATGATATGGAATTTAACACTGAGTGATTTTGAAGGCAGTCAGAATTAGAAAATCCCACGACCAAAACAACACATGCGGGGGAAGGACAGGGTAAGAAACGTACAGGAACATGAGAGTCTCTGGCGTTCCTCTTGGGATCGGTGGCAGAGAAGACAGTGTAGACAAGAACAAAAGTACCAATGATCTCAGCACCCAATCCAGTTCCCTTGTTGTACCCAGAAGCCAGCTCGTTGGCCCCACCTCCGTAATTGTTGTAATATGACTTCTGGAAAGCCTTGACCAGACCACAGCCACAGATCGCACCCAAGCACTGTGCCACCATGTAGGCAAGCGCCCTGATCAGCGACACCTTCTGTGCTATGAACAGCCCAAACGTCACGGCCGGGTTAATGTGTCCTCCTGCGTTTGCACGTTACAATTTAACTGTATTAGACTTTACCATATGATTCAAGGGCCTTTTGGGTTAATTTTTTCTGTCGTAACACCAAAATTTTTATAACCAGAAGATTTTAAAATACGTTACACAAGTTGAACTTGCAATTTATATATATATAATTTCAATGGAATAGATTATACATAAAAAAAAAAAAAATTGTATTATATTAAAATTTAATATAGAATTTAGTTTTAAATGTTACAGTAGCAGTTTAAACTTTTGGAGGTACTGACCAGAGATACCGGCGGTGCAGTAAACGAGGATAAAGATCATGCCACCGAAGGCCCAAGCAATACCCAGAATGCCAACACCAGAACATGGGTCCATGGCGTTGTCCGTCTGGCTCTTATAGCCGATGACAGTCAAGACGGTGACATAGAGGAAGAGAAGCGTGGCTATGAACTCTGCAATCAGAGCTCTGTAAAATGACCATTTTCCCAGCTCCTCTACGTCAATCAAGGGAGCAGGAGGTGGGTCATGGTAGTCCTTCGCCGAGAACTCACCTTGTTCTTGAACTTCAACGTCCTTTGCCATCAATCCTATAATTCTAATTCAATTTACAGCTGCTGCTGCTGCTTGGCCAGCACAGGTGAAACCCCCTCCTTTTGTTTTGTGGCTCTCTGAAGACACAGAGGATTGATAGTTTTTGGATGAAGTTTGTGTGTGTCCCAAGTGCGCTGCTGCTGGGGTCTATTTATGGGAGTAAAATGATTGAACTTCATTGCACAAAAATTTTGACAAAATATCCACCTTGCGTTAAATTCTATATGAATGACCTTATATTTAATTATCATTATATATATTACAAATATATAATGAATAATTATGATAATATAATCCATAAAAATTAACCTACATTGTTTTAAAACAAGTCAATCTCAATTCCCTTTCATACATATAATATTCAACGAAAATAATCAAAAGGGAGGGTTTATAGATGTGTAATGACATCGATTTAACATTAATTTTGGCCGCCCAATAGTGTTGATGTGTATGGTCCTTAGCCTTGCTTGCATGGTCCCACCAATAGCTACAACGGCTCTTTATCGTTTTGTTTTTGTTTTTGTTTTTTTTTTTATCTGTTCTTTTTAGGTTCGTATTCCCTTCTCTCTTTTTTCTTTTTTCTTAATTCTCATGGACTAGATAGTAATAATAATAATAATAATAATAATAATAATAATAATAATAATAATAATAATAATAATAATAATAATAATAATAAAAGCAACCAACGTTCACCTGAAATTGTCAATTCAAAGCCAACGGGTAATGCGAATTGCCATTGAAATTTTCAATCCTGCAAACGGTCATTTGTGATCCATATAGCACGGCGTGGCGTGGAAACGGTGGGTCTTGCTTAGTGCGTATCTGTCCCGACCAAATATATATTTTATTTTTCAATGACAACTTGCTAACCCAACTAAGTCAACTTTGAAATGATCTGAAAACTAATTGACTTAAATAAATAAATAAATAAATAAATATATATATATATATTGACTTGAAATTAGAATAGCTTAAAAGACTTAGAATGTAATATGTCTAAAATTAATAAACTCAACATTTGATTTATTTAGAATTTAATGTACTTAAAATTTGGTATATTCAAAATATCTAAAATTATTAGAATGTTGAGTTTCGATGGTATATTCGATTCAACAATTGAAAAAATAAAAATAAAAAAAATAAAAAAGAAGCCGACTCTAGGCCAAGTTACGATGCAGACCACTAGTAGTATATTTTTGTGAAATGCCGACGTGATGTGCCGACCAACACTAATGTCTCCACCCCTGGCTCTTTGTCTATTTTTTTTATTTTTTTAATAATTATGAATATATATATATATATATGACATATTTAAACTACCACACTTCTTCACGTTTAATTTTTAATGGATTGAAAGAGTAGGCAAAGTGTCGGACTCTATTTATCTATAAAAATTCATGGATAAACGTAGAAATGAGGATTTTGATATTAAAAAAGTTATTAAATTGAAAATTATTAGAATGTGTTATGTATTCAACTTTATCTAATCCAAATTCATTGATTTTCCGAAATAATTTGAATAATCAATTCTCATTCTCTCTCTCTCTCTCTCTCTCTCTCTCTCTTTCATCTTTTGGGATTTCGATTTCGGCCCACGGTGTTGCTTTCATTGCAATTTAATTCTGGTTAAAGGAGCGCCACGTGTCTAATAATTTAGTTGATCTTTTATTTTTATTTTTTTTAATTGTGGCCTGCAAAGGTTAATAGCGAACCGTGGTTGGTCGGTGCCGATCTTCTTTTCTTAATCCACAATTAATTAGGTCATCCTAATAATGACCCCATTTTCTTTTTTAAGAATTTGAGGCTCCTTTCAATTCATGTTTTGAAGGGCAATTCTCAGTTACTAACTCGACCAAAAGACCAATTGATAACGATGCTATTTTTTATTTATATATATATATATATTTTAATGAACTGATAGGCAGCTACACAAAGAATTAAGAGATGGGATTGAGTTCAGATGTTTTGTATTTTGGATCTAACCCGCTCTAAGATGATTGAAACGAATCGTGTTTGATACAGCTGAGCTTAAGACCTATCTATTAATGGAAAATTTGACCCCAACCGAGCCCAGCTCCGAGCCCTTAAACAGAGAAACAGGTCTAATTAAGAGATTCACTATTGGTTCAAGTGTTACAAAGCAAAAATTTTCTTTATCACAAACACTTTCACCATTGGTTCATGTGTATTTACTTTCATAATATTCTCCTCAAGCAGACCCCCATGGACTAAAAGTCTAAACATTCAATTTAGAGATTTCATACTTAAACATAATAAATAAGACAAATAATTTATGAGATAATAAATTTTATTATTACTATTATCATTATATGACTCATAATGTAATTAATTTCTTAAAGGATCAAGAAAAAATACAATTCAAAAGTTATATATATATATATATATATATATAAGGTATTTACATGTTGTGTATACAGGGAGACTAAAAACACAACAACAAAACGAGTTGAATCAAAGATGAGAAGTCCCACATAATATTGGTGACTTCAATGATTCTCCTCTCCCAAAGTCCCCACCAACAAGATTCATCTAACTTGAATTAAATGGGAAACCAAAGGTAATCACCAATAATCGGCATCATCATCCTCCCCGCATTCCTCAGCTCTCTCTTCTCTAATGGTCTCCAACCTAGGAGAATTAGAAGGCCTTAATGGGAAATCAAAAAGCGATGGTAACGCCTCAATCCAAGGCTTCATCTTGTGTTTGAGCTCCATTGCCATTTCGAATTCACCTCCAAAATGAAAGCTATTAGAGTAGATTGTAAATAATCTTCTTCTCTCTCTCTCTCTCTCTCTCTCTCTCTCTCTCTCTCTCTCTCTCTCTCTCTCCGTGGTTCGTATAGAGAAAGAGAGACCGGTGGAAAGTGGAGATCGCCAAAGAAGAATCTTACTACAGGAAGAATTTAAAGAACGCAAATCCGTGGCAGGCTTGAGTTGTGGAGCAGAGGGTTATTACGAAATTTATAGGGGGAGTCGTTGCTCAAAATAGAGCAAGAAGCAGGACTATGAGGGAAGGAGTTCGAAACATCCATGCTGTCGTAGATCTATATGTCATTTCTAACTTGGGCTGTAGGAGAAAAATGGATGGAAGAGAGGACTCTCGTGGATATCTTCTGGCCATTTTAAGATTAACATTTGATGCTGACCAGATAAAAATCCGGAGGAATGCCAATTATAGGCACGCCACAGCATCATACCTTCCCTATATCGCAGGACCCGAATAGAACCAAGTCTAATTTATCTAGTAGATAATACAGACGAATCTATAAATAATAGTGTCAATTAGGCCTGTGGCTTAAAATCAACAACTACGAAACAAAACAGCAACTAATTGCCTTCACGGTTATCACAGCCCTCTTCCCCCGTCAAAAACCTGACTAATTCCGATCAACTACCAACCCAGAAGGAATTTATATGCCAGGTTACAGCAGGATCAAGTTGTGCAGGAATTCAAACCATTGCATAAGATTAAAATACCTTAACCAGTGCACACAGCTCCTACACATGCGAGTATCCTTTACTTTTCATAAAAAGGCACAATAAAGTAACTTTGCTGCTTCTAAGCATTTGACTAGCTATAATTACGTTAAAAACTGAAATGGGGGTAAAAAATAGTGCCACAAGAACCAATTCTTGCAAATCAGGAAGAATTGAAATACAAGATTCAGCCAGTTTCCAGAGTCAAAATGGAAATTATGTCCCGCAATAGAGTAACCTTTACCGCTTATAAGCATTTGACTAGCAATAATTACGTTAAAGACTGCAAAAGCGGAAAAAATAGTGCCACCAGAACCAATTCTTGCAAATCACTAAGAACTGAAATACAAGATTCAACCAGTTTCAAGAGTCAAAATGGAAATTGCATCGACAAATATTGTTACTCAAACATGCAAGAGCTGTGCAGGTAAACTTTCTCAGTCCTCGAAACAGAATTCCATCTAACAAATAAAAGCACCAGCATTCTCCATGTCACGGCAACACACTCAACAATCGATTTTTACATATTAAAATATTTGCTATCCAACACAGATTTACCTCGGTCCAATATAGCATAAATTTCAACTCCTTCATTTAACACCATCTCCCCCATGTGTAAGCAACTAATTTGGAAATTTAGATTAAGCTTTAGCACAAAATTGTATAAATACAACCAATGCCAACGGTTTAGCCAAAATTTAGCAACCCCATCTTCCCCCAATTCTGCAGGTACACAAATGTGTCCTTGACCGAAAGGGGTTGCTCGAGAAATAAGGAGCAAAAACACAGATAAAAAGAACGCATGAACTTGAATTTGCAGGAAATGGAAAGCAAACAACAATCAAGCTGCGACTCTAAAACTTCTGAGTAGAGCAGAAGGATCCAGGCCTAATATTATGTGAACTTCCACACTTGTTAAAATGGATTGTTTCTATCTGGTAAAATATTAACCTACAATGCAAACCAATGAACAATAACAAGATGCAAAACAAATCATAAAAATAAAAGGATGCCATACAGTCCCAAGCATTTATATCAGGTGAATGCAAACAGGAGCAAAAACACGCGTGCCAACCTAGATCAATTCAGTGCAAATTGGATACCGCAGAACAAGCACATTCACACACTGTGAAAACAAATACGAACTCAAAAACGATTACTACACAACCAAAAACACTGCCTAAAACCCATAACAAATTCAATTAGCTTAAGGGTATCTTCTCGAACAACATGCTTAAATATGAGAACGAAAAACAAGAATTAGACTTAAAAATATAGTTTTCTGAAAGAAATACAAACGAGGTTCCAGAAAAAAAAAAAAAAAGGAAGATCACTGGAGCTATGGTGTTTTCTCTTAGTCGAGAGGAATTTCAACATCACCATCGGTAATTTCCTGCTGTAAATCCTTAGGGTCTTTACCATCGACCGTGCAGCCAACGGAGACACAAGTGCCCAAAATCTCCTTGACGGTCCCACTCAAGTCCTTGGACATCGATCTCGGCCTCATGATTTTCGCGATCTCGATCACGTCGTCAAGCGATAAGTTGCCGCTGTGCTTGATGTTCTTCGTCTTCTTTCTGTCCCTCTCCGGCTCCTTCAAGGCCTTGATCACCAGCGCCGCCGCCGACGGAACCACCGACACCTTGGCTTGCCGGTTCTGCACCGTCAACTTGACGGTCACCCGGAGGCCCTTCCAGTCCTTGGCGGTCTCCTTCGCGATGTCCTCACCGATTTTCTTCGGGGACAGACCCAGCGGTCCGATTTTTGGGGCCAGCGAGCTGGCAGCGCCGACCTCTCCTCCGGTGACCCGGACGTACACGTCGACGACCTGAGAGGGGTCGAATTTCGGCGGCATTGTGGCTGCTCTGCGAGGGGGAAGAGACTCAGCGTTTCGAGAAATGAAGCCAAGAACAAATCGCGCTTTATATTCCTTCTTTAATTTTTCATTCTAGGGTTTTGTTGCCACAATATGAAAGGACTACTTTAGCCTAGGAAAATTTGGACCATTTGCGTCCCTAACAAGGGTAAATCCGTCTTTAAAAAATCAAAAAAAAAAAAAAAAAGATTGATCCAATACGTGGAAAACATACGGTACAACTTCCCAAAATGTTATTCACCAAATGGTTCAAATTTGCATAAGACTTAAGTTCGATTTCATTTGTGTATTAAGTGCCAAAAAAAATAAGAAGAAGAAGAAAATAATTTAAAATCATTGTGAATTATTGTCAATAGGTAACTATTTAGCATACAATTTTTAGACGTTTGAAAAAAAATTACTCACTAGTGTTAAATTGTACTCAATTCAGGTCGTGTTTGGATTGATGGCAGGAGGGTGATGATGTGTTAATGGTATCTTAGGCTATCTCCATAATCACTAGGCTATCCTAGTGCAAACCCCATAAACAACTTGCATACATGGCGGCAGCCAGAGGATGATTTGTTTCTCTCTGCAAAACCTTGTGAATTAGGCTTCGCTCTGCTGCTTCAAACTCTTATGGGCTCTAGTAATGGTACCATAAATGAATTCCTCGGGCTTGCAAGGGGGTCGAGGAAGTCCACCGGCTTACCCCCCGTCACGGCCCTGGTTCAGAGGCCTGAAGAGACGACTTTTGGTTGCAAATTTAATGCATTCACGAAGACTTCTTGTTAGATGACAATGTAGAAAGCATTTTCCCCCACCGTTGATAATTTGCAACAGAGAATCATATTTGAGATTCTCACATTAAACGAACATTGAGAACTAGGAGTATCAAAACAATTATAATCAATCGCATTCTGTTGTTCTAGAGTACTTTTAGTATTTTTAAGCATAAATAAATGGATAACACATTACACAGTCTTGTAGTTTAAAGTTAAGATATCCTTAGTTTATCCTGTCTCAGGCGTATCAATAACATATCGAGCTAAATATTAGCTAAACTGATAACCTCTGAGAAGCATGGCACATTTTTTCAAAACAAGACAAAAGAAAACACACCCTTAATCCTCACTCTCCATGGTAGAAAAATATGTCATTAATATCAAAATTGGTTGGTTTCCTGAGAGAACAGCCTTTAATACAGATCAGAGCAATTATTCTATCTTGTCACAGCCCTCTTAAGTTCTGATGATTCATTGGTGTCCATCGAACTCATCCATATGCAGCACCACAGACAACGTAACAGTTGCAGACAATAATTGGCCACCTACTGTGTTATAACAAGGACTAATGAACTAACAGTAGGCACAATAAACAAGGGCCAGGCTGTTTCATAAGAAGCATCGATCAGGGGGGGTTCAAATTGACAGTTGTGAGATGCGCCTGCAAGACAGTGTTGAGTGTCTTGAAGGGTGTTGAGAATCTGAAAGCTACTTCCACTGAATTAATCAAATACGTGAGAGACCATAGTGAACTAAGTCTCCGATAAATTTTCTTTAAATTTCGTCAAATTTGTGTTATGTGACAGGCATGGCACATTTCTTTGGCCGGATTCATAATTATGTAAATTTCCGAATTATGTAATCATGGGGTGTCCCCCTCCCAAGTCATGATGCATATGACTGTTACCTGTGAGTATAGCCATTTTGGCTTTACAATGATATCACGCAAATTGTCCTTACATATCATTATTAGCCACTAGGTTTTAGAATTGCCAATTTGTGTACGTTATGGCCTACATCTCACAGATCATCCTTTTCATAGCTTGAAAGGGAAATGCCAGAGCTAGAGTCACTTGTAGGTTCTTTATTAGGTCCAGCTTTTCCCGATACACAAAACAAAAAAAATAAAAATTAAGTTCCCAATTAGTTTGATCAGGTGCATCAACTTTATTACCAGTTCTTTCAGAAAAAGTTTTAAGTAAAGTCTGCGCTTATAATTTCGTGTTTAGCTTTTGCAACAAAAGCTTTCGTCAAGGAAACCACTTTCAAAATTCTTGAATTACGAACAAAGTTGTTTTTGTAGTTTATAAAAATTAAAGATCTGAATCATAAACTTCAATCTAAATGTTATTGTGCCGATGCTAACTTTAATAAAATAAACAAGTTAATTATACTATTTCAATAAGGGAAAGTGCATGATGAGTTGAATATATATATATATATATATATATATATAAGCCCACTAACGAGTATGAGATGCCGTAACATGATGTATTATTGTCATAGTTATCTAGTGCAGAATTTAATTATAACATTAAAGAACTAATCTACATGCAACGACTAAAATATAAGCCTCGTTGGGTTTTTAAAATTTTTTTTTTTCTGGGATCCACTATTTTTTCACCTGAAAAAAGTAGAGGGTGGATGGAGTTAAATATTTAATTAACAGATAGATGAACATGATAGGATAATTTTGTGGCGGTGATGGTGCTGCATGGCCTAACTAGTCTTTTTTGCTCCAAGGATTAATGTGGGCAGTTGCTAATTTCCTCTTCCAGGAACACAATGGGAAACTGATTAAAGGGCACACTAAAATGAAAGTGAGCTTTTGTGTAAAGTTCAACGCATAGTCTGCATTATTCTGCAATGGGTCTGGACCATGATGATTTAACTGTTCTGCACCTGAACCACTGGGTTTGCCGCAGAATGAAGGTGAATGCACCCAACCACCAGACACGAGATCTCTCCCTCCTTTTATTTCCAAAGGAAAATCAAGTTCACAGGAAAAAAGAAATTATAATTCACAGATAAATGTAAAAAAAAAAAAAAAAGGAGAGAGAGGAAAAAATCACTTTTTTTTTAAAAAAAAATAATAATAATAAAATTGAATGGGCAGATAATGACATTTGTATGGGAAACTTTTTGGACTCAATATCAAATTTTAATCATTAAATTGAAGATTCGACCAAGGTAAAAGATAAAATGCAAAAAGCTGTCAATCGTTTGTATTAAGGATATATATATATATATATATATATATATATATATATATAACTCATATCAAATATAATATATAATATTAAAATTTATCAATTTGTGGATCTCTGTATTCTTTTTAAGTTGGAAATGAGAGTTTATGATATAGCATCAAATCCTATGTATGCCCACTTTTTCTGTTTGCACTGAGCAACTTGCGTTTCAAGATCAACTCAACTATGTATCATCTCTAGTTTTGTCTTATAAAAGTGAGAAATAAAATTTAACAATCAACTATTTTTAGAGCTAAAACTTTATATATTATATTTTTAATAATTTATAATTATTAAATTGTATTCAATAACAGTATACCACGTATATAAATTTAACCCTCAAATTTTGTTGCCCCAAGCTTTGATCAAGTTGGAGACACTTGTTAAAAGGGGATTAGTGAGCTAATGGGCACCAACTAAAACATCCTATTACACGACATATGTTTAAGTCCTCCTTTGAATCTCCTTTATTACCTTTATCTAGAGTCACAGACATCAACTTTATTGACATTTGGGGGAACCAAGAATATTGATGTGGATATGTGTTGTGAAGATAAGCATATTGAAATTTGTTACAAAAAGAAGGATATGCCATTGTTAAGTTGCTAATGCAAACTACACCATCCATCCATCCCATTAATATTCTTATGGCAGCCAGCAAAACTCATTACTCAAAAAAGAATTTTAGAATCATGAACTCAACTTCAGCTTTGCAATAATTATCTTTTGAATAAACCTTTTTCTTTATTTCTTTCTTTCTTTTCTTTTTAGGGTAAATCTTGACTAAAATCCCCACAAAATGAATGGATCGAGCCAAGTCATTCACATAAGCAAAGCATCAAAGTTTCTCGCTAAAATTCATAAAAACTCCACGGGGCCCACGCAGCAGCCGAAAGGGTCCCACAATTTCCGATTCATCGCGAAAATTTGTGTTGTCAAGGAGAGCTGAACTGAGGAAGTTTTGGGAGTGTCGCGTTTGAGAGGACAGGACCCCGGTGGGGTCCCAGTTGGCAAGTAGGACCCATACGTGGGACCGATATCACGTGCGATTCATCCCCCAATCTCGTTACAAAACAAAGACACGTGTTAGGAAACGATAAAAAAAGAGCCTCTGGAGCGTGCACGTGTCGAGATCCTCGGGACTCTAAACAGTACCCACCTTGCTTCTCTTTTCTAGAGCCCCGGCCAGGCGAACCGTTCTCTGAGTCTCTGTCTCACTTTTCACGTCGCGACAAATTTGCAACTGGCAGTACTAATATTTTCGCGTAAACAGACAATCACGGTCTTCCCAAAATGCCCCCCCTGTTTATGCTTTTACGTTACTACTTTTTGTTTTCCCTTTTTGCCCCCCTCTCTTGTTCCGAAGTGGCAAACTGGCAGCAGTGGCTATTTGGTCGTTTGCATTTCACACCAAATAACGACTAGATTCAAAATGTGGATGGATAATCATACAGTTATTCATTTATTGTAGACTTTCGAAACTTTGAATTGAATAACACACTTATTCACCTTTCTTTTTTCTTTTTCTTTTTTTTTTTCACTTTTTTAACAAAAAAATTATATTATTATATATATATATATATATCAATAAATATGACAACTTTGTGTTAAAATACATAAATATGATAAATATTGAAGAGTATTACACAAATGGGTTTGTCAGTTCAATTTATTACCTTTGTTGCTTTTAAGGATTTATTTATGTTTTCTGTTTATCAAGTAATTATCAGATAATATCACAATAAAAAGTTGAGTTTAACTTAGCTTATGGAATATCTGTTATTATGACGAATAGCTATTAAATATATAATAATAATTATTATTATTCAATTTTAATTTTGATATGTAGTTAAAAATCACGTAGAGGGTGTAAGTAATTTCACTGAACGTTGCAGGGGTCTTGGTAATTTCACCTCATGTGATCCAAAAAAGCGAGGCCCGACCTTTATAAAAGGAGATGAAAATCCACTGATTTGGACGAAACGCCAATTTCAATAATTAATGGCGACTAGTAAGAGCTACTTCGCTAGGAGGAATTACCGATTCCTCTCCGGCGACCAGCCCAACTATATGGACTCGGCGGCACTGGAACTCGAGGAGTCGGACATCTACAACAGCTCCGCCGTCGGGACACGTTCTAACTCCCCTGAGTTCCGCAAGGCCGTCCAGAGCTCCCGGATGAGCAACAAGTCTGCGGGGACTGCCAGGCGCGGAGATCGCGCTGACAGGGCCAGCGGGAGGCCGGCGTCTGTGCCGGTCAACATACCGGACTGGTCAAAGATTTTGAAAGACGAGTATCGGGAGAATCGGCGATGGGACATCGATGTCGGAGACGACGCCGACGGCGAGGATGGCTTCGACGGGGGAGTAATGGTCCCGCCGCATGAGCTTCTGGCGAGGACGAGGATCGCTTCATTTTCGGTGCACGAAGGGATTGGTAGGACTTTGAAAGGGAGGGATCTGAATAGGGTCAGAAATGCAATTTGGGAAAAGACTGGCTACCAGGATTGAGAAGGCGGCCCAAATTCAGGGGCTTTGAGAAGAATTTTCAGAAAATAATAGCGAGGTTTTTTTTTTATTTATTTACGTAGAGCCATTAATTACCTGATTTTGTAGAGCATGGAGTGTATCACTGGCAGTGGTGATTCGCTTTTATTTTTAGTCTTTCTTAACCTAATAACTCTCTCTCTCTCTCTCTCACTGTCGCTTTTTTTTCCTTTCTTTCTTTCTTAAAAGGTATGTAATGTAATATTTCAGATTTTCCTTTGTTTTTGGAGACTATTTCCTGCTCGAAAGTCGAGGGAATTATTTTTAATTCCTGTGATAAACGTTTAACGGCTTCGAGGTTGGAGAGGGTTTTATTAGTATTTCCTTTTTCCGTTTTCTTTTTTATGCTGGGGCTCGGAGACAATATTTCTTTTTTAAAAAAAAATAATTAAAATGTATTGTATTTGTAATATATATATATTATATATTTTAAATGTATTGTATTGTTAAAAAAGACTACATAGCATCTGCGTCCCAAATATATTCGTTCCCTCCAAAATCTTTTAATTTTTAATAATTTTTCTAGATTAATAACATAAAATTTATATCATCTAAATAATGACTTATCTTAATTATGCCGCCTTATTAGTAGTTTTTAAGTTAAATATATATATATATATATATATATATATATATATTTGATGCTGGCATAATATTAACATAGAGCATTCAAGTTGGCTTATCTCAGTTACCACATTTAATCTATTTTATTCGTTTTGATTCATTCATTTTAACGTTAACAATAAACCATGCATTAGTCAGGATTACTACATACTAAAATAGTCTGTCTAAAAGACAAACTCTTATAAGTTTCTTATAATAATAGCAAAATTCATTAAATAGTTCAAGCTTATAAATGAATATGAAGGTCCATAGCATCGTCCAATTCAAGTTATGGTTTGCATGAAGATTTTGCTTTGTCATTTTGTTCACATTTCGTACAATTTTCCTAATGGGGTCTGACTTTACTTCTAATCTTCTCGTGTATTAAGTTTATGTCATTAAAAAAATTACTAAAAATAGTTCAGTAATTATTAAGTTTAAAATTGAGAATAATAATTGATATTTAAATCTTAAATCTTCTTTATAATGAAAAAATTGCTTTTTAATCAATTGAACTGATTTATCCAAAAGAGGAAAAAAAAAAGGGGGGGGGAGAAGGATATGACATTAAAAAGAGACCTTGGTGGTCCAAGAAAACAGTATGGAAACTAAAAGTGCCGGCGGATATGCTCCTAATAATGGAAGCATTGCATTATATGGGAACATTGTTCGTGCTTTTTTATTAGTTGGATAATGTTGTGGATTGGGATAATTGGGTGCTCGTGGGAAAGACAACCACTTTATCTCCTTCCGCATATTATGAGTTTATAATTTGAAGAAACTCATCCTAATGGAGGGGTTTTATTATTATTATTATTATTATTTAATTCCTAAAAGTGGATCGCAATCTGACAATAGACCCATCAAACTCCTATCTAAGGATCACGTGCAGTAGAATCAGAAAATAATGCCACAAATCAGTCTTCTTGACTTTGGAAAATTGCTGCACATTGATTGAAGTTCGGAACTTATTGGACTTGTGGTAGAGGGTAGAAGAAACACACTCTCTCTCTCTCTCTCTGGGTTAAAGAAGTCCATTCAATTCATTGGGTTTGAAGAAGAGTGTAAAAAAAAAAAAAAAAACTTTAACACCCTAAGATTTTTTACTTTCTTACCTCACACCCCAATTCAGGAGTCCAACTATTTGTGTTAGTTAATGCATGTTTTGTTTATTTTGAGACGAAAGAGAAGCTTGTAATTAATCTCAACAACTTCTTTTGTTTCTAGCAAAAAAAAGTCGCCCACCAAACCCCAATAAAAAAAAAAAAACGAAACCCTCAATTATATATATATATATATATATGCTCATAATGCTATTTTATAATACTAAGTTTTTCAATTTTTCATAGTTACTAAATTTCGTAATTAATAAAAATGAACATTGGCATCTTTTCTGTACCGTTCAATTTCATTGGACTTCTCCAAAAGAAGATTAGGTTAATGCTCCTCCTGTTTTGTAAAGGCATGTTATGCAACGTAACTAGACAATGTGGGACTGGTTAGACTAGTTTTATTAACTGGGACCTACCACCAACTACATCCAAATCTCCGGAGCGTGATATCCGTAAGAGTCATAGCGCAGGAAAATCAAATGGGCAGTGGGCAGGGTTAAAGAAGGAAGGATCAAGATCAATGGCTAATAGACCTCTTAATGAGGTTGATCTCGAAAAGTAGGTGGTCCGGTGGGTTTGCTTGCACCGAAAGGCATTATAGCCCAAACCCATACTCAAAGATCCAAATCCAACTCCGCAGTGCGTGCGCCAGCGGTAGCAACTCCAACAAGAAGTCCGAACCCACCAACTGGTCAGACCTACGGCTGTCTCTCCCTTGGCGACTCGAATTCCAACAACAAACGACTGGTAGCCCAGGGCCGGTGGCTGCGTTAAACAACAGCAACAACCACAACAATAACAACATCAATCTCCGCAAAACACAACGACAGCTGCCATTTTCTTTCTCTTTTACCAGACAGAACTTTGCCAATGTCATCCGTCGCCGCCGATCCCATGTCCTCCGTTGAGGATCCTAACCCGAACCCCACGACCCTGGAGGACCAATTCCATTTCATCGCTTTCAAAGAAGAAGATGAAGAAGAAACGAGTGATATCATCCGAAACGACGACGTCTCCCCCGTACGACAAGAAGAAGAAGAAGAAGAAGAAGACGGGCTGTTACTTACATCGGCGAATGGAGGCGGGAATCATGAGGGAGAAAGTCCCGAGGAAATTAAGGATCACGAAGCGACAACGGACGGCGGCGAGGCGAGGGGCGGTGGAGACGGCGATGGGCTGCGGAGGAGGATGAATTCGGAGCCGGAAGTTGACTGGCCTTCTAGCGCCAGCAGCATCGGATACGCCGGCGAGAGAGGCAGTAGCAGCGCGACGAGTGGGTCGAGGGTCGGAGAAATCAGTGAAGATGACGAGATAAAGGAAATTGCAAATGATGGTAGCGGCCTTGATGGGGTCTTGGACTCACAGTCCGTGTGGCTTCCGGGTAAACGGCACGTCAATGAGGTCCTTTTTCTTTCTTTCATTCATTCTTTTTTTTTTTTTGGTGCCTTAATTGGCTGGATTTTTTTTTCAGTAAATTCACAAGGTTTTGATTGGTAATTTGGGATTTTTGTGAAATTTCTTGCTCTTCTAGTGTATTGGCATCACTTGCTGTAATAGTAACAGAAGGCTGAAAGTAATTTACGAGGTGGAACAGTCACATTGGCTCTTATGTTTGCTGAGTGAATATTGTACATTTGTTGTCTGCTGACAATATAAAGTCAGCAAAGAATAGAAGAACAAATATCATGCCGTTGACCTGCATATGTGCAGCAGTAGAAGTGTGTGGTTCACAGGATTTCTGTTTATGATAAAGGGAAATGGGAGACAAAGCTATATAATTTCTGATGGTATGAAAGGATCTTGGTAAAAAAAAAAACACGGAAAAATGAAATTCCGGACCAAAATCCACAACCCCATTACCTAAAAGTAGAGCTTTTTGAGACTGTTTCCCTCTTACTCTGCATGTTTTCCTCGCGTGTGACACTGTCATTTTACCTTTAAACTCTTCTGTTCCAATATCATTTGATCATATATTCTCTCAAACAAAAAAAAAAAAAAAAAAGAAGAAAGAAAGAAAGAAAAAAGAAGAATGTCATCTGGCCATATAAGTAGAAGCCAGATGATACAAGTTAACTGTCATTCTTGTCTTCATAGAGAATTTTAATTTTTACATTTTTTCTTCCCCTTCCCCTTCTTTGATTCTCATGTTAGTTTCTGTGAATTCTTTACTGTTGTTCAATAACTTAACTTGATTGGTATGTATCTCATTTGACTATATTTGAGTTTGTTTCTTTCTATGGTGTTCTGCTCTGTCACGTGTGACGAAAAATTTTTATTTTTTATTTTTTATCGGAACTCATACAATAATGCTCTGTTTGATTGATAAATGAAGTGCAGGATGATGCTTCTATATCTTGGAGGAAAAGGAAGAAGCATTTTTTTATGTTGAGTCATTCTGGAAAACCTATTTATTCCAGGTTTGTGCTAAATGTCTGCAAATGTATACATTACTGAGTCCCTGGACACAATCTTTTGTAAAATGAAGCAGATATAATTCATTACTTCTTCCATTCCTCTGTCCAAGTTACACTTTCAATTTATCTATCCAGATATGGAGATGAGCACAAGCTAGCTGGTTTTTCAGCGACTTTACAAGCCATCATTTCCTTCGTGGAGAATGGGTGTGTGGTTGAACTTAAAAAAATTCTTTCATCTTTGGATTGTCTTGGCTTAGTAGCCTAATCTATGCTGGGTGTATGATGTTTTTTCTTGATTCACCTTTCAGGGGGGATCACGTCAAATTGGTCAGAGCAGGAAAGCACCAGGTATTTCACATTTTCTCTGCTGGCTTTAAAATTTTTTCTTCTTTCTTC
This sequence comes from Kandelia obovata, assembly GCA_021464305.1. Taxonomy (NCBI): domain Eukaryota; kingdom Viridiplantae; phylum Streptophyta; class Magnoliopsida; order Malpighiales; family Rhizophoraceae; genus Kandelia; species Kandelia obovata. The sequence goes on from CM038487.1 coordinate 4,687,805, forward strand.
CTTGTCATGGTCTAGTCAACCCTTCTTTCTTCATAATGGAAACTTGAAGAGAAATTTGTCATTGAGTAGTCAAACTGTTGTTTATTACTGGAAATTTTTTTCTCGCCTAATGCATAGCATTTTTAACAAAAAGGTACCAGTTAAGTACTCCAAAAGGGATTTTGCTAATTTAATGAACTTCAACTGGACCATGTAGCACTGTCTTACATAAGTTTTCTGGTTGGTGAAAACTGAAGTAAATCTTTTTCTGGTTGCTGTGGAAATATGATTCAAAATTGATGATTGAGATATTTAGCATACATTATAGTAACTTTAGCAAAACTTATTCTAACTGTTGCTATAGAAATAGGATTCAAAATTGATGACATAGATTTTTTTTAACATACACCATCTACTACCTTTAGCAAAACTTATGTTTGTTCAGGTGGTTTTTCTTGTGAAAGGTCCAATTTACTTGGTTTGCATCAGTTGCACTGAAGAACCATATGAATCATTAAGGGCCCAATTGGAACTTATCTATGGTCAGGTAGATATGAATTTCTCCTCTCCATGTGTCTACTATTTCTTTTGTTGTTTATAGTTCTCTTACCATAAGTTCATGCCTTTCTATTATGGTGCCTGAAATGCAGATGATACTGATTTTAACAAAATCGGTTAATAGATGTTTTGAGAAGAATCCAAAGTTTGATATGACACCCTTGCTTGGTGGAACAGATGTTGTCTTCTCATCTCTCATCCATTCATTTAGTTGGTTTGTTTCTCTGCTTCCTTTTGGTGCCTGCTTTTGGAGTTTGAATGTGAAGACTATTTGCATTTGCTGATATTTCTAGCTTTGCAATTTCCATGAGCTTCTTTCCTTCTTTTTGATTTCCTTTTCTTCTTTCCTAATTTTCCTGGAACAATAAAATGGAACTCAAAAACCCTGTTTAGAACAAATATGAGCAATTTCAAAGATTGATATAACAGTAGTTGCAGGCCATACTTTGCAGGTATATCTGCATATTGTTCTAGAAAACTTGCTAGAAATATAGATGTCTCTTTGTTCTTAACAAGTATGGTGTAACTACTAAATTGTGTCATCTGTTGTACTCTTTCATTGGTTCTCATTTGAAAATGTTGCTTGATACTTATACAGAGGTGCTGTTTTACTTCTTTTATTTTTAGTTAAATCCTGGTTTATTATGCTTTTGTGTGCCTTTTTCGAAGTTCTCATATTTCTATTGATATTGTCAAGAAAGAAGTCGAAATGGCTGACTTCTGATCAAAGAAGTTTAAATGCTGATGACTTCTGAACCATGAAACTGAAATGCCTTTTAGCGGTTTTCTATTTTTTTTATATATATATAATTTTCATTGCCTCATATCATTAAGAGCTGTGAAGTGGATTGCCCTCCCTCTAAAGGGATGTTGATGGAATTTTGCTACTTTTTCTTGTCAGGAACCCAGCCACATTTCTTCATGCATACACTTGTCTTCCCCTTGCTTATGCAACAAGGCAAGCTGCTGGTGCTATATTGCAAGATGTTGCTGATTCAGGTGTCCTGTTTGCAATATTAATGTGCAAACACAAAGTATTTTCCCTTCTTTTTCTCTCTATATTGATTTAGTTCCTCTCTTTTAATCAAAAGCTCTTTGTTCTATAGATGCAATTATTTTTCAGTTTTGAAATGTTGGAGCAGCACCTTATGGAATGAATCTTGATTTCAGGTCGTCAGTCTTGTTGGTGCCCAGAAAGCTTCTCTTCATCCAGATGACATGCTTCTGCTTTCTAATTTCATTATGTCCTCAGAATCATTTAGGCAAGTGAATTTGACTTTTAATGCAATTATCTGAAAGATAAACTGCTAGGACATTGTGAAAGTGAAATGGACAAACAAATGCTTAAAGTATCAATTAGGCTGGCACTGTTCTATGAACTCAATCCCATTCCCACCACAGGTTTTATAAAATTTTCTTCCTTATCAGTAATTAATAGGCTTACAGCTAGACAACACAACTAACAATTCATGGAAAAATAGGGTTAAAAGAATAGGTATGAGACATGATTTTCCTTTTTGGGGTGCTGTCAACTTTATCTTTCATCGTGGGTGGCATTAGTTTCTTTCTTTTTTTTTTTTGGGGGGGGGGTGTTGTTTGCACCATAGCCTTACCATCTTCTTTGGGCTGTATGCAGGACATCTGAGTCATTTTCACCAATTTGCCTACCAAGATATAATCCCATGGCATTTTTGTATGCTTATGTTCATTATCTTGATGTGAGTGATATTGATTTTACAGTAATTCTACCCAATGTTCAGCTTTGTACTGAATGGTGATTGATTGGAGAAATTGTTGACCAGAGGATATAGTAACTGACATGATACTTGCACACTCTTCTGGCAGGTGGACACGTACTTGGTATTGCTTACAACTAGTTCAGATTCCTTTTATCATCTTAAAGATTGCAGGTAAACCTGGCTGAGGTTTTGCTAAATTTTTTATTATAAATTCAGATGGAGAGAAGTAGAGGGGAGAGTTAAATACGAGTATCCTTTCTTTTGGGATATGAACTTAACAAGATAGGTGGAATGAAAAGAAGATGATTTAGTAGGTCTACTTTTATCTTCTTTCCTCTCCAATCATGGAAAGAGTTGAGAACTTCTTCAAACATTTGAACCTAATGCTTACTAATTTGTAATGACTGACGGATGAGGAAGGATTCTGTACCCATGCTTTTCTGAAGAAATAAAACTTGGAACTTAAAGTGAGGCAGACAATTGCTTAGTTTCTTTTTCATTGTATATTCCCTGTAGAAATTTGACTATAATTTTATAGGATACGTATTGAAACGGTTCTTCTGAAGTCAAATGTTCTTAGCGAAGTTCAGAGGTCCATGCTAGATGGTGGGATACGTGTTGAGGATTTGCCTGGTTATCCACTGCCTCGTTCTGGATCTGCTTCTCCTCATTTAGGGCCGTCTAAACTACCCACCAATTCTTCTGAGCAATTCAGGGAAGCATCTGTTGCCATGGGTGGTCCTGCTGGACTTTGGCATTTTGTATATCGCAGTATATATCTGGATCAATATGTAGCTTCTGAATTTTCATCGCCAATTAATACTCCACAACAGAAGAAAAGGTAGAACTGTTGGATAATTTTGGCATATGTCTCTTTGTTAACATTCGTCTTTATGTTGTAATTTAAAAGATTAATGTGCTTTGCTGCAGACTATACAGAGGTTACCAGAAACTTTATGCTTCCATGCATGATAAAGGAAAAGGGCCTCACAAAACTCAGTTTAGAAGAGATGAGAATTTTGGTAAATTATTTTCCATTTTTCTTTGTTAGATACATCTTTTGCTTCATCTTTAGATCCGAAATATGTACCAATTTTAAAATATTGCAATTATATGCACATTTGTAATTCCCAAAATCATTTTGATATGTTCTGGGTGTTCTGTCTTCAATTAGAACAAGATGGAAGTTTGTAATATGAAGTTAGTGGGGGAAAAAAATGATGGCTTTTCTCTGCATCCTCAATCCCATCAAAACTCGCCTCTCTAATTTTTACTGTTTTTGTTATCCATTACTTCGAGTTGCCACTTGCTATTGGTTTATGAAGTAGCCATTTGTGATAGTGCATCTGATCCAGAGACTAGAATGTACGTGGTAATTTTCTCAAGCATGCTAAATATCCGGGTCTAATGGTTGCTCAATTTTCTAGTTCCTACCTCTTTTATTTGTATGTTATTCGTTGTATTGAAAAGCTTCCTTGGTGACATTATTTGACTTACTTTGTCACAGTTCTGCTCTGTTGGGTCACCCCAGATTTTGAGCTTTATACAGCATTTGATCCTCTTGCTGACAAGGTTTGTCATTGCTCATACACTTACTAGATCTTGTTTGTCTTCTGGTAGAATAAAAGTGGACATGGCTGCTGATGATTAGGACCAACCAAAGAAGGGAAAAGAAGGAGAGGAGGGGGTGGTTGGGGAGAGGGGGAGACAGCTAGTCATAGCCCATTTGTTTCATTCATTGGCCTCTACAAGCTTACCATGACATAAAATTCAATATTCCAACTTTAAAAATGTTCCTGCATCATGCATCATGCATCATGAAGGTTTTGGAGAATATCTTGTCAGATGGATGGGACATAAATTATAACTTGCAATATTTTACATGTTTCAATCAGGATAGATCTTTATATATAAGCATATTTGCTCACAGAAGAACAGGATCTGCGTGGAATATGCTTTAGAGCAATAATCTGACACACAAAAGAACAAGGCATTACGATAATCAATTCAATATTTTCATTACACTTTCTATACATGGTTGGTTGTGAACTCTGCACTTTGTATTGAATTGGCAGGCTTTGGCTATAAAGACTTGCAACAGGGTCTGTCAATGGGTGAAAGATGTTGAAAATGAGATCTTTTTGCTGGGAGCAAGCCCCTTTTCATGGTGACATCCCATTATACATTGTAACAATGCATGTATACTAGTTTTAGGTAGGTAGCAAAATTTCACTTTTCCTTCCCTTTCCCATTTTGATTTTGCATCTGGCAATAATCCATTACCAATTTGTTTCATTTTCCTTCTGAAGATCTGCATAGATTTGCTTCCTCTTGACACAGGAAATTGTAGGTGAATTATAACTTCTTTGTACCAGATTATTGAAGGAAATACTCACATTGATGATGTAGTTTTTGCTCCAACTTCAAATGCTGAACTTGCTTATCATATGCCCGTGTCTTGAAATCTTTTCTTCTATTCCGACATATTAGAGAACTCGTGCTCGCTTTTTTCATCCTTGATCGAAATCTAGAGGAAAAACTTATTGGGCTGCAAATAGATACTATTAATAAAATAGTGCAGATATTATTATAATAATCATAAAAGTGAGTTAATAGAAGGAGAAAGGTGAAAAAATTGCATTATTTTAATAATTGTGTATAACTCTATTTGTCACTTCTCGCTTCTTCCAATATGAAAATCAACGATAGAAACAAGGTAACTATTAGCTACAAACGTGGTCAACACCAAGATATCTGTACGTGTAGTTCCTTCTCCTTTTGAACTCAGAAATAGCGAGCGGTTGGCTATTAGTTATTAGTGGGGAGGAAGATTCTTCCAAATCTTTTAACTAGGGAGGGGATTATTTTGCACTTCATTCCACATAATGGTAGTAAGATTTGATCCCAAAGACTTTCTTCCCAAGGTCAAAGCTTGGTAGTGGTTCAGTTCCTTCTCTCTACAGCTTATGGTCAAGGTGCTCCGAATTTGCAAGAAAGGCTGCGCAAATGTTTGCTTATATGATGTTTATTGAGTGGTTATACTGACTTCTGGAACTGGGAGTATTTTCCACTCAATGAATCCTAATTGCATTTGTTCTGGCAGATTACGGCTTGAGAGCCGTCAGAGGCATTTGTTCTTGCTGATAGTGAGGTAAATTATGAGCTTTTAGGCCTTGGCAACATGGTTAATACAAAGATGCTCAATGTGGCGTTGGATAAATCTAAATTCATGTGCAAGGGCTTATGGGACATCATGGATAAGAAAAGAATGTTTTGCAGTTAAATTGCATCATATGTACGTCTCTCTCTCTCTCTCTCTCTCTCTCTCTCTCTCTCTCTCTCTCTATCTCTCTCTCTCTCTCTCTCTCTCTCTGCGTGTGTTGTTGGCATATATCTAAATTGACAGAGATTGATAAGGAACTGGGCCCTTAGACCTAACCCACTTCCATCGAACCCGCTTGTATCAGACTAGCATAGCAGGCTGCTAACTGTGAGCTTCAGGCCACAACCATCCAGTTTGGACCCAGCTCATGTTCTCGAACTCCAAATATTTCACGTGTACCATCGTTATTAAAACCCAGCTCTTTTGACTAACTTGATTAATGGAGTATTAATGTCTAAGACGTACTCGTGCCTTTAGTCGTTTGCTGTCTTTTACAAGTTGTGAGCCCAAGCATCCCCTTGGTGAGAACCCCTTATAAGAGATGATGTATTTGGTTTGGTGTAATGGAACATGATAAACCAATAGAGTTTGCAGAATCTGCTGCTTGATCTAAGTTTCAGTAGAACAGAGGTGATCTTCTTGTTCTTGTTGGTTGATTTCTCGGTTAAACTCAGTCAGCCTGTGGCGATCATAAATAAAATATGGAAATGGGAGTGGGACCACGTGGGATGATACCAATGTCTCCAATAGATAATGCAAACTTTTCTCTTCCTTTTAATTAATTATTTATTTATCTTTTTCCTTCTTTGATCTTTGACTTGTTGCATTTTCCTCATCGAATCTCATTCATTACTTGTTTTTACAGTGTTCTCTTTTACCTTAGAATTTAAGAAACCTGTCAGGTTCTGCCAAAGTCTCCACATGGAAACACTTAAGAGAATATGGAAAACCAATATGCATAAATGCCAGCAATGGACCTCTCGGCAGATTGATATTAATGGTTTGCGACTTCGTTCAGTGTGAGTCAAATCTTTTGAAAAATAAATATTGGAAACCCCCCCCCCCACCTTTTTTTTTTTTTGAAATTTCCTTTTTGGTACTCTATTGGCTTTTGAAGATTCCAGGTTTACTGCTGTACCCATTTTCACTGTGATCGGCAAAGACTAATTATCTCACTCCGTTTAAAGAAAAGTCAGTATTTCCTTTTGAATTTGATTAATTTATGTTAGTAGGCCTTTTTTTTCCTTTGCCAGTTGAGAGAAGTCCCAAAAGATGACAAACCTCGATCCATATCTTCATAAAGACTTCTTAGCATATTTAAGTATTTTCTGCATGTCCCCTTTTTGTACGCATCTGAAATAAAATCCCATTCCACAAAACCCCAATGAAGAAGAAGAAAAACCTTTAAAAAAAAAAAAAGAAAAAAAAAGAGTAAACATTGAGAAAATCTTGTGAAGAAGCTAAGTCAATCATAATTATTTAAAAATTTTTGACTAAAGTATATAAAACTCATCTCGGTGAGGGGCTGCTCGAAACATGATAATGTTATATAAACCAGTGTTCCTAATTATTAAATGTATATTTACATATTATATTATTATAATCATTAATTACACAACAAAATTTACAAATATACAACTAATAGTTTGACGCAGAGCTGCATATTTCTCGCCTCAATTTTTTAAAAGTCTCTGTAGAATGCATTGCTGGAGGCAACGTTAGCTCACATTTTATGGCGTCAGTGTTGTTGTGTCAAAAAAAAAAAAAAACAAAGGAAGATTGTCTAGAGACATCATTGTCAACTTTTACGTCCAATGATTTTATCAAAAGACAACAGTAGTGAGGATGATGATGATGATGTCAACTTCAAAACTCCCTTAAAATAATATAATTCTCATGCCATTTTCTCAAATGCCTTGCCTAAATATGATGGTACAGACATAAAAGAATTCAATTAGTTCACAAATACTGAATTTAAAAGGGAATTGAAATGAGACTGGCGAGCAACTAATTCAATCCCAATGCCTGAAAATTGTAGAGGCAGAATTGGTCCACCTTTCATTTGATACCCAAAAAGAAAGTGGGAAGGAACTTGTGTTGACATCCTTTGATACCCATTTGCAATTAATAGAAATGAGAATTTTCCCACCTTTGCAAAAAATGAATGATGACTTTTCAAAATTGAGATTTCTGATGGAAGCCATGAGTTAAACATATGACAAATTGGGCATGTTTTGTAGATAAAGCTATGCATTACATTATAACAATTAGTGGTTATATATTTTAATTTTTCAATATAAAATTACAATTAATGTATATATATTGCATGAAATTGACTGCATTAGATAATAAATATCTTTCTTTCAGAATAACACGTTTTTGTATGCCATCTTTTTATGGTGGACCTGTTTTGTGGCTCCAATTTGTCAAAAGTATCAACTCTTTTTTGGAGGGAGGGAGGGAGGGGGGGGCGGCAAATTCATGATTTTAACAGTCAAAGTTCCTCAATTTCGGAGATTAACAGAAAGTTTGGTCCCCCACTTACCCCCTGGATGATGCCTAATGACCACAAATGACATTAATAAATCATAAATGCAGACCCCCACACCCCCACCACCGAGGCCATTTTGGTGGAGGGGGCAATATCGTAATTGATCATCTTATGTATTAGAGTTTCATGGTGCTCCTGACTACCAACATTATCGTCAACCCATCATTTTTTTATAAAAGTGAGAGCACTATCATGATTTTTTTATTTTTAAAAAAAGGCACTATCATATGGACAGTTGACGTCACCCCTCAGCTAATGCGCACTCAAATTAATTATTATTTATTTATTTTAATGTGATTGGTTATTAGCTATTGAATGTTAATAATATTAAATATTAAATATCATGTTGATAAAAAAAATAAAAAAAACATAAACAAATAATGATCTGGTCTTTCTTGTAATTTGCTTTGGTGTCACCATCATTTAGTCACATGGTTGGCTAACGGTCTTTATGTCGTGCAATTTTTCCTAAATAACGATTAAATTTTATTCATTAAATTCCTCTTTTTTTTTAAAAAAAAAAAAAAAACTCTATTAATTCTATATTTATAAATTTTAAAGTTTTAATATTAAGAAAAAAAATATATAAAATTTATAAGAATAAAATGATTTATACTTGTTAGGTAATTTAAAGTATCATAATTTTTTTAATGAATAAATATAAAAAAAAAAAAAATCCTTGTGAGGGTCTTTAAATCAATAATCTTAATGCCTCGCTCAACCCCACGAGTAAAAAGTGGCACTATTTAATGTACTCAACCAGAAATCGTCGAGGACATTAAACAACCCAAGACCCCCATTAACGGCTCTATAATTACGTAAGTGTAATAAATAGTGAAGCAATAAGCAACATTTGCAATTATGTCAACCAATTAATATTTAATAAAGACTCTTGTCTGTTAGTTGAGTTAGGCCTATGAGTTTGGTCACATTCTTGGACGAATGCATCTATGAAATTACATAAAATAGCAACGAGGGGGAGGGGGAGAAGGGATGAGTGTGTGCAACTATACATGCAATGTTTAGTGTAATTAAAAGTATTTAATTTGTGATTTCAATATTGTGTTAGGCCCAGAGGATGTCATTAAAATACCAACTTTGGATTTGAGCTAGTTGGTATACTAATTACTAAACTAAACGCCCATTTGGATTGGTTCTTCTTGCCATCTCATTTTTTTATTTATTTTTTAATTTTTATTCTCTGTTGGATTTGACACCATTTTTATGACAATCCTCTTGTTTCCACACTAAGAAGTTTACCTTAATGTCTCGTTAGGTAAGAAATTTCCCACTGATTCTATATGTAAATTCACTCACCTTCCACACGAGGTCTTATCTGACAGATAAACTTCAATCCATTAACCAATGGTCGTAGTGTCCTTTGGTGGACCGTAAATCCCTAATTTGAATCTTAATTAGATTCCATTAACAATTGCCGATTGACACCTCTGTTCTCTCTCTCTCTCTCTCTCTCTCTCTCTCTCTCTCTCTCTCTCTATGTATATATATATATATATCTTTTCTGTTTATCTCTTATTTAATAATAATTAAGAAAAGGTCAATTACTAGTTAAGATTCAAGGGGTTCCATAAAAAGAAAATAATAATAATAATGTGTATTTAAGGAAGGGTGTTCAACCTGAATCAAGTTCAAAGTTTCAAAATATTTAATGCAGTGCAGGAAATGAACAATGGGAATTGAAAGAGAAAAAAAAAACTAAAAAATAAAAAACAGACAAATAAAAGAATTTTGTAGATGCACAAAAATGACTCACAAAGAACAGCTACTCATTATTATTTGTTAGGAGTTTAATTAAGTAATAAGTATATGAAAGATGCAAAGTTTATCTACCTATTTATATATTATATATACTATTTAATTTTATTTTAATTTAATAATTTTTTAAAAATTTATTTCATATGAATGCATTTATACCTTATTATTTTTACTATATTATTCTTATCATTAGCTACGGCTATGAGACCAAAAAAAAAATTAAATTAAATTGTACAGGAGTGTTTATTTCGTATCTGTTATTTTTAATTTATTAAAATAAAATGAAATAAAAATGAAAAAGGAATCACATCCATGCAGCGGAAGCCCAACGTTGAGTTTACTCGCAGTCAGATAAAACTTAAAAGCATTGATTAATACATAATTTAATAATAATAATAATAATATTATTATTATTGTTATTATTTAATATTTTAATCTCAAAAATAAAAAACCAAAAACAAAAAGTTATATGGCACAAAAACGCCATCTACTAGCAAAACGTCTCATTGCTCTCTCTCTCTCTCTCTCTCTCTCCAATCTTCACACAAATGACAAGGCCCCAAGAACGCTGCTGATCTTGCGGGACAACATTGACCGGCGACCCGCCCGATCCCACCCGACATTCGAGTTCCGGGTCCGCTGGAGCTGGAGAGAGAGAGAGAGAGAGAGAGAGAGGAGAAATGTATAAGAACCAGCTGCAAGAGCTGGCGCAGAGGAGCTGCTTCAACCTTCCCTCGTACACTTGCATAAGGGAAGGTCCGGACCACGCGCCGAGATTCAAGGCCACCGTCAACTTCAACGGCGAGATCTTCGAGAGCCCTCACTACTGCTCCACCCTCCGCCAGGCCGAGCACTCCGCCGCCGAGGTCGCCCTCAACTCCCTCTCCAACCGTGGGCCATCCCACTCCCTCGCCGCCCGCATTCTGGTCTTCCCTCTTTTGCTATCTATCTATCTTCAATTGTATACATATACATATATACATGTGTGTTTGTGTTTGTGTGTGTGTGTGTGTGTGGAAATTTGCTCTTTGCTAACTTGCGCCGGATGCGTAACTTTCCACTTTCCGGTGAGGTTTTTTAGCTCTCTATGTGCAGAGATTGCATTTGGATTGCCGAAAATGTCCCTCGCCGTTGCATTTATTTGCCGTCCAGTCTCTTTTTCTTTTAATCTTTTCTTATCTGATTTTGCATAACCGTCCGTTTTAATATGGTGAATGTATACGCTGAAAATTTTCTCTATGCTAACTTGCGCCGGGTGCGCCTTTTCTGCTTTCCGGTGGGTTTTTAGCTTCTTCTTTTGGCTCATTAGGGGAGTGGTGCTGCGCTTGGGGTTGGGTGGGTGGGTGGGTTTGCGTTCGGATTGCCGAAAATACCCCTCTCCGGTGCATTTAATTGCCGCCCAGTCTGTTGAGCATTTTGTGTGTTTTATTTTTGGCGTTCTGTTTTTGGCCCACCCAAAGAAAACCGCACGGTATTTTCTTGCCACTGGGTTCGGGCGGTCGCCGGCGGGCGTTTGCAGATAGATTGGGTGGAGGGGGGGTTTGGACGTTGATTAATGAAATGATGGAAATGTCCGCTCGATTAACGAGGAAATGGATGCACTTTTTTTTTTTTTCAAGAAAGAAAATTTAGGCAAGGAAAGAGGATGGGCGCTAGAAACTTGGGGAGGTTTACCTGATTAAGAATTATGATTGAGACGCATCTTTGTTCTTGCATTGTGTTGCTGCTAGGAAAGAGCTGGTTACCTGTAGGTGGGTTTTTCTGGGTCTTTGGAAAATATTGGTTTTGGAGATTTTTCTCCTTTGTTAACTCTATTTGGTTGCTGAGAAAACAGAAGAAAGTGAAAGAACTTTATGAAGTTTTCTTACATATCTTCTATGGCTTTTCTCTTTATAGTATATATATATATATATAATTATTTATTTAGTACATTGAAAAAGTATTTTTCTTTTTTTGAAAAAAAAAAAGAATTTATCTTATAGCTCAAAAAGTATTGTTATGAAGGAAACTCCTGTCTTCTCACAGAAATTGTGGTGGATTAGCCTGTAATATGACATTGACATTATTTGTTTCAATACTCGGTTCCTCACTGAAATGTTAGGAAAAGTATATCTGAATTCCTGGATTCATTTAATCAAACGGGGTTATCCGAGTAACTCTTCAAATATGCTGCAACTAAAGTAACATCATCTTGAATTGTTCATTTGAGACTGGTGTCTAATTTGTTGAGGATTTGCAGCTTGCAAAAGTCTTTATGAGGTTAATCTTTTATGCACCAAAAAAAAAAAACAGAGATCTTTATGAGGTTAATTATTTAAACTTAGGATTTCCTTTAATAATGCCTTGGTATAAGATGTTATTGCTGAAAGTTTTCTATCAATTATCCACCAGAACAAAATGAACACAAACTAAGTGAGTTGATCATTCTGTGCCACAAGACTGAAAAGAATTTAGGATGCCTGAAATACAAGTCTTCAGGGGCTAGATTCTCTTTTGTAATCATGTGACAACCTTGACCTTCTGTCAGTGCATGCCCTTTTAGCTAAGCATGTGAAAAACCAGCCTAGGTGCCCAGAACATAGAATTGACATGAATTTTATGATGTTTTGTGTTGTAGAAACAAGAAGATTGTTTTGGTCTAGTATACGTGGCCGCTGCAAGTTGCTACAATTATTTTGTAGTCCTCTGTCTCATTAGGCTTCATCACTCCATGTATATCATTGTAGATTTTAGGGATAGATCTAAACAGGTGTCGTGTTTTGTGTTTTCTAAATGATAGAAACACAAAACTGTCTCTATATGGTATAGAAAGCTTCTGCATGAAGTTGTCTCTGAGTGTTTGTGTTTGTATGGGTGCATCTCATGCCCTTAAGGATGTAGTTTTACCATTTTGTTACTGATGGGTTTCTCTGTTTCCAGGATGAGACTGGCGTTTACAAGAACCTCATGCAAGAAATTGCACAAAGAGTTGGTGCTCCATTGCCACAATACACGACATTCAGGTCAGGCCTTGGACACCAGCCTGTTTTTACTGGGACGGTGGAATTGGCTGGAATTATGTTTACTGGTGAACCTGCCAAGAATAAGAAACAAGCAGAGAAGAATGCTGCAATGGCAGCTTGGTCATCTCTAAAACAATGTGAGTTTGCTCATGGTTGTCATCTCTAAAACAATGTGAGTTTGCTCATGGTTCCCCACCGTGTAGTTAATTGCTATGAATACGTGAATCACTTATCCTTCTTCTGGAAGAAAATGAACAAGAATGAATGGATTGACTAGAAGAAGTTTTACTCCATCAAAGTATTATGACTAATCAGTGGAGTTCCATGCAGTATGGATTTGCTGGGTTGATATGGATGGAGAACTACGTTAACCTGGCCACCCAGTTATTATTATTATTTATTTCATATTGAAGCAGGGCTGGGTGTTTGATTCTTTAGTCTTGCTTTTGGTCAGCTGTTCAAAAGGAGTATTTAAGAAGCTCTGTGAGAGACCTTGTTCATGGCCAATTTTAAAAAAAAGACTAAACATGTCTTCAAAAACACAAGCAGTGCTTCTCTTTAAACTATATGGGCAATATTATCCTTTTTGAATATCCTTTTCTATAGTTCTGTATTACGGAAAGAACTTAGACATATATAAGAATGGTATATATATTTTGGGTCTGGCCTTTTATACTTTAAGCTATTGTCATTGTTAGTGCTGACCTTATTTTGGGGTTATTGCTGATACATGTGAATTATAAAATAGCAAATTATCTGCTTTCTTTCTTGCCAGTGGCAAAGGAATATGCAAGCTCTTCCTCTGAACCAGAGAACAATGATGAGCTAGAGCAGATTACGATAGCACGGGCTCTGTTGAACTATCGTATAAAGGAAAAGATGACAATGGCGAGCTCACCCAATGCCCCTATACCATTTTCAAAGAAGTTTCCAGTTCATGGCCCAAGACCAACTAGTCCCCAGCCTGCTCCTGCTAGTAGATCAAGAATCCTTCCCTTAATTTGCCCAAAAACAACTCCTCGAAACAGACCAACATCAAATACATCAATTGACAAGCCTTTGCCACCCAGAGCTACATCACCTGCCTCAGAAAATGACAGAAATATGCCACCACGACAACTGTCTGCACTGGAACTTCGAGCTACTCGCCCTCAGAAGTTCCCTGCTGCAGGGGCAATTCCTTATGTTCCCATACGGCAACTTGGGATTCCTTGCCAAGGCATTGCTCCACCAGTCACAATAAGGACTGCAGTGCCTGTTTTCTCTGCACCACCACTTCCGCCACCATCGTCACTTCTCCATAAAATGGTGCAGGTACCACCTGTCCGAGGAGCTCCCCCAGTCACTATGAGGCAGGCCATCCCAGTATATGCTGCTCCTCCCTCAGTTCGTAAAGAGGATCCTCCAACTCTTCTGAAAGATCCTCTAGCTGTTCAAAAAGAGGATCCTCAAACTGCTCAGAAAGACCTTCTGTCTGTTCAAAAAGCATTCCCTCTTAGCGTTACAGAAGAAGATTCCTCAATTGCTGTTTCCCCTCTCATTCCAAACACATTAGCAGCTCAAGCAGAGGAGGAAGCCAAGGCTGCTACCATAGAGAAGGTGCAGGAATCCAAGACCGCCAAAAGTTTGGAACAACTCAAAATCTGATCAAGGGCCCGTGGCTGGGGTAGATTTGGGTCTATGGGAGCGGTAGATTTGGCTCCATGGGAGATGGTCTCTTGGTTTTGTATTAGTTTCAGTTTTTATCTTTCCTCATCTTAATTTATGAGTGTTTTTATTTCATTATCCTTCTAGTTTCTACTCTGCTTTGCCTTTGTTCTGTTACTAGAAGCTAGAGTTGCCGTAGGTTAAATCAGTATCAGCTGTGCCATGTCTCTACCAATTCAAGAATTTTGCATACATTAGTGTGCTTTAAAGCATGATGACCATATTGTGGTATATAAATATGACTTTTTTAATCACATTCATCCAGCTCGGTTCAGGTTTCTTGCATGACGATAGAAGAGACTTGGGGTGGTTCTCAGTTTCAAGAGTGGTAGACTGACAAGTCAGGAGAAACCTCATGTTGCTGGTAATGATAAATTGATCATGGCATGAGCCTCCGTTATGTGCCTGTTTAAATAATAATAATACAAAGCTCTTGAATTGAGGATGAGAGAGCTAATTATGAAGTGAGGTTGTGGAGTAATGGCGAGCAAATGACTACTTAGTTATGAAAATTTATTTATTGGACGCAATCTAAAAGGGGAGGGTTGGAACTGGGGAAGTTGGGAAACTTTTATGAGATCATCAAATTCGATGGCCAACAATAAATTTAAGAGTGGGGTATCGGAATAATTAAGAGTCACTCGCTGATTCATGTGTTTAAGAGTTCTCCATGTTGTACCCAAGAACCCCCCCCCCAAAAAAAAAAAAAGAAAAAAAAGAAAAAAAAGAAAAAAAGGAGTTGTCCATGTCACTCCCCAACAAGAACACCCATTGGTTAGCTGTTTGTTGGGGGCTCCAAATTTCCAGCTTTTGCATGTGAGGTATTAAACACCATTGGAGAATGAGAATGAAAAATATTATTCTACATCAACTACCAGGGAACATGAACGTAAACAAGATAAAAGTTACTAAAATAAATAAAAATTCTGACTTAGATTTATTATTTGTTAACCATTTATCTGTTTCTGTGCAAAATATTAGAGTCAAGTAATATCGCATTTCATTTTTCTTTGTGTTTGATAAAAAATAAAAATAAAACTAACAGTTGAATAAATCATATGTATTAGGACTAGAGGATTTAAAAGTAACTAATTCTTTCCTTATAGTCTAACCTAAGATTCTAATCTTGATTTATACGATGGAACCCACTGTTAGTTAAAATTCCACTGTGGTTTTAACCAAAGTGACAAACACCATTAATAATACTACATAATTGTTGAAAGAGTTGTAAAAGAGGCAAATGGTAGTCCCGTGCTGTTAGCACATTCGAACTCTGGTATTAGAACTAAAGAATCCAGCAATTGCCGGTGGCTTCTCCGTTATTATTATTATTACTATTATTTTACCTTTAATTCGTTGAGTTCCTCTTCATGGACAGAAGATTATATCAATTAGCGTCAAAGATCAAATCTAACTCTTCTAAACTGACAAAAAAAAAAAAAAAAAAAACACAATTTATGCTGTTGGGTTCAAATAAATTGTTGGGTTGGTAGGTTTCATCTTCAGTGGGCATAATTACTATCTCGAGGACCAAAATATGCTGTCTTTTCCTGCAACTTTTTTCATCAACGCTACCTCCCCAAAACCTTAAAAAAAAAAAAAAAACTGTGTCTCTGTGTGTGTGTGTGTGTGTGTGTGTGTGTGTGTGTGTGTGTGTGTGTGAGTTTGAACTGGCCATAATCACACAAAGCTAATAAAGGAGCAAGTCCTGCGTTTCTACAAATAGAGGCACCAAAAAGAAGATGGGGCGAGGCTTGTGGATGCTTAACAAATATATTGTCAACCTCACTCTTAATCGTCATATCAAACTAATTTTATCTTCCTCCAACCCCCTAAACCAACATTTTCAAAGAACTGAAAATTTCTATGAACAATTCATAAGGAAATAATTTTTCCATAAATATTTTAGTTTCTAATAACTTACCCTTAATTGAGTAGGAGAACTCCAGTAAAAGAAAGGGGGGGTCCCAAAAAAAAAACTTTCTTTCAGTTAATTAATTTTGACTAAAACTAAAACTTGAGATGTTTAGCTCCGAAAACAGGCTCAAGTATCATTGAGGCAATGCTCATTAGTAACTCCTTTTTTACTTGAAGAATAATCAAAAACTCAATTCCTATCAATTAAATCCAGACAAATGAAAGGATGAACATCCGAGTACTTAACCAATTTAATCTCTGTATTTGTATATCGAATTGACATTTGTGCCATATGTCTGCTGTCAAAGCACATGTTAAAAGGTTTGGGAAAAATAAAATTAAAAACCAATGTTATGATTTCATTGAAATGGACTTCGATCATTCAAGTGAACCAACTGGAAAAGATTTTAGGCCATGCACATGTTTTTAGAGTAAGACCCCTTTAATGCTACTTTGGGTTTGGGGTCGTTTCAGTTCCTATCCCTTTGCTCATAAATCATAATAGCATGTGATGCAGAGTTTTTTTTTTTTTTTTTTTTTTTTTGCCTTTTGTCTCTGCTAACAATAGTGTATTGATTGAAGACTGTATCACCAAGTTTCAATCCCTACCAAAAAAAAAAAAAAGACAAAACAATAATGGTCTCCGATTTTATCCAAGGAAATATCCTTATGAATTGAAAATTCCCACATCAACATGATCCAGGGTGGCCAATTGTCTAACTTTGGCCCCTGGATTTTGAAGTGTGAACACCATATCAAAGCCTAACATTGATGTTGGGCCATCAGACTGTGGAAGTTGCTTACATCAAATGGTTGTCAGTAATTATTAAGAACTTGCCTATGAATCCTAATACATGGTAATGTGAAAGGATTGTTTTTGTCAGAGGTCTTTTATCTTTTTTTTTTTTTGTCCCAATAGAAATGACCCAATTCGCTAGTTTTGCTTCAGCGGCACCCCAACCCCCAAAGCAGAGTCAGTGGCATCTTGTGGTTAAAAATACTTTGTGGTGAAAACAACAGAGCATGGAGAAAGGATGAAATGATGTGAAAAAATGGCGTGCAATAATAAGTGTGCCATACAAGCAAAGGTGGAGACCGGGAGAGCCGTGTCACAAGGTGGCTGACTTCGGGTGGGCCCAAGTCTCCACTCCAACGACACCGACCCCCCCCAAAAGCAATGACACGTCAGCACTCCATTGATTTACGCAACTTTTTTTTTTTTTTTCTGGTGGGGGAGGGGAATGTATGGAGCAGGGCCTCAAGAGATGGGCCCACATGATTGGACCTAGAGGGGGCCCGGAAGGAATTAAGGAAGCACTGTCATTATTCCTTTCCTCAGAGAAAAGCAATGGCTCGATGAAAAAGGTGATGGGAACCCACCCCCCATATGGAAGAAGTAACAATCATGAAATTTGACAAAATAAATAAAAATTTTATAAAAAAAAAAGCAAAGAAAAAACAAAAGAACAAAAAGAAAAGTGATGAAGGGAAGAGGGGGACAAAGTGGAAGGATGTTAATTCCATCACCTAAAGTTAAGAAAAGAAAATATACTCATTTGACTTTGTTACAACCCATCATACACAATTGATTGTACCGTATTCATAGCCCAACTTTTTTTTTTTTTTTGTTTTGCATTGCATGTTCATGTTAGTTTTCCAAGTTGTACATTTCGGCCTTGACAAAGATAGTCATTCCCCACTCCAGACCCATAAATTTCAAAGAGTTGTTAAGGTTGTGCAATCTTAGCCAAGTATACATAATTTGCACTGTTTTGGGTATGATTACAAGTTACAAAAAATCCAATGAAAGACCACATGCCATTAATATTTTCTTTATGGGAGTTTGATTTTACAAATATATAAAACCAAAGAGACTTACTAGCAAAGATGTGTAATCTTGAAGTGTTGGAAGACACAAGACAGAGACAATCCACGGTGCATGGACAGACAATTATCTAGATATTTACCGTATCTAGAATTGTCAATAGATAAAAGCCATGCGTGGCAAAAGCAGATCATGCAATCAAAAGTAAATGTTGGGTACACATCACGAATATACTCACTATCTTCTTTGTTCAAGAACGAGAGAGAGAGAGAGAGAGAGAGAGAGAGAGGGGCTGTTCGTCTTTATGTTTATAGAAACACGCAATAATGCCGACAACACCGATATATTGAGCACGATATAGGCTTTTTTTTTTCTCATTGTTGAAAGTCAATTCCATTGCTTACAATTTCTGCAATATTTGTCCACACATGGTTGCAACCTACTGGCATGCTGAGAATGAAAGTTGTACAACAAATTCACTCGGTCAAGATTCGAGTATCTTTTCTTTTTGAAAATGGGGCTTGTGTCATGCATGCTTCCATTGCTTCACTCTCGTAACCAGAATAATTTCTTGAGGTAATTTTAAGGTCGGGAATTTCAAATGCATTGTGCATACTTCCGCTGTTTAACTTTCCTAGTCGGTATAAATTTTTTGAGATGAGATTTGAAGTTCAAATTTCAGAATTAATTATCTTTCCTCTCGCCAAGTATAAAACGTGAAGAGGGACATCTTTTGAGTTGCTTGCACTAAGCTCAAAAGGGCCTCTCTCTCTCTCTCTCTCTCTCCATCATTCTAGCTCAAAGACCAATTTCAACCTTGTGTAGCAATAACTATTTCTTTAATAAGCCATCTTTTGTTGCTTGTGATGCAAATGCACCACCCCCAAGTCACTGCCGCTTCATTCGCAAGATAAGCTACTCCAGTCCGAAGAAAACCATAATCAAGTCAATTTGGTTATTATTTTGCATGAAGAAACGCTATTATTCATCAAAAAAGCTTACCTTTTTTTCTTTCACTTGGATATCACCTTTTAACCATTTTTTTTAAAAAATCAAATCAATTTTATTTTTATCTAACAAAATAAATAAGTAATACATTTGATTTCAGCAATTAAGATGATTAAAATATCTAATTGAATTAATAAATTAGAAATATTTTATTAAAAATTTTTAAAAAGTATATTAATATTAGTAAAAAATTATTTAACTCTGACTAATTAAAATATATTGATACACATAAACATGAACCAATTAAGGCATAAAACAACTATAATAGTAGTGAAATTATTTAAAAGGTTCGGGTCAATAAAGAGAGTGGCTAGTGGCTAGTGGCTAGTTCTATATATGTTAGCCGCTAACCCACCTTGATCCTCTTCTTGTATTCGGATTGGAGACAGGCAACGTTGGGGAATAATATGTGATACACACTGAGTAAAGGGAGAAGGGGATGCAAAATGGAAAAAACGTTGCTTTCAGGCAATGTATAATTTATTTATTTATTTATTTTTGCTTTTGCTTTTCATAATTGTGGGGACTTGAATTTAGAAACCAACTTTCAAGTCATTGTACAATGACTATGGTCCCTCCATTTTGGGGTTTTAGGATTGCCCCTTGAAACACCCCAGAGACAATCTCGAGATTGCCACTCCAAAACTTGTTTTCGGTTTTCTACATTTGATAATTGACTTAAACAAGAATATTTTCTTCTCCCTTTTATTTTATTTTTAAGGTATTATATATATATATATATATATATAACATTTAATTATTATAATTATTAAATTTAAAATTCAATGATACCCTTTAACTTTTTTTCCGAAAAGTTTGAACCAAAACAACTTTTCAGCCACTTATAAGGAGAGTTGGTTGAAACTCAAATGTTAAAAAAAATATATAAAAAAGGTCACAAATATGGAACAGTTCATTGTCGCCTACAATATGTAAACTATGTTTTAACAATTGAATGAATAGAAGAAGGTCAATTCCAAAAACATCCCGTTGAAGAAAATTACAAAATAGCTGTCAAACAACTTTGTTTGTCATCCATTAAAAAAAAAAAAACTTACTTTTCAATAAAAATTATATATTTTGGCTCATGAAATGACTGACAAATTATACCTTCAAAATCGCAGAAACTATTAGTTTATTTCGTTATTCAGAAAAGGAAACTGTCCACATATCCTCCATCCTAAATCATAGGTAACTTGTAACGAAATAGAATATTATTTAAAATATATTTTTTTGAACAATGACAGAAATGACAATTTTTTTTCTTTTTCTTTGAGTTTAAAATAAATAAATTTAATTTCAGAGAAAATAAAATGGTACATAGAATAGACCAAAGAAGATAGATGCTACTAGAAAATCATGACCCTCCCTCTCGTTAGGCCTCAGTTGTCATTTCACATAAATAAATAAAATTATATATTATTAATTTTTATTACATTACCTATAATTAAAACTGTTAATGGTATTATAAATATGACATTTTAACTATATATATATATATATATATATATATATATATTTAAAAAAAATTCATTAAAATACGCAATATCAGTGTATTTGAATCGTGTTGTATTGAGAATAAGTTCTTCGTTAAATTTTCGCCGAAAAATTGAAATAATAGCTGATGGCCTCGGCATTTTCGTTAACTACTGCATAGTTTGTTGGTATGCGTGCAATTGAAACTAGACCATCTCTCTCTCTCTCTCTCTCCTCTCTCCTTCAGAGCTGAGACTTTTAGCTCACTCACTGTCACCTCCTGTCTATCTCACTCTGTCGTTCGTTCTCTTGAAATCTCTCCATTTTTCTCTTCATTGTGAGTGGAAAATATATATATCATGCTCAGGCTTTCCATTTTACTCTCTGCATTGCTCTTGTTCGTGGTGGTAGCTTAGAGAGCTGGTCTCTAAGGTCCACACAGACAATTGGCTCTCTTGTTTGAGGGGGGTGGGGAGAGGAGTTTGCTTTGCTTTGATTTACTGATTCTACGTTTCTCTTCAGTCAAAAAAATGTTCTTTTATGACAACTCAGAGAGAGAGAGAGAGAGATTGTCAAGTTCTTGGGTCATTTCTAGCTGTACATTCGTTTTGAGAAAACAGCTGGTGATTAACTTGGAGAGATAGACAGAGATTAGCATAAAAGTTTTGGATTTTTGCTCTTTTTGTGATTTAAAGCTTGTTGTTTTTGGCCTTTGTCTCCTTCCTTTTTCTGGGGTTACAAGAAAGTTGCAGGGTGTGGGTTTTGTGCAGATTGGTGAAGCACAAAGTAACGTAGAGGTTACAGATTTTTGTGTCTCCATGTCTTGGCTTTAGCTCTCCAAAAACCCACTCGCCATTTTGGCTCTTTGCGTCCCTCTCCATGTCCAAACGCCTAAAATCATGCTTATCCTTTATTAAAGCTCCAATCTTTCTCTTCCTTTAACTCTCAGTCTCTATATCTCATTGTTGTTTTCTTGGTTTTTGGGGGGTCTAGTTTCGAATATGGCGATGGCGGTGGCGCTACACAGAGAGAGCAGTAGTGGAAGTATAAACAAGCATGGTACGGATACTGGCAAGTATGTCCGGTACACGGCGGAGCAAGTGGAGGCGCTTGAAAGAGTGTACGCCGAGTGGCCCAAGCCCAGTTCTCTGCGTAGGCAGCAGCTGATCAGAGAATGCCCCATTTTGGCTAACATTGACCCCAAGCAGATCAAAGTCTGGTTCCAAAATCGCAGGTCAAGATGAGCAAAAAGTTGCTGATAGAAAGTGTTGAAACAAACAATTTGGTTTTTTTTTTAGCCGCTTGCTTGCTTGCTTAGATTTTATGTTGATCAAGTTTTATATTGCTTTATTAATGGCATTATATCTGAAAGTTTATCCATTGTACATCCAATGCACTGATCTATAGCAACTTTATTTCTTAAATCCTGTTTGAGGTGGGTTTGCATTTTCGTTTTGTTTGTCAGCAAGTTCCCCTTATTTTCCCCCCTTTTTTAGTGCAATGTTTATCCAGTTACCAGATTTCTCTTGCACTGCATATTTGAGCATGCTAATCTCGTAAAATCTGAAGCTGGTGTGTGTGTATGCTATGTTTTTTTAGTTAAAACCATTGAGCATGGTTGACAGTTAGCTAAATATGTTTTTTGGATGAAGCGTCTCCTTGAGTGGCTGAAGGGAAATGGCATTTGGCCTCGCAGGTGTCGAGAGAAGCAAAGAAAAGAGGCTTCAAGACTCCAGACTGTGAATCGGAAATTGACAGCAATGAATAAGCTATTAATGGAGGAGAATGATCGCCTGCAGAAACAGGTGTCACAGCTGGTTTGTGAGAATGGATATATGCGGCAACAATTGCAAACTGTAAATGTATTCTCTAGTTCTTTCGTATACTGAATTCTCTACTTTCTGAGCTGGGATTTTCTTCAATAATTTATGGGGCATTTGAAAAGCATAATATGCATTCAAGGTGATTTACTTTTAACAGGCCACAAAAATTTTTATAATTACTTGGGACTGAAGGCTATTCTAGGTTGCTACTGTTTTACACAAAAACTGAAATATGGAACATAATTCTTTTACCATAAACCTCTTAATAATGTATGCATTTTGAGCTTGGCTATGGTACCCTTGTGTTTAGGGCTAATGAGAGAATTGAGACAGATAATGGAAATTGGCACTTTTAGTTTTAATCCTTTCCTTTTACATTTCTGAACATGAAATCCATAAGTTGTTTTTTCTACAGGCAGCAACAGCTGATGCTAGCTGCGATTCTGTGGTCACCACTTCTCAGCAGCATTCACTGAGGGATGCTAATAATCCTGCTGGGTAATATCAGTAACTAATGGGTATTATTTTGATGCTTTATTGCAAAAAGTGCTAAACCTAATGTGGTGACTTTGGCAGACTCCTCTCCATTGCGGAGGAGACTTTGGCAGAGTTCCTTTCAAAGGCTACAGGAACTGCTGTTGATTGGGTCCAGATGCCTGGGATGAAGGTTTTTCATTTTCTTCTGTCATATTCCGATATGTTCTTATTTTAATTTTTTTTTTTCAGTAAACCATGTCAAACTGATGCATATCCAAATGAATCTTTCAATTTCTCAGCCTGGTCCGGATTCGGTTGGGATCTTTGCCATTTCACAAAGTTGTAGTGGAGTGGCAGCTCGAGCCTGCGGTCTTGTAAGTTTAGAACCTACAAAGGTATGTCTCATAACATGTAGAGGTGCTTCACTTGGAATCTTGTAATACGTGTGTATTAATTGAAGGAAAAAATGGCAGATTGCAGAGATCCTTAAAGATCGCTCATCCTGGTTCCGGGATTGTCGGAGCCTGGAAGTTTTTACCATGTTTCCTGCTGGAAATGGTGGTACAATTGAACTTGTCTACAGTCAGGTAAACCAGCATGACCGAGATCTTGTTTTCTTGTGATGTTTCCTGTGGATTTTGACTTCCTTTCTTGGGGTAACACATTTTGACATTGCTTTAGGTATATGCTCCAACTACTTTGGCTCCTGCACGGGATTTCTGGACACTAAGATACACTACAACTTTAGACAATGGCAGTCTTGTGGTATGCATGTCCTGAGTAGTGCAACTTATTCCTGTAATTCACAGTAATATTAATGGCAAAACCTATTTTGATTTTCATTTATATTTCTTGGTTGACTTTGTGAAGGTCTGTGAGAGATCTCTTTCTGGATCTGGTACTGGCCCAGATGGAGCTTCGGCCACACAGTTTGTGAGAGCTGAGATGCTTCCTAGTGGTTACTTGATACGGCCCTGTGAGGGTGGAGGTTCAATTATCCACATTGTGGATCACCTGAATCTTGAGGTAAAAAATGTGGTAATCAGTATAATAAATCTTGGGCAAAGCAAATATCAATTTCGTTACATTTCTTCTCCAGGCATGGACTTTGCCTGAGGTGCTGCGACCGCTTTATGTATCATCCAAAGTGGTGGCCCAGAAAATAACAATTGCGGTATGTAGATTCTGTATGATTTAATTGTGTGAGTTTCAGCTGCCTAAAGAGAAAGAGTTAATAGACTCTCATTTCCAAAATTCCATGCAATGCCATTTGATGTCCTCAAGGGATTTAAAAACATTAGCACTGGTCTGTGTGATAGGAAACATTCGATTGTCTGAGTCAATATATTGGCTGACATGTCATTATTGATTGAGGCATCTCTGAGGTGAACTGTTAAGTTTTAGAAGATGAAAACTCAGGATTTTCTTTTTGTGTTTTTTTTTTTCTGTGATATAGGCAGTGGTTTCCTTCTCTAAATGTTCTTTTATTGCTCAGGTGTTTTAGCTCAAGTTCTGAAAGTTTATAAACTTTCAGTCTAATTGTTAGGACAGACAAGTTATAGCTGTCAGCTGCCCTCCATGTTTTTCCCAATTCATTCAGAGCACTGATTAACTGGTTTCTTTGAAGGCGCTACGCTACATCAGGCAAATAGCTCAGGAAACCAGTGGTGAGGTGGTCTATAGTTTGGGAAGGCAACCAGCTGTTCTGAGGACTTTTAGCCAGAGATTAAGGAGGTAGCCTCTCCATCCTTTATATCTCTGAATTTGTGTCATATGTTGGGTTTCTCTATGCAAACCCAAATTCATAGGTCTATGCATATTGATTAACACACATTTTGAACATTCATTTGTTTTATCTATGGTTTTGTTTGATGCCTTTCTTTTTGTCTTGATGTCATGTAGAGGATTTAATGATGCCATCAATGGGTTTAATGATGATGGCTGGTCACTGGTCAATTGTGATGGAGCTGAAGATGTAATTATTGCTGTTAATTCCACCAAAAATTTGAGCAGCACTTCCAACCCTGCCACTTCATTTTCATTCCTTGGAGGCATTCTTTGTGCGAAGGCCTCTATGCTGCTGCAGGTAATTTTCAATACTGCCACAAATTTTCATTAGTTGTGGAAAAGTGATGTCCAATGTTGGATGCTGGAGTTGCATTCTTTATCTTTTTTTTTTTTTTTTCAAAATTTGTCATAGATGCTTCATTTTGAGTGCTAAATGTAGACAAGAATAAGCGGTATTCCAGTTGATGTCATGAATACCATGAGTTTTGATCTTCTGTTTGCTGA
The DNA here is from genome assembly GCA_021464305.1 of Kandelia obovata. Lineage (NCBI taxonomy): Eukaryota > Viridiplantae > Streptophyta > Magnoliopsida > Malpighiales > Rhizophoraceae > Kandelia > Kandelia obovata. The sequence goes on from CM038487.1 coordinate 4,713,098, forward strand.
CTGCTAATTGTAGTTTGGTATGACCTGCTTTCAAACTAATTGGTAAAGCCTGGAAGCTTGCTTATTTTGCTAAGATATAAGCAGAATATTAAGTGGTTCTTTCCAATTTCCTACTCATGCTGGTATGATTTTTTCAATGTTAGAAAGTGGATACCATTTATTTAAGCTAAATATCTTTGGAAAATTACAGTTCTTTTGACTTCTCTATTTTTTGGCTACAAAAATGGCCTGGGAATTTTGATAAAGCTGCTGGTTGGATGCCAGAGTTCATGGTAGTCATGTGTGCTTGAAAAATACATTCTGTGCAGCAAGACTTTGATGTTAAAATATTTTTTTTTTCTTGGTATTCCCCTTTGTAGAATGTCCCTCCTGTTGTGCTGGTTCGCTTCCTAAGGGAACACCGGTCAGAATGGGCTGATTTCAATGTTGATGCCTATTCTGCTGCTTCATTGAAACCTGGTTCATATGCATGTCCAGGGATGATGTCCACAAGGTTTACAGGGAGCCAAATGATCATGCCGCTTGGTCACACAATTGAACATGAAGAGGTATGTTTTTTGGCAGCAGCTATTCCTTTTCACTCCATGCTAGATGTATTCATGTGGGATAGAAGGATAATTTTCTTTAAAATGAGCCTGCCACTTAAATCAAGTCCATATTATACTGCATATGCCAGAGTTACTTTTGCCCCTAGTCACCAGTCACTTGTATCCCTATAGTTGATTTTCACAATGTTTTTGAGTGACCAATTATTCCTTCATTTGGCAAAATTGATTCCTCTTCCATACCCTCGTGTCAATCCTTGGATGGCTTTGAAAAAGAAAATTGCCGGTGCATTGGATCTTTAGATAATAATCTTATTTTCTTGAGGTTATCTATACATTTGCATGCACTTGTACCTAACAGAAGCTTTTTCCCCAGTTGCTTGAAGTTGTAAGGCTTGAAGGCCATTCTCTTATGCAAGATGTTTTTGTTCCAAGAGACATTCATCTCCTACAGGTGCTACTTTTAATATCTAATTGTCATTATTAGCTTATAATGTATTAAATGTGTATATTTTGCATATGTAAATTGCCCCAGCAAGTGACAAGCACCTTGATGTGCGAAGGTTTACATTGTTTGCCATAAAAAAAAAATGAAGTGGTCCTCGTTATCCCTTATCTTCTTTGGTAACGAAGTTATGTGCCAGTAACCTTCAATTTCTCATGCAGATATGTAGTGGAATTGATGAGAATGCTGTTGGAGCTTGTTCTGAGCTTGTTTTTGCTCCGATTGATGAAATGTTTCCTGATGATGCTCCCTTACTACCCTCTGGTTTCCGTGTGATTCCATTGGATTCAAAAACAGTTGAGTTTACCTTGACTTTACCTAATATGTTCATCAAATACACAGTTTTTTCCTTTTTGTCCCATCTACTTATTGTTTCGTCATGCAGGACACACAAGATGCATTGACTGCAAACCGTACGCTGGATCTTGCATCAAGTCTTGAAGTAGGCCCTGCAACAAACAATGTCGAAGGAGATGCTTCTTCATGTCATAACTTGCGGTCGGTATTGACAATTGCTTTCCAGTTTCCCTTCGAAACCAATCTTCAGGATAATGTTGCCAACATGGCGCGTCAGTATGTGCGAAGTGTAATATCGTCTGTACAAAGGGTTGCCATGGCTATATCTCCCTCAGGATTAAGCCCAGCTTTGGGTCTAAAGCTTTCACCAGGATCTCCTGAAGCTCTTACTCTAGCTCATTGGATTTGTCAAAGCTACAGGCAAGTGCTGCTTCTTTAAATTCATTGGATTTTTCATTCTATGAGATTTTAAATTCGTTTAATCAGTCAGTGTCCCTTCGCGCTACAATAATCTGCTTCTTTATTTTACACTATGTTCTCCTGTATGATTTGTAGATTTTTTGCTCTGTTTCCTCAGTTATTATTTAGGAGCTGAATTATTGAGATCAGATGCAATCATTGGAGACTCTGTATTGAAACAGTTATGGCATCACCAAGATGCTATTTTATGTTGTTCATTAAAGGTACAAATTGTTTATAGTTAGATTACATGGCTTGCCAATTTATCAAAACATGCATGAGCTGAGGAGATTAATTCAGGTTTCATTGATTGTTGCAGTCGCTGCCGGTTTTAATATTTGCCAACCAGGCTGGACTTGACATGCTGGAAACTACTTTGGTGGCTTTACAAGATTTCACGCTGGATAAAATTTTTGATGAATCTGGATGGAAGGCATTGTTTGCAGACTTTGGAAAAATAATGCAACAGGTACTTTTCTACATCGAATGTGTACTATATCTGTTCATTATATGTACACTGCGATGAGCTCTCTGATGGATATCTGTACACATCCTTGTTGGACGAATTTCCACCAGATGTCTTCTTTTATCGGGTTCTTTGCTTTGCGAGGGTTAAGGAAAAGTTGGGCAATCTTTCCCATGCAAAAAGGTTTTCCATTGGAAAAACTGAATCAACATTTGCATCTGAATCTTAACTGTTGAAATTCTGTTCCTGCTACCAGGGATTTGCTTACCTACCATCTGGAATATGCATGTCGACGATGGGGCGCCACGTATCATACGAGCAAGCTATCGTGTGGAAAGTCCTCGCGTCAGAAGAAAATGCTGTTCATTGCCTGGCCTTCTCTTTTGTTAACTGGTCTTTTGTGTGAAGAGCATGGTTCATCCTTCCAATTGCCTTCCTCTTTCCTACCTCCACCCCACGTTGCATGTGGAAAAACACCCCTGGAAAAGAAAGAGAAAATGCAGGTGGGGGATTTTTGAAATTAGTTTTTAACAAGTCCTGTAATATCTGAAACAACAGCTCAAGGATTGCATAGTATTAATTTAATTAATTTTTGGTTTTAATTAGTACCAACTTTAATTCGAACTAGATCTTCAATACTAAAAGACAATTTTAGTATCGGTGAGTTGAAATTCAATTAATCTTTGTCTCGTCACTGTACAGATATCTGTTAGCCTCTGTGCTGGAGTTATCATAAGCTTTTCAGTTCGAAGGTAGAACTGAAAACTAAAACTGATTTCTAGGAAGGAATCTGTCTTCTTTCCCGTAACCATTGAAACTTGAAAAACAGCTTCCTGACCTGATTTATTCATTTTTGCAACGAAAGTAAGAGCCGCGTATTATCTTATTCCTCGTTTAAGAAAGTTGCATTAGTTCGGTGACTCTCAAGAGTAAAATCAGTCTAGTAGAAATAAGTGTGCGGTCTTGAATTTGAATTCTCTGAACGTGTTTCATGTTTTAAGTATGAACTGTTGTGTGGCAAGGTTTATGCTAGCAAAAACAAAATCCTACAAGCGCAACATAACAAGGTGAGGCTCCACAAATAGTTGCTTTACATTCTGACTTACAAAGATTGCCCAGGGAAGAGAATCAAATACAATGCTTTGGAAATCAGAGACAGGAAATAATGATCAACCATTTGTATGTTTTCAATAAATATCACAAAGTGGCCATCTTTGTCATTCTTATTTTAGGTTTCCCGTGACCGTCCTCTTTCATCGTGATGCTAGCGACCAAACGTTTAAGAGAAAAGATGGTAACGTAGCAAACCAGCTGATGAAAGCCATGGCTGTAGCAGTTTCAAATTGCACGCAATGGTTCTGGGAACAGTCACCAAGATCGTTATCAATTAAGACGGTGATGCCAGCAGAAGCACAAGCTGCAGCAAATGTGAGGGTGGAAGTTATCTGCATGAGAAAATAAACATAATCTGATTGTTAAGTTTTGGAACAAGTAAAATAAATTTTCATTGAAATAAATAGAATCATGTAAGCAAGAAAGACCGCATAATTCACAGCAGATGACTACTTGGTGGAAGAACCACCTTTCAGTCGCACAGTTAGGATCGATGATACCAGAACTCTGTCATCTAAGCAACCTTGTTAGACATTCTAACTTCATGCTGCTAGTTCTCAAGTCAACGAGCACCATGACAACCAGATAAAATTATGCTAGGCACCAAGGTGATAGCAATGGTCAAGCAGAAACAAGTATTTAATAAATGGCAGTAAACATTGTTCCATGCCATTCAAAAAGATACTAGTCAGGGATTACACTTGATTGTAGCATTTATTTCATTTTTTACCGGTCAACTGACTCATTTTCGGAGAAGTCAACAGAATATTTACACTCAGTATTTATAAAGATTCGGAGTTGAAGGTGATATAACAACAATCAAGCCGTAGCACTTGAAACATAAAATTCAAACTAGATCACTGTAGTAAAGTTTGGAAGTCATATAGGACCACTTTTAATGAGCATATGAATGGGAAAGATCTTATATAAAAGCCAGGCAGCTCAGAACATCTTAGTGGCTTGGATGCCACATCTTTAAAAATGCCAGTGAATGCTCACATGCAGCATTCAATGGGCTGAACTGAACAGTGAAATATATTTTAGAGAAAACAAGCAGAGCATGCAAATAATTTCCACAAAGACAAGAAGATGGCAGGACTATAATAGTTCAGTTGCCTGTTAATCATTTTAACTTACCCCATCTCCAACAGCAAACATGCTTACAACCTGATAGTTTTGCAAGGAGCGCATCACTAAAAGGGCATAAGTGTCGAGAATAGCTAAGGAAAGACTCCACAAACACTGCAACCCAGTGGCCGCTACAAGGTAACTGTTATAACATACATCAGAATGTAATGAATGTGCAAGTACCGGATCAGAAATTAGATAAAGACTTGAAAATCAATTGGTTGTTGCTTAAACATTATCAATTGTCTGAACCAAAAAACAAAAACCCCTTATCAATAGTTTGATCTGTGTTAAAACAACATCATGCTAAATGTTTAATTTACTAGAAGTCATGAATAGGCAATATACATGAAAAGGTCATCATCAGTGCATAAACCATTCAAAGCTGACCTTCAATGACCTGTTCAAGAACATGTATATCATTGAAGTTGATAATCTAAATCTTCGACAAACTTCTAAGAGTATCAGTGCAAGTTGGCATCAAGGTCTAGATTTTCTTGGTAAGACATATCTTGGGACTTGAGGGGAAGGACTAGGAAATCAATTCTACCCACTATTTTTCCGAGTCAGGCAAGATTGAAAGACATAAGCAAGACATTGCTGTCCACTCATATTACAATCCACTGAACTAAAAACATAAATGCACGTCTGCAGGCAATATTTCAAGGCAAAAATTGATTGTTACTGTCATTGTGGGGCTTGAAACCATATTAGGAGCCCAACTTTAAATTCCCCCCATTCCACTACTCCCCTCCCCATATAGATATGTCAAAGTATTAGGTAACTCAAATCATATAGATATATCAAAGTATTAGATAACTCAAAATGTCAGCTTCTCCTATTATTAGCATCAATGGAATGCCCAAATAAATCAATGAAGTCTGACAAAACTGAATATCTCATCCACAGACATATAACCATCTAATAAGGGTATATTGTCAAAAGTTGTACCAGTGAAACCAAGCTCAGACTTACTGACTCTTAAGTAGGCGGAGTGAAAAATAAAGCAGCAAAATTTGGAAATTCATACTCATAGATCCTAAGCAGATATACAAATTATTGAGTGCATGATAAGGCCAAATAGAGATCCATATTGACTGAACCTGCAAATATCTTGCACAATGTGAGACAAGATCATTGATTTGAGCCAGTAGCTTTCCAAGGAAATTGTTAACACCTAGCGGAAACAACTTTAGCACTATGGATTGACAACTAAAGCCGTTGTTCTGTTCCTATTGGCTAAAAACTGATTGTCTCTTCTCATAGGAGGTAACCAACAAAATCTAAATTTGTCCAAATCACCAAAATTTTAGGCCAATGCTTCGCCTAATTCTTCCGGACACTGATGAAATTTTTTTTCTTTTTTTAATTTTTCCTTTTTCTCATTGGCCTTGGAGTAATGGTAAAGATTTCTCTATTGTGGCTTGGAGGTCATGATTCAAATAGCAGAAATAGCTTTTTGTGAAAAAAACAAGGGATCATTGACTCTTTCTCATACCCCGCAGTGTGTGGGAAGTGGTAACCTTGTGGACTGGAAGGGGCTCTTCTCCTCACCGGCCCAAAAACCAAACCATGAAAATGAAAATTCTAGAAAATAAAGTGTTTTACCAAAAAGCAGTAACTGAAGGGAAGTCACTGGTGGTGGCCATGACACCAAGAGCAATAGCAGCAAATACAAATTGACAAACACGAAGGGCGAAGCCGCCCTTTGTGCCAGACATGCCTTGAATCTCCTTCATCCTCACTCTGGGCACGTTGTTGTTCTGATTGTTTCCGGCAGCCTCTGTACTCGGAGGATCTTCCACTGGGTGAACCGATGCATGGCTCACGCTCATCTCTCCCCACTGCACACCCACACTCTCATACACACACACACACTCTCTCTCAGTCTCTTCAATTCATTGCTCTCTCACAGTTTTTCACCATAAAATAATCTGCAACAAAAAATCATCGAATCATCTGTTAGATACCAATTCATCCAAGCACGTCAATTCATAACCACAGAAAAAAAAACTATGAAAGTTATATGAATACACGCTTAAAAACCGTGTTTGGCTTCCGAGAAACGAAGGAAATTCCTACCACACCAAACTATAGAGCAAAAAATCAAATACCCAAATACAAAAATTTCTCAGAAACCAAAGAGGAGCGGGAAGAGATCTGAAAAAAATGGACCGATTAAGGAAAAATCACAGCATACCTTATCATTACTATCATTACACTGGCAAACCAGAAAACATAAAAGCTGGCGTAAATTGAGTACAAAAATGATGATGAAGACAGGCGAATCTCTGCTGGTGAATTGAAAATTACGAGTCCTTCACGCGAGATCTTCCACTAGAGAAAGCGAACGTAAAAATTATTTTTTTTTTTTAAAAAAAAAAAAAAAGAAGCGTGGACGACAGTTGTAGAGAGACACAGTGTATACGAAATTTTTTTCTAATTTTTCACTTTTTTTATAAATATATATATATATAAAGTTAATATCAAATTCTTTTCACTCGTTTTTAGTGACTACGTCTATTATATTTATAATTAACCCCTTAATTATTTAAATTTTTATAATTTAATCATCAAATCAATTATGTCTAAATAGATATATAATTTTATAGAGTAGTTTCTATATTAGCATCACTCTTAAAACTATTTACTCTTACTTAGATAAAACAATCTACCCTTCAAGTTGCTAGCTAGTCAGTGTTTTTTTTAATTTTTTTAATTTTAGGTTAGCAATTCATCCATGTGTTTGTTATGTTTGAAAATAACTTGTTATCTTATTGAGAATTACTTAGCCCACATGCTTTCACAACTCATATTTTCTTATATTGTCAAAGAGATTCTACTATTAATTACTTTGGACGCTTCTTCCCTTGGCTGCTCCCTAGAAAGTACAATTCATTGTTTTTCCTATTTTAATGGTGCTTGCTATATATACATTGATTTGATCCACCCTCCAAGTCATCTGCCTTGTAACGCATGGTCAACTCATGTGCGCATGCTGTCTAGCAAGTTGTTGGCTACATCTTGTAATAACATAGTCAACCCTCGAATACTTGTTAACCAACTTACAGCATGCTCTTGTAGAGTTAGCTCGAAATCTCCACCCGTGCATTGGCATTGTCTAACTTTCGCGTGAGATATATGCATTACCCCTAAAAAATATCCAAGAATCCAACTATTTAGTGGAGGAAAAACGGGCGTATTTGAGTTGTCACCTTGTTGTTTAGTGCTGCCCTGCTCTGCAATGTTAGTGCATGTTGCTGCATAGTAACTATGCTTGCGTCCTTATCTCTTCACCCACTTCATGCCAACACCTAATCTTCCTTAACTTGTTGTCATGCACATTAACCCTATATTCAACTTAGTTACTTAGACATTTCCGACTCACACTAATTTTCATATTAAGTATTGGTATAAAATGTCATAAATATTTACTTTTTCATGATGAAAAACTTGAAAACTAATATTATAGGTATAAATGAAATCATTCGATCCTTTTAAGTTAACTAAATTAATCAAAATTAAACTAAAACTACCTAAATCATTAAAAATAAATTTTTCATGGTTTGTAATTTGAACAATTCGCATTTTATGGTTGATTTATAATTTGAAAACTTAAAATAGTTAAAATTAAATTGACTATTGAATAATATTAAAATCTAAAATTATATTTTCTAATGACTTGAACTAATTGAAAATTTCAATTATCTCAATCAAATATTAAAATTTAATTCATTTACATTTTTGTTTAATTATAGTTATTTTTTTAATGATTTATTTAAAATAAAATTTTATTTATATTGTTTATATATTTTTCTTGTTATCTAAATCTTTGAATTTTATATTTTTTCATAAATATAATTTAAACAATTAGACTGATCAAACTAACTTATAACAACTAATGATGGCTAGAGTGGTTTCACTTTTATATTGGTTTGGTTGCAGTTTTAAAAATTTTCAAACCAATACTAATAATTTAATTTTAATATATATGTCAAATTGATCAAAATCAACCTGCATCCCTACGTACCATTACATGGATGACTTAGTGTTATGATGGTAATCTTTCAAAACCTTGTTAAAGGAACATTCGACAACTAACTTTGAGTTATTTTGGTTATAATTGTAAGAAAAATAGTTGATTGTGTGGAAGTTATCAAGTCAAATTATATGAAAACAAAATAGGAATAAACTAGATTGAATACATTGGAAGCAATTCATTTGTATCGAGAATATCCAAAAAATTAGTTATGTAATTATATAATTTTTTACATTTTAAGTTTTAAATTTTTATGAGTATGTGTATTAGTTATATATGTCTCGAATCCTTTTCAAATATTTTTTTTTGTTTTAATAAAAAGAAGTTAAATAGTTAACGAATTTCATGTAATTAATATAGATGTTTATTAGTTTGATTATTTTTTATTTAAAATAAATTAATTATTTTAAAATGATTCTAACTGATTAGAATTAAAATAAAAACTCAAAAAAATATGAATCCATTTATAAAAATATATAAGAAAAAGTAAACTAATTTATTATATATATATATATATATATATATCTCATTTTCATTGTTAAATATAAATAAGAAAACATTTGCAAACCAGAAAGATATTATAAATTTCATTAGATATAATTAATCGATTTTTTTATTAAATCTTTATTACATGGTCATATGATCAGATTATAATCTAATCATAATGAGATCATGTCAAAATGTGAATATATTTGTGCATATTCTGTAATGCAAAATTTAGCCTACATTTGGGTATTATTATCACCATTGTTGCAGTTTTTTGAAATCTGTTTTTGTACGCAATAAAATGTGATTTGGCAAAAAAAAATTCTTATCCATAATTTATACATCGTCTTCTAGTTTCAAGGCTTTAATAAGTCAAACATATTAGAGAGGGCCTTTACGAGAAACGCTTTAGCTCTGCTATCTGTTTCCTTTACATTTTCTAATACACTTCTATGCTTAACTCGCAAATCATCTTGAGTTACTCTTACCATTTTCTTTGACTTTGAGGCTTTTTTGTTTTTACTAATAGTCAAATATTTTTCGCAATTTCCCTTAATTCTTCTTTATTTTTGATAAAAATTAAATTAGATTCGTTGGACCTTTAGCATGATCCATTCAGTTTCATTACCTACGAGCATGTCTAAGGCTTAATATTCCCTAGCCAAGGCTTACAAGCTTAGCCGAAACTCTAAAACAACAAATGGATCGGGAATTATGCAAGTATGTATTGCCTTCATTTCAACGTGAAATCACCCAGCATAAAAGGAAGGGAAGAATCATACTCCATATGCTCCGTATCATTCCAATGACAACCCCAAAATTATGAATTGTCAACCTTTCTATGAATAATCCAATGTGCTCCATTCCATTTATAGGCACATCACCGTGAGATTTCTTTCAAATTTTCTTGTCGTTTCATATCCATATACAGCCATACTATTATGGCCTTTGTGTGTGCCATTTTTCTCAACTGCTTCTTGTTTGAAACGATAGATAACAAATGTACTTTCCTATGTTGCCGAAGGATTTATGACTTTATTTTTTGTGTTTCTCTTGTACTAGTTTACTTGCACATTTGGGAGGCAAAGGATGTGGTTTCAATCTTTAATATTAACATATCTTTATATCAATAGTCATTTTATAATTATTAAAATTTAATATATAATCTATTATTATTAAATATAACTTAATATTTTATACTTTTAAGTTAGATAGTTTTTTAATACGGTATTATCATTTGGTTCAAACTTTTTGTTTATACAATCTACTTATTGGTTAAGTATTTAATTTTTTTTATATCTATAAATTTATATACTATATATGCATATATATTAAAAAAAAAGAGGTAAAATTACACCTGATCATAGTAAGTCCATCGACTAGTTATTAAATTTATATTATCATTTTATTTTGATAAAAAAATTAATTTCACTTGTCATATTCAAAAGTTTTTATAATTATATTATATTATTTTTTTATTTAAAATTTAAGTACATTAATTATGTTAATTAAATTCATTTCAAATATTATTCATTAAATATAATCACTGACAAATATATTTTTTCTCATTATTAAGTTATTAGATATGAAGTTTTAGATTTTTTTTAAATTTTTAAAATGTAATAAAATAAAAAAATATTTTTAAATATTATGAAGGAAAAAAATTATAATATTTTAAAAAATTTATTTTATATTTAATGTATAATACATTTAATTAATAAATTAATATGTAAATAAATTATATATATATATATATATATATATATATATTCAAGTAAAATTAATTTTTTTTATTTGATATATATTTTTGGATAGCTTAAGCATGTCGTTCTATCACTGACACGTGTAGGAATTCGTTGTTGGCGAGAACCCTGCACGTAATGTAAACATTTCATTTGTTTTGAATGAGAAGTACGCCAATTGGGTTACATCAAATGGGGTCCATGTACATGACCACAAATAAAATAATGGGATCCATGTAAATGATAAAAAATAAAAATAAAAATAATGGGGTCCATGTAATTGATGGTGATGGCATTGATAGGACATTGTAATATGACACCAATTGCTGGGCAGTTGGGTTTTCTTCGCAGCCGCAATCCAATTACTGCATATTTTAAAGTTGTGTTGAATTTTATTCCGATGAACTGGCCTGAGTTGAACCGTACTTCCCATCCTCAAAATATAGTTTAGTAAGTTTGAACGTAATAATAAGTTATTTACATTACATCCACATAAAAACAAGCAATTTTCACCTGATTTATTTTGAAATGAAAAGTAAATATAGATCAAATGAATTTATGAATTGATCTATTTTTGAATGTTATACAAAATTAAAAGGTATTTTTTTTTCACATTAACTATATTTATCAAATAATAATTTTTAATAAAACTCAAATTATCCAATGTTACTTTTTTTTTCTAATTAATAAATCTGTTAGATTGTAATATCATTATCATTATTATTATTATTATTATAAAAATAAAAGTTATATGCGTATCTTGAATAGAAGTATAAGTAGTTGTTTTGTGTAACAAACTAATAAAAGAGTAAAAATCAATTGAACTAGTATAATTGGTTATATTTTGAAAATGCTGAGTAAATTGATCCTAATTACATTACATGGTATATATAAAAATATATATAAAAAAAGTTACGCGGACATTTATACAAAAATATAAAAATATAAAATAAAAATTATAAATAACATGTTGTAATAAATATAACTAATTTAAAAATCTCAAATCTTTTTTTTTTTCAAATTTCTAGTAGTGTGGTAAATTTCAATTTAAATGGTGCTGGTTCATCATTATGATAAAATAATATTAATTACCGGCTTTCTACTTCCTTTGAAAAATATATTTTATTTTTTAAATAAAATAAAATATTATAAATATGACGATTGTTTCATCTATATTTCGGGATAGGGATCACCTATTTTACTCGAAAGTTTTGGCTGTTTAATTTTCTATGTTTATATTTATTTATTTATTATTTGAATCTTGTCAATTTTGTATTTTTTTTTTCCGCTTGCAGCCCTCCAAAGCCTCTTCATCAGGAAAATAAAATAAAAAAATAAAAAAAAAAACCATTTTCTGTTTGCGGTTAGCATCTACTGCCTCTTTCTTTTTCTCTGTATCTCGCGCGATCTTTGCGGCCTCCGGCTCTGTTCGGTTTCACCCTCACACTCTCACCCAAAAATTAGGGTTTGGAGCTTCAATCAATCTGCTTCCCTCGTCGAATTATTTCTGGAGCTCCAATTTCTCCCAATCTCAAGCCTTAGATTTTTTTTAATTTTTAATTTTATAAATATTTGTTTTTTAGGGTTTACAGATCTGCACGGTTCGAGCTTCGCTAAAACCCTATCGTCGTGCTTTTGTTATATCTTTTCTTTTAAAGATGTTTTGGAACCTCGGTGGTATCTCTACCTCCTCTCCTGTAAGGAGATTTCGTTGCTTTCGAGTTATTTTTTATAATTATTTTTTTCTATTCATTTCGTTTTTTTTTTAAAAAAAGCTTAATTATGGATTTGTCTAGCTTGTTGGTTCGTTAATTTTTGTTACTCGATTTCTGAAGCTTGTAGCATGTGAATTAAAATGATGGACATTTAGGTTTTGAGTTGGTAATGGTGATTTTTGAAATTTCCTTTTTGGACTTTGGTGGTAGGTCTATGTTGTACTTTTGAGGTTGTTGAAATGTTTCGGAAAATGCATGATGGTTTTGTCTTTGCTTTTGAAATGCCAATTTAAAACCTGTATTTTTTGTTTTTTTTTTTCCTTATGAGGCTTGAGATTGCCTGGAACTCAAGTCCCCTATTTTACAAATAATGGATAGGTGCTTCATACTCTGCAATTTCAATAAGTAAACATGTTTAATCAGGAGCAAAAGCTACTGGAGTAGTATTCAGTACTTGTATATTAGGAAATTGTTGCTTATGGTAGGCGATGAATGGCAAAATAGTGGTTGTAGTTTTTGTGTGGTTGTTGTGATGTTAAAAAGGTTTGTAATTCTTATTTCTGGGATACCTCATATGCTTAATGGTCTGAGAAGAAAATAATTTACTTGTTGGCAATAGCAATTGGACTAGTATTTGGATTTGCTTAGCTACTTAATGGCTTCTGTCTTTATCCTGCCATTGTTTTTATAGGTGGAGTCAATATTGGACAAGGAAAATTTCACATTGGAAGAACTTTTGGATGAGGAAGAAATAATTCAAGAATGCAAAGGTTTAAACAATCGCCTCATTAATTTGTAATTCCCATCAACCCTCTCTTCTCCTTTTCATTTATTCCCTTTTCAACTGAGCATTTTCCACCTTCCTTCTTTCCCTCTTGTGTATATTTTAGGGGATATATCTTGAAGTTGACATGGTAGATGATTGTTGTATTATCTTATTTGCAGCCTACGAGATAGAGCCCAAGTAGAGTTGTTGCTCCAGTATGTAATTGAAGAACCACCAGAGGATGCTGAAAGCAAACGAGCTTTCAAGTATGTCTAAAAGAGGAACTTTGAAGACAAAGAGAAAAAAATAAAGCCCTTGCTTTTCTGTTTATGCATATTTTCTTGGGGCATAATTATCATTCTCTCTCTGAAAGATTCCTTTCATTTTTTAGGTTCCCCTTCATTGCCTGTGAGATATTTACTTGTGAAATTGATGTTATCCTGAGGACATTAGTGGAGGAAGAGGAGGTATTTTATTTTTCATTTCATTCTTCTTTATTTCTGGAAATCCCTGCAGTATGGTTTGTTTAAATGTTTTGCCATTTCATCTCTTACCGTTGCAGCTTATGGACTTACTCTTCTCTTTCTTGGAACCAAACCGGCCTCACAGTGCCTTACTGGCTGGTTATTTCAGCAAGGTATTTGGTCAGGTTATTTGAATCTGTTTTACATGATATTTCATGAAACTGTTTTTCCTCAATGTGCCATTTGTTTTTAATATGATGCTAGGTTGTTATCTGTCTCATGTTGCGCAAAACAGTCCCACTTATGAGATATGTTCAAGTGAGTAGTGCTTTCCTTCTACTTTAACATTTCAAATTTTAAAAAATTTTTCTTTATCTTATGAAAAGCATTGTTTTGGATCATTGTAATGGTGTTGTGCAACCCCACACGATGGTTATAAGGGGAAGAAACCTAGTATGCTTACTGGTTCATTTGAGATCATTATGCAATTTATTTAATTAGATGGCTACAATTGGTTTTCAAACTTGAGACCTGATTTCTGTCAGAATTTTGATAGAAGGTAATGAGAATTATGTTGTGACTTGAAAGTACCGCGTAATTCTTTGCATGGTGGGCTGTACTGCATCTTTTTTCTGTTGCATGGATACACTACTTGAATTGCTATTCAATCTTTCTGCCATATGATTTATGTATGCTACATTTGTTACTCCTGTAAACTACCTTGATTATATGCTTGTTGGCTTTATAGGCCCATCAGGATGTTTTCCATCAGCTTGTTGATCTTATTGGAATAACATCCATCATGGAGGTAATTAAGATATTTTTTCTGTCCTGGTTTCCAATTGAAGAAGCTTGTGCATATATATATATATATATATATATATATATATATATATATATTAATATGTTGAGTGGTTATACAGGTGTTGGTTCGGCTGGTAGGTGTGGATGACCACGTCTATCCCAATTTTATCGATGTGATGCAATGGCTAGCTGACAGCAATTTACTAGAAATGATTGTGGATAAATTGAGTCCTTCTGTAAGTCAAAATTGTGTTTTCCTTTTTCCATCGGCATCTCTCTCTCTCTCTCTCTATCTCTCTGTTTTGCTGGATACAATAAATTCAGTAGTAAAGCTTGGAATTACAAACTATTAGCAAGAGGCAACACTTACGGTGGATGTATCCATGCTCCACATTACAAGATGTTGCATAAATTTGATTTAAAGCTCTGATTTTTTTTTTCCTTATGTGGATCAGGGTCCTTCTGAAGTTCATGCTAATGCAGCTGAAACACTTTGTGCAATAACTAGAAATGCTCCATCTGCCTTGGCTACAAAACTCTCTAGTCCAAGGTTTGTGGATTATTTTTTCCTCTTTGTAATTAGAATTTTATTTGGCTCCTGTTTTTTCCCTCTGCATACCAAATTTGTAAATGAATTTTAAAACTTCATGACTTGCAGCTTTGTTGCGCGTATATTTGGTCATGCATTGGAAGACTCATGTTCTAAATCTGGCCTTGTCCACTCACTTTCTGTGTGTATCTCTTTACTGGATCCGAAAAGATCAGCAAATGCTTCTCCTTTGATGCAGTCATTTCGAAGTCAGCATACCTATGAGCCTCCCATCACTGTGAATCCAGAGACTATTGATGCAATGTTGCCTAGACTTGGTGAGGATTTATGCCATTCTTAGTCTGTTGCTGGGACTGTCCAAATTATTATCTAATTCCAACACCAGATCCCCCCTGGATGTTTCTCTTTGATCTTTTCCTACCCAGCACAGGGGTTGTGGATGGGTCGTAGCCTCGGTATAAGTGGTCATTTCCTGTAATTACATCTTTTTGAGCATTACTTTCTGGCCAAATGTAGTTTCAACCTTGATATTATAACAATTTTATTTTTTTTTGGGTCTTTAAGGAGGTCCATTGGGCTGTGAGTTATATTAACAACTGGAGTGTCCCCTGAGGGAATGTAACAATGATTTCTCATAGCTTAAAAAAGCAGTTTAAAATTTTTGGTTTCTGTTTGTTTTGTTCCTTGTTATTTCCAATGATTGACTTTTCTGTTTTTTGCAGGTGATTTGCTTATGCTGTTGAATGTGTCATCTGATGAGAATATTTTGCCTACAACATATGGGGAACTAAAGCCTCCGCTGGGGAAGCATCGTCTTAAGGTTGGTTTCATTCTTTTGTCATAAACCTATACTGAAGTCAATGCTTATTTCCTTCAGCAAGGAAACCTAATGGAGTTGAGTGGCTATGTTTGCTCCATGTAGTCTGAGCTCAATATCATTTTCCAGTAAATTGCTTTATGTTAGATGTTGAGAAAATATGTGAAAAATGGAGCTCAAAGTATATTGTACCTTGAGTATATTCTTAGGAGCTAACTGCTCTTGTTTTCAATTTAGATTGTTGAGTTCATTGCGGTGCTACTAAGAACTGGGAATGAAGCCACAGAGAAGGAATTGGTCAACTCTGGGACCATTAAACGAGTCCTTGATCTTTTCTTTGAGTAAGTTTCTACATAACCGCTGGATTGTCTGGGGGCGAGTGGTACCCATCAAACTTCTTCTCTATAAAACATTTAGTATCTTTTCAGAAATATGCTCTTTTTTTGTTTCGTGGGCTGGTGATGCCAAGCTTCCTGTCTTAACTTGTGCAGGTATCCATACAATAATGCTTTGCATCATCATGTGGAAAGTATTGTTCTGTCATGCTTGGAAACTAAGAGTGGTGCCATGGTTGATCATCTTTTTCAAGATTGTGATTTAATAGGAAAATTTCTCCAAACGGAAAAACACCCCATCATCTCTGGAGATGTTAATCAGGTATATGTTATCAGAGTGTATCTGTTGTGCATATTTTGAAACTTATGAGAAATACAATTATATGCAATTTGCTGGATCCAATATGAAGCTAAAGAGAAAATGAGAACTTTTTTATTTTTTTGGACAATTTCTTTCTCTCTCTCTCTCTCTCTCTCTCTCTCTCTCTCTCTCCCTCTCCATATTTATGTGCATATTTATTTGCAACAATATTTTTCTGCTATAGATAACTGAATATTTATAATCTGTTCAGCCAACATTACCTGCTGCTGGAAAACGGGCACCACGAGTAGGAAATATTGGACATATTACACAGATTTCTAATAAGCTTGTTCAGTTGGCAAACAGCAATAACCACATTCAGAAGTATCTACAGGTTGGTAGCCACATATATATGCAAGATTTGTTTAGGAACTCTCCAGTGTTAAATTAGTATCTAGAATAGAATGTTGGGTAAGTTCTTTCGAGGATTTTATCAGATATCTAGAACTGCACTTCCTGTTTAAAAATAATATTAAAAAATTTTGACTATAGATCTTGCTTTTTTTATTCTTCGCCTCGTTCATTTATTTGTTAGTGCACAATTAGTACTACTCATAGCTCTTGTCGTAAGACCAATGCTTCTTCACTTTGTTGAGAGGTTCTCATCTGGCCTGATGAACAACTTCAAAAGATTAATCACTCCTCTATACTAGGAGTTGGGGTTCCATACTTCAACTGCCCACTTCTTTTCTTTTTGGGTTTAGCATATTTCACTCTTTAATTAATGTAATTTTCTTTAAAAAACTTTTTCTTTTACATGCTCCCATTGTGGCAATGAGATTATGACATACGTCATGTCTGGGTTCTCTTTCTCTGTATTAATGACTGCAATTTGGTTTTAAAGATTGATGAATTGTGGAATTTGACTTATTTTCATGGGTATTGTGGCCATATTCATTACTGTTATATTGATATTTTTTCCTTAGAATTCTTTGTTATGGTGATTTAATTTGGTTGTTCAACTGCAGGAAAATGTTGAATGGAATCAGTGGCAATCCAGTGTTTTGCAAGAGCGCAATGCTGTTGAAAATGTCTATCAATGGGCTTGCGGGTATGCTATTTTTCATATTTGTTAAGAATTTTATCACTACAGAGTGTTATTTGAACTGGCCATTTATTTTTTCTAAATTATTGATCATAGCTGTGATTATGTTTGTAGTATGACTGGTTATTTCTTACTAGTTTTGTGATGGACACTGATACTTATTTCAAAATTTTTTTAGATGATAGGGATACAGCAATAGATCAAATAAGTGAAGTCTAAATATGCATCATTTGCAAAATATAATTTTTCTTTTTTCTTGTGTAGTTCAAAGTTTGCAAGATATCTATGTGTTTCCCAGCAGTTAGGTTGTTCCAAAGCAAGATATCTGTGTGCTTCCTGGTTCATGTCATTCACTTCAGGTTTCTGAAAGTATCTTGTATTGACAATGATGCACTCTCATTTGTGTTGACAAATATAATTCAAAGCCTAATACAGTTGTTGGAATTTTTTTTTGACCTTTTTTTAAAATCCTGTATGGTTCTTGACATAGGGCCTTCAATTGACCATGGGGCCTATTCTAAAAAATGAATTTTAATCTTGTGTCTCCTTGTGCAGTCGCCCAACAGCTTTGCAAGATAGGACAAGAGATAGTGATGAGGACGAGCTTCATGACAGAGATTATGATATAGCAGCTATAGCAAATGACTTAAACCAGGCTGTTAGATACAAAATATATGGAAACGAAGATGCTGAAGAGGTGATGCCTTCAATCCTCTTCTTTTTCTCCCCCTCTTTTATTTGTCTTTACTGATGCAATTGTGGTTTTTAACTTCTTGTCCTGTTTGCAGGATAACGGAGGCCTTGATCGAGATGAAGAGGTAACAAATTTCAAGAATTTATCCCCCCCCCCCCCCAAAAAAAAGGGTCCTTTTAAGAAATTTTGTGTGTTATGATTCATGGTTGCTGTCAGTAAGTTATGAGGCATGGTGGACCATGATGGAGTGCTTTTGGATTGAGTTCAATATTTTATTGTGTTGCTTGAACTTGATCCCTGTTTGCCTTGACTGCCAAATGACGACCAAACTGAATTAAAATTAGTAACTGATATATAATACCATTTGGCAGGTGCATTTAATAGATGTTGTACTTCATTTGATCAACCAGCCACTTATAAACACACTTAATTTTGGCATTGGATCTTTTATCTGCAGGATGTGTACTTTGACGATGAGTCTGCTGAAGTTGTTATATCATCGTTGAGGCTTGGTGATGAGCAAGGGAGGTGAGTTTATAAAACTGTTATACAATTTCAACTAAATTATTTTCTCTTCCATAGTCCTGAGTCTGAATTTCCTGTCCCTTTTTTCTGCCTCATGCAGACTGATAACATACTAAAGGTATATTTGAACTTCATCCACTGTCTATTGACTTAGACTTATAAGTTAGGTCTGGAGACTGAAAATCCAGCATTGGTTCTGGCCTTCTTTCTGTGCCCCAGGGCCTGGCAGGTTGCTAGCTCAGGTCTAGAATCTGAGACTTCCAATTTTTTGGTTTTGATGAGTTGTTTCTCCATTGGTTTTGATGAGTGCATAGAATTCATCAAAAATCACTTGTTTTGTGGATTTTTTTTTTCTCTGAGTCAAGTTGTTCCTGGACTATGAAATTGAACTAATATAATTCTTCATGCAGCAATTTGTTCACAAATTCGAACTGGTTTGCATTCCAAGATGACAGAATTAATAATGCACCCATGAGCACATCCCCTACAGAGGTAATGAGTGAAATAAATTTCAATGGAACTGCAAATGGTGGTAGCAGCAGTAGTGATGATGAGGTGGTGGTTGGAGAGGATGATGACTTAAAAGAAAGCAAAGGATCTGTCAATGGCACATCCACTTCCAATATGGCTATTCTTAATGGTCTTCTGGAAAATGATAAGGCAAATTCTTCCCATGAACTGGGTTTCTTCAGATATGAGACACCAGACAGTGAAGACTTATTTCGAGATAGGCCTATATCTGAATGGGTGGGCTGGGGAGAAACGTCAGATACGCAAGTGGATAGGTTGAGCCTGAACCCATTTAAAGATCAAGATGACACTGATGTCAATATTTCCGGCCAAAGAGATGTAGTGATGCCTGAGGACAGCTCCCCATCAAGTGGAGAACCCATACTGCCAAATGGGTCGAGCCCCAAGGATTCCAGTGATGCATCAGCAACTGACACAAGTCAAAAATCAACAGCTGTTCCGTCTTTGTTTGAAGAGGATGTTGAATTTGTTGGTGTAGAACTAGAAGGTACTGAAAAGGGGATGGAACAAGCACTTAAGGAAGGGATTGTTGGTGAAGCACTGATGCAGAAAAGAAGTATAATCCCAAAGTAGCTAGAAAAGGAGAATTCCGATGATGGTGGGCCTGGAATGAAAGAGTTCAATGATTCAAACTATTGGAGAGTTGATCAAGAGGTTGCTGTTCAGGAGTGATGGATGGTTTGTCCTATCTTGGTTTTAGCTGAAACTGAAACTTGGATCCTAACATCATGGACCCCATTTTTGGTTTGCAAGGGATGGAACAGCAGAAGTATGTACAGTGTATTTTTCATTCCCAATGGGAGGGACTGTATGGTAGGCCGTGCAATGATTTTACTGCTCAAAAGTTAATTGTTATTATTATGTTCATTATTCAAGGTTTTGTGTCTTCTTTCTACGACAACGCTCGGATGCCTCGCATCCATCATGCTTACAGTTTTTGACTCTTTGGCCACCGTTACTTAGTATTGTTTGATGTAGAATTTGCAACAACCTAGCAAATCCTTAGAGGACATGAAAAGTAGCAGGTAACGATTTTAGCTTCTCAACAAGGTCCACCCGTACGAAGCAAGTCCACATTGAATCTTATGGAAATATGCCTGGAAGCTGCTTCACTTGTTTTCGTTGATAGCCCAACCAATCGATAAGGGGGCGACCGCCCGCCCATATGCACGCACGCATTGAGGGGTAATGTAAAGAACCTATTTAATTTAGAAGTTTAAAGTTTAAAACTGTTGGGTGTTAGTCTTTGAATGATTTACATATTAAATTTTATTACATTTCTTCATGTATCAGTTTGTGTATCAAAGGTGTAAGCAATTGTTATGTCGGAGACTCATTCGAAAGATGATATATTATGGGTGACTCCAAGAAGCCACTACAAGAAATCATGTCTTTGAGTGGGGAAATTTTTGCCACTGAAAAACTGTTTTCTCCTAGAAAAATCGCCACTAAAGTCCGTTAGCCAGAGGTTTTTAGTGGCTACGGCAAAAAGAATTTCCCCACTAGAAGTTGACTTTTAGTGGAAAAGAACTTTCCCCAGATGGGGGCACCAAAACAATTATTCAATATATCTGTGCTTTCCTTATGCGGCAAAACCCAATTTCCTTTCAATTTTTTCATTTTTAGGCAAAGTTACTGCCACTGCTACTGTATGTCACTTTTTCCAATTCTAGTTGAGTTTTCTTTAGATTATCTTACACATAATACACAAACATAAAGCCCTAGTGAAACGAAGTAAAAGCAAAAGATGATGCTTAAAACATACAGTAATTCTTGGCGCATTAATTGTACTTAATTCTTCTTTGCTATTTATATAATAAGAATAAAAATAAAGATAAAAATTATTTTTATAAATATTATATTTTATTCTTAAATTTAAAATTTTAAAATTTATATGCTAAATCACAAAAACATCTTTTGAAGTTTCACCCATCCAAAGCTCTACAACACTAACAAGTAGACCTATGTGAAGCCCTGCCATGAGAGCAAATAATCCTCCGTCATTTTTTTAACTCTCATTTTCCAAGCTCGACAAGGAGCGTTGAAGACGACAAACGGAAAGAGGGAAAATAACAAGCGAACAAAATAGAGGTGAGGTGATCATGAAGCCCAGAGACTGCCAGAAGTTGAGACAAGACAACTCCTCGAAAGGATTGTCCATTTACAGACAAAAATTAATCATGGGCTTAATAACATTTTTCTCAATCATTTTTAAAAATGTTACGAGAATGTAATTAGGTTGATTTAAAATATAAATGAATTTATACATTATATTATGATTATTAATTATATACTTTTAATTTTTAATAAAAATTATAAATATATTTATAATAATTTTTTCTATAAAATGAAAAAAAAAAGTGATACCCGCTATTTAATTAAAAAAGTACATTAAATTTATACTCTATACACTGATCGAATAATTACATAAGATTTACAAATAAAAAATAAATTTTATAATATTTGATAAAAAATTATTAATTGTAAAAAATTATATAAAAATAAATATAACTTATAATTGCATGATACAAACATAATTTTTTTTTACTTACTAAACCACCGTACGGCGTAAATTAACATATGCAATGCGTCAAACTTTTTTACATCCCTTTAACAAAACTGAGGAGTAGTTTATGCCTTCACCGTCATGCAATAATTTGAGCAGTTCGGTTTTTTTTTTTAACTTTAACGACATCAAATATGCACTTCTTGCCCACTTTGTCGTCAAAGACGCGGCAATATTATATTATATCATATTATCACCCAATAGATCTATATATGCCCTTTGGAGAGACCCCTTGGGCCCAGCACACTTCGTCGACAATGAACCAAAGCAAAAGGGCTTCATAATTGGACACACACAAATCACTCGCTATCATCGACCATTGTTTTTGAGCAGGCTTACGTTGTAGCATGTTGGTTTCATTATTTATTATTATTATTATTATTATTATTATTATTATTATTATTATTATTATTATTATTATTATTATTATTATTATTATTATTATTATTATTATTTGTGTTAATTATAAAATTGTCTTGCAAACCTTATATAGGAAAGTAATCACTTGAGGTAAAGTCATTCTTGCTGTTTAAGGATGAAAGTGAATGTTCTTATGAATATTTATTTTAAACAATAAAGTACTTATAAATCATTAGTTATTTACTTTAATAAGTATATTAGTAATTACATTTACTTTTATTTGGATTATAATTATAATTTTGTTTTTTACATGCTCAAATTACAAATTGGAACAAATAAAAATAATTTCTTCTTAATAAAATGCTTTTGATAGTAATTTTATCTAAGATAAAATTTTACTCTTTGTTATTTATTTACTAAAATATTTATTAAATTATAAGGTATATAATATAAGTGAATTGTTTATATTTTGATAAATTTTATATTTTTAAGATTAAAATTTGATATATAAAAAAAATAAAAATTTGAATTCTTAGATATTGATGTGTCCACTGGGTGATTATTATTTTTCTTTTCTGTTTTTATTTTTAGTAGAGACTTGAAAGACGGAAATAGACTTTCAAGTTTCGACAAAGCAACGGTGAACGAGAAATTGGAGATTTTCGATTTCTCGTGATAAGTCAAGATTAATAATCTCTCTCCACCCCACTTTTTTTTTTTTTTTTTGAATTAATAAAAGAAAAGAAAAAACTTAACCAGGGTCAAAGGAACTGCCGGCAGCCAAGGGTTAGAATGGGACTAAATCTTGATCATTCAGCTAGCTGTCTGGATAAATCCTAGCCATACACGTATATGAGAAGCTCCGCCGCTCTCATCTAGCACGTAACCGTTTGGTGAACCTAACCACAATAAAAATTGTGACCTGTGTGGGGTCCGCCACACGAACGGGTGTTTAGGCCTCCTCAGTCACCGAATCTCTGTCTCCTTTGGTGTCATCGTAAGAAAAAAAAAATAAAAAATAATAACAAACAGACTTTGTTTATTTTATAAAATAATAATATTCAAACTTTTTTTTAATTTATTTTTTTATTATTTATCATTTAGTTTTCACCATTATTATTATTATTATTATTATTATTATTATTATTATTATTATTATTATTATTATTATTATTATTATTATCGGTAGCCTTCCCTCCTCTCGTTTCAATGGAGCAAAAGTAACCTTTTCAAAGAAACGCCACAATTGTTAATAATTTTACATTTCAAATTAGAAAATGTTAAGTTAAGTTTAAGTTCACTTGAATTTTCCAATTGTAAAAATGAGAAAATAAAATTAATGATTGACGGTTGTGTTTTTACATTGCATATTAGGTTAGACCCAATTAAATTCACCATAATAATATAAATATTCTATTAATTTAATTAAAATGATTTTAATATATATATATATATATATATATATATATATATATTTATTTATTTAAACCTACTTCTTATTTTATCAAATATTTTAGTCAAAACTCAACTCTATAATCTTCCATCTTCCGTGAAGGTAACGATCTCCAAGACTTCAATGTCCTCGATCTTCTAAACATTAAACCACAACGAATACGGGTCAAATGAATAAAAAATGCAACGTGTATTCCTAGCAGAGTACAGCTCAGCGTGGTTATCTACTGAATTGCATGTTTGGCTACGAATTTTCTTGGATCTTGTGCAAACAGATAACCATTTATTTATTTTCTTCGTGTCCCAAGTCGAGCACCGCTCAATCCCAAACGTCAAACCCCATTAAACAGTCCGTTGAATTCAGCAATTCTGTCTCCATTTTATACTTTTTTTTTTTCTCTCTCCCGTGGGGAGCGTCGAGACTCTGGAGAGTGAGGCTCAAAATCCAATTCATTTTGATTGGAATCAATGCAGAGGTCATTTTGAATAATAAATATAGGTCAAGTGGTATAAATCGCTTTTGCTTAACCATTTCATGGAGGAACAAAAGTAACCCACAAAAAATATTCTGTGCACAAAACGATTGGATCATGGCTAAGTGTTTTTAGGTTATGCTCTAAGCAATCAGATGCATGTAGTCATCAACACAAGTTGATGACATTTGTAATGTATATGTACATAATTGCTTAAAACATACACCCCATTACCTAAAACCTCTTGATTTGACAAGTGAAACATTCTTTTTGATGATTACGAACCGATTTTCAAAGAGATAATGATGTTGAATGAAAAAAATATCTATACAAACATATATAAAAAACGAATGTAGGCAAGTACCCAGAGAAGATCCTTGCGAAAGAAAAGATACAAAGGGTAATTGAATTACCAGTTTTTTATGGAAAAAAAAAATTAAATAAAAAGGTGGGAACACTTCATAGTTAATTGACGCAATATGTATATCCCAACGAAGGCGGAAATAAGATCCCACCCTCTACGGGTTAGGAACTGAAAAAACAAGAACACAGAGAAAAAATGTGTTGAAAGATCCTTTTGTCTCTGCATTTGCCGACCCTAGAAACTCAAATAACTCCTAATCCTAAATTCCACGTGTTTGACCATTTGGCTACATC
Source organism: Kandelia obovata (assembly GCA_021464305.1). Taxonomy (NCBI): domain Eukaryota; kingdom Viridiplantae; phylum Streptophyta; class Magnoliopsida; order Malpighiales; family Rhizophoraceae; genus Kandelia; species Kandelia obovata. The sequence goes on from CM038487.1 coordinate 4,737,993, forward strand.
AATTTTTTTTTAAAATTTTTTTTTACATATTGTTAGAATTTGATTATTATTATTATTATCTAGAGTCATTTATTAATGCTTTAATTTAATTTTTTATTACAATTTCTTTTATCTAAAACACGTGAGACCTAATCTTGGTCTGATCAAATGTGTAACGCATCTCGAAGGAATCTCCGCTAAAGCTTCTATCTCGGTAGTTCATCCACGCTAATTACAATGATCAACAGTTGTAAAAGTTGGTACAAAAAGTTTGGGGGTTGAGCGACAAACAAGCGATGCGAGAGCTTAGCACGATGGAAGGATTTAATTATTTTATCTAAATTTATATTGGTAAATAATTCTTTTTTTGTGTCCTTAGCATGATCCTAATCAAACCCAAAAAAATAGTTTTCGAAAAATATGAATGCAAATTTTCCTATGCAACAAGAACAAGAACAAAAACAAAAACAAAAAAAAACAAAAAAAGAAAGAAAGAAAGAAAGAAAGAAGAAAGAAAGAAATGAAGGCATCACATCATTCATTGAACATTTCTTAAACGACTTGATGGAAACGTACAGATACCTTGACGCCAACTTCTACTGAACCGGCGTGGCAGAGAGAAAAAGCCTATATATTTTCCTTGTTATAAATTAATTGTAGGAAAAAGGCATACTTGTAGGTGACGAGCAGATGGGGTTAATGTGGCGGTGTCGAACTTGTACGGATTTTTTTTTTTTTTTAAATTATATATATAATATGCACATCACCAAGTAAAATATGTATAAAAATTATAAAATTGTGAGAACAAGCAATAAAGTTTTTTTTATTAAATCTCTCTCTCTCTCTCTCTCATGTACAATTTACACATTTATTTTGATTATTTTTACATTAAATATTTTTCATAAAAAAAAAAAGAAATAGTTTACCAAACTCACGCGGACCCCACCCCTTCTGGCCATACGAGGGGATCCTTAATTCCACGTTTCAACATTGAAATTGATGGGCGAGTGGTTGAGGCGGTGGAGTCAAATCCAAGATCGCCAATAGATCGGGGTGGCCCGGCCACCAAAACGGCGACACGAATGGGACCTCCACATGGGTGTTGTAATTACTGTTGTTAGTTGGTTGGATCAAATAGTACGTCCCAGTCCCACTTCCACGCGCGCGCGTGAGTGTGTGGTTCTCATTAGTTGCTATTTTCCACTTTGGGATGTTCTTTTCTTTTTCTTTTTTTTTTTTAAAAAATACTTATTGATAAAAATAATGAATACAATTAAATATAATTAATAAAATAAAATAATTTTTTTACAATAATACCAAAAAAAAAGTTAAAAAAATTAAAAAATATATTATTTTATCGATTAACTTTGTTACTTTTACTTGTGTATAGGTTGGGATGTAAATGGGGTGTTATATATATATATATATATATATACTTTAAATGGGGGTGCCTAAGGCCTAGGAAGTATCAAAACTTCATAGTTTCAAACAAAATAGACCAGACCAGACCAGACCCAGCCTCGCGGGTTAGCCTGCATGATCAGTCAACGTTGCTCATGTTTTCAGGAATTTTCGGATCCCACACGATTCTGGATTGTCAGTTTGTCACCTTTGACATTATATTATTCTACTGGTATCGCAGAGACAGAGACTTGGCTAGTTTGAGCTTGTCGTGTGCATTTTGTTTTGCATGTGAAGAGGCTGGTCAAGGGATAATGCTCAATTTTATTGTTTAAAGAATTTCAGGTATCTACAGGATTCAAAAGAATCATGAGGACGCATGCTACCCTATAAGGCAGCAGAATCATTCCCAATCCAGCTTTCTCTTGCTTGCTTTAATGGCTACACTCCCTTGTAATCCTTTCAGGATCAAGTGTTGGTAAATAACAACAATACAAATCTTCCATGACCCGAGAGTGCCATGCCGCGTGACTCCAGAAAGTCAAGAAGCTAACCAACCCAAAACACTCAAAAGTTGAGATTGGAGAAACTTAAAACACATTAACTCGCAATCTGCATATGAGAGTCTAACGAGAATCATCTCTTTCTGGTGCAAGGGACTTGGGAACTTGAAACCTTGTTTCCACCTAGCAATCTCAGATCAATGATTGGCAAACAACCACGTATCTTAAAATTGCGTTGGCAGGCATGTTATGTAAGCAAAGCAATATGTAGGCAAAACGTAGACATGGAAACTACTTACAAATACTAAAATACACAAATATTCGATACAGATTGGAGGGGAAATTAAGAAGAAGGTTCAGACACCAGCATTTTAAAGATGGTTCATATTTCTATTTGTCCTAGATATATATAGACCAAACAAACTGAAATAATCTTCGAGATCTACCATCAAGTCCCACAATAGATCAAGCAAATATGCTCAGGGGACCAGTCTTATTTGATGCCTCAAGTCCATTTTCAGCATTTCGCATCCCCGTGATCCATGTCCTGCATGCAATTCAGTTTTGTAACGTTTATTAGTGAAAAATCTCATCGAAACCACACGTAGAGGAAGTTTAACATCAAAATCATGCAATCACATGTACTACAGAATCTTACCTTCCAATTATGTCACCGCTAGCAGGATTCATCAGAACAGTCAATCTTTTTGCAGTTTTCATAAAAACACTGCATGGATAAAGGAGAAAAGTTTTAACAGCTCTCAAACCAAAGAAGCTGGCTACATCGATAGTGTATGTTGTTCTTGCATAATTATATAAAACCACAGTTGTAAGTCAGTGATACCTGAATGGTTCATCTCCTGTCTGTTTAGTAGCACCAGTTGCATCTCTGTAGAGCACACGACTCAGCATCTCTGGTCTCTCTATTCCAAACATGTTAGCTAGCTTCCTGTATAGCTCCTCGTAAGAGACAAAAACAGTGAGGTCAAGTGTCCGCCCAACATCTTCCGATTCTATAAAAACCTTGCAGTGACCAGTTTTGATGCCAACTTCAGCATTTCGAAGACTTTGGCACCATGAAACACCTGTACTAGTAGACTTTTCTGATGAATTCTGTTTCTCAGAGGCTGACCCAAAACAATCAGCAACACTTGATTTGTCTGAAACAGTGAGAACTTGTGACACAGAACTGGTAGAATAGCTACGGGAAATCTGCTGCTCCGTTATTATTGGTTGGCCAAAGAGAAAAAACTGGTGTTTCTTTGTATTATCAGATTGCTCCAATTTTGGTTTAGGGCTCCCCATTGTTAGCAAGCAGGACAGATTTTCATTGCTCGTAGTATTACTTGTCACAAGGCTTTCAAAAATTCTTGGATGTGGATTGAACTGCTGGGGACTGGACAGAAACTGTCCAGACTGCAGTCTGCTGTTAAGCTGGAAATCTGATAAAGAAACTCCAAATAGAGCATGCCTGGCTCCCTGTATGCCTGCAGGAGTGTTATCCGATAAACAACACAAGGGGCTGCTAGGCCCAAGAGTGTTGCCCAAAAATGATGGCAATTGAAATTGACCATCAAGAGGGATGTCCGAGTGATGTGGAAACCGCAACTTTTTTCTTGGTGGTGAGAAGGGTGATAGATTAATGACTGGCATATTTGAGACCAATTCAACCAACCATGGACTGACACGTTTGACATTCTGTAACAAATCGGGTTCATCCCATGCTACCTGCAATTGGATTTATCAAGAGATATAAGAAACAAAGATGCTAAAGCAGTAAAATATGAGCCTGGACTTTTATTATAACTACTAACTTTAAAAAGATTATTGGTAAAGGAAACAATTTAAATCAGATCACTGAAGTTGAATTCATGAAGTGGCAAACTGAAGGCCCCATGTTTATCCAGAGCACAAAGTTTAGATAATCAAAAGCTGAAGAAAGATAGGTTCATAAATTATCTCACTCTCTTTAGATGTATGCATCTGGGAACTCCAAATATAACAGTTTGAAAATGAAAAATCAGTGCAAGGAAGCGTAATTTTTTTTTTTCATTAATGTATAGATGACCCCTAGCTCAAGCATCAACCCAAGATAAACACTCAAATGAATGTCTGGCAATTTCACAACAAGCACAGTAACTATTAGTAAATTACAGATCCCTTTGGGTTGCTGGGAAGGCCACCATCACCGCAGCTTTACTTGCTTCACAGTATACACCTAGGGGATTCAAACCTGAGACTGCATTATCCCACACAATTCCAAGTTTTCCCTTATCACTGAGCTAACCATGGGGGGTTATTACCCAATTACAGGACTAAGCAAACCGTAACAGTACACAACCCAGTAATGGAACATTGAAATACAATAAAATGCTGTTGACCCTGCCAAAAGATTTGAAAATCGTTGTAGGCCATAATAGTACAGATAATATTAAGCAATCTGTTTCAACTCATCAGAAACTACATCTGAGACCATAGTCATTTTACCACTCAGTCAATGACATATTATCTTGTACCAAGAGTGGTACAATAATTACACCAACCACCCCGACAGTATGATTTCCACAGCCATCAGAAAACACTAACCAAGAAATGAAATTGGTGTTTCGGACAAAATTTTCATCCATATCGTTCTCTGAAGGTGATTGGAAACCAACCCTGAAGACTTGTTAGAACCAACTAGCATTGAAGAATTTATTAATAAAGATTCTTAAAATGATGATCTATATAAATTCAGTAGAATAAGGTATTAGCAGCAGGACGACAAGAAAAATATTAACAAAAGAGCCACTAAACGAAAGCTAATTAAGTAAACAGAATTAAAAATTTAAACTCAACCATCATATCAGAAATATGGGGAGAACCTGTAGAAGCCGCCAAGGAGAATTAGGCCATCGAATAGGATCAGCAACCTGAACAGATGAAACAGTCCCCATAAACCAGCTAATCCGGGAGGAATCTTCCGTTTCAAAAGCCATCTTAAACCGTATCCCGGAGCACCAATGGATGTTCATTGCATCCCTGACAGAAGATGCCCTGACAAAATACTCAGGCGTGCTGGCTCTCGGGTAGTAAACAACCTCAAAAGACTGGACATTGGTAGCAAGCCTTGCTGCCTCCAAGACATCTTCAGGCCTCACTCTTCCCTTGCTTCTCAATCCACCATTGTGCATTCCCTTACTCTCATCCTCTTTTGGAAAAAGAGAGAAACCATTGTAAGGACTAACAAAAGAATTTCTATTCATTGTCCCATTTAGGCTCCACGATTCAGGTCCATTCCCACTTCCAATTCCACGCTTAGCACGGCGAATCCCAACACGAAGATCACCATTTTCAGCCCTCAAGAACACAATTGAATCCCCAGCAACCAGTTTTTTCTGGTTCACAAAAGTGCTCCAACCAGTAGTCAACAAATGCCTCCTTGGCGTCCCTCTATATATATGCCTAAACTTCCATGTCTCCCCATGCACATCTTTAGCGACCACCGTCTGCACAGGAGGATCTGCCGTATAATCCAGCCGCGGAAATATCGTCTCTGCGCAGTATCTCGGCACGGAGAAGCCTCCGCCGTTATTGGCATCAGATTGGGTCAGCGTCTTTGCAAAAGAAGCCGGCTTCTCCACGTTACCGCCACTGCTACCATTTTCACACACACCCTTTTCTTCTCCGTAATCAAGGTCGTTGCTTAGAAAAGGGACAAGGCTAATCTTCGCGTAAACCTCGTCAGTGTCGGCGTCGGCAAGGTACTGGACTGCGGCGACGCGGCAGAGGACGGTGGAGGGAATTCGCGGAGATGAAGAGAAATCGACGGAGGCGTGAGAATGCTCGGCGTGGCCTTGAGGGAAGTAGAAGATTTTAGAGTTTAGCGGGGGGATCTGAACCATGCTTCCTGCACAGGCATGCCATAGCTGTGGATCCAAGCCTGCCTCTTTCATTTCCTTCCACTACCGGCGCCGGCGGCGATGTGGGTTCTGGCAAAACAATATAAAATTAGAGAGAAAACAAAGTTTAACTCACCGGAAAGTAAGTGAAGCAATCTCTTACCAGACAAATGAGTAAAATTTAAGCTTGTTATCAATCAAGCTTCACCCTTTCTCAATATAGTGATGGCTAAAAACAATATTTCAACTAAAAACCATTGGAAAGCGACTGAAAGAGATGAAATTTGAGAGCAGAATCACTTTAAAAACTTCAACACTAAACACCCACAGAGCCACACCCAGAACCCACGTCTGTTCGTCAAGATAAACAAAGGAGAGAGAAAAAAGGAAACTCCTTTTCCTTTTTCTTTACCTTTTAGAACTTCTTTGATTCTCTTATTTCTGTCCTTCTTTCTCACCAATCAAGAAGTGGGTTTTGCAGAAGTTTTGAAAAACGTGAACGAAGGCAAGGGAAGGAAAAGAGAGACATTAATCGCTGATCACTGAGAGGAAGCAAGCAGAAGCAGCCAGAGGCTGCAACCTTGTACGGACAAGACCACTTTTACTCATCTGAAACATCATTTTAAAAGCCCCACCCTCCCTCTCTCATCTGTCACTAAACTCCAAAAGAATAGCTTTTTATCTCAAAGATCACTCCCTCTCTCTCTCCAATGAATTTTCTTTTTTTTTTGCTTCTGGTGTAAATCTCTTTCTCTGTCAGATCCTCCACGGAGCTCTACTTCCCAGTATCTCTTTACGGAATCTCAACAAAGTAAAAACAAACAGAAATCTAATATGAAAGGACACACTTGTTAAGAGCATGTTTGGTTTAGCTCTTAAAACTTATCACTATACCAGTAAACATGTAACTCACAGCTAAAAGCTGCCAGCAGAAGTATTTTAGTTAAGAAAATATCTTGTATAGATATGGTCCAATAAATATAATAAAATGTAACATAATTTATAAAAAAATAATATTTAATATCACATAAATATTATTTAATAATGTAAAATTTGTATTATATTAAATATTATTTTTGTGATATAAATTATAATATACCCACTTATCTTATTAGACAATTGAGTACTTCTAGTTATAGTTGTTTAAGCAGGAAATGACATTTGAAGTCATGAAAAATTAATTATTTTTATATTGAAAATACTGACTAAATTTACAAAAATAATATAAATATTATTATAATAATGTAAAAGGTGAGTTAATAAAAAGACAAAGTTTTACATTATTTATTGATTGCATTATTACTCATGTTTTTCGTATAGTTGCTTTTATTTTTATATATAAATGATTATATTTCACCAATTCAAATTTATTAGACAACCGTTTATTTTTTTTTCAAATATTGATAATTTTACAATTGTCAAAATTATTATAATTATTTTTTTACTGTTAATCAACAATAGTTCGCATACGAGTAAAGAGGAGGGGGGCAAATTCTCATGGTATGATGGAGAGGAAAATTGTCGTGGTATGATGGAGTGGCAAATTATCGCGATATCTTTAAGGAGTAGCGAAAAAAGTGGAGCAGTCGTTAACCGGACAAACAAACTCAACCGAACCTAAAGTTAAAAAAGAAGTCCCGTCGGCTAGGGGTTTTGGATACTTTTGTTTGTTTTCAACTACTTTTGGTTCAGACAGTTTGTTCACCGCTTTATGTGGCGCGTGCGCGGATATGTCGGGTGATTACAATTGGAGGTGAGTGCACGCGCACCGAAAATTGTTTGCACAGTTAAACTCGTCGGCGATTTTTGGTCGGAGACGACCACACTTTGGTTTGGTGTGAGTGGTTTCTCTCTCTCTCTCTCTCTCACTGTTTTTTTTTTTTTTTTTAACATTCGGCATTAAATCTTCCTTTGCCTTACAGAGAGAGAGAGAGAGAGGCGCGCGTGCGCAAAGAGATCTTATAACCTATTTTATTTGAACTTTGTGGTTAATAGTATTTTTTTTCTACTGTATCATAGATTTTATTAATGATAAATTTTTTTTAATAATAAAAATTAAAATTTTAAGTATAATTTGAAAGAGATTCGATTTTTATAACTTGAGAGATAATATTTAATAATTTTTTCAATTGAATACATTATTTTTTTATATTTTAAAAAGATTAAACGTGTTTGATCTTCAAATTCAATTAAAAAATATTCAATATTATAAGGTGGGTTAGATTATAAATCGATTTTAATTTATAAAGCTTCATCTTTTAGCCAATTAATACATTCTGTTGTTGTGGGGGGGGGGGGGGAGGGTATAGTCGTAAAAAAATGATATTAGGTATACAATGGAACGCTGAACTAAGGTTGTTAAGTTATTGGTTTGCTAGCCCCATTATCAATGCCGCCTCCGTCGAAATGTACAGATGCACAAACCCACGAATCCAATTGATCAAATGGAATACATTATATAATCGATGTCCGATTCCTTTCAAAATTGAATATGACAAAGAGATTACAATATGGGCGACTAAGAACGACGCTTTTGCCGCATTAAACTTGCACTTTTAATTGTGTGAAAACAAACCAGCTTCTTCAACAGAAGGCTTCGCATATATGCCCCCCCCCCAAAAAAAAAAAAAAAAAAGAAAGAAACGAACATGTATATAGACAAACACTAGAAACACTACAAATGACGTTCAGAATTTAGGACATGAAGATATACAGTCGATGATGTGCAATTTAGGAAAATTGTAGCTATGTAGGTTTCACATTTTTCCATTGCTTCATGACAGTGACTTGTTAATATCTGTAAATCTATAATGTGCGAGCTTGGATTGAAAGCTCAGTTTGGGCCCCATGACAAGCGTAGGAAGTGTACCGACTTGTTTTGTTGTTGCTCATCAATCAAATATAATTTAAAGAAAATCTTAGGATAGAGTATATAATAAACCATAACCATCGGGGGCTTTGGTTGTATTGCTTAGGGAGGGAGAGTGAGGAGAGGCTGAGAGTTCAGATTTTCATTTTTGGTTCTGTATAATAAGCTACAAATTGATGATCTTTTGAAGATAACTTAATTTGTTTTTTTTTTTTTTGCGTGGGAAAATGAAAAATAAAAAAATAAATCAAAAATCCCAAAAATGAGTCTTAAATTTTATACGAATTGGAACAAAACCAGTATCGTCGGCTACGTAATTTTGTTCATAATTAGACGTGAATGTCTCGTCACTACAGTGATACATTTTTCATATGGAAGCCCACACATCCATGGAAATTTGTACTTTGAAGAAAGTTCAGATAAATCATATGGGGTCGTTATATTAATCAGGCAAGAACGAAAATGCCGTTTGATCAAAATTAGTCAATCCAAAACCTTCCTAGATATGTTAGCCCCCGATTGAAAGCGTTTGGTAAGGTAATAACATCACTACCGACATGAAACATCAGGACAACTAGCTAGTTAGACAACAAGGATCACCTTTAAAAATCAGTATTAATTATATTCGTGTTATGGGTTGGAAAAATAATCAATGAAATAAAATAATTTATTATCATAATAAAATTAAATTATATATATATATATATATAAAATATTTGAAATGTATAAAATATTATTTTTATTTATATAAATAAATTATCACAGTAAAGTAGGTATAATAATTATTTTGTTAAAATATTATAAATTTTTTCACTAGTGTATATTTAACGTATTGAAATAACATAAATAATTTAATTTTTTTGATAATTTTAATAATAAGTAATATATTATTAAAAGTAATATCTTTTACTACAAAGAAAAATAAAATATTTATGACAATTTTAGTTTAATAACATATAAAATGATATAATATATAACATAAATTATAATAACAATAATAAATTATTAGTATTATTATCATATATAACGATAAATAACTATATATATATAATAATTAATCTCTTATTCAATATATATATATATTATCATTTTTAAAATATATTAATTTTATAGATTAGAGATAAAGGGAAGAGGGGACACTTAAGACTCAACGGAATTTAAGCCTGTGCATGTATATAGAAACTATATAGGAAAAGCAGTCGGTGAAGAATCGACATCAGTAGATAGATACGGACACAAAAGGCATAGAGTTAATTAAGACACGACATTGCAAAATAAATGCAAGAAATTCAATGTGACGATACATAGAAGGACATCTTTAAGTGGCTAATTTTGTGCTGTGCTTAACTGCTTATCTTGATGGTTGGTATGTCTCACTTCGCCGTCCCTTTGCCATGTCAATCAAATCCCCCACATGCTTGACTTTGTGTGATCGGATAGGGTTCATACGTTGTGTTGTGTCACTGGGAAAGGTAACTGATCTACTTTAAGGATTGATCGATCGATCGACCCTCTTGGCTCATTATTTGTATGTAGGGCAGTGCTTTGATTCTAACCTCACAATCCAATGCTTTCCGAACGTTACAAAATAAATAGAGACAGAATAAAGAATATTCGTTAAAATAATTAAAATTAATTTTTGATACATATAATTCTAATATTATAAAATTTAAAAATTCAATAGATATAACATGTATAATTTTAATTTTAAATATTTAGACTTAACAAATATGATTTATAAATTTCAATTTAATAATAGTAATAATAATAATTAATTCGTTAATAACAATACTGATTTTATAATTGTATTTATTTATATTAAAGTAATAGACCAACGTCCAGGACTACTTCCTTCTCGTCGCTACAGATGCAGTTCCTCTTGTTTCAACATCACCAAGTGAGGCCGTGGCGGCCTTCTTAGCTTATGATTGCCCGTCCACTTTCTTTAGAATTTATCTTTCCTTCTTGTTCTTTCCATGTAAATTTTAATTCATTATCAATCCTTTTATCCTTTTTCTGCTTAAAAAATTTCCCATGCTTTGTGCGGTGAGTCAACTCTGTTATTCATTGACCGTAGAAACACTTGAGCAGCCCAAAAGTTTTAACCTAAATGTGTTTTTCTTTTTTTTTCTTTTAACTATTTTTCTTATTAGTGCAACATGGATTCCTTCAATGTCAATTGAACAAATATGTCCTTAGTGACTATAATGGATATCTTTTACACGAAAATAACACACGATTTTCTCCCTGTGTCAATGGATTAGTTCGAATTGTATTGGTGCAATTCTTAATTAACTATTATTTTTCACTGTAATTACGGAAATTTTACTGAATTTTAGCTTTTCATTGTTTGTTTCAGCGGGGACTCATTGGTTTTGGCCTTCGCAGGCTGTTTATTTTTCAAGTTTTTAAGTTTATTGTTCTATATCCTTGAAGGGCTCACACCAGATACCTTGTGTCAGTCAATGAAAATGGCATTATGGTTCTGGAAAAGCAAGAATGAAAATGACAGAATCTCCACATGGGTTCAAAGCACCACTGGATGTTTGTTTGCCCGTATTTGCCTAAAATGATTTTTGTTCAAAATTAGTTATGTGTGAACCCCATGATGTGAAATTCAACAGCGAAGCAAATGCATTCGTTCAACTTTCTCTCGGGCCTATTTCCACTACTAGACACAAGTTGGGTTGCTCCAATTTGCTTAGCCGAACCCTACACACCTAAACCTAAAAAAGTCACACACACATGACGCGCCGACACTTGAATGCAACAGAGGTTTAATAAGTAGGCAGTTGGAGACGCTTTTCTTTACTCTACTTCTAAGGTTAGCTCGATTCATAAGTATTCATAAATCGAGCATGTTGTTGACCTTACGCAATTCAATTGTGCTCGAAACAAAATCCTATAAGAAATTCTAGGCTAGTTTAGGAGCTAAAATTTTCTGGTCTCTAAGTGAATGGCATATATTTAAAAGCTATGAAGTGAATTAATTGAACTCATTTATATTAGTTTGAGTGGTCACGGAATTTGGAAAAAGGCATTGGATCAAATATCACCACCTCGCATATTAAGTGAGATTTAAGATTACAAAGTATCCCTTCACAATGAACTCGGATTAATATCCTCTATCCCCACTAAAAGTTAACATAATTAGGAGGGGGGGGAAGAAAGAAAGAAAGAAAAAACCAATCTGTATAAATAATAATAATAATAATAATAATCATTTTCCTTTGTTTTTGGGGTTTTCTTTTGTGTCTCAAAAACTCGCCGATTTTAAGAAAGAAAGCCAACTTTGGGCCCCATTTTCCTCGGCCCATAAAATGCACAATGCCTTGATGCAAGCTCTGGCAACTAGAGACAATCCAGCATTCGACCCAAAAAAACAAAACAAAACAGAAAAACCAAAAAAAAAAAAAAAAAAAAAAGGGAGACAATCCGGCAGGTGGGGGATCGTGCAAAGTTGACATTTGACGGTCAGATTAATGCCACGTTCCGAATTGACAACGGGTTGAACAGGTGATCGGTTTGAATCCGTTATAGGACTTCTCAGAGAATTGTGGGCCGAATCTGTACAAGAGGCCACGAATCTCAGTGGTTTTGCCCTCAGACACACAAGGTTGAATCCGACGAGTTGACTCAGAATGTCGTTCTTGAGCCGAATTGTGGGCAGCAAATTCCGTTATTATTCTTTTGACATCAGAAGTATAATCATAGTAGTTGAGCCCACCTGTGGTGAAGCGTGACATGAACTTCTCAATTTTTCTGTCTTGTTTCCTTGTGTTGTTTTTGTGTGGAAGAGATCAATATGTAACGTAATTCAAGTATAGTTATTAGTTATTAGTTAGTTAGTATAGTTATGTAATGTAATATAATTCAAGTAAATGTTAGGTTTTTTTTTTTTTTTTTTTTTTTTTTGTATAACAAGTGTATGTGATGTGATTAAACAGTCAATAACAGTTGTAGAGCTAACTTTTTTAGTTACTTCAGTGAGGTGTTTGATCTAACCAATGTGCGAGGACTATGTTCAAAGCTAATTTGGGTACATCCCAGAAGGTCTTTGATTTAGGGATGGATGGGCTTTAATTTTCCCATATAATCTCCGACTCTTTTTTTTTTTTTTTATTTTTTTTGTTTTTTTGTTTTTTTGTTTTTTTGTTTTTTTTTTTAACAAGTGTTTGTTTTTTTTTTTAACATTTTATAAAATTTTTTTAGCTAACTTTTTTTTTTTTTTGTGTTTGTTTTTTTTTTGTGTTTGTTTTTTTTTTGTGTTTTTGTACTGGGGGGGGGGGTATTTATGATAAGAATATTTTAAGATTAGCTTTCGCCGGAGCAAATTTTGTAGGGTGGTCACCAACACGAGGAAGCTGGCGGGCCCAGGGGGGTTTGTAGCCACGGCCCAAAAGAAAAGAAAAAAAAAAATAAAAAACAGTTGTACAAATATTAAACAGTCCAAAATTTCATGTTGTGACCCCGTTTCCCAATCACGCTTCACAAAAAAAAAATATGTTTATGATTTTATTTTATTTTTTATTTGTTGGGACCATTGGAGGTACAGGTTTGATTTGAGGCGGACTCTACACATTTCTGAGACCTAGACAGGATTGACAATGAGTCAGGGCCACTTTGAGAATTATTTCGATTAGAGTGCTGAAAGTACAGTATGGTATCTTTGAGATGTGTGTAACAAAACTATCTAAGATTAATGGGCATGGGGCTTGTAGGCTCAACTCTCTACTCCTCCCATTTCTCTTTTTAAGTAATCTGATCTATCAATTGTGCCATCCAGCTGTTGATGTTCTAATTTGCATATGGACAAAGGTGGTAAAAAAATTCTGTTCATGAAGTTCAGATCCATCTACCAGCCCGTGTAGGAAGGACATACTTGAATATAATGAAAAAGTTACTCTACTTGAAGGATAAAGTGGATGAATTACGTAATCCAATGAAGTACGAAAGTGATAGAGCATGTAAATATCTAAGTTTCATACACTAAAAACGTACTATCGACTCAAGCCGACAAATGAAACGCAGCAGACTTACCTCATGCAACTCCACTTCACTGGCAAAAAGCGAATCCAGCTCTTGACTCATCATTTCATTGAAATACAAAGCCTTTCGCAATGGAAAAGCTGTCAGAATGAAATTTAAGTAACAGATAATGTAATTACAGGCAGACGCAAAGCTGTACGTGACACATTAAAGACGCTCAACCTGATGGAAACAAGAATGAAAATAGGCATACAAGGAAATTGACCTCACTTTGAATAAGAAGACAATGGTGTCACTGACAGGAAAGCACAAAGAGATCCTACCTCCGAACATCTTCGCTGCATTTGCTGCCTCATTCAAATAACTAGTTACCCTAGCGTTCATCTATTACAGGTTTCAAATATCCGATCATCTAAAGTTCCTAGGTGTTATTGTATCAATGTACATCGTGCACAAATAACGGATAAACTGGAACAGAATGGCAAACTACAAGTGAAGATAATAAAGGCAATTCTCTCCCACAAATGCTAGACCTCTTGAGAATAGTCAGACAAATGGCTATCAAAACCAATATTCTTGCGCTCATAGCAATGATGTGCCCATAGTAGCTGTGGCGATCGCTGGTATAGCCTTCTTTCTCATCTCTAAAACTTTCCTGTGAGAGTTGGAGTGCAATGATGGAATAAATGTGGGACTAACAGCAGGGCGATACTCTGGAAGGAGACGGCCAGACCTATAACGAACTCCACAAGCATTGCATAGCGTTTTTGGCCCCATAGGCCCCTCTCTCCATTGTGGAGTTTTTGTCACTTCACAGTGGGTGCATTTTCTGGTTTCAACAACTTGCTGAATGGAGGCTTTCTTAATCTCTAAGGTGCAAGACAGCAATGCCAGATTCTTTTTCTTTTTCTGTCCTTTCTTGGCAGGGCTCAATACATTATCACCCTGTAAGGATTCTGATTCTGAATCTAAGTCAGAAGTACTCAACGGATAAATGTCCTTGTGAGTATAGCAAGTAGAAATGAAAGGAACTGCATGCCTCCGGGCACGGGCACGCTTACTTCGAGGACGCTTCACAGGGGCAACAAATTTCAAACAGTTGGATGACAGTTTTTCAGCTGAACAAGAGCTGCTGCTGCTGCTATCAAGGACAGATATGGGACTTGAGGTCTGAAACAGGTGTGAATGTTTGCTTTCCAAAGATTCATGGTGGAAAGAAGTGCTTCCGCTAGAGGATGCCTCTGCACTGCTTTGCCACTGTTTTAGCCAAGAAAAGTAGTCACATTTGATCAAGCAAAAGGTGAATCAAACCAAAGACACGCAGAAGGTAAAAGAAAACTTGGTGCAGAAATGTATAAAAAATAGGTTTTATTTAGTACCATAGAAGGAACTTCTAATCAGGGCAGATTTAATATACAGGATCACTTTAAA
Organism: Kandelia obovata; assembly: GCA_021464305.1. Lineage (NCBI taxonomy): Eukaryota > Viridiplantae > Streptophyta > Magnoliopsida > Malpighiales > Rhizophoraceae > Kandelia > Kandelia obovata. Next base: position 4,753,046 of record CM038487.1, read on the forward strand.
GGGATCAAAATAGCCCCACAAGCACCAAATGTTGCTGCGTTGAAATAAATATAGGTGCCATGGCCAGTGTTGTATCCAGACATTTGAACAAAATATGGCCAAATATATGGGCTTTCAAGTTTCAAATAATTTTTACAAGTGACATTTTCCCCTCAATACCTCTTATCACATGATAAAATGGCAAGGTATAACACATTTGAACTCAATAATTCTAATTCATCAACTGAGACAAATTTTTATGGAAAATCAAGCAAAAATGAGCTCTCTTCTCACTTATAAAAAAAGAAAAAAAAAACAGGGCTCTTTTTTCTCTAATCTTTTTTAATTGAATTTGTAGGGGAATAAATTACTTTAACAGGGGCCAACTTTGGATCTAATGTCAATTCATTAGGTTATTCTAGACTTCTTTGGGGGCAATTGCCTCAACTTTCAAATATAGATTCCCTGACCATAACAACAATAAAGATGGCATTCCAATAGCAGCCGAAAGAAACCAAACAGAAATAAAAGCAAGAGCCATAACCTAGCAGGGAAGTTAATGCAGGACATATTGTTGGAATAATATATAAAATTATCACTCTGGGACTCTGTCCTGCATCAGAAGCCTTCTTCTGTGAAATGAGGCTTGCATGCTTACCCTCATACTTGGGGTTGCAAAGAAGCAATCTATTCCAGTGATTTCTAATGAAAATAATCAACAAAACAAGTACCATAATATAGGTGGTTGAAATTTAGGCCAAAATAAATACAAGTTTAGCCACAAAGGCAATAGGCAAAATCCAACAACTAAAGGAAAAATTAACCAATTTGCACATTCGGCAGTCATCAACAGGAAGCTAGTGTGCTAAAAAAAGCCTCCTTCTCCGGTTCAACCAACAAACAATTATTACAGACAAAAAGGTGCAGCATGTGCACAACTGCATTTTAGTAAATGACGTAAAATGAAAAGCTTCAGAACTCCATCAACATATTTGTAGGAGTCTCTGTGCTGTTGTACTTTTCTCATCTTTTAATATCCTATCACTTCTAAGGCTTTGTTTGGTTACTTTAACATCTATTCGTTACCAGAAGTCCACAATGAATTCATGCTTTGTCCACTCTGATTTTATGGCACACACATAAGAACACAACAATAGATCAAAGGGCACACAATTACGAAAATTGCAATCAAAAGGGGGTGGGCACTCAATAAATGCACCAAAAAGCAGTTGATATTTTCTTCTTTGGCACCCTCTGTCCTTTTCCCACTCTTAAAACATTTATGTCAACTCACCAACTCAACTATGTTAAGATGCTTGGCAATTAATTTCCCAAACTGAAAGAAAGATAAGTTTTCTCGGAATGTCAGGGCTTCACAAGACATCTGAGCTAATACAATAACAAAGCTATTAACATCCACACCTATATATGTATGTGAATGTATTCACAACCACCAAAAAGGGCTTAATTTATAAGGTGGCAACCACAAATTTGACTCGCAGAAAACATTCAGGAACCAATGCATCAACAAAAAATGCAAAAGCCTAAACGCACCCATAAGAACAGCTTAACTGTCGAACAATTCTAGATAAACAACCTTACAGTAACACATGCTAAGAAAACTAGTATGGTAGAAGGAAACCTTTTTTATGGAAGGAATGAAGTAAAGGGTTTACCCAGAAGTTCAGAAACAAGTCAAGAAGTGAATACTCGAAACTGAATTATTAAAACAAATAAGTAAATAACCTGGAAGCCTAGACAAGCACTAAACATCATACAAGAAAATAACACTCACTGAAACTGTGGAGGCTTTCTGTACTTTCAAGGCCTCATTGCTGCTTCCACCATTAAGACTTGAGGACAAACTGGCCAAAACATTTGAGGGTGGAGGATCAAGGCGTTGAAACTTAGCCTGCCAATCTTCTCCATCATTTGGCTCCACATCCTCCATTGGGAAATCGAAAAACTTAATGGCATCATCGAAGAAATCATCGGAGACCCCATTAAAGTTCTCATCAAAGAACCAGGAACCGTTCATACTATTGCTGCTACTCCTGCAAAACAAAGCCTCTGGAAGGGCATCCATAACAGAGAGGTAATGTCATTGAGGGACGAGACATAAAGAACTAAACTCAATTAATTAAAGTTAATGGCTCAATAAATTCGCATCTGCCTAATCCACAAATTCAAAATCTTTTTGTAACAACAAAATCAAAGTAATTATCATTTTCCAACAGACTTCCAGACTAATTCAAAGACCGGCACCGAGCAGGACTCTTAAGAATCCTCAGGATTGGTGTCTAATCTATCAATTAAAAACATGTCCTAAAAAGGTTGTCCTTTTCCTAACCCGGATAGGATACGCTCAGTGGTTGCCTCAAATGATTTTTCACCCTTAACTGAAAAGTGAGAAAAAGAAAGCGGCCTCCTATTATATTATATTTATACGGACAAATATGAGAAACTGGATAAAAATATTTACATATTAATTTCTTTTTATTTTAAAAATATTTATAAATCTAATTTTTTTGGGGAGATTTTTAAATTAGTTAGACTAATAATGGTAGCTAAACGCCTAATCCAATTCCTCGCTCAACTTTAATTTTATTCAATTATCATTAACTCAAATATAACTTAAAAAAACATTGATATTAATTAGAATGATCTAAATCAATTTCATTTTCACTACACTAGTTTTTATCCGAATATAAATAAATTATAAGAACAAAATTAACTATTTGATTAATATCAGAACCACTTCTTCTCTGTACATATATATATATATATATTTGTTTTTTCAAATTTTTACGCTCTCAATTCACTAATGTGGCAGGTTAGGCTTCTAACCTTAGTAGATGGGGTCCATTCTAATACAATAGTATGTACTATTTTTTTACATTATTGGGAAATTTTCGGTATATACTACAAGGCCTACCTATTATCGTAGTTGACTTTAATTATTTTACATAGATATTTAAATTAGGCGCAATGCACCGCCCAAACCTATTTCAATAATAAATAAGGATCATTAATTAGTAATATGTAATTCAATAATAAATGAACGCCACCGCACGACCATCCATACATTCAAGAAGACACACAGTAAAAAAAAAAAAAGTAAAAAATAAAAAATTATCTTTTGAAGCGCTCTCATTTTCAATTTTATTTATTTTTAATAATATTCCATGCACAAATTTTGTTGCGTCACATGTGCCAGTCACGTGCGTCTGTGCCGTGTTGCTTAGTTTTTCTTGAACGTAAATGAGAAAAAAAAAAAAGAAATGTTAAATACGAAAATTTTAATATAAATTATTTTTATAAAAAAATATTAAAAAATAAATGCAGAGCAAATAAAATTATATATGGTTTTTTTTTTTTCTGGTTGCTGCTGAGCAAACCAATATTGACAAAGTTTAGAGTACCATTTTTCTGTCAATTTTCTCGGGAACCAAACGGAAAGAACGAGAAGGAAACACAAGGCAAGTCAATGCAATGCAATGCAAGCAACAATCACAAAACAAAAGCCAAAAGGGAGCACCAAAGTACCAAAGCCGAAACGTACCTTCGAGAAAGAAAAAAATAATAAAAAATAAAAAATAAAAAGCCAAGGGAGAAAAGAATGAAAAATCAAGTCCTCAAACGCATCGAAGGCCTTGGAGAAGGTGAAAGAGCTGGGAGACTTCGGAAACGACGTCGCTTTCAGGAACTCAGTACCGACATTTACATTTTTCGTTTCAGAGAGAGAAAGAGGATAAAAGTGTGAACGTGAGACCCATTTTGAATCTCTCTCTCTCGCTCGCTCTGTATGTCTAAGATTGGGATTTTCAAGTTTCTTATTGGATGATGGTGAGAGGAGCTGAGCTATGGTGAGGTTGGGCTTACTAAGATTGATGTGGAGTCTCTCCTAATCACCGTCCATGTGAATTATACATTAATTAATTATCCTCTCTAACGCGTTGTTAGCCTTTACCATGTTGATCAACTTTTTTTTTTTCTTTTAGTTAATTTGTATAAATAAAAATTTAAATTCAAAATTTTTCATTCTCCAATATATATTAAATTATAAATTAATGAAATATATTTATTATGTGTATTGTTAAAAATTTAAAACATAATTAAAAAATTATCTAAATATTTTTAAAATAATTGATTTTTTTGACATGAATAATTGAACTTTTTATTTAATTAGATAAATAAAAAATGGTATAAATTTACTTTCTTTCTTTTTTTTTATCTAACAAGAAAAGTAAGCTTGGTGATGTTTATTTGAATCGATGTGTGATGCATTGAAATGTTTATTGCCATCAATCATAATTGCTTAAAATTTCATATCTTGTGATTCTCTTTTGTGTGTGTGTGTGTGTGTGTGTGTGTGTGTGTTTTATCAGTTTAAATTATCAATATTATTATTATTGTTGATGTTGTTGTTGTGGCGATATACCACCGACGATTAAGGAGGGTGTGGTGGCATTATTTTTCTTAGCTAGTTAGGCGTTGGGGGAGAGAGGGGTCCCACACGTTAGGATTATAACATGATGAGTAATGGTCATCATGGGTCATTATTTTGCTTGGTTCAGGCAAATTATTTAATTATTTATTATTATTATTATTATTTTGGACGGTTGAAAAAGAAAAAAAACAAGGATGCAAGTCCAACCATGATCATGTGCCTTCACATGGAAGCAATGTTTTTGATAATTATACAGAAACACTTGTGAGAGACAACGTTGGCATTAATGAAGGGGAAGAAAGAAAGAAAAAAAAAAAGAGAGAGAGAATGAGTGAGATGGATCCACCGCACTTCCCAATCATACTATTAAACGCATGATTTCTCTTTGTTTTAACGTTACTTTGTACCATTCTTTCCCTCCCATTTATTTATTTATTTATTTATTTTTTGGGTACTCCACAGGTTCTCAGTCGTAAAAAGGCAATGTTGAAATACAACCAAAATTAGTATTTCTTGGCGTTTCAGTTTAAACATTGAAGGCAGTTCAATCACAATTATTATTATATATTTTTTGTTGGTATTTGATGAGACTATAATACTAAAATTCAAATTAATACCCATATGCCCTAGAAAACGGCTCCAAAGGCTAATTAGTTAATTACAATTATTTTTAATTATGCATATTGCCTTTCTAAGCCTCGGGCTGGGCCGTAATTGCTGGGCTTCGGACTTGAAGCTTCAGGTCCACCAATCATGGCTCAATCCAAGATACTGCTCACTAATTTCAATAGAAAACTACCCTTACATAACAGAGCATTATTGTAATAACTACAAACATTACATCGAAAGAACACAAAATATATTATTATTATTATTATTGTTATTATTATATGATATTTGAATATGCATTTAAAAATAGATTAAGTTCGAATAATTTAAAGACGTGTAAAACCCAAAAACTTTCAAATTTTCCTAATCACATGGTAAAACTCAAGTTACTCTTTTGGTAACAGGGACCAATGTGTAAAATAGACATCTCATGCATATTTATAAACACTACTCTCTAAAAAGATAAACCTTTGAGTTTGTCCACAATAGACACCGGCTTATGTGGTTAAAGTTCGAGACTCAATTGAATAAAAATACACACAGATAAAGGATCTTCGGCTTATTTATCTGGGAAAAAGCTCGAATCTTCATATCTTGCAACAAAACTTCGTGAAGATTAACATTCTCACAAACTGAAAGATGCCCGTTTGGTGTTATGGCTTCAGCCAGTGGACGCATAGCCTCCCATGAACGTGTTGTGTTGCACACACAAGAGAATACAAAAGCTGGACTAAAGTAAGTGGGCATTGCACAAAAGCCATAAAACCATTGGTCCCCCAAAACAAACCATCGATGCGAAGAGAACAAACAGGTTCCATGATTCAGCTATTGCCTAACCGAGGCACGGGACCCGTCAGGAATGGAACCAAAACTTATCTTTTCGTCAATATTCCCTATAAATTTTCTGATCCATTTGATTATAAACAAGCAAAATTCATATCTTGACTTTTGATGTTCTTTTTCTCGAACCTAGAGTTACAAAATAGAGTACAAGTACCAAGATTACGGACATTGCCAATGCAAGGATTCTCCACAATGTGATGCCATCTGAATTGATAAACATGTACTTCAACCACTCCTGCAGTTTCACACATTAATTATAACGTCAGAGACAGAATGCGCACAGTTGCTGACAATTATCAGAAATGATCCATTGGTCATATTTGTAATTAGCTGATGCAAACACAAGAAGATTAAGCATGAATGCCAACCAAAACTACAAACAAAATTATGCCTCTGATGCATAAACACATACTCTGCTATGAAAATTTTGCACCATGTGCCTGTGCTGCTTGGCAAAGATGTCCTGAGCATATTTATAAAGCTCTAAATCAAGGTTGTTAAATAATCTTATCTGCTCGACCACATCCTCAGAAATCTTAAGACGATCCTGTAAAATACAACAAGACAACACATTAGCACCAAAGTCACAACTGTCACCATTTTCCAAATAAACAAGTCTAAAATGCAATAATTCCTAAGGCCAATACAAATTTGGTAAGCTAATCAACATTCAGCATGGTGGCAGTGATGTTCACTAAATTTCACATATAGGAGGCAGAAGACTTCCCTCATAAACTGCACCCAATTGAGACACAGATAACTTGACCTAAGATTCAGAACAATTTTCTCTAACATGGAAGTTGGAAACAAACGAAGATACTTAATACTGATATAGAAAGCAAATATTAACAAAAGAAAAATAACATTTGCCCACTAGGAAAACTACAATTGGGTAGTATAGCATATGGAAACAAATAACCACATATACCATATAGGGTGAGATGGGAGTTGAATAAACTTAAACCATTGAAGAAAGAAAATGAAGCAATATGCAGCATAAAAGATACCAAATAAAGCAATCAGCACAATCATAAAAGATAGAAACAACCATGCAATGACTGAATACCTCAAGTGAAACACTCAAAATCTCAGTTAAGTAAAATTCATGCGTTTGGAGGGATCTCATTATAAATGATATTGAAATTAATATATCAATGGGGAAAAGAAGGATCTTTTGAGGGACAAGAACAATGCTAGGAAGTATACCTCCTTTGAGAAGTTTGCCGGGGCGATTCTCTCCAAAGAAGACTTACGACGACGTGTCTGGGTCTTCCGTAAACTAGAGATACAGCCTTCATATGCATCCATAAGGTTCTCCACAGTAATCTAAAAGTTGCAACAACATGTAAGTTCCTTTGCAGTATTCAGACTGACCATCCAATGGAATCCTAAACAAAATGCCTTACATTTTCCTTTTTCCCTTCTGCATCTTCTATTGAAGCATTTTCATCTGACTTTTGATTGGATCTTTCTGTCTACTAAAAGCAAGGAGACACTTTCAATCTATTCGCTTCCAATTGAATCTTTTACCAAAAGTGAACAGCATACACTACTCACCTGAGGATTATCATGGTCATGTTCAGAATCTGAAATTAGAGAATTCTGCTCTGTACAACAAGAGGAACCGATTTTAGGATAGGCAAACAACTAAAAGGCAGATAGAAAAATGATTTGCCCATCACACTAGCCTGATTTGTTTTCAGCTGGAAGCTCCAAGGTAGAATTTGATTCCAATGCCTGGGAAATCACTTGTGCACCAACCACATTTGCGAACATTGTTGCAGATTCTCTGTGATCCTCAGTGAGACCAACGTACAACATATCGTCCAACCTCCTCTGCAACATTTATAAGCATCCACCATGAAAACAATCATGATGGGTAAAGTATCAGAGATACACAAGTAAAAACAGCATTGTTCAAAGCAAGGAAAACCTACTGTAAATACCTTTGCAACTTCAAGAACATATTTACCAAGAATCTTGTACTTTTGTACACAATGGCGTACTTCATGTGATTCCTCAAAATATGAGTTGTTCGTCAATCCAGCAACCTGTTGATTGAAACAGTTTAACACAATTTAAAGGCTTAATAAATGGCAAATTCCTTATATTCTAGTAAATGGGAAAGCTAAAAAAACAAGGCCAAGAAAATGCTTGTACAATCTAATCTTCAGACAACAAATGAAAAAATTATTCTAATGGCATGGTACTAAAACCAAGAAATTGCAGTAATTATTCTACAGCAGTGCTGGACATTTCTATCATGTCTTCCTTTTTTTTTTCCCTGTGAAATCCCAAATATAAAATCATCAGCAACATGAAAGATAAAAGTGAACAAGAGAATGAACGTAAAATGTAATTATAATAGACAGGCTTATATAAACTTATAGCAAAATTTTCATTAAGATTAAAGACCAGATACTTCAGAAATGAAGACTAGAGAAATGGTTAAAGTGTGGGAACAAAATGGAGTAAAATAAAACTGGTTAAGTACCTGGAATGTTGCTCCATTGTGAACAATGTCATGGACTATGGGGTCATTGATATATTCATGCAATGGCTTAACAATTTCTTCTGTGTCATATGGGTTATTGCTCTTAATGTCATTTGAGCCCCCATGTTTTCTAGCATCTCTCTGCCATTGAAGTTATATAAGCATGGGAAATGGATAAGAAATAAAACAACTGGTCCTACAGCATTGAATCATAAACCAATAAAATTCATGCTATAATTCCACATTTCTAAAAGAAAACACAAGAAAAGGAAACTCAGTACATTCAAATGGTTTTGAAATACAAATGAAAAAAAAAAAAAATCTAGTATTGAGACAGCCAAAGGAAAGGAAGAGCAGAACTTGTCAGTGTTTTAAGAAGGAAGCATACTCGAGCAAATAGATCTTGCCTCATCCATGGAACCAAATACTTCCATGGCCATATATCCAGCGTACTAACTCCACGACTTTTAGAGCGCAGGCGGCCAGCCATTTTTGTTGCAGAAGTTAAGTTAGGATGCACCAAAAACCTTGCGGCTACTTCAATTGAAAATTCATAAGTACTCAACACACGGTCAACTGGATTCCTTAGTATGGTCACTACTGAAGTTCTCTCCTTAGGAAGCTTGGACATCATGCTATAGTCATCATGAGTAACCAACAACCTGCACTTCTGTTTGCTGCACAAAATGCAAAAGCAAAGCAATTCAGATGCTACATCAAAAAATAATGACAAAGGAGCTTTCTCCTCTTTTTATTCTAATAGGCCTAGAAATTGATGTAATTAATATTTAGAACCCCTGCCCATGTTTATAGCAAGAACTATAAGTCAATTTCAGAACTTCTAAAGAAACCATCAACCAAGCGTGGATTCATGTTCTCCATCCAGATGACTTCCAATTGGAGTAAAGGAGTACTGTCTAGATAGAGAATGTCTACAATAGAATCTGCCGAGATTATAAATAACAATTGCTTTGATGTAGAGAACTTATTTCCACAACTGTATTTAGGGAAGATTCAGATTAACAAACAGACCATTTGTACCTTGGATCAAACCGCAGCTTATCATATGAACGGGGGCATTCCTGAGAGTTAGTGTATAGCTGTTTCAAAAAACTGCAAGGAGAAAATATAGCAGCAAGTAGAAATTCAATGGTTGTGAGCAATTATGTCCTCAAATTCAGGAATAGATCCACTGGCGAGAGTTACCAGTGAAAGTACGTGCGTCCCCCAGTTCTTGGAACATGAAGGAAAAACAGCAAATCTTGGAGAGTGTGTCTATCCTCTCTAACTTGTTCTACCGAGTAGGAGGCCCAATTTTTGGCAATCTTTTTGCAATGACTAAAATTGTGTTTGATAAGGGCAGCATTACCTACAGAAAAACACTACCATAACTCCCCAAAATAGTTGGCTCCGAAGGATTTTAAGAGCATTAACAGTAAAAAAGCAAGGACAGAAGAAATTCAAAGGTACTTCATGGCTGTTCATTTGTCAGAACATATGGAGAAACAGGACATAGTTATCCACTGATGCAAATTATCCCTAGAGAATCATTCAAATAGACAACAAATATAATACAATTGTTGAACTTAGGATGCAAAATCAATAACCCACAATCCAGAACACCCATTGTCGTGTGATGCTAAAGCCACATGCTTAATCAGTTACACTTGCACAAACAGCACTCCTAAAATTTGCACGTCATTTTTAAGCATAGTATTCAAACCTAGTGATACATACTCGATACCAGAAGCATCAAGATCATGGTGAACTTTAGAATACAATCCATCCACTCGATTCCTGCGTCAACCACTGCAAAACCAAACAAAAGAAAACCATACAACAACAACATTAACAAAGCATTACACAAGAAGTACGAAGCCATATATCAAACAACAAACTACACAACACTAAAGAGTTAATAATATCAAAACCTCCTCTTTTTTTGTTTTATGATGAGGAATTCTTTTCGGGCAAACCTCGGGGTTACTAGCACGACACCCCTATATCACAACTCCCCAATTAAAACATGGAATGCACCTGAGATCTTGAGACTAGTCCAACAAACTACAAGTCTTATAGCACCGTTCCTCTCAAGTCAAATTACCTATTTCTACTGAATACAGCTTAACGTAGATTGCTTATCAGACTATTTTCCAGACAAATACAAGTATGGAAACTTGGGACCATAAAAGCAGCAAACGGATGAGAAACAATCAAACAGAGAGAGAAACGTCAAGATTATAAGCAAGTAACATTCTTGAAGAAAACAAACAGAGCCCACAAATTTATTAATTCTCATATAAAAAGTGAAACAGAAAATAGTGGCCTACGTTTGTATCCAGCTTCGGGTTGTTGTGCTGATAAATTCTTGAAGACTCAGTTGGGACTCTGCCAGACAGCACTGACAATCGAAAATTAGAAACCCCCACACAAGCAAAACCCACAAATCAAAAATCAAAATATTGCCAGTTTACACCCGGATTTTCTCGCCAGACAAACAGAAAGTACTTTGACACGCTCGAGAATCTCGGATATTGGTCGTCTTGCCCTCTAAAGAAAATGGAGCAAGAGACAACAAAATGGGGAATGCTTTTAAGCGGGGCTTTTCGGGCATTTGACTAACGGGGCTGCTGAGTAAGAGAGATGGGCCCGACTGCTCGCCATCCTCCCAACACGCGATATTTTTTTGCGTTATTACACGACTATGTTAACTACTATAAAAAATATATGTATATGTATATATATATATTAAAAAATATTTTTTTATCAATAAAATTACATGATGATATAAAAAAATTTATTATTTTTTTTAAAAATAATATATTAAATAAAATAATAATTTTTCTTAATATTTAATATTATTCTAATTCATACCTTTCAAGGAAATGTATTAAGTTTTTTCTTTTATCCAATATTCTTCTTCTTCCAATACCAAAATGTTCTCAAGATAAAGAAGATAGTTCCTTTTTATATGTACAATTTTTAAGTTCAACCCTATAACAAAAGGTCATGCTTATGGAAATAGTTGATTTTTTACTAGATCCATAGAGTCTGAAATGTAGTAGCATGGTTATAAAACTTTGGGTGAGGCTCAGACCGACCCCATCAAGCCAAGCCCAGTAACTTCGAGCCCGGTTCAGACCGACCCACCAGTCACCCAACCCAAGCCCGCACCTAGTTGTACCTCCTCTTTGACTGGCTATGGCTACCACTGGTCCCTAGCCTCTTGTCTTAATCAAGGCAACAAAACTACTGGTATTTCCGGCAATTCTTTGGAAAGGAAAGCTACATAAAACATTTTGAGTCAATTTCTGTGTTTATCTCATTTAACCTACTTGATTTTGCATTGTCTTCGATATGTAATTAATCTAGAAACTCATCCTACACACCCGCAAACCCATCACCAGATGTTTTTCAGATCTCTGATGGATTCTCGGCATAAATTTTGGTACAGAAAAAGATTATTACAAAATGAAGAAGTAATGCAAATACCCTTTTCTCCTATGTTGCATGTTTTTGAAAAACCTTGAAGAATGCTATCTTGGAACAGCATACGGTACAAAAGCAATCAGCTCTACCGATATATACATCAATGAAATTGAAGCAAGCATCAATCATTGTATGAAAGAATGGACTTCAGCCAGCTAGTTACCCCAAAACCCCACTAAATTTGATACCCCCTAATCCATTGTTTTATGTTTAGTTCCACATAGTCTCTCGTAGGAACGTAACAGAGAATGGGAGAGAGAGAGCGTCATGGTTTCAGTAAAACTGCTTTTGAAGCATCCAGATGGTTAAGGCGGCAGGTTCCAATGAGATACTCGGGGAGCTCCTCTTCTGTATTTGCCTGTGTTGGAAGGATTGGTGTTTCAAGAGGGTAACATGGATACATATTATAATCAAGAACTGTGTTATTGCACCTCAATACTTACACTGCAATCTCAAAGGAAAGAGTACCATATTTAGTTTTCTATATTTAGCATCATCAACATGGTATCTGGAGCACTGATTTTACTATAATTAATTGATGATTCAAATGTGCAGAGCTTTTGCTCTTTTTCTGTTGCACTATTGTTTGATTATCTCATTGTTCAAAACATAGTTGTTTACCTGTATCAAAAACGCCATTTCAATGACCAAATTGCTGAGGTAGCCAAGCACAAGACTGACCACACCTCTTGCAACCGTTGAAGACCCAATGTCAACTCCAAGCTGAAACAATGATAGATACAAATGGTGTTTATCATGTTATTAAGTGCATCTCCTAGAAACTTGAACACAAGTAAACTGCATATGCAAAGATACCCAGTTGCAACTAATGTTTTCAGTCTTTCAATATGGAGATAATTATTCTCACAAGCCTACCTCAAGGTAGTTCTTCCCATGGAAATAATTGATTTCCAGTGCTTGGCCAATCAGGCAGGCTTTCTTTCCTACACTTTGCTTCACTATCCATGAACCCTGAAAAAGATAAAGTTGGCATGGGAATGCAAGGATAGTGGTGCATTCATCAGAGATTGCAGCCACTAAGAAAGACCATCTGAGGTCTTATGTTCAAGCATTCTAATAAAACATGTTTAGGCTGGAAAATGACATACAAAGCACCTGTGCAAAGGGAGAGTTTAGCAAAGAAGAGAGAGAGAGAGAGAGAGAAAGAAAAAGGAACGATGCTCACCATTTCCTGGGCATTTAAGTTAAGACCCAGAAGGAAGAAAAAGAGAATATAACCCAATCCTCTAATAATAACAGTAAGGGATAGGGAACAGTATTCATTATTTCATAATAACACTTGCATCCTTAGTTTTTATGCAAATAAAGGTGTTCCTAGTGCATGAGGCTCCTTCACCATGAATTTGGAGAAAAGTCAGATATATATAACCATACCCTTATTTCTCAATGAGGCTGTTTACGTAACTTGAACCTGTGACCTCCATCTAGGTCATGATGGAGTAATTTTACTATCATACCAAGATTCAACCTTCCATTTTTTTATTTATGGCAAATGACATTATCAAAACAGAAATGAGCTGAAAAGGCTACTAATGGGAAAATGAATCCATGCAGTCTGCCCCTTGTATATTAAACAGGCAGAACTAAAACGTGGTAGATTTACTGACCTTAGATATATATGGTATGAGCTTAAACCTTGAATTTCTGAATGCATCATCACCCTTGATGAAGCTTTCTAACAAGGGTGAATCCTCCACAGGTGTTGTCATCATAAAATATAGAGCAAGTGTGTATGTCGTGGAACCTGGGACCTGTTTCTGTAATTAGTATCTTGCAAATGTCTGACACATTAGACCCAATAATCATCATGTACCTGTCGTAGTTGACCACAAAACAAAACCTTGCTCTTACCTGTATGTTTATAATGAAAAAGAATTCTGGCCCTCCTTGTGCTGCATATTTCTGCAAAACACAACTTGTAAATGTCCTACCATGTACCATCACAGAATCCTCTATATGACTAATACAATGGATAATATCAAAATTGTGAAGGATCATGACCAATTAATACCACCTGAACAATGCTTCCAGGACGTCCAGCAAGATCATCCTCCCGCCTCTCAGACTTTAGCCAATCTGCAGCGACCATTTGCATCAAGCTGCCTTTGGCCTTAACCTGGAAGGTGAATAACAGAAACCCATCAAAGACTTATAATAAGAAATGTCACTTAGTGCTGATTCCAACAGTGAAGATTCTGTTTATAAGTAACTGGGAAGATGTTATTGGTGATAACTTCCAGGAATTAAACACACTTTCATGGGAACAGCCTGAACTACAGACTTCTAGCAATTCATATGCAGTATGGCCCTCACATCTGCTGCTAGTCTAAAAAGTTCAGTGTAGAAAATATGTGCTGGAAAATGGAAAGCTTAAAACTTGTTGACTGGTAAATGAGATTTCTTTTGCAGGAACACAAAGGATTGAAGCATAAATGAGACACATAAACAAGGACCAGCAATCAGTCATCAATAGCAAGCAAATCATCATCACAGTGGTATCATTTAAGCACAAGTTTACTAAGAACAAAGACATGCATTTTTTGTTCCCCTTAAATTGGTAATCATGTCCATTTTCTTAAGTTTCATAAGAATAAATGTGTTGTCCAAACCTTCTTCTGGTCTTGAAGGTAACTTTCTCCACGAATTAAAAAGGTGGAATGATCAGCCATTGTCCAACTGGAAAGCAAAGTACATGTAGGGTCTTTTGGCAGAGTGGTTCCATAGCAGCATGTAAGACTGTCCTCTCTTACCGTCTCTTGTAGGTCCACATAGCCCCTCTTCTGAACTGCAGTATGCATTAGTCACTGAACATCATTAAGACATGCATGACAAAATCCTATGAAGCAATCTGACCAAATCAGGATTATTTTTCATCAACTAGTTAATCTCTACATTTCAAAAAATCAAAACCACCTGCAAGATCATGCAATTTCTTCACAAAACATGCAGCAGTGGATAACTTGGGTTGACGTGTATCCTGCAACTCTCAAATTCATTAGCCAAGTCAGAAATGAAGTGAGCATGCCATGTGCACCATGATGTGCACAGTGTGAATAATGCATGTACAATGAATCGGTGAGCTCAGCATAACGAAGAAAGAAACTGGGTAATCCTGTTCCCAATGAAACCAGTAATTCAGTGCTGCCATATTTAAATCTTGAATTTATGGATATGAACACAAATCTATTCTTAGTGTTGCATACAGACATGAAAACATTCGTGCACACAAGTGAAAATGATAAGAGTGATAGGTAGAACAGAAGGCATGCCCTTCACCCCTTCCCACAGCAGACTTGTTCAATGTTCCCTCCATGACAATATTATTTGTGTTCTGTGTCAAGGCTCACACTAATGCATGATACCGAAAATATTGGGAGGCAGCAAGTTCATTTCCTCAGAGATCTTTGCAGATCCCCCAAAGCAACAGTTCTACACACCTTGTGAACATGACACATTCAAATAAACAGTTTCTTATGAGGCACCTGGGGATAAATTTCTGGACTGCAATCATAACTCCAACCATTTTCTACTCGTTCATTATCTGAGGGCTCTGGAACATCAAAAAATTCATCAGCAGCATCATTCAGACCTACTAGGCTGGCATGTTCTGAAGGTGTCTTATCTACTTCTTCACTTATATGTTCTTTAGACTTTCCCTCAACCGGTGATGGTCGACTGTCAACAATATTGCTAGCCAACTCTCCTGAGGAAAAATCAGGAGGATAGCTTCCCCGTTTTGCTCTGAACAACTCCCTGAGTGCTGCCAATCCAACATAAACAGTTAAGACTGAAAATCCTTGAGAACACAAGTAATCAATAAATTCAAAAGCAGGAACAAAAATAACTATCAACAGTTGTCAAAGACTACCAGCAATTCTCTCAAGCATTCCAATGGTTATAGATCTAGCCGATGAAGTTCTTAGATATGATTTCCAGAATTTCCAGTCAATAGCAAGCATATGCTTAACTACAGACTGTTTCCCTTGATTCAATGGAGATATGACATATCCTCCACCTGCAAGACGGTGCAAAGAAGGAAGAATGTCCTCTCAGTCACTAGCTGATAAGAAAATAATAATAACTCTGACTTGGCTGAAAATGATAAGTCATCCTAGGCAGGAGATGAACGGCGAAGCTTGAAAACTTTTAAAAAAAGTTCTCAAACAATGCATTCCTACCTGTTTCTATAAACAAATCACATTCATTTAAATAGATAGATACACAAATTAAGCATTCAAACTGTCAAAAGCAAGAATACCATCTACTATGCTCTATTATATAGAGGCAAATACATTGCAGAGATGCAGAAAAATAATTAACTAATGTCTATGCTGCATCATGTACCTCATTGACATAGCATGCCATTTGAAAAACTTTGAAATACCAGGAAGTTCATTATCATATCCTTTATTCATATTTTATGGTAAAATAGGAAATTATACCACAAAGAGAACGAACAAAAGGAAATTAAGGCACCGTTTTGCTCCCAAATTTAAGCATACATTACTTTTAAGGCAGGCACGAACATATCCTTTCTGTGGTGGACACTTCTTGTGAAACACAGAATGGTAGAGAATAACTGCAGCAGAATAAATCTAAGGAAATTAGACATTAGGTCAAAAGTTTCGGTCAGAAATCTAGATGTGCTTCCTCCACAGCATTGTTACCATATGTTCCATCATCTTCCCTCCTCCAGTAGCGCCTCAACAAAAAATCTCTCCGCTTCATTCCCCTGGAAAAAGTATAATATGTTTGCAAAAAGAAAGTTAAAATCAGACACCCATGAACGATTGTATTAGAAGTATATTGACCAGTCTTAAAGGCATTGAGCTGACCAAGGTAGCCAATTGCCATACAACTGCTTGTGAATAATATCAGTATGGCCATCAAGATGCTCAATCACGCTACCCTTGTAGAAACAGAAGTCCCATCTGCGAGCAATTGGAAAATTGGACTTAGTGAAAAACAAACACATCTTCTGGAAAAGGCAAAAAAAAAAAAAAAGGCTTAGTGAGGAATAATTATTTTAAATCAATAACCATGAGCTGACCACAATGCAGATATCCAAAAGCCTAGGTTGGAAAACTGAGTTTATCACTCTATCGTCATATCCAGTCTCTTGAAAAAGATCTGACCTTACTATCCTAGTCATGTTCTTTCTTTTCCTATCCAACTTTTGCAAGTTGAAAACTTCGTAGACTCTTTAAACTACATCATCAATTGGAGATTTCAGTAAAAAGCTTCATTATAAAAAAAAAAAAAAAAAGCTCAAAAAACTTACTCTGATCTTGAGGGACCAAGAGACATAAGGGTTTGGAAAATGGCTTCTGAGGTTCCATCAACCACACCAACAGCCATTATTGCAGGGTGATCATCCCACTGCAAGAAAAATAATTCTTTCACAACCTAGATCACACTTAGGGAGAAATTAGTGAAGGATGAGAAAATCTACCCACCTTCCCATGGGAATCTCTATCTCTTGCTTCTTTAAAGAGACGTAAACCTACAAAACAACCCTTTTTATGCATGAAATTTTAGCTAACAAACACAGCTTAGAGTAGGATGCATCGCTACCATTGTGACACCCAAATATGGTCCAAGTTGAGGGTGCAATGACATCAGTCACTGAATCACTGTGTCTGAATGAACAAAGAGTCCAGTCTATTGACCTCACCCGACTAGAACCACTCAATCTGAGAGCATAAATTGTTAACAAAATATCAAAATTAATTGCAGGCATGAAATTCAAGAGTAAAATACAAGACACCAGCATTTTCCAAACAAAATGAACAGCTAGTAAGATTTGCTTTGAGATGAAATCCATAATAAGAACATGGAAATAAGCATGAAGATTGAAAGTAGGCCCCATGTTTCAAAAGCAATGCTGGGTATGGTTATCATACCTAAAGGACTGCCAACAGCTCTTTGAACAACCAACAAAATTAGAACCACCCTGCAGAGACAAATTAGTATTAGTCATTGTATGCATGACTGTATGCAGTAAATTACAAGAATAAGCACTTAAAAACCTTTAAGGTTGCTTCCTTGAAGAAATGAATCCATCTTGCCGCTTCCTCCGGGCTACTTGCTCCCAGCTATAATTTCAGATTTCATAACTTAAACATGAACTTTTACATACAAATTGGATTCATTTGCCAGAGCAGTCAGCTCACCTTCAGTTGATCATTATGGTTAGAAGTGTTATAAAGTGTAAATATGAAGAATTCCTGCAAGTTTATATGGTACAGTCCTTAAGTAACTGTTGAAGTGCCAAGTAGGAGAAAAGAAAAAAATTGCATGGTCAAAAAAACGTGCCAAGTAAAGCATAAAACAAAATCTGGAATATATAGGGTTACCCAGATCAACAGAGAACAATTTTCTTACTTTTCTATGAATGCTTTCTCTCCCATTGTCAGTGACCCGAATGCATGAGTCAATGATTGCACTTCTAACAGGGCACTGAAAAGCAACAGATGTATTTTTTAAATTTTGTATCTCCAAGTCAGACAGAATGCAAAACCATAAATCATGCTAGTCTACCTATCAAACAAAAAAAGGGGATGCTAGTCTCCTGTACAAATATATGAGAAAGATGCAGTAAACAAGCCACAAACTAACTACAAAATGCATATCCATTCAAAATCTTCATTTGAAATCTTAAATTCAGTCCCTATCATTTTGTGCACACAATTACAGAACCATCAATAAAAATGGGTGTGCTGTGTAGGCATGCAAGAAAATTTTATGCAAGTGTAAAATCCATAGCCAACGTGCAACAGAAGCAGTTGATGGGTCAGATCAGATGTAAATTTCAAGGTGGGCATCGATCTATACCACAGAACTGACCTTGGAAAAACTAAAAGCAATTATCAAACTCAGTGTAATGTATACACCTAATGACATGGACTAAAGAGCTACCAATAGTGACATGTAATGGTGGGGAACAGAGACAGTTTTCACATTAAAAAAAATTGTAGAAGATCAGAATAAATCATTCCTTGTGTTTGTTTCACAGTGGTGTACAAAGAGCCAAATGTGAATAAAACATCCCCAATGCGTGGAAGACAAATGTTCTCTGATCAAAGAAGGCTTATAAGAGAAAGAAATACCAAAAAGATGTCATTCTGAAGCCACAAACATTTCTACTTCTTTCAGGACTTACGTTTGAATTAATAGAAAACTTCCCCAAGAACAAGTCTGTAAACAAGCTGATAGGCGTGAAACAAGTTTGACAGTATCAATATTATGCCACAATTCAGAAAAATTTCTCAAGTTCAAAAGCAACCCAAAGAATTAGTATAAGCAACAACTTCACGGCACATTACTAGCCATTTCTATAAGGGCAAAGCCACTTCTGGTGAAATGGGTGCCCGAAACTTCCATGTACACGAGCTGAAAACACGTAAACTACCATTCTATAAACACGGAGCATCAGTTCAGTATCATTGCACGCACGCACGCACACAGAGAGAAAGAGATAGAAGAAAAAAAAAAACCAACAAACCCACTACCCCATTTCGATTTTTTGCATCCCAATTCGATCTTTCATATGTTCAGAACGGTAAGTAGATCAAAACCCAACACCATAACCAAATTAAAGTAACACAAACATAATTACAAAATGCCCCAACGACCGAAATAGTTTGAGAACCTCATCATTGGAAGCAGGAATGGACTTGAAGCACTTGAGAACATGATCTTGAAGAACAAAGTATCGTTTCCTGGAGTATTGCAACCCAATCCGGTTGGACCGAATCAAATACAACCATCCTTCCATTCCCTCTTCTCCATCTCCCCCCACCCTCATTATCATCGACGTTTCCATCTCTTCTCCGCAACCTCAAATCAAAATTCAAAAAAACAAGAAAACCCAAATCTCTAAATCTCCCAAAAAAAACAAAACAAACTCCAAAACTTCTTCTTTTTCTACTCTCCCATCAAAAGATAAGAAACCAACAGACGCGTTCACACAAATACACACTCAATATTATATATATATATATTATGTGAGACTTGTGTGTACAAATAAGTGTGCGCAAGCGCGTCTGCTGAGATCCCTCTGTCAATTTTATTTTATTTTATTATTATTATTTTATTTTATTTTGTGGGAAGAGCAGAAGGTGGTGGAAGATGGGGAACTCTTTTCTCCCTGTCAATTTTTTCTCTGTTTTTGTTTATGGATCTTGTTTGTTTTATTCCTTTCTCTGGTCTAGTTCAACTGAAAGTATGCAATTGGTGGGTGTGTGTCTAATGAGACAAAAGCTTGACATGAGCAAAGCGAATATTGCCTCTCTCTCTCTCTCTCTCTCTCTCTCTCTCTCTCTCTCACTCTCTATTCCTTTACTCCATTGACGTTTGTGCCCTCTTTTTCTGTTTCTTTCGTTTTCTTGTTTGGTTTTCAAGAAAATCATTCAAATTCTTCGGCAAGCCATATGCCAGAGGTCGGTTGTTTTTACCACCAAACATCTTTTCAGGTAAAAATTTGAATATGAATCTCTAATAAAATTAGACATTCAGTTGAATTAAATGTATTATTATAAAATTTATCTTTATTCTCACTGAATTTTAATTTTAATGATTGCTTCTTTTGTCTTAACTTATTTGAATTTATTTTTTTTTACAAAAAAAAAAAAAAACAATTTGGTGATCATTTTTATTTCATACAATGTTTTTTGGATTTTATGTTTTATAGTTTTATATTGGAAGAAAAGATAGCTTATAAATATATATTAAAAAAAATTAGAAAAATAAAATCATCTTGACACCCACGAGGGATAAATTTTTTTGTGTAATATAAACTATGCAACCGAGTTGTATCTGAGATTAATTTTCACATATGGAATTAAGAAAAAAAATGAAATTTTATACTCAATTTAAAATTGAAGTTAAAATCAATCTTAATGTTGTTTTAATAGCTCACCAAAAACAAATTAAAAGATGGTTGAATATTAGCTAAACTTTCCCCATCGAAGTATTTAATATAACTAATTTTTTATGAAGCTATCTTCTTCTTCTTCTTTTTTGGTATTAAATAAATATATAAAAGGGGCCAAACTTCCATGGTAAGCTTTTAATTTTGTCCTTAGGAAATGGGCCAACGTTATAAAAATGACATTGTCATCTTTGTAATGTTGACTCTAAGGGAAACTTTTTAAGGTAACACCTCGTTGAATTGTCTTTCTGATACAGATCTCGGCTAGCAATATTAAAATGGCATATCGTATGGCACAATGTCTCAACTTTGTCAACCAACATTGAATTTTATCGGCCTCATTTCAAGCCTACGAAATGAAAAGCTTCAAAGTTCATACCAAGAGACTTCTTAAGCAACATAAAAAAAAAAAAGTAAATAAAAAAAATAAACTTAAAATGTGAAAAGTATGGCGTGGGAAAGATGTTGCAATGTTATGGATGATTATTGACTTTAATAATGGGCCTTTTTTTTTTTGTTAATTTAGTTCATAAAAACTTCTCTATTTACTTCATCACCAACTTTATTTTTCATTTTCATTTTTTACTTTTTGGCTTATGATTGGTATCAATGCGACAATATCTTTCTCTTATACACATCTAGATGTGTATAAGAGACAGGTATTTAATATAACTAATTTTTTATGAAGCTATCTTCTTCTTCTTTTTTGGCAATAAATAAATAAATAAAAGGGGCCAAACTTCCATGGTAAGCTATTAATTTTGTCCTTAGGAAATGGGCCAACGTTATAAAAATGACATTGTCATCTTTGTAATTTTGACTCTAAGGGAAACTTTTTAAGGTAACACCTCGTTGAATTGTCTTTCTGATACAGATCTCGGCTAGCAATATTAAAATGGCATATCGTATGGCACAATGTCTCAACTTTGTCAACCAACATTGAATTTTATCGGCCTCATTTCAAGCCTACGAAATGAAAAGCTTCAAAGTTCATACCAAGAGACTTCTTAAGCAACATAAAAAAAAAAAAGTAAATAAAAAAAATAAACTGAAAATGTGAAAAGCATGGCGTGGGAAAGATGTTGAAATGTTATGGATTATTATTGACTTTAATAATGGGCCTTTTTTTTTTTTGTTAATTTAGTTCATAAAAACTTCTCTATTTACTTCATCACCAACTTTATTTTTCATTTTCATTTTTTACTTTTTGGCTTATGATTGGTATCAATGCGACAATATCCCAAGATACCAAACTTTCAATTAAAAGCAATACAAGAAGAAGTGGAGGCAAAACGAATATTTTTCCTTTTTATTATTTTTTTCTTTTTTTGTAATTAAGAAATTTATTATGTTGTAAATTATAAAATTAAAGCAATTTATTTTATTTCTACAATGGCCTCTTCTTAATATTGGGGTTCAAAAATTTTAAAAAGACAAATTTAAATTATTGATGATTGAGGTGGTTTCTGAGGAACACAAAAAATCAATTATTAAATAAACAGCTTTTTGACAGTTGTAGGACACGGGAAGAGGCATATCCCATGCCTTTGGGGGAAAACAAATTAAAGAACATTCAAGCATTTATGTCAGGAAAACTTTCATGATACAGTGGAGCATGAGACGTTGACAATGCCAAGCCCAATTTAATCAATGTTTTCCCAAAAAGAAAAAAAAAACAACAAAAAAGGGGAAAAAGTTGTGTGGTCCAAGTTTTCTTTTATTAAAAGATGTGGATAATTGATGAATGCATGGCCGCCTGCCTGGCTCGTATTTGATGTTGTTTCCTAATACATAACATCTTAAGCTTCTAATATATATATATATAAACTTTCAAATTGAATAATAACCATTTTAAGCTAATTATTTTTATATTCGATTATAATATATCAAATTTAAAATTCAAAAAAATATAATTTTAATTTTAATTCTTTTTTATAAAAAAATAAGGAAAAAAATACATCAAATTATTATTAATTTCCCATCTTAGGTGGTGTATTACACTCTAATAGGAAGTCAAACTTTTAAAGATGCTTTTGTCTTGGTCTTCAATTTAAGGCTACTTTGATAAACACAAGAAAATGTACTTTAATGTATTAGGTATCGGTGATTAATATACAAAATTAAGAGTCAAATGCAATTTTAATTACTGATTAAAAATAGCATTCAAAATTGCAACTTCCTTCTTCCCCCCAAGTATTAATATCTAATATCAAGATTGTCGGTGGTCCTTTTTGTTGACTAAAACCTTATTTGTAATTTTTTTAACTTTAATAGTAATAAGTCATGAAATGCACCTTCCTTTTTTTTAATCTTTTTAATTTTAATTCTCCACAAGGAGTGTTCACCAACAATCACAATTTAAGGCCTTATTTGACAGAAGTTGTACAATGAAAAAAAAAAAAAAAACTTCTCATTTAATATGATTTTCTACTGTTAGTTAATTTATTTATGTGATGTAACAACGTAGAGCAAACGACACTCTCAATAAGTAATTATGAGATATTCATAAAAGGAAAAGGGAATTCCATTGAAGCATGCCCGGCGGCTCCAGATTTTAACACAAATTAGCATAAAAATGTAATGAATACCACATTTATTTTATATATAAAAAATAATTTTAATATAATATCGATGATGACGATACAATGGGAGGGATCCAGAGCATCACAGTCACGTAGAAGTTAGCGAAATCCAGAGTGATTATTAATGCCACCCCGTCGATATCCCATAAAAAGATATTAAACGAAAATATTAATTAATAATTTTTAATGTTAATTTATAAATAAAATAATTAATATTTTATTTATAAATTTTTTATTGAAAAAAATAAAATAAAATGATTGATGGGATTTTAATATGATTTCATGTCATTGTATTATTGGCGGTCCAGTAATTTACGTGTGTTTCATAATTTAAAAATCTAATTAATACAAATGTTGGCTTTTGATAATTGTTATTCCAATTGAATGATGTTTTCTTAAGGGTATATTAGGGATTGTAACAGCTTTTTGCACTCATTTAAATGCGCTAAAACCACCAATTTGCAATTTTCTTTTAATTTTATTTATTTATTTATTTTTGATATTTTCTTTCTCAAAATTTTTATTATTATTATTTTATTTCTAAGGGTGTTTGGTTAATCTCTAGCAAATATTCTTCTGAATGACTTCTGACCTAAAAATGCTAGAAATTCTTTTCCCACAGATAGTTTTTTTTTTTCTTTTGTTGTCAGTTAACTTCAAATTCATTTTAATTTTAGAGACATATCTGCTGCTTTGTTGTCTTAATTCAAAAATAATTACTTATTAAGTGACATATGACTTCTTGTTTTGATCAAATCTTCCTTCACTGCATATGATTGGATCCTTGCAAAGTTTCCAGGACTTCAAAATAAGAAACTCTTTTGTTTTTTGTTTTTTTTTTTTGGGTCCAAAAAATAAGAAAATCACAGATATCTCACGTATGTGTCCATTTCTTTAATTAACGCTTATATAGTTATATAAGTTGGCTTCTTAATGAAGAATCGTTAATCCTTATGTTTTAACAACATGTCTATAATTTCTGCTTGCTTGTGTGCAATACTAATAAATCATTTTCAGAACCAATAATATATATATATTCCTTAATTACAACAAATCATGTTCAAGACAGCCCAAATTACTTGTACAAGAGGGCAATGTAATAATGAGAATATACCTTCTTTCTTTTTTTTTTTTTTTTCTCTCCTTTGTTGTTCATAATTGACAATTCATATTTTATGGGATTTGAAGGGGTCAGCTGTGAACCTCTGAAAGCTTCATTTTTATTTTATTTTTTATGAATCAAAACAAGGGGAGACTGACTGAGCTCATGCCTAATTTTAATCCTACATAGGAATCATTAGTTACAGTGTTACAAAATTCCGACCAATCTTTAATTGCTTTTAGAAGCAATTCTGAACAAGCTTGACCTGGAATCTGTCAGTTTACCTACCCATGATTGAAACCTTATAAAATCTTATTACATCTTGTAAATTGACATTCTGTGTCTTTGTCATGATGGAATGAGAATATGGCTTCTTACCAACCTTATGACTTTTCTAATAAGAGTTTTCCTGTTGTGGTTCTGACCTTTACCAGGTCTCGTACTTATAGATACGCTCATAATCATAGTGGGTTGCTCCAGGAATTTTGTTTTTTGTTTTTTTTTTTGTTTTTGTAATCTATGACAGACAAATTTTGAAGACTCAAGATTATTAATAATAGAATAAAATTATTAATTTTATACTCAAAATATAAAATATATTTAAACAAATTTAAAAATGAAATTGAGTATTTAATCATATAATTTTAAATTTATCCTTATCATTAGACTCGGGGTGGATGTTAAAATTAACTATTTTCTTTTTTATTATAGTTAAAAGATGATAAGTTCATATCATACAAAAATATATATATATATATAATTAAAATATTAATTAAATTAAATTTTCTATTTTTTATAAACAACATATTATCTCTTTGAAATTAAGACTTAAAAAATTAATTTAAAATTAAAATTTTAAATTAATAACTATTAAAGCATCCTTTAAATAACCATAGGAACACTATTTTGAAGGTTCAAAAGAATCGAAATTATTATTTTCCTAAAACGTTCCGTGCACACACAGCACAGGTACGTGGACGAATACAAAAAGGCAGCCGATCATACACGGAACAGTTCATGTCGCTATTCCTTACCAAATTTGATACCTTGGAAGTTGGAAGGAAAAAGGAATGTGGCCATAGCATTGTAGCGATAAAGCCTGTGGGCTCACTTCTGTAAGCAAACAATTGTCGTGGGCTTAAAGTTTGAACCAGACTTGAGTTATGTCTTTTAGGAACTGAACGAGGGTTGTGAGTTTGGACACCCAACTCCCACATCCTTTAAGACTTAAGAAAGAAAGGGGGAGATTTTACGCCTATATAAAGGAATAAACGGTAGTACTGTATATTTTCAATAGTTATTTTCTGAAGAGAAAGTAAGGACCAGTGAAATAGATATGTAAATAAATTAATTAATTAAAATAAAATATATTAAATAAGTCTTAAAATTTTTATATATACTTTATTTGAGTTATATGTCTTGTAAATTTGTTTTAAATTTATCTTTTTGAACTAAAAAAAGTTGAGTTGTTAATATTTTTCATTTGGTCAATGTATAATTTTTTATAATTTTAACTAATTTTATTTTAAAAAATTAATTTGAATTATATATATAATTTAAATAAAAATATAAAAATATTTAAATCTCACATGTAAAATTAAATGTTCAGGAACAATTTTTGGTATATCCTATAGCAAAGACAAAGGAAAATGAGAAAAAAAAAAAAAAAAAAGGAGGATGCAATAGAAAGCCACTTGAATATTTGCAGCGTTCATGTCTAGCCTCCTCTTTTTTTTTTTTTTTTTTTTTTTTTTTTTTGAAATATGTATTGTGGGTCATCGTCATCTTCTTTATTGAACCTTATAATTATTGAATTTGTAACATACATTTAACTATATCAAGAATCAAAGGTTATCATGTTAACTTATTAATGGTTGTTTAAGAATTGACTGGTAGGTAAGATACATCACCAACCACACTTTTTCGTTTCTCTATGATTATTGCTGATATAACAAGGAATCCCATTGATACAAACCAATATGTAATAATTTCATGCATTTGTGGTACAAAGTGGTTTGACAAAAATTTTTGATGAATTGACTTAAAGAAAAGAACAGAGTTTATTTTAAAGAATTAAAACCATTTACACTCAACAAAATGTCTTGGGTCCCTTATATACATGAAACCCTTTTGTTTTTTTTTTTTGTTTTTGTTTAAATCATGACTGCTGTGTATTTAAACCGCAGAGTCCTTTGCTGATTTCTTTGATTCATGGCTTTCTTTGTCTTGCATGGCTAGAAGTGGTGTGCTGTCCTTATCTTTCACCTGTCAAAGCAATACTCCAAATTTTCACTTCATAAACATACTGTTATGCAAGTAGGTGATCAGCAATTCCTTTCAAGTAAACTTTGGACTAACACAGCCTGACCTCTATATATGTAATTTTTTCTTGTCTTACTGTACAAAATAATTTAGCAACATTATATTAGATGTTAGAAAGATCCATTTCAAGACCAGTCACTAACAATTTTCTATTGTGAAAATCTTCATTGCAAGTGAAAAAGAGAGAGAGAGAGGGAGAAAGGAGTACCTGGGATCCCAAAGAAAGGTCAGCAGATTGTTTCTTTTTGTTCTCTTGGGTGCAGAAATACGAGTATAAGCCCATTCCAAAGATGGCAACTAGTATCCCAATGATGTTCCTCAATGTGAAAGGGTCATGCAATAAGGTATACCCAAAGGCAAGGACCAGACATGTCTTCAGGTGGCCAAGCACTTGATATGTAACCGGCGACGTCTTGCCGATGACCATGAAGGTGCTAAAGTTCACAGCCACAGAAATAAGGCAGGAAAGGATGATGAATGCCTGCATAATAGCCATTTCCTTACACATTTTATTGTACTATTGCTAGGAACAACACAAGTATCATAGCATTGCGAAACTATATAGTATGAGATATGGGCAAGAATATATGGAGAGAAAAGAGTTAAGTGACATATACCGAGACTATAGCAGAATATTTGTGGGAAAAAACACTCTTTTTGGTAAGGAGTTGATCTACCAAAGGTCCGGAAACAAAGAGAACTGCTGCTTGAAATGGGGCTGATTGGTAAAGCAACTGGGTGGATGATACATTGAGCCTCTTTTGTATTGTATTTGTCAGCTGAATTCAGAATCTAGTTAAGAACGAACTTATTCAGCACATGCACAAGTATTCCACATTCAATATATTGTGCAAAGCATCTTAAAAGAAAGGGCATTTCCAGTGCACAAGGTTCCCACACAGTGGGGTCTGGGGGAACAGTCGGATGAATGTAGCCATGTCCCTGTAAGCGTCTTAAAAAAATGTAATCATCCCAGTTAAAAAAGGATACAATTTGGCCAACACAGGTTGTTATAATGGCAAGGACAGAGAGGATCGTCCCGAGAAAATTTAGCTGGAGATCGGTTACAGAGGCAATGCCAACTCCAACCAGCAAAAGGAAGAGAGAAAATTTTATCTTCTGACTACAAAAACAATCAAAGACAAAAATTAGTTGCCACAATAAGGATGTAAAGTGTCCTGTTTGAATATATTTTGAGCAGAATACAGTTCTCTGAATTAACCTGAATTGCTTTTTGAGGAAAAGAGTTTCCAACAGCACAGTGAATGGTATAATTGCAAGTTTTGTCATCTGCAGCATAACACCCCTAAAAGTAAGCAGACATAACTGTGCATAACTGGTGCAGTTACATTACATTTGGGCTGCTTTAAATGGACTTTATAATCTGGAATTTCCAGAGAAGTCTTCTATTCTGTTTGTGCCTTTCTAGCAGCTATAGCTCTAAGATAGGCTGCTTATTTTGGGTGAATTTATAGATACTGTTAAATTAGATTCTACTTTTGTACTAAATATTGTCATGCCAAAGCAAGGAAGATTATAAAATATGAGCCAAAGAAAAAAAAAAAAAAAAGAAGATGTCTACCTGGTAGAATCCGATGGAATTGAATCCGAGGCTCAAGTTGAGGAGCCCAATAGAAACACCATTCAGAATGCCAAAGAGCATCACTGTCCTCACATCGATGGATTTGGATTCAAACAAATTAAATCGTTGAGCCGCGTGAAGGGTGCAGAATGTTACCATGAGGTGCCAACTAGTCAGAGTTGTTGCTTCACCCCATGAGATAAAGAATAAAAAAAAAAAAAAAGGAGGAGAACAAATAGATTAGCATCAAATTATCAGGAAGATGATCTGAAGTGAGCATTAGACAAAATGAAAAGCATTTACCAAAAGGGAAGCCAAGGTTGCTCATCAAAGCCTTGTTGCATATGACAATGGAGACAGATGATGCAACAGAAAGGAAGAGTGCACCAATAACTCCCACCTGGAAGCTTGACATTTCTCCCATCTTGGAATAAAACTGATTTGAAGAAAACAAGGCAAAGGGTGAAAGGGAATATTAAAAACTCTTTCTTTCACCAATTTCCATAGGTCTAAAGAGGGTTTTATACTGTGTGAATCATCAAAAAACGATGCTCTACGACAAGTTAAGAGAGCAAATTGTAGACATTCTTTGACTTGAGCACTACTAAGAAGAACTTCAGAATTTCTTCAACTCCAAACACTAACAATGTGATGTATCTAGACCTATTGGTCACACAAAAGACATAACCTGTTGAACCGTTAAGTCAGAATGATCAACCAAAAACAATTCTAGACTATTGATTTCACCTTCAATTTGCCTCTTTTTGTCACTTTTTCAATTTACCTTGTTCCTGCTATACCCTATATACATAAGTGGTCTAATTTAAAATTGTAACATGTTATATAGAGCTTGAAGTGTTGTGATTGAAGAGAAAGAGATACTCCGTGACCTCTTGAAAGCTGACAAGTCGATCTATAATTTGCACATACCTTGCAAATATAAAAGTGTTCTTGCGCAAATGTGTGTATATATATATAACTAAAAAATCGCTTACAACTCTTCCATACAATAAGCAAAGTCCGGCAAGATGCAGCAGCAAAGAAAAGATATGGGGTGGCTGGCCGGAGGGTGGTGTTGGGGTTCAGTTATAGTGGCTTGCTTGTACAATAATGCAACTTCAGGACCCTTATAATTTGTTGCACTAAGTAGGGGTTGGTGCCTAATTCTGTTATACCAGGGCATTTCTTTATTGGCTTTTGTTCTTATACCTTTCACTGCCAGAAGGGAGTTTGGCTGGGGATACGTATGCATTCAAATGATATGGTAAGAGTTCCATTTCAAATGACAATTAGACACCATTTTCTTCTAGAAACTTTTTCTCATCTTTTTACCTATATAGATTCATTAATTTGCATATATACAGCTCATTGATGGAAGGTCTTAATTTAAATTTTTTTGTTTTTTTAGCTTTCCTCTTGATTTGTGTAGTTTTTTTTTTTTTTTGGTTCACCCTCTTGAATTGGATCAGCAAAAGTTATCGGAAAGGGAATTCTAGTCCACCAAATTCTCGCAGATAAACAAAAGGAATCTTTGCTACTGACCACATTCTTAAGCAGTTGCGGACATAGTCTTAGCACACAAGGCAGGAAGGTGAGGTGAGCTTCTCATATGAAATTAGGTATCCGTCAAATCTAGCCAAAAGCCTTTCACCCTCCAACTCAATTTAATGTTTGGTGAGATGACTTGAGTTTCACTCCAAAAACGACCTCTTGCTGGACCAGATTTGAACTTCACCATCACCAACCAGACGCAAATCAGGTCAATGCTTCTCATGTCAAGGATTCCGATGAAAGCACTGGGCCAAACCCCAAATACAGATATAATATTTAGATGATAATCAGCCATATACATTCGGGTTATATGTTCTAAGTTGCTAAAAAGTTGTAGTTTTTTTTTTGCTTTTTTAAATATAATTTGAGTATTGTAGTTAGGTGATATCAAATGCCAATTTTCTCGCACCTTACTAAGTTCATTTGCTTGGTTAGGTTATATGTATGACTGAATAGAAGTGGAATATTGAAATCAAATTACTCAAAAGAGAATGCTAAGTTGACCAAGGTTGTCACTAAGAGGGTATTAATTGAAAAGATCTTCACGAGAACATCGGAGTGTCTGATACCAATAATAGCTACCAACAAAACCACCAACATAGGCAGTTTGGAACTCTTTATCACTCGAAGTGCTGCTAGTCTGGTCAATGGTTTGGTTTATTTTTCTCCATATTAACTCAAATTTGAATTTTAAATTTATTTATATTATAACTAAATATGAGCCAATTGGTAAAAATACGTACGGGAGGCCCAAAATTCAAAGTTGATCGGCAGCTTGACATAAAATTTTTAAAAAAATCCTGTTTTTTTTGGGTCGTAAGTGGACCTTGAATCTTGGTTGCTACAATTTTGAGCACAGTAGCTCTCAAGGTAAGTTTTTCTCTTTGGCAAGGCCCACAGGTCAATCGCAGTATGGTTTACCTCAGGTGTAATGACCTCTTATGGAGATGGAAGAGAGAGAACACGTTGCTAGAAGCAACATTGCTGAGGTCCCTTTTTCTGATGAGATTTGGAGATTACATATACTTACAAGTTTTCTTCTTTTATGTAACTCTGGTGTATTTCCAATCAAATTGCATGTTCCCCAGGTGAAAATTAGAACATTGATATCATTCACAGAATAATAAGGCAGCAACTGAACGACATTAGGCAGGAGGATTGAATCTAATACAACTCTCAAGGCCACAAGTGCCCCACACAGACAGGTGAGAGGAATGGGATAACATAAATCAGTCCTTCCTAGTCTGAGAAAAATATGCCCGATCAGCATTTGCAAGACGATTCCTGAATAAAGACCACTCATTTTTGCACCTGGCTCTCACCTGAGATGGCGGAAAAGGTTCAAAAAATTTACAGAAGAAAATGAAAAAGGATAGAGTGGATAGCCACTTTAGATGTCTGAAAAACAGATTTTGCTTCAAAATATCCAAAACTGAAAACTGTGGATACTACAGTAATTGTTTATGTATACATACCCCTTCCCATGGAGCTTTCCCATTGTCTGACTTGCCCTGAACATTTAAAGGGAAAAAATTATAGAAAAGAATCCAGAGTGAGACTATGCCCAGACATAGATGAAACTAAGGTGCAAACAAAAGAACATGAAGGACAAGGAAAAGACAGGTTATATGATGATACTAGAAATAAAAAGCTGCTCATCCTATGAGTTATTTAAAGGCTCAAATTGTTGCCCACTGTGATCCAGCATCACATCATTCGTGAAGAGTGAGGCTATACTCACCTGATAGCTCAGTAACAATATTATAATCCAGACAACTTCGGTCTAGTGGCCAAAGATATCCATTTTGGTAATTTTTTCAGTAAGCACATCAAATCCTCATAAACATTGGGATCAATTTGCAGCAGCCATTCTCCAACTCCCCATAAAAAATCACAACTCTAAGGCAACTCCCAGGACAGAAATTAATCATTTCATAAATGCATTGAGTTCTCCAAGTAAAACTTTTATGCAACATTCTTGAATTTCATTAACAAAATTGTTTTCCTACTTAGAGATACATTTCTGAAAGTTTTTCCTCCTATTCATATGTCCTTAGTAAATCAGGCATGTTACCAGTGTATCATATCGCAAGCAAATGACATCTCACCTGACTTCCAAGAGAAGGGATTACTTGATGAATGATCCACTGTGAATCAACCACTCCAATCTTTTCATGTGCAGGCTGTTGCATAAAATAAAAAGCAATTGAAGTTACGCACTCTGATGGATTACACATATATGCATCAATGCAACTGAATCTTAGAAAACCCCATGTATTAAAGCCTTTCAGCTGTGTACATGCATGTTCTTATGTGGACACAAAAGAACAAATTGTTAATGCAGAAAGAATGCCTTGATGTGCAGATATCTGTCACAAAACATTTGAACCAACATGCTTTATCTTTTTTATTTCCCCACCCTTTGATGTGTAATTCATATGGTGAGGAGGGTTTACAAGTAATAACACACCAAAGTCTTTGCCATACCACCCAACAGAAGAGGAATTATCACATTATGCAGGTTGTAACAAGGGGATTTGAACACCTACTAGCCATCTATTAGGAAAAAGGGAAGGCAATATCAGAGAAAACAACTAACCTCTACACATCTTCTGAGAGCAAGATCCAGCCCCCATCCATGCACCAAATCATTCTGCAAACATTTTATTGGTTCATTATGGTGAGATTAGATGAAAGGCCTAACACTAAAACCTAAATGCCACGAAGGTGTCAAGCCGTGTATTAAGCAACTATATACCTACATTTACTGATAATGTTCATGAATATGAACTGATTCCTAACATGCATGGGCTAAAAGTTGCTTGCAGCGATGTAAGTAATTACAGGTAATCACCAAAAAGTCACGAAATAAAAGTACCTGAATCATGTGCCAGACACAACGCCAAGCTTTCCGAGAAAATACTGGGGCCATGATTTCCACAAACCTGAAAGAACACAAAAAGAAATTGAACAAGAAAATATGCAGATGCTAGAAAATGAGTGTGTGTGTGAGAGAGAGAGCATACCCTGCACATGGAGGCAGATGCGGGTCACTACACCAACCTGGTTTCTCCTCTGCATTCCTGCACAATGTCTGGACACATAACAACTCTTTTGAAAGGAACATGATTTTCAAGTTACCATTAATCTAACCCGATATGATTAATCAACCATCAAAGTAAGAAAGCTTACTTGTGAACTTCTTTGTCACCTCTCCTCTTGGTCATCTGCCACACAAGTCCATTGTTGGGCTCAAGACCAGGTTGAGAGATCTCCAGACCATGTTTCTTGACCAACTGAATATATCTGGTAGTTTATATGCAACAAAGTAAAATATTATCTACTGTCAAATTTGGGCAGAAAAACAACACATATGAGCAAACTTTACTTCTCTGCATTAAAATGCTCCACTCCAAGATCTTCATCCCATATAAATATATACTCATAAGCTGCAACAACATCAGGATGCAGAAACCTCTTTGCATACCACCTGAAAAACCAATATGGAGAAAATGAGTGAGCTTACTTCAGAACTATCACCTAACTGCATGACTGTATTTCTCTGCTTTTGTTAACATGCTATAATTAAATCTGGAGAAGTGTTCACTATCTCATAAAATACTTTTGAAGAAAAGCATCAGAAACAAATGGGCACTAGGAACTGTCAAGTAAAAAGGCCATTGATCTTACCATTTTGTTTGCCTTCTTACACTAACATGGATTGCACTTTTTGACCACTCGAACTCATCCCATTCACTTGTCCGACCATCATAGTGAAAAAGCAAAATTGTGAAATCATCAGAAAACTACCATAAAATACAAATAAAGAAGTCTCAGTATTGATGGAATTGAAAAAGGTTCAAATAAAAAGAAACCAAAATAGGGGAAAATGTCCGGCTGCAAAAACCTTTTTAACTGCTGCATTAATGTTATTCCTCTGATCATACCCCACCGTGAATGTCACTAAATACCTAGGCTTTTTCTTCAGATCCTGCAAATTTCGAGACATCAATTGTTGGAATTGCAGGAATAAAAAACATTTCATCAACAGATTGAATCATCCATACATCTCAACCCAAAAGTCCACAGAATGCACATCCTGTGTTTTTGCCTCAGCTTATCTATTAATCTATCATATATATATATATATATATTCCTTACTCATAGTATTTTCTGCCATCACCCTGCCTTCAAATTGCCAAACACTTTTTCCAATATTTTTACATTAATGCATGCAAGAAACCGCAAAGAGTGTTGTTAACAGATTTAAATTTAGAATCAAGCAGAACAGTTAGTAACAAAAACATCCAGGCACATTCATTGTCATTCCTTTATTAATCTTACACATCATACCTCACTAGGTTCGCCCCATAATCTGCGCAAGTAGAAGTCAGTCTCTGCCACGACGATACCTGGAGGTAATAACTCTGCACCATGGGGATTCGTAGGAACATAAATCTGGAATAGAAAATAAGCACACCACAGACAACATGAGCAGAAAGCAGAGGAATGCAAACTCAGATAGATAACAAGGCCGCACGAACATAGGTTACTTTAGTAACATTCACTGATCCATATCGAGATGGCATAATGCTTGAAGGTAAGTGAATCTGCGTTCAGGCAAAGAACAGATCAAACTATCAAACGGCATGTCGCTTCTGAAATCAAATGTTACTACACAGAGGACAAAACCGAGATCAGCAGACAAACCTTGGAAAAAGAAACGGATGGAAAGGAAATACCGACAAAGAAACCAAACACAACTCCGAGAATCGTGGTCACCACGCGCCTGACATTGTCGTTAGTTGTCTTCCTACTATTAGTTCCACTAAACAACAGCAAACAAATCAAATCAATCAGACACTAGAAACAAAACGAAAGACAAAACAAAGCGATTCAAAATTCTAAAACCTGCGATGTAAGGTTCCCATACTGACGTGTCCTGTCGGCCACAGGAGATGAAACATTCACATTCTCGAGATCGTTTTGAAACAACTACGGCATTCATCAATCAGTCTCGATAATTTTCTAGTAAACCAACTCTTTTTTTTTATTTTATTTTTTCTGATTAGACAAATGAAGCGAATTTCAATCGCATTGATCGATAAAAAAAAAAGAAAAAAAGGAAGAAAGAAAGAAAGGAAGAAATGGACCTAGAAATTCACGTAGTGATTGAACAATCGAGACGAGACGTTATCGTTGGAAACTTATTTACATTCTATCTAATCCGTTACTGACACAGTGAAGTAGAGAGACATAGAAAAGCGAGGCTTTGATCATAAAAGGGAAGTTTTTAACTCTTTTGGAAAAGCGAAAAATATAGAAAATATTTTTTAAAAAAAAAAAAAACAAAGAAGAAGGTGTAAATGAACCTAACGATTTTTTTTACATAAATAAAAATTTATAAATTAATATAAGAAGTTGTATCACATATTTTTATTTGAATTATATATATATATATATATATATATATATATAAAAGATTTGTGTATTATTAAATGTGGGTGGATATAATCTATGAAGAAAATCCACATTCTCGTTTATTATTATTTAAGAAAATTTAATATAATAGAATCCACTCTACTAATATTACTTTTTTTTTTTACATAAGTTAATTACAAAAAAAAATGTGGAGATTGGGTCGGTCAGTAATATTATCATTAATTGTTTATGGGCCAAACCTACAGCTACGGTGTCTTGTCTTACAAAAGGGTCGATTCTGAGAAAACCACTCCAGAGACCCAAATCAATCTCTGGACGCTTCGGTTTGTGAGTTTGCTCTGCACTCTGAAACTTTCGATTCTAAAACCGATATTATTAATATCATTGAATTATACAGTCGAGTGATTGGTGTAGACTAAGCCGATGCAAGCGCACCCCCAGGTTGCCTCTCTTGGATCCTTGTAATCTGACTTGTACAAAATGGGCCTTCCCTAACACACTAGTCCATATCCCTAGTAAATAAGATCATCCCCTCAGCACAATCACCAGACTCTCCCGTTGTTCATGCAAAATAATTCTTTTTCCTCTTATTAAATTTTAATTAATTTTGATATTATTATATACATTTTTTATTTTATTCTTTAATAAAAACCTTACCCAATAATTCAACTATACACATCAATAATATAATTTGCGTATTATTATATAATAATATACATTTAAATTACACTTAATTAAATTTAAACTCAATTAAATTAATTTTTATTATAATTCTAATAATATTTTAATATGAATTTACACTAACACCTCTCACTTTCTAGCCACGAGCTCCCATACCTATGAAACTTGCATTGGCTTGGTCCCCAAATTCTCGATTGATTGAGCTTTATATTTTCATTAGGGAAAGGTGCATGAATGAGAAACTAAACTGTCAAGTATTCTGCAAATTTGAATAATTTAAATTGATTACATACGAGGGAAAGATAAAGAAGAAGAAGAAGAAGAAAAAAGAATAATTTAAATTGATTAGAAATCAATTGTGCAATATTCTACATGAAAATGGTAAAAATTTCGTGAAAAGCATATGCCGGGTACACACAAAATTGACAACCTAGAAAATTTGACCATGGATGATAGTCAAGAAAATGGTTGCCTCTTATAGTAAATGCCATAAATTTATCACTCTAATTTAGTCTCCTTTCCACCTTAATTTTCTAACCATCAAGAAAAAGCAAGAAAATAACAAATTACCCAAGTGAAGGGAGTAGCGAAGCTTCAACTCTGATGTCAATTTTATCCGGTACACGTAATACAACAAGGATATAATATCTATCTAAAATGGGGAAGCAAAAAAAAAATTGATTCCCACTTTAGGATCATTTTAATCATCTAATTGTTCATGTTCAGTCCATTCCATTGCCCAAGTGCACGATGGTATTGCTAGGACCCTCTTCACCTTGAGATATCAATATCATACTTTGGGGAGTAGCAGCCTAATTGTTCCATCTCCCAATGTAGCTTTGGAGCAACTATTTCATGCCGTGGAAAATACTCCTGAAATTTTTTTTTTTAAAAATAATTTTTGATACCATTATAACTCGAAACCATAATTGAAAAGAAAAAGAAAAAGAAAGAATAATTAGATATTTTTTTTTTCCCAATTATATTAGTTACCTCCATTTTCTTCACTAACTCTCTTGGGGTAGGGGCTGAGACTATGATATGGCGTGCACTTGGAGTTATGAAGCCATCCTCTACCGCTTTGTCAACGAATGACAACAAGGAGTTGTAATATCCATCCACGTTCAGCAAACCCACCTGCAAAAGTGATTATTAATGTTGTTTAGCCAATTCATCAGTAGTACGTCGGCATGCTTCTCAAAAAATCTTGGCAGCTGGAAAGAGAAACTTGCACGTACCGGTTTGTCATGAATGCCGAGTTGGGCCCAGGTTATGACTTCAAGAAGCTCCTCTAAGGTCCCATAGCCACCTTCAAACAAATTAAACGCCCCAATGAAAAAGTTTAAAAATAATAATAAAAAAAATCCCAAATCTAAATTTACCTCCAAAGTTCTAGTAGTAGTAATCATCAATCTGTGGTTGGGCTGCTTATGCATTGATTATATGGGCCTTGAATGTCCGGTTTGTTAGATACCAAATGGCAATTGGACCAAGCACCTATTTAAGAGGCCCTCTGGGTCTTTTTAAGCTCCGGGCTCTCTCAATGCTTCTCACACTATGACCCAGCCCATAATATAAG
The DNA here is from genome assembly GCA_021464305.1 of Kandelia obovata. Taxonomy (NCBI): domain Eukaryota; kingdom Viridiplantae; phylum Streptophyta; class Magnoliopsida; order Malpighiales; family Rhizophoraceae; genus Kandelia; species Kandelia obovata. Next base: position 4,790,704 of record CM038487.1, read on the forward strand.
AAAATTGAGGTAGAAAAGAAATATGTGTTTATTTATTAATTTTTTTTTTCAATTTTTTAAGCCAATAAGAAAAGAAGCATTTTAACATATAAATCAGCTGCAAATACCAAATACCATTCTTAGTTATATCCCTTTATATATATATATATATATATATATATATATATATATATTTTTTTTCAATATGTTCTAGCCAGCTAAGGGACAGTAGTATAGCACAAAGGTAAGATACGAATGCATGTGTACCATATTGTAAGGTCTTATCAGAAGACTAATTTAAATTTCAGTGTCATAGTAAAGAACAAAACTGATTCTTGGCCTTATTTGTCATCACTGGCTTCATGTTCTTCTGATTATATGACACTGTCTTCATGTCTTACTTTTGTTGCTGTCTTAACTACATTAATGAATGTGGCATGATGAATTTTGCAAATCTTATTATACCAACCAGGCAATGCAACAAAGGCATCTGATTGTCTAGCCATCTCCGCTTTTCTTTGGTGCATGTCAGCAACTGTCTTCACTTCCCCCACTGTTTCTCCAGTTATCTGCCAAAAAATGCAGCACCAAGTCAAATACAGAGTAGTGGTGAGCTCAAAGTTTCAAACCAAAGCCATCAAACAGGAGAGCATAACAGGGAGGCGAATACCAAATGAAACTATAAACAGCATAGAAACCTTATAATGATGTGGTGCCATGGCAAGAAGTATACCATTACTATATCATCTGACCAATCGTAAGAATCTTCAAGTGGGAACATAAGACATTTCAGAGAGGGACATTTGTCAGACATTTCAGGTTGATTAGTGGGTAAGATTTCGTGGAACCCAAACGTGAAAATTCAGAAAAATTTTGGAACATAATGGAAAGGTCTAACTTAGGAGCTCAAGAGAGTGAAGTATGACATCCATTTTGTCAAGATAACAAAGGAGAGGTAGAAAATCATGTAAAGGTAGCTACCACGCAAGACTAAAAGAAAGAAACAAAAAAAAAAAAAACAGAGAGAGAGAGAGAGAGAAGCAAAGAAAATAAAAGGTTTAAAAGAAACCCTTTCTAGGGAAACAACAGAGGAAAAGGATAATGATTTCTCCCTCTCTTTCATGCACACACACACACACACACAAATCATTTACACCCAAATTAACTCCTGTAAAGTTGGAACAAGAAGGACCTAGAAAATATGATGAGATCAATGATACCTCTATGGGCATGAGTGTCTTGGGGATGACTCTGCATATAATAATATGAATAAACTTGGTTATTAAGATGAAAATTATCCATGAAAAGATGAAAAATTAGCATTTATTTTCAATTAATCATTTCTTCATCTACTTTAAATATATGGGGGATAAAAAACACAAACAGTAATAACAGATGCCTTGCCCGATCACATGGCGGCCACCATTATAAACAGCCTGAGAAACCAGTCCCATTAAGCCAATACTCCCTCCTCCATAAACCAGATCAATGTTCCTTGACACCTTTAAGACCAAATAACGTTAAGTCAATCCGTCTTTAATGAGAGTATCCATCAAAGTAAGTTTAACTTGTAGAGTTGTAGCGCATGATAAGAAAAGAGAGATATTATATTAAAACATCAAATGAAAATTCAAAACAAGCAAAAGGGTGTCTTTATATTCATTGTCTGAAATGGATTTGCTGTCCAATGTAGCTAGGAGGGAAGTAGAACAAAAGGTTGTCCTTAGCCTAGAAAGCAAAGCCAAGGATTCAGCCAACTTCAGGGTAAGTTCTTAAAAACCATCAATGCAATCTTGATACGAAGCATTAATTTGATGTTTGATTTACTTACTTGTCAGTAAAACAAAAGGAAAACAAGAAACGAATTTAGCCCAAAAAGAGAAAATAAAAAACAGAAGTAACAAGTTTGAGGGGGACTAAATAGTTCTAAAGCAAAGCAATATCAGGGGAGGCATCATAACAAGAGAACTAATTCAGGTGATACTAAAAACTGATTGAAGAGTGTAAAACATGTACAAACAAGCTAAAAGGCTGGAAAAATTGGAAGAACAGAGCCAAAACAGAGAAGCATTATGGTTACCAGTTCTTTTCCAAGCTCAATAGCAGCATCTTTATAGCTACTCTTCTTTCCTGGACTGCTCCCACAGAAAACACAAATCCTCTTGAACCTTGATTGCTTCATTTCCTTCTCTCTCTCCATCTCTTCCTCCCTCCCTCTCTCTCTTTCTCTCTCTCTGACAAACAAGAACTAATATTCTCCGTTTAGAAGTGACCCACCAGAGCTTGATCAGTTTGTGAAGTGGGTTCGTTCATATGTATATAATAAAGGTAGCAGCACAGTCCTAAATCAGCACGCGTAAATTCCATGCTCCACAGCTTCGTAGGTGTCTAGCAAGCTGACAAACCAGTTAGATTCGGTTGTGAATATTACCGTTTACAAGTGGTAACTGATTAAGACCGTGTATGCATCAAGGAAGGTCTAGCCAATAATTCCAAAGTTTACTGAACCCGCAAGCAGGGATTCAAACTTATGATTAAGAGGTACGAACGAAATTCTCTAACCACTAGACTACAATAGACGGTGAAGAAGTTGGACATTTTAAGTAGAAGAAGACACAATTGACGTTAATGTTATGCATGTTAATAAGGTTGGAATTGGAGTCAGTTTTTTTAATAGATGAAATCCTGTTGATTATTTGACAAGACAATAAAGGCTTTTTTTAATCTTCTAAAAAATGTTACCTCCTTTGACATTTTCTTTATGGTTCACAATGGATCGAAATTAATAAGATTGTTTCTTAGATGCTATTATTTCAAGTGCAACTGTTTGAGGCTTGTTGTCCACTTGGTTGTATCTCTTGCACGTGAGCTCTTGGTCTCTTGCACCAATTTCTCTTGTTCACAGAGACCCAAGTTGCAGCCTTCACCATCGAGATGATAAGAACGGAAAGACGTTCCACATCCGGACGCATTTAGAAGGCAGAATTGATTTTTTTTTATTATTATTTTCTTTTGAACTTTCAATGTTTCTAGGTTGACATCGAAATTATTTGTATTTTCAGATCCTGATGCGTTCTCATCTCTTTGCGCTTGTCCACTCATTAGATGGTTTGCATCAAAGTCGCTGTGATGAACTTTTTCTCAAATTTCCTGTAACTTCATGTGCAAAACAAGATCCCAAGGCTTATAGCTTGGCAGCCTAATTTACTTTGGTGACTCATGTTTACCAATATTTTTTCTAGCTATAAACCAATAGCATGGTGAAATGTCCATTTCAAAGAGACAGCTTAGAATTGAATTTTCAAGAATTAAACTAAAAGTCTTGAAGAAGACTTTGTGATCTCAAAAAAAAAAAATCTCATGAAAATAAATGTGGGTCAATTTTTTTATATGACAAATAGTGTCTTTCAGACCAATTCTAGATTTTTTCAAAAAAGCCCTTAACTTCTGAAGCTTTCACTTTTTTTTGTTTTTGTTTTTTTTTTTATCCAAAGTTTTCACTTGTTTCATGGAGTATACATAGGAAAGTACTCAAGTTTAACCATTGTGTTTGTGCCCTAAACCACCTTGCCTAGATATGCTTGTTGTATGCATAGGAAACAATTGTTTTTTTATTGTAGAAGGAAACAAACTCCCCCCATTTCTTCGCCTTCTCACTTTTTGCAGGACCAAACCATGCTGTCCCATTCGCCTCTCTATGTCCCAATACAATGCTCAGGCGCTGCCTACCTTTACTTTCTTTTCTTTAGATATTAATTTTCTTAAGTACATTATGAACCTAATTAAGCATCTCCTTTTTCGTGACTAAGCTAAGGTATGCAGGCCAACCTTTTTAGACTTTTTGTTTGGCCATTTGTTCTCTCAATACCATTTTTGTACTCATTTGCGCGCTGATCATAATGTTACCATCGTTGAAGTCTAATGTTTATAGTGGTGAGGTGGCCAAGTTAAGGTCCTGCGTTCTGCTATAGTGGATGAGGGGAGTAAGCTAAGGGATTGTCAGAGACCCCAACATCTGTATGACATGAATTCATCGATCAAGCATCTATCGTTATACTAAAATGTTTCGGTTATTGGTATAGGTGTAACTTTATTTTTTTTAATAAATTTTCTGAAAACTGCATTTAGCGTTGAGGAGGGTGCAACCATTACAAGCTGCTGGTTAGTCATATCAAGACTAAAAGGATATGTTGGCATATTTATTGAACAAATTTAAAAGCTTTTGCCGTGGCAGTCAGTTCTTGACCTGATTAACTCTGACCCCTCTAGTTTATTTAGCTTCACACCCTCCACTCAGTCCACAGGGTGTAGGTAATTATGTTTGATGGGGAGCAATTTTTTTTTTATATATATTTTTTATGTCTAATGGATGCTTATTAAAAGTTAAATTAATCCCCTGACCCCCTTTTTTTTTTTTTTTTGGGTTAAACGTGACTACAAAAAACTAGATGATTAGCTAATCTCTTAATCAATCAATTGCTAGGCATCTGCAAGGGGCCCATACGCGTTTGCATCTTTTTGGTTTTGGTGCAAAATCGAGTAAGGCTTGGAAGAAGTCGGAACGCGGAGGGCCCACATGCCAGAGTCAGAGACGTACAAGACAAAAGAGATTAAGAGATAGGGTTATGATTTGGGATTAGTATTTCGATACTCAAATCAAGTAAAATACGATATAAAGTAGTAATTGGTGAACGAACCATATCATCGGACGAATAATTCAAGTTAGGCACATAAATATATATATATATATGAGGTAATGTATTTGGTACAAGAAAGCACACTTTTTATTAGATCAAATTAAAAAGAAATATGTCAAGATATTATTAAGATGAATTGAAAATTTATTAGTGATTTACAAGAATTATATCTTTATCAATGCACAAATTTTGATTTTCATTGGCATTTTTTTTTTTATGGAATTTTCTCGAGGGTTGTACATATGAGTTTTGCTCAAGAAATGAAGCATGAGGGTTTGAAGAGTAACAGTGGGCGATCGTTGCTTCATCCTTTTGGTGCAGTTATGTATTGCTTGTCGCCCTACAAAACCCAACCTCAATTATTGCGGGAAAACAAATAAGTAAAGTTTATATATATATAAATTATTGAGAGATTAAATGGTGCAAATATATATATATTTGTATTTTATCTTATGATTGAAGAGTATAGTATTTTTGAACCGTCACATATGAGCCAACGCTATCTTAAGAATCTAATTGATTGATAGGTGTCAAAAGCGATCGAACCCCCTTATATATATAAATAAAAATTAAAAATTGCAAGAGGTTATATTATGAACAACTACTTTAATGTCAAAAATTCCAATGTACGCAATAAGTTTGTAAGATTTTTTAAAAAAAATTGATACAAAGAATTAGTGGTCTTCTTCAAACATGCGAAATCAATGTTAATTTTTAACATTACAAAAAAGACCATACACAAAAGTTTAATGAACTATTCACACAACATGTCAATACAATGATCCCAACAGTATATTACATATGATCTTTGCACATTAAAAATCAAGCAACCAAATATGTGTGACGACCCATTTCCTGTCGTGTCGTGAAAGTTGCAAATATATATATATATATTTACGGGTCAAAAGACGAAAAAAAAAAAAAAAAGACGTTTTGATCTGTCTCTAATGTCATAGGAACACATGATGGTTCGTCAAAAGAGATCGAACCTTTTAAATTGAAGTCTCATATGGTATCAATGGACTATCCTGTCGGTAAATTCCATGCATCCAGAACCAGCACATGATGTAAGAGCTCTAAGGTCAGGAGTTGGACTATCCTAGATGGTGTGCTGCTGGGAACAGCTTGATCGTCCAGCCGACATAATAAAGCTCCCGGCTATATGGGGTTGGGATAAAGACTCTGAGCCCCGTCTGCTGACATGTGAAATAGCTCTTAACCAGATGGTAGAGAAGTACACGTGCCAGTTTTTGTGTGTTGAATATCTATGGCTAACATAAAAAGCACATTACTAATGGCCAAGCGGCAGCTTAGGCTTCCTTTTCGTGAATGCAACCAGTTGCAACGAGACATTTGCATAAGCAGTGCACAAATTGGATCCCCCAAGTCCAAATATAGATCATGACTTTAACATTGTGCGGTGCCTGAGCTCAATTCTATCAAAAGATGATTGGTAGGTAATCATCTAACCCAAAAAAAAAAAAAAAAAAAGTGTACTTGTTCAGTCAAGATCTTTTAAATAATCAGAGATATGCTCAAAACAATCGGATGCAATGTATACTATTTAGTAATTTTTGTTTTTCCTTTTTAGTCAATGCAAAATGTCATTTATAATTATTTGCACCCCATCGTTTGAAATATTTATATGATCGCCTTTGAGTGTGCATCCAATCGCTTGAAATTTTTTGGATGAATAGATGGACATTATTTTTAGGGTGCGCACAAGCCAGTGTCCTATCTTGGAAACCTTGTCAGTAGTAAGATTGAGAGGCACTAAGGCCAATCTGCCTCGCCAAATATGACAATCGGTGATAATTTTTTTTTATTATTATTAAAAAAAATGTATTGAGTTATGAATTATATAATAAAAATAATATATATTTTTTTAATTTTCATATCTTTTTTAGGATTGAAATTTCAAGGATTAAAATTTAAGTTTTTAGCTAATAGAATATTACTAACAGACAGTGATAAATTTCTTTTAATATCATATTTAATATTTATATTTTTATATTTATGGAGTGTAATTAATGGCTAGATATCCGGCTTTATTTTTGTCATAGAGGTGTTTTGTTGTATGTACTAGTGTTTTTGTTTTGGACTGGTTAGTTTAGCCACTTGCCTAACAATGGTTAAAGAAAAAAACATTAATAATCAATTTATTTAAACAGTTGGTGTGTATAATTAATTAATTAATTTTTTTGGTCAAAATTTACAAGCTTAAGATAGGGGGATTGCCTTAGGAAGATTAGACATTTGTAAGAGACAAACATGGCTTGCTGAATATATGCTTCAGAAAAAACATATATGTTTCAGACTTATTCCAGTTCACTTTCTTGTACTGTATGTATCCTGTTTCATGGAGTTTTTATATATTCAATAGCTTAAGCATTGTACTAGTTAGTAACGCAATTGAGTTTCTCTTTTTATTGGTGGAATTCTTAATCCGATGCAAGTGATCCACACATTTCAATCACTCTATCCTTGTTTAGAATAAGCCTTGTATTATGGTTTATGCTTGATTATGGCCATTTTTCCTTTCCAATCTGACAGAAATCTGCCAAACAATACCAACAGGAGATTGCCCCTCCCTCTACTCTTGAAAACACCTGCACACCAAGTTCCTTTATCGGACAACTCCATTTGATGATTGTTGAAATTTCCACCGTGTGCATCACTCCTTTTGGCAAGCTTACGGCTAATGCTCTTCCACCAAAACACTTAATAATCTATATTTGTTAATCATATGTTTCTTATTTTAAGTTTGGAAAGTCAGTGCTACATTTAATTTTCTGCTTCTCAAAGTGAGATCCATATGCTTTGGGTTAAAATACTTGCATGTGGGGTTATTAATGCATTTACACCATCTTAAGTTAATTAATGAGAGCTGGGAGGTAACCCAACAAAGAATGTCTATACACCATTTTTTTTAAAAAATTACTTATATTCAGTTTTAAAATTTTTATATATTTGTGTAAATACATATATATTTTATTTAAGTAAAATAACTTTTTTTTAGTTAATAATTTTTTTATTCATGATTTGTTTTTGCTATTTGAAAATTTTCACCTAAATTTTGTATATTCTCAATTTAATCCGATCGTTATTTGCATGCATATTGAATTATTGTTAATAGAAATTTATGAATTTATAGTTATTTGCATCCGATCGTTTAAAGCATGCGTATGATCCTTTATGAATTATTTGGACTTGAAAAATATTGAGCCCCAATACACAAGTGATGGCTTATTGCCAAGCAAACTTCCATGGCACTAGCAGCTCATTGAAGTCTAAAATTTTGGAAACTTTTGTTTTAGTTCCGTCTTCCTATAACTTTAGCAGATTTAATTGAATTCTTTGGAAGGACAGGTGAAGTGGGGTTTCAAATTAAAATTGATCCACTCCTATTGCACAATTACAATAATGATAATGACTATACTCTTTCTGGTACAATGAATCGTAAAACATGTTTGTGATGACATAGGAAGCCACAGAATAATCGGTTTCAAATTGTGGACTAGGTAACACGGTTTCTTTGCTCATTTGCATCCTCTCAAAAAAAAAAAAAAAAAACGTGCGTTCTTTTGTTTGGGGATGATGAGGAAGACATCTCTTTCATCAATTTCAGTTCAAGAAGATTCGGCTATTTTTCCCACCCCCTTACTTGATTGAAATCCCCTATTCAGGACCACACGGCTGTGGCCACCGTATTAATTTCATGTGACATTTAATCAGTGCCAACCACCCAATTTAATCAGTGCACTTGTGCATTGACCACAAGGTCAATTCTCTTTACAAGCAATGGCAGTCCATATTAAATATATTCCTAGAGGAACTAGGGGTCGCTTATTGGCGGCTTTTATTTGGAAGAGAATGAAAAAAAAATATTTGGGTTCAAATTTCACTAGAAGAGACCTTTTTTTAAGCCATGGATTATGGGTTCAAACTCAGATAATATACCTGAAAATTGGAACAAAAGCACTGGGCCTGAAAGATAGTATGTATACATGGTACAGTCGACGATTAATTCTGTAGCATCAAAGGGCAATGGTCTGGTGGTTTTCAACTTTTGACAAAACGAAGTTCTTATGGTCTGGAACCAACGGTGACCACCGACTTCCAATTTGTCCACGAAGAAGAATGGAATGTCACATTATTTTCTCTCTCGTTCATGGCCGTTGGCTAGTCATTATATTCTAATCTCGACATCAATGCAAAGGTTCAAAGTTCCACTGCATCATGGTCAAATATGGAAAAGTAAACTATCAATAAATCAAGGGAGAAAGCAAAAGTATACACGTAATGCTTTGAGAGTAGCTCGTATTGGCTTTAAACATGGGGTTGTTGGCCTTACTTTTGGCAATGAAAGGCACTTTGCAATGGAGGCACATGCCAAGGCCTCACTAGTAATTCTTACCATGAAATTTGATTCACTTACCCACCAATGCACATCAATTGATTGAGGCATAGATGCATGTGACCATTTTCTTTTTCATCAACTGGCTTGGATTGGATTCAATCTCAAAACCTACTTATCAAGCTCATAAATTTGATTATCGTTGATTTGATTGACAATTATAATTAAGTTTATCTTTGTTTTATTGGTTTATAAAGATTACTCAAAAAAAAAAAAAAAAAAAAAGGGGAAAAAAAAAACCGACATGATTATATGCCCTTGTATAAATTTTGGTGTTGGACTGTGGTAAGTTCGCTACATGGTAGAATGAACAAACTATGGGGAATATTGGTCATCGTGGAAGAACTTTGCAGGGGATGTCTGTCTTTTATCCTTCCACATAATACTTGGTGCACTAAAGAAAGAGATTACCGTATAAAAAAAAACCGATCAACCTAAAGTCTAATCTTTTAGATAAATTATAATACACTCTCTTCATGCATAAACTCATGGGATTGGAAGTGTGAACACAACACAAATTTATTTTACGTGTAAAAATTTATAATTAAATGTAAAGAAAAATTTGATTTGAACGTAAAATGTTTTGGTTATAAAATCTTGAATGCCAACGGCGATGAAGAAATTGTGGTCTCGGCAGCGAGCTGTTGCACAATCAAATCATGTCCAATTGCCGGAATGATACCGGGTGATCAAATAAAAACTTTCTCACGGAGGCACTAATTCAAATCATCCTCTTTTCTTGATGAGCATTCCAAGAAAAACAACTTGATTGTCACTTTGACCTTGCTCAAAAGAAAATAGCAGCAAAACCTCTATAATTTGGATGATAAGTGGCTAATTGAGGTGTATCATTATCTAACACACACCGCAGGGTATATTGTCAAGTCATCATTAGTTACAATAAGAAAAGATGTTCAATCTCTGTATCAAGCTGCAAAGATGCCTATCTTTTCCTTTCTTGCCATTTGTTTTAAGATCAAATACTTGTCATCATACATACAAAAAAAAAATAAAATAAAATAAAAAAATAAAAAAATTTTAAGCTGTTAGTTGAAGTCAATTTTATTTATTGAAATTTTCTCATAATTGCATCAAGTATTGAGAGTCTATATCTATTGTAGGCTTAATGGGCTGAATTATTAAACTCATAGTCTAAAGGAAACGCTAAGATATTTAGTCAGCAATTTGCTTTTCACATCTAGCTAATAATGGAGGGCATTATAGAGGATGCACTTGTAGATGTTAACGATGATACAAAGTCAAATTTACTTACAAAACGGCGACAACAAAGTCTGCTTGTTTTTCGAATGTCATTGTAAATTTGCAGTCTTGTACTACATATATCCAGCTAAGAAATTTCAATTGAAGTAATGGAATATCAAAGAAATAATATCACATTATTTTTGTTCGTCAGAGAATGTGCTATTCGTTTTGTGACGATTGTGTCACGCGCATCTTCAAGCATATTTTCAAAGATTCAAGGAGTTGCTTGCATTAGTGAAAGGACCCCGGTTGAATTTGTGATAGCAACGATGCACCAAACGCATCATTAGCTCAAGGTTTTGATCATTTAAATCTGATGAGGAAGCAAGCCTTTGAACTGAATACCCAACATAAAGATGATATCATCTCGTACGATAAATGACAAATTTGAAAGTAATTGCATTTAACCTTAAAAGTCTTCATTAAACTTTGGATTATTAGCAAGGATAGAGACTGCTTTTTCTTGTTTAATAGGGGATTAGGTGATCAACTCTTGTTGGTTTTGTTTTGTTTATTAAGATCCTTCCCTCTTTGTTAGGCAAGTAATTGTTAATGGTCAAAGGATACAATGGAGGTACTAGAGAGATTTGTTCCAATGTCTTTGGCTTTATGAACTCGCCTAACTTAGTGGTCTTACGATCTTATGCTAACATAATTACTAAGGAAACACAAAACTGACCCCAAGATGTAAAGTCATGATGGTAGGTTCTCTAAATCATTGTTAACCTTGTTTTAATAGAAATTGCAAGTTTAATAACGAGAAATCCATAAAGTGGCATGCAAAGGTATAGCCTATTACTTCCAATATTTGTCAAAATCCACATGAGAGCTACTCCAGGCCAACAGTCAAAGTGGGGCCAATCAACAATACCCCCCTCACAAAACAAAGGGAGGATGATGTTGCAGGGGAATGTGGGACTCTGACAAAGTTAAAGGGCCCCAGCTACGCTTCGCTCCAATTGATGCTGTCGCACTTTTGGTGGTAAAGTTTGTTATGACTCAATCAGAGTGTCTCTAGCACAGTTATCTAGCATTAAGTAATGCAAAGCCCTTCCTTATGAAAGGGTAGGTCTATACTCCTAGTCTCTTTACTTTGGGAATTGTCTCTCTCTTCTTAAATCTATACTAATATCCCAATTGCAAGCTTTAACCAAAAGAATAAAGCCTTTTATGAGTTTGTTAATTTCTGGGGTTCCACAATTTTATGGATTTCACCTATTGGACCAAAAAACAAGTCTATTTGGTTTATGAGTAAGCCGATACCAGCCCAAAAGTTAATGAATGCGGGGGCCATTTGGGAGCCTAATCCTTTGTTAGAACATCATTAGCTTTTTGTCCCATTTGCTTGAAAAAGAAATTTGCTGCCTTCAGAGTTTGAGTTTGAGGTTTAGGTAAAGACAAAGGGGAAAAGAATTCATGTGGTACAAATTGATAGCCAAAAGCAAAACAAGATTTTAAGACCTAATAAAATTTTGGTGAGGTGATGCATGCACCAACTGCACTTTTCACCTGTTCGAAGATCCATGGAGTAAGGTCAAAGATTATGGGTTTCAAAGTTTGCCAAAAAATTATTGAACTTTCTCTCCTCCTCCCCCGACCCTTCTTTTTTACTTTTTGTTTTTATTTGGTTAACCCCATAAATTAATTTTTCTTTTAATAAATTCATATATTCGCGATGGTGGAATTGGACAAAGAAATTGAATGTCTGTATCATAAAATGTTCATTGCCTGCACTTTTTGGTTTGAAATGACCACCGTTTTCGGCTAATATTTTTATTTCCTATTTTGTTTGTTCTTGAATCTTTGTACATCGAAACCGCACTAAATAATGGAAAGCAATTCTCTTTCCACAAGTCTCCACCCCACTTCTATTTGAAGGGGATTCAACCTTTTTCTGTCTTTTTTCTTTTTGTTTTTTTTTTAAGGAAAAATGGGATTCCACCTTAGATGTCATGCATTTGAATTCGGCTAATGTATTTTTTGAATGTACCCAAAAAGAAAAAAAAAAAAAAAAAAAAAGAAAGCTAAAGTTCAGATTTTAGACAGTTGGCTATTGCGTGGGCCGAGCCATAGTTCCATCACTGCCGACCGCTGAGTGGGCCTCGTAGTGGCTGGCCGTGTGGTCGTTGAGCGTGGAGACAACCTCCTGTTCTAACCAAATGAAAATTGGTACCACTCAACACATCATCTTACAAAATTACCTGCAGAGTCACAGTGAAGATAGAGTTAAGCTTTTGGTTATATTTTTGTTCCAAAGATTGAGGCCGAAAATGAACTAATGAGTTAAGATTAAAGGGGTCAATGGGCTCTATGTTGAGAGAATCAGCATTAGCCATGGGTTTTAAAGGGAGAACAGAGCTCGGAACGGGCCTAGGCCCCAGAAGAAAAGCCGAAGGATTCATGATGTTGATGACAATTCACTCAAGCACTTGGCACTCACGGCAGGTAAGCTGTGAGATTCAACGGGCTGCGAAGGGAATTAAAACTATTAGGACGAATAAGGTAAAATATTCTAGCATGTATAATAAAATGTACAATGAACTATTAAAAAATATATTTTACATCTCGTGGAACATTACACTTGTTTGCGTATTTTACCTTTTTTTTTTTTTTTTGGGCATATCAAATGTTCTTTTGGCAAGAAATTTTAAATTAAAAAAAAAAAGATTTTTTCAGTATGTAACGCCCACTGCCTCACCAGCCTTATCCTTCTGATCCGTCCCTCACCGGGTCCATGTAATTGAATTCAAACTATTATTATGTTACTGTGGATTGATCTGCTTGCCAACAAGTAGAATTTAATATATGATCTTTTGTGACCATATTATGTATTAAGTTCTAGCGATCTGTGGCCCCTAATAGAAGGAAAAGTCTGGCTCTGTTGGTTTTTCCAGAGGGTTCAGCACAGGTTCTGTTTCGGATTGCTTGAGTCTCTTACTCCTAGTGCTTCCCACAAGGTTCTCAGCATATCTTGACCAGAATGAACCTGGTTGGGGTATTCCAAGCTCAGGGTTACTCAATCCGACTGAGTCTTCCAGTTTGTACGAAGCAAGCAGCTCAAGTCCGCCACTGATGTGAATAGAACCTGAATGTGTGCCTAAGCTTTTTGCCGTGCAGTCTACTAAACAGTTAAACCTATCATTTTTTTCATTACAAGCTATTATATTATATAAATATAATATATAATTTAAAATCTCATAATTTTAATTTTAATTTACTTAATTATATATTATTCACGTACGTCTATTTATCTGATATAATTTTCATTCATAGATTACTATTATTACTTAAAAAGTACGAATCGTGACTATTTTTATAATAAGTGTGAATGTCTTATTATAATCAAAACTTTCGATCTAGTAATTCTAAAAAATAATTAAGTATACTTTGTATCGCTTAATTGTTCTGTCTGCATGATACTTGATTTTGTAGACCTATTTACTATCAAGAGCCTTTTTTCCCTTAGATAAAGTAGCAATTGTTCATGTCTCATTATCTTCTAATATCTCAATTTCCTTTTTCATTGCCTCACGTCAACATGAATGCTACATGGCCTCTTTAAAATTGATTGGTTCAATCCTTGTAGTTACTGTAGCCACGAATCGACGATGCAATAAGAAAAATTTAGCATAATTCACATTGTTTGTGATGAGATAAAGCATAACTGAGGATGCCAAGGAAGAAGAAGGAGAGCTTGAGGGACAGAGGGCAACTGTATGCAACACATGATCATACAAACGAACTGAAGACTGTCGTGCTCGTTTGTTGCGACCAAGATCGTCTGCTGCACTCGTAACCTCTGCAATTTTCGATACTAGTACGACCCCATCTGTTGTCACATCCTCTTCCACAGACTGTTCATTATATTCAGAGGCTGGTGAAAGTGCCTCAATCTCAGGCACGTCCTCCAATATAGTAGATTTAATGACAGTAGACAGGGAATCTGGAGTTACCGGCCTAACAGAGTCCGTATAGGCAAAATGAAACATGTGCTTAACAAACTCAACATCTCAACTTTCAAAACAAATCTTCCTATCTAGATCATACACCCTTCATCCTTTTTTACCATAAGGATAACCCATGAATATGTACTTATAACTTTGACTAGCAAACTTATCCTTTTTCTGATTAATATTTTTAGCATAGTATAGACAACCAAATATTCTAAGATGAGAAATAGATAAAGGGTTTCCAAACAAAATTTCATATGAAGTTTTTCCACCCAAAATTGATGATGAAGTACGATTAATTAAATATCCTGCAGTGAGAATGCATTCTCCCCAAAATTGAATAGGTAAGTTAGCTTGAAAACAGAGCGTCCTACCAACATTCAAAATGTGTTGATGTTTCCTCTCAACTCTTCTATTTTGTTGAGGTGTCACAACCATGAAAGTTTGATGAATAATGTCACATTCCTTAAAATAATCATCTAAACAAGTAAATTCTGTATCATTGCTACTATGTATAATTTTGACTTGTTTATTGAATTGTCTCTCGGTTATAGCCAAAAAATTCTTAACAACATATGAGACCTCATGTTTCCCTTTTAATAAATAAACCTATACACCATGAGAACAATTATCAACAATAGTCAGAAAATAAGTAGTACCACAAAAACTAGCATCTCGATAAACTCTCCATAAATCACAATAAATTAATTCAAAGATATCACAAGCTTTATTGTCACTAATAGAAAAAAAAATACGAGTTTATTTTGCCCAAAAACAAACATCATAAGATTCATGAACCCCTTTATTTATCTCAGTACTACTTTCTATTGTAGGGAGATTTTCTATGACTCGCATAGAGGGATGTCTTAACCTTTTATGTCATAAACTCATATTCTTGACTGCAACGGCTCTATGAGCACTGACTAAAAGCTCCCCTCGTGCAACATACAGCCCCCTAAGCTCTTCACCCACTCCAATCAACATCCTCGAAGTGCAGTCCTAAACAACACATAAACAATCAGTGAATTTCAAAATATGAACTTTGTCTCGAGCTAATTTTGAAATAGATATCAAATTGCATCCTATTTCAGGGATATATAAAACACCCTTAAGAAATAATTTTCCTAGAAGAATTGTTCCTTCTTCTATTGCTATAACATATTCACCGTTTAGCATTTTTACTGGACAATGAGGTATTCCTTGAAATTCTACAAATGCAGTTTTCTCATCCGTCATATGATGCGAAACACCTATGTCAAACAACTATTGCAAATATGTTTTACTATTAAGCCTTAGTTGAGCAACAGATGTATTATTCATATGAGTGTTCCAGAGAGACTTCAAAGTCTCCCAGTCATCTTTGCTCAAGGTCTCCAACCCAGCTTTATCAGAATCATCAAGTGGTCTCTCATGGGAAACATTAGCAACTACCCCTACTACCCCTTGTGCAACATTAGCTAGTGCTACTCCACCACGACCATGCCCCTGGTTACCACGTCCTCTGCCTCTTCCTTGAGTCGAATTTCCTGGCCACCAGTCAGGATAGCCATATAGACGAAAACATATGTTCATGCTATGTCCTTGTTTTTGGCAGTGAGAGCAAACTACTCCATTGTCTTTTCGGTCCCCCCCTAAATTTTGAGGACCTGAGCTGACTATTTTCATGGCAAAGGTCACCGGATCAGACCAAATAGAAGCTGGTCGAGTCATTACCTACATTTATTCTTGCTTCGTAACTTGAGAATAAACCCTATGAAGGTTTGGAAGAGGGTCTGAAACGATGATATTGGAACGAACATTACAATTAGATGATTCATCAAGCCCCATGATGAATTGATGCACCCGCTCATCCTCTTGATACTATTAAAGCCATGTAACAAAGTTACAGTTGCATCCATTACAAGAACAAATAGGCATAAGATCATAATCATTCAAATCATCCCACAATTTCTTGAGTCGACCATAATAAGTAATGATCGAATCCCCGTTTTGTTTGCAATTTGCAACCTGCGTTTTCAATTGATGAACTCACGGGCCATTACGAACAGAGAATCACTGTTGGATATCATCCCATAATTCTCTTGTCGTTTCCTTGTATGAGATTGTGGAAAACAAATCTGGTTCGATGGTGTTAAAGATCCATGACACAATCATGGAGTTTACTGTCCACCAATCATCAATTTCATATGAGTTCTGGTTCGACTCCTTAATGGTGTCATCAATGAAATCTTGTTTCTTCTTTACCCTCAACGAAATCCTCATGGCCTTATCCCATTGTTCGTAGTTTGGTCCTTTGAATTATGTCTGCATAATTAAATTGTCTGGGTTGTCATTCGTACTCAATAAAAATGACAAATTGATCTTTAAACTTGAAGCTTTTTGATTTGTCATCATCTTAGTATTTATAGTTTAAGGGTTTGGTATTATTTCAGAGCAACCACGCTCTGATACGATGTTAAACCCAGAAGAATTGAAAAAAAATTTTGTCTCTTTTTTTTATTACAATTTGCTATATTATATAAATACAATGTGCACCCCAAAATCTTATAACTTCAGTTTCAATTTACCTAATTATATGCAACCATCTAAAATTACCAAATATAAATATATACTAATAGATACAAGATACCGAAATTTCAGCCACCAAATATTCACACTAATATAAACCAGGATGCTCCTAACTTCAGGTCATATGCCAAGAGAGTGAATGCCTCAACTTCAGTTATGCCCTTGAGCGTACGCACAGAGGATGGGAACGTCGCGGTTGGACGCGGATCCAGGGGCCGTGTCCGTAACTCGTCCCCGCAGAAGTCACCTGGACCTATCTGAGTTGAAAAATCCTGGGCAGCCTCCATCGGTGGTGTAGGAATCAAGGTGTCCTTTGATAGTGAAGAGCATTTGGTTGACAGGATCACCCTTGCGCACAGGGCATATGTCTTTGGCGCACAATGCAGGCTTAAGTCTTTCACATGTTCCATCTAGTATGGTTTCATCCATTTGATTAAACAATGGGACCTGTTGGAACATATCACAAATACAAAACATGAAGTTGATTCCCTCGAGTCTTAACTGGATCTAACCATAGGTGTCGCTTGATCTTTCTTCGGAGCTCAATAGGAAAGCATCCATATAATTGGGTAGAGTCAAATTTTGACTAAAAGAACTTAAAGAAACAAAAGAAGAGGAGAGTTATTGAAGATTTAAGTACCAATATCTGGAGCAAACATAAAATTCCCTCGAAATTCTTGGAGAGTGCATCCATTTTGTACGCCTAAGATTAGATAGGCTTAAGCAGGAACTGAACTCCAAAGTCCCATAGTCATCAAATAGACAAGCATCCACTAGGTGTACTTGAACTCTCACCCACACTGGCAAGCCCATTGGGCAGAACGAGGGCAACATTTTTTAAACTCGAGGCCTCTCGGTCATGTTATGTAAAAAAATCAATTTATTTAAAAATTTAAATTCTTAAATAAAATATATGAATCAATCATATATTAAATTTTTATAATATCTAAATTTCAAAAGATGTTACCACCAAATACTAATTGAATAAACTTATATAAACACTTTATTTTTCAACTTATTTTACCAACGGAATATGAACTAATTAGAGAATGTTGAAATTTTAATTATAAATTATGTAATTAAATAAGTTTGTATGAAAAAAAGAAGAAGTAAATTTATAAAAAAAAATTATTAAATTCAATATTTTAAAATTTTAGATTGAAATATGATATTAAATTTTTAAATTTATTATTTATTTAAATTTTATTCAAATATTTTCTTGATTTACGCTCTTACTCTTACTATCAGACGCAATGTTTCTTGCGGCTCCAGCCCCCACGAGGGCAGACTAATTTGTTTTTGGCTGAAATATATTAGAAGTTGAAGATTTATAGAAACTAGATTTTTATTCTAACATGGCTTGCCAACAAGTATCATGATCAAACAAAAAGTAGTATAAATCCTTTTAATGGTCAATTACCTTTTGAACCTTAACTTTGTTAAGTGTACACACTATTTAATTATTACATTTTCTTTTAAGAAAAAAGAAGATCTTATACTATATAAATGGTAATACTATATATCTTAACATCCTAATACCTAACACGCACATTTTGAGTAAAAAATAATAATTCCATAATAAGTGGTATTAGTTATTTTTTTAGAAAATATAATAAAATCGTAATATTTACTATTTATTACTTAGTTTATCTTTAAGGTGAAAAATTTTAATTTTTTTATTTGTCAAAGAAAAGGTAATTGTAGCATTTGTTAATCCTTTGCATTTTATTTATTTCCCCCTTTTCTCACTGCTCAATATTCATCACACAGCCAGTAAAAAGCAGTGATAATTCCAGGATTACATGATATGTAAATTCATTTTTGGTGGAGCATCTTGAACCAATAAGCAGAGTACTTAAGGTGCCGCTACAAATTATGCTTATAATCAACATAAGTGATGCCAAAGCGGAAAGTATAACCAGAGTCCCACTCGAAGTCATCAAAAAATGACCATATGTAGTATGCCTTCACATTTGCCCCTTTCCTGCATCATATCCATTTCCCAAAATTTTCATCAATTATCAGTATTTAACATTAATTAATCATGATTATTTCTTCTTGGGCCTATTTCATTACAGCCCCCAAAAGGTAAAAGTACTCACTTGATGGCCTTCAGAAGATATGATAGGTGGCCACTGTGGTATCTTATTCTCAACCCATCCTTAAGGCTAGCTTCAAGTGTCAACGAGCCATCATCTGCCATTCCTGCAATTAAAATTGTGCTAATTATTGAAGTTCATTTCGTATAATCCTCTGTAATTATATATATATATATATAAAATCTTGTTTAGGGAAATAGAGGAAAGGACATATAGTATGTTTACCATTCTCCGTAACATGAATAATTGGATTATCGTAATAATCCTTCACGTACAGCAGAAACTCTTCAAAACCCCTTGGATAGATGAAAAGCCAGCTCAAAGCAGTCTATTAAACAGATTTCAATTAATATCACACACAGAGATGCATGGAAAAAGGAGGAGAAAAGAGAAAGAAAATGGATACGTACAGGAGTGCCAATGGGAACTCCATTTTTATCAGCTATGACATTGAAAATCACAATTTTGATTAGACTAAGATGCATTAAGTGAGAAAAGGTAACTAAAGACAAGATGGTGAATTAGACTAATCATTAATTATATATAATATATCATGATAGTGTCTACGTTTATATACGTTAAATTGACCACGTCTATAAAACATTTAGTTGGTAAAATATCCAAAAACTAGAGGAATATACTTGTGAGAGTAATTCTTCTATCGGTAGCGTAGCTGAGGTTGACACTGCTGGATTAAGGTGCACTTTCCGCATAATTTGTTGTGCAGTAATTTGCAGGAAGGAAATCAAGAGACCCTTTTAGCATCTTGGACTCTTCTTCACTGAATTTGGGCAGTCTTTTTCCTACAGCAGATTGCATGCTTTGGGGATAGTCTCCGAATGTTACTGGATGAGCAAACCTATTAATCCATTTGTGGAACGATCATGAATGTATATATATTAATAAAAAAATAATAAAAATTTAGGGAGCTCACCATCCGAAGAAGAAATCCAAGGCTCTCGAGGTGGCCAAGCGGCTGGAAACAGTATTGTATTTTGGCGTGTACCAGTTGGTCACAATGGTAATGCCGATTTTTCCACTTCGAAGTGCCTGTTCAAGTAATCAAAAATTTCAATCACCAGAGCAAATTGCAACAATGTTCATATGATATTGAAAGAAAGAATTTTCTAAAATGGATTTTTTCCCCTGTTTTATTCTTTTATGCATGTTTTTAAAGAGAGAGTATCGTGATCACATGTTCCATGACAGAAGCAGATTATATGTCGACATATGAATAAGTTAGAACCTGGTACTTCTCTCGGTATGGCTAAGAAGCAAGTGGTGGGCTGCAATGTAGGGCTCGGTGGCGGAGTTACCGGCAGTACAATTTCCGACGTAGTTGGAACATCTCCCAGGCGGAAACGTACCGCCATAGTACCCATTTAAGATCATTCCATTTGGTTCGTTGGCCGTCACCCAGTGCTTGACCCGATCCCCAAACGTTTTGAAGCACAAGTCAGCAAATGCAGCATAATCTGCCCTGATTACATTTGCCAAACTCAAAGGATTCAATGCACTCACTACATATGTTTTACGTTGATCACTTGCAATTGATTTTACAGCGACATAATATTAGTTGTTGACCTTTAACCCCCAGCAAATTTTTTCAATGTACTATTTTACAACTGTATGATAAAACTCAAAATGTTAATTATATATTAAATTTTAATACACTCTGACTTGGTGGCAAAGGATCATATCTCACACAATCTTGGGGCTCAGTCGTCCACCGTACTTATCGTCAAGGGCTTGTGGAATATCAAAATGCAGTAAGGTCACAAATGGCTTCAAACCTGGTCATGACAGTACATATCATCAGACATCAATAGTGAAACTATTAAGAGACACGTGAGTTTGATTGATAAAACGTTGTTGGAGAGAGAGAGATGAGTACCATTGGCCAGGAGCTCGTTGATTAGATTGTTGTAGAATTTTACACCAAAAGGATTTACTCCTCAACTGATTGTCCCCTCTGAAAAGATATATTAAGACTGCATTAAGCTTAGGACTTAGGAGATCAGACTCTCTTTCTACGATTGATTGATCGAATACTTTGAAAGTTTCTATTTCTTTCTGCTATTGTTTTACATGAAGCCAACAACTCAATAATCGCTCTATAATCAATCAAGCTTTAGTTTGGTAGCCATTTCAAACCCTTCAAAGGGTTCAGGGAGAAAAGGTTGTGGGTTAAAACTCAAACCCTCATATCTGCTTAATTTTTAAAAACCCCCATTTATAAAATTTTTTAAAAAAATTCAAGATACATTTATTAAAAAAAAAAAAAAGTAAAGGAAGTTGAAAGCGTAAATCAAGTGATGATGGCAAACATACTGGATAAGACTGCTCCAGGAGATAGAAAATCTGAAGGAGTCGAGTCCAATCGTTTTCATCAATTTTATGTCGTCCTGTAATGTTTCTATGTCTGTTTGTTAGAATTAAACATAGTTGCAGGCCACGCACTTGAAATTTGAATATAAATTAAGCACATTGGAACGTACCTTGTAACTATGATAAAAATCATCAGCCCTTTGATCCGCATTTTTTCTGTCATCTCGACACTTAATTAGCATGCTAACATAGTCTTAGTTTCATCCATGACTATACATGGTATAAACTGTGATTAAAAAGGAAAGAACAAGACCACAATTAGAATTTGAGATCTTTAATTTTAGAGACCATTCAGTATGATTGACCTAAAATTCATTGGCAAATTATATATATATATAAAAGTGCAGACACAATATTTAGAGTTTGCCTGGTAAGCAGCTGAGCCGACTCCGAAAATGAAACCGGCCGGAAAACTGCTCCGGTTAAAAGGAACCAAACGGCTTGGTATTGCACCGTCAACGGTGTAGCTAAGACAGGCAGCTAGTGCCAGAACGCAGAAGAGAGAGAATTTTTGGACTGACATTGTTAACTCAATTTCCTGCTTAACACAAGCTCTATGCTCCCAACAATAAAGTGGTCCTAACAATTTATAATTGAATTCAAAACTTTTATATTTTTTATTTACATTAACAATTATTGTATTTAATATAAATATATTTTTATTTTTATATATTAATATAAAATAACATTGATTTTTTTTATTTAATAAGATGACAAATAATGAACTTCTATTTATGTTTTTTTTTTTTATGGTTTTACACGTAAAAAAAAATTGCCGAATAGAGTTGGGACAGAGAATAAAGGGTGAAGTGGCTCGACCACATTGACGGTGATTACCTAGAAAACGACCCCACTTACTGAGAAATCATGTGATCTGATTGAATTATTGGATGTGTCGTTTAGTGATCGAGCTGTAGCATGCGCGGAGCTACAAAAACCAACTGTGTGGATGCATCTACCTCTACGACCTGTCCAATTGTCGGCTGGTCTCCCCACACCCTCCGTGACTGCCCATCAAGCCGGTGACCAGTGCCGCTATAGCCATATAGTCCATAGCCTGCATTTCTAGTCCTGCCACCGTCACCTCCTCCCTAGATGCTGTTGGTTTAAACGGGGTTATTAATAATTGGGTATTACACTTTGACATTATTTATCATCTAAAATTTTAAGATCATAAATGATGTATTTTTAATTATCTTTTTTTTTTTTAAAAAAAATGAGATTCAATATTTGTTATATTTCTATAAAAGCTATATAATGCATTATTTTATTGTTTTATTTTTTTAAAGTGAAATTTAATACTTGTTATATCTCAATAGAAGCTATACAATGCTCTCTATCTTTCCATTCTGTATGTTGGACTACAATGCTCAAACAAGTATAGTTTTGGCAGCCTCTTCCAATTGAATCCCAAGTTCTTTTTTTTTTTTTTGGTAAGTAAAATGAATTCAAATTGTTGAGATGAGTACAAATGAGGTAAGTTCTCCGGCGAGTGACTAACTATTCATTTGATTGTATTAAAATGTGTAGATAAATTTCAATTTTTGTAAATTAGGTTACTCGTTAATGTTTCTAAAAAGGAAAACAACAATAGATATATATATATATATATATGAAAATAAGTAAAAAATATAAAAAAACAATATTGATATTATATTTGACTTCACCCGTATGGAACTCTTTTGAAAATATAAATACTAACGTGTCAGTCATGTGGCACAAACTTATAATAGTCCACCATGGCTAGACTCACACCACCCTGACTTTTCTCATCTTTTTTTATCATGGCCTGTCGTTTACAAGGCCACCAACGCAAGTTGCCTTCATGTTTTTCGGTGATAGCCAATGATCGGACAGTTGGAGAAATCGCGGTGGATGTAATGGTGATGAAGCTCGAAGATGGGATTACAAAGGAGGCGATGGAAGGCATGGTGATAGGAGAGAGAGAAAATGCGATGAGAGAATATATGACCAGGGCGACTGAAAAAAAATAAAATAAATTCATAATGTTTAAATTTTATGAAAAATTTTATAATTGAAAATGAGTCTTTGAATTAATGAATTTTGAAATTAAAAATTATAGAGAATTTATAGTGTAAATTAAAATTACAAAGAGATAAAATACAAAATAAATAAATCACATAAAAGAAAGCCACATGCTTTCATTACATACACCACCATTAAGGTACCTTATAAACGTGTAGATGCTTAAAACTTGTCTTGTTTTCTTGTAGTCTTGTTTTCCCTTCAGTTCATTGCTTCAACTACCATTCAAAAATCCCAAAACTAAAATTCCAAAAAATGAACTCCGACTAGCAAGAATATAACAATGAGTTTTCCTTTAATGGTAATAAATTAATTCTCAGGCTGAAGTCTTTGAGTCCCACTGAGAACTAACTAATAATAATAATGAAAAAAAAAAAGTCAAAAAACACAAATATTAAATACAAGTTAAGCACATCAAGTCCTTCATGCTCACCAGAATAAACTGCTGAAACTACTTAAGTCGCTCAACCAGATTTATGATCATTGAATTGACTTTCAAGTACCACATACATTGCTACCATTAAGACTGAATATTAGTTGTGTGTATCGATCCTATTAACAAAAAAAAATACTGAGAAAAGCACTATCAGTACACCGGAATTAAATTATATATGAGGTTGTGAAATGTAATGTTAATGCACCTCTCAAGGTAATGTAGTAACCCTGAATTTTTGATTCACCAATATTGACACATTAGCCTCATCTACATTCTTACATTCACTTTCTAAGTAATTGACCCTTAAGCCATAAAAAAGAAAAAAAAAAGATTTTTCTGTACATACTCTGGCTGTACATTAATGATCAAATACAACAGATGAAAGAGCTTATGACCTTTCTATTTTCAGATTGATAAAAAAAAAACAAAAACAAAGGGAAAGAAAAGTAATCAAAGGAATAACTCAAAAACTTGTTTGCTTGCTTCTCTTCTATGTAACAAAAAGCCAGATGGTAACACCAAACTGCGTATTATATGAATCAACTATGCTGGGATACTTTGTCAAGGAGAATTAACATTAGACATGCGAAATGATTCAAGCCGAGGCTCTGTTAAATCCATGGCCTCATCATCCAAGTCATGCCAACTCTGAGCTCTTGAAGTCAAGAGTATCAACTTCTCCATGCACTCCGTTGAAACCGTGTCTACTTCTCTAGCCTTGCTTCCAACCAAGACAGTGTGTTCGATATCTGATGGCAGAGAATACTGAACTTTCTCTCTAATTGAAGTGTTTTGTCTCAGTTCATCTGCGTCAATAATGTCTTCAACCTTACTGTCCGCTCTTATTACATGAGGCCCAGTTTTCTCACTAAAAGGAACAGAAATCTGCATGAAAGGAGGCATATGGCATTTTTTATGCGCATCACAAGGGGAGAATGTGCATACTTGAGTAAATATCCAACATTGTTATCAGGAATTGGAATAAGTAACGCAGCACAATTGCTAGCTAATATGCATGAAAAATGCTTTCTAAATTTGTATTCTCAGAAGTCATTAAATTTGCTCGGATTAAGTTTCCCTCAAGAAGGGTCAGCATTGGTGTAATGATAAGGTCATTCAATTATGACTTTGAGGTCACTTTTTATCTTGTAAACCGATGGCGAGAAGCGGGAAAAGAAAATTCAACTGAATCTCTGGCGATATGTTAGTTGACTCAGAGTTGCTAAATGGATTTGTAAATTACATTGTTACCTGAAAAAGATTTATTGGTGCATTTCTCCGTCTGGATTTATCTGCTGAAATAGTTGACAGAATTTGCACGACCTCACTCATGGTTGGCCGAGCATCAGGATCCAACAGTAGGCACTCCTTTGCTAGGTAAGCCATTATCTGCATCTCTTCTTCAGGGAACTTCCCCTTCAATCCTGGGTCGGGCAGCTCTGATGTTACCCGGCTACTATCATGGAGATGAGGGGTAGCCTGCATAACATTAACATTTCTCAATAACACTGGTATCAATATTTAGACATCCACTTAATGAACCAGACACATGAATGTCAGCAATTATTGACTAAGGACACCACGTGCCATGAAAAATCAAAGAACAAAATGACCTTATCTTGAAGCACTATAAAGTTTAAAAACTCAATCTAAATTATCAATATATGCAACTATCGAAAATGCATTACTTTACCCATAAAACAAGGCTTTCTTCTCCTTTGTTAGTCAATTTATGGATTGGTTGCCGACCAGTGATAAGTTCCAGGAGAACAACCCCAAAACTGAAAACATCCGACATAAGAGATGCTCTTCCAACCATTGCATACTCTGGAGCAAAGTAACCAAAAGTGCCCTGCATTCTTGCCGGAGAACCGGAACTGCTGGGGACACCATCAGCTCTTAAACATTGAGCCATACCAAGATCAGTAATCTGTGAAATTTGGTTGTTTACATACACTATAAGTTCATGTAGCTGCATTAAATTAATGTGCTGCTGCATTGAGTACAAACAAACTTGTTTCTTTCAAATGTCCAACAATTTAGATTCTTACTTTTGAATTCCAATTTTCATCAAGAAGGATATTTGTGGATTTGACATCTCTATGCAAAATTCGTGGAGCAGCTGCTTCATGTAGATATTCTAAACCTCTTGCAGCACCCATAGCAATTCTAACACGAGTCTCCCAGTCTATGTTACCGCCCAATTTCCCATCCAGATAATCCCTCAAGTTACCATTAGGCATGTATTCAAATACCAGCAGCCTCTCACAACATGTCCCCAAGGATTCCAAGCAGTAGCCAAGCAAAGGCACAACATGACAATGATGAAGTCTCGACAACAGTTCAACCTACGCAAGAAAACGATTTTACTCTCTATTGTGGAGCACAGACTCTTTTCTCATATGAGAGAACTAACATTAAGAGACATCATTAATCAGCAGCAAAATAGTATTGGCTAGCAGAAGATGTACCTCTTTAGAAAAGAGAGAATCAGCATCAGGTCCTCCCTGATCTTTAAGGCGTTTAACTGCCACAATTCTGTCATCTCTGAGTTGGCCACGATATACAGAGCTGTTTGCTCCAAGCCCTATGAGATTGCAATGGGAGAACTTATCGGTTGCATTTTCCAACTGTGTGTATGAAAACCGGACTATGGTTCCATATATAATCTCTGTTTTGCTTCTGCACAGGAAAGAAGACTTGCCAAAACACCCTGTAAAATTGGATTGCATAAAGAAAAGAATGAGAGAGAGAGACTTAAATAATGAATTCCAAGAAAGCAATTCAAGTAGGGCCAGATTATGCTATGGCCAGACCAAATCTCACCCACCTGAAACCGGATTAATGGGGAAATCAATACTTAAATTCTTTTTCAACGCCAAAGATGTCTCATGACTAATTAAGTTAGTAGAGCTATTGAAACTTGTTTCCCTGTCTGATGAGAATATTGGTGATTGGATGGGACATTTCTCCTTTCGTAAGAAATAGCATGTCACTGCAGCAAGAAAAGCCAATGTTGTGAATATAACACACAGTAGTAGAATGATCACAACAACTTTGCCAGAAATGTGATTTCTTGAAGCTCGAGGAGGACTGGTGACTGTCCCTGTTAATAAGCAAGTTTATTCATTAAATAAGGCAGCTGACCAGTTCATCTTAATAACTTTATCCATAAGATGAAAGGATCATAAATAGCAACTTAAAAGTTCACATACACATGAAGATATAAATGCATATCAAAAAGGGTTCAAAACCTCAGTTTTGCAAAAATAAAAACAGCATATCCATGGTACAACAAGAACAAGTACCAGAAGTGCAGTTGCAAGCAGTAAAGCAGGTGCTATCATTACTATCTGCAGCTACTTTAGGAAATCCATCTGCAACACATATGCAAGTCCATGTATCATCGCTTGGAGCACCAGCTGCCACATTGAAGGCCAATTGTGCATTAGAAGGCAACTAACTCATGGCTATCAACCATATTGAGGTGTTTACATCTTACGTTTCATGCATGTAAGCACGAGACAGAAATTACTGGCAACATACACAAATCATGTCACAACCATGGGGAAACATGCCTACAAGGCCTCAAAGTGCAACATCCGTTTGATACATAGTTGAATGGGGAAAAAAGGATACATGTGGTGAACACAATTGGTGTTGGTGATTAACCATGCTCATGTTACTTGAACACAAGCGACACTTTTCTCCTGCAACATATAGAAATGCGTGCTGCCAACAATGCAAAACCTATCATACAGATAACACAGTACTGAAATGAAACATGTTTCTGCCATACAAACACAAAAGATTGCAGACATGGTGAATACTTCTTAAATTACCTCAATGAAAAATTATTTCCAAGAGTTTTTTTATCACATGCAAGGATTCAACTTAGGTAGTCTCCAAAAATATGCAACTCTTCATGAGAGTGCTGACTCTGGCAAAAATCCATAGGGACATAATAGAGTACCATAGAAATAATGACCATTAGATGTTTCTCAGAAAGAGCTACCAATGTATCAATAGTGGTTAACCTTAAGAACATCAGGATTCATTAATACAAATGAGACAACTTTAGTCTCCTAACTTCCTAGTTCCTAGGTTAACACCAAGCATATGGTTCGTCTTTCAACTCAATGTAGAGGGGCTTTCATCTTCTAAAAATTAAGCAGTAATTATCACATACAATAGTAGTTCTCTACTTTTGGCCTGACTATAGTTATACCATAATGAGCAGCATACCAGGATTGCAATTGCAGGATGCAGAACAGTTAGATCGAACATAGCTCTGATTTCCTTGATAGGGGGCTGAGCATATACATGTCCAGTTATTTAGGCCTGATGTAGCTGAAAGTTCATCTGCACCAGATGAAATGAAGAACAAAATAAAATACATGGTATTTATGTACAGGGCAAACATTATAGTACACCACCATATGCATGTCTCTTTGCATGATAAATTTATACTTCTTGCAACTTAAGTAACACCTCACAAAGCATTCATTTAATTAATTATTTAATGCTTGAACATAAAAAGCATTCCACAGGGATCTCCAAGCAAAAACCTCCAAGTCATAGGTTCCATTGTCCATGCACACAAAATGTAACAGGTGACAGATATCTAAGTGCACTAGAACCTTGCTGAAACACATGTAATAGGATATTCCTGAGGTTTCAAAATCTTCTCAGTACCAGGGTCAATGGTAAATGACATTTAGACTAGTATTTTAACAGAAGTAGAAAGCCAAACTCAACAGATGGTAATATACAATACTAACCACATAGCACTTGCTGAATACAGAAACACACAATGGTGCAAGCGAGAACAACTTCCGGTTGAAGCTTCATTCATACCAATGCTGAGTATAAAAGAGACATTTCAGTCAACTCTACATGGTATTTCAAAATGAACACTTTCCACATGTACAACATATTACCAGATAAATAAAAATCTTAGCAGTACCAACATTTTCTGGTTTCGAAAATCTTAGCAGTAAATCCATATAAAAAGGGCATTTCAGTGCATGGAGATCCTACACTGAGCAGCCTTGCAAAAGGTCAAATTCAGTTTCAGAAACAGACTGTTTACACATAGAACCTGTGACCTCCAGCTCGTAATGCAGTAGCCTTAACATTAGATTAAGGCTTGCCCCTCTAGAGTATATCCATATAAGATCCTAAAAATAGACTAATTAGGTATTCTGAAAATCATGCAGGAAATTAACATCTACTTATCAAACCAGTCATTTGACATGGTAGTCACTTTCCCAAAGTTAAGGGGAAGAAAGAACATTGAGAGCTTAAAAAGGAACAAGGAAGCAAATCAACAGTGAAAAACTTAACTACAAAATCAACCAACCAGTCTTTGCATGATTGGATTCAAGAGCAAAGCTCTGACTCCCTCAAAATTCCCACAAAATGTGGGCTTTAATTCCAATATACCAAAAAAGGGTAGCTCCCAAGCTTCCTTAACTTAATCGTCCAATCCTCAGAATTAAGAATATGTCAAGCATAGAAACAGAATTCTAGGACCTGGCACACAGAGAACACCTGAAACTGGTATATGTGACGGAAAAATTGCATGCCTGGAATCTGATCTCACCTAATCAAAGACATCAACAAATTTATAAAACGAAGAACCGCTGATACATGGGTGGGCATATATACAAGTATAGTATGATAATTATGAATCAGTGAGCTTACAGTTGGCCAATAAACAAGTTCAATTTCCAATATTTTCCAAAACATTCAAGAAAGTTTATAGGAATGCTATGCTACACCTCTTAATTAATGATTGTGCTAATCAAAATCAAAATTTTCTATAAATGGCGTGGTGAAATTATTGGTCATCAGTATAAGACAAAGATACACAACTGTAACTCTTAAATGAAAAGTTGCACAAAGAAACAAGGACATGTAGAAAATTCATTACAAAGGCAAGAGACTGTGGCACGATGTCTCATCAAACAATCAAGAAGTGCAATGATTCAGAACAAAACCCCTTTAAGAAGTACCATCAACATAAATTGGCCAAGCCAAATGCAACCATACTAATTAAGAATAAATAACGGTAAACTATCCCTCAAAACAAAAAAGAAAAATAAACTAGATACATAACTATAATGTGCTCAACTGATACTCTGGTAAGTAAAATCCTGCTTCATTCACATTATTGCAAGAAGACGGATCTCAAAATGGCAACCAGTAAACTGAAAACCAACAAGCCTGGTGCTATAAGCTTGCGTGGGCCAGGGAACTTACAAGTTAGGATAACAATCGGTAACAACCATTAATTGAACAGGTGAACTGATAGACCAAACTATTACAAGCTGACATTTACCAACTGAACCTCAAAATTTCCAAAATTAGGTGGCAAAATGAAAGCTTTACAAACAAAAGACACCCACAATATTTATACAATGGATGGTTTTGAAATGAGTTCACTCCTCATCAATCAAACAAATGATGAAGCAAAGTTCTTAGAAAGTCCAAAAGGGAAAACAAAGAATTGACATTTGAAAGCATGTAGTGGTGGGGGAAGAGATTAAGAAGCAATGGGGAAACTGATGACAATACGTTAAAAAAGGCCAAATGGAGATAAAAAGAAATAAACCCATCAACCGCCTGTCCGAAAATAACATAATTGCGACTAGGAAAGGGACCCGTCAACCATTTAAGCAGCTAATCATTCCGGCTACAATATCAACTAAAATCTCATAGTCACGACTCTCCACTAAAAAAAAATGCATTTAAATGATTCAAATTTGACGTGTGCTCAACTCGCATAATTTTAATTAAGTTTTATCTTTATCACCAAATTAAAAAATTAGGGCTCTAAAACCCCACCATTTTTTAAAGTCATTGAAAAAGGAATAGATTTCAAATTCTCATAACCAGGAAAAGAAGAATAATCAGGAAATGTATATACAACAGAACCAAAGCTGAACGGTCAAGAAGACTTGGCTTCAAAGACATTACAATATACGTTAATGTGTGGCTCACACTAGAACTTCAACGTTACCCCTGAACAAGCGGGACCCCACAGTTGAATTGCTGGACAGTGGGACCCATTGGATGAATTAAACTATCAATTATCATCATGACTGTTCAACCAATTAAACGGCCACAGTTACTATATGGTCAATCTCAATCATTGAATTTTTTTTTTTTTGGGTATCTTAAATAAGAAAAAAAAATCACAACCGTCTATACTCAGAACTTGCTGGACATCAATATCGTTTTCAGACCTAATATTGTATCCCTCCAGACCAGCGGTGCAGTGAAGGAGAGGACAAAAGACAAAGTAAGAGCTAGCAAGTCAAATAAACGCACCGATTAATTAACAAATAATTAAAGCGAATTTCTGCGTAGCCTTTGTTTTTCCCCCTTTTTTTTTTGGACAAACAAATAAAATAAAATACATTGTCCCTGTTACAGACTGAAGTCAGATGTTTTCATTCAAAAAAAAAATTATTATTATTTTTTTTTTACGAAGAGAACACCTTATTCTAAATATTGATAAAATTAAATGATATTTTTTATATATTTGATTTTAATATTAATAATTTTTTTTTTTTTCTTGACTTAAATTTTATTTATAAAAACCGAGGACAGTAAAAAGACACAAATTCAAATTAGTATAAAAAGAAACGTGGAGATTACTAACTAAGACTATCTCGGGTTAGTAAATACTGTGTACTTTAACCCTTGAAAGAAAAGTTAGCAACTTACCTTAAATAAATAATAGAAAAAAAAAACCCAAAGGAGCGACTGATGAGGTTGATATGTGCCTGTGTCTCAATGAGATAAGGAAATGCCTATCTTTCTCTTTTAATCAGCTTCTTGGTCTGCTTAAATGACGCGCAGAAAGAGAAAGAGAAAGAGAGAGAGAGAGAGAGAGAGAGAAAGAGAGAGAGAGAGAGGGGGGGGGATGCAATGTATGGAAGCAAAGAATTGAGAGAAGAAAGTGGAACGAGTGCGAATTATTTGAGAAAGAAGTAGTTGTTCTCTCTCTCTCTCTCCTTCTCCTTCTTCTTCTTCTTCTTGTCTTTTGGGCTTTCTTTTTCTCATGTTTCAAAAAAGAAAATTCTTTTGATTTCGTTAAGCTATTGTGTAGTGCACAGCAGACGAGGTGGCTGCAGGCAGTGGCGCCATTCATTTGCATACTCTGCAGCATTGCCAACTCGTCACATGCCATCGTCCACCGATTTCTTCTTTTTTTTTACTTGGGGGATTGAGAATCGTTGGATTGCGTGATACCCTCTTTCTTTTTTTTCTTTTTTTTTGGTCAAATGTTAGTGTACGGAGAAAAGTAATCAGAAGAGAGGCAGCGTAAATTGACATATAAATTTTATAAAATTAAAAAAATTATTATTATTATTTAAAAAATTATATTTTTTTTCTCGCTAAAATGTTTAAAATTTAAAAGAAAAAAACGATTTTTAATACATGGGATCCATGCGTCAGTTTTTGGCTCTCCTTCCTGTACTCTTTTTCTTTGCCTACAGAAACACATATTATTATTATTATTATTATTATTATTATTATTTTCCTTAACATGAGAATTTGGAGTATGATATTTTTATTATAAGTATGTAAATTCGATTAAAATTAAGGTACCTTTAAATTATATAGCGAAGAAATCGATTCTTTAGAAAAACAAAACTAATAAATGATAAAGCCAGTGTTTCCATTATTGCGCCTCAACACAATTAAATTTTCCTTTTCTTTTTAATTTTATAAATAAGAGTCTATTCCTTGTGCATAAAATTTAAATAACTTAATTCTGTCCAATTTTTATAACATTAGACAGAAACTTAAGCCAGCAAATCAAAATTCGAATGATATGTGTTGCTCCCTCAGCTAATCAATGAAAGGGTTAAATGAGTTTATTCAATTTAATTGTTTAAATTATTACTCAATTTATCGTTTTAAAAAAATAATAAAATATTTAATAATAAATAACAAACACAATCAATACATATAATTAAAAAGAATTATAAATCAACAGAAAATAAAATATATGCACCATTGTTAATATAATTCATATTTAAAATTAATTTTTTTATAATAAATATAAATAAAATGAAATTTATTCAAATACAAATAATATTTGTCTAATAAACAAATATTATTAAACTATAAAGTAATGAAATATAATACATAATTCATTTAATTTAATAATCTCTCTATTAATTACAATAATCTTAACAATCTCTCTCTGAGTTTCCAAGTTGAAGAAGATAACCCATGAATCCTATCTTACTGGTAATATATTATTGGAATTATCTTAGAACTAAGTTTTAATCAAAGTCAATTAATGTAAAAAAAAAAAGGAGGGAAAGAGAAAATGATTTCAATGTAACTAGAATTTGATCAATCCACCCCCCCAAAAAAAGAGATTTCAAACTGATGCCCCACCATTTGATGTTTTTAACTGTGTTTGTTGGCATCATTAACAAATAGGCCACATGATAAAGGTCAATTGCTAAACTAGATTATCCCTTGTGGTCCAGACTTAGAAAATGATCTCAAAATCAATATTCAAGCTTGATGGTCTTCCCCCCCATTTGTTTTCCCTTTACTTTGTATTTTTTTTTTTTAACTTTGCTTTTCCCATGTTAATTACAGTTGATCCATTATAAACATTATCATAAACTAAAAAGAATTAGAAAGAATCCAGAGTGGATATATCCATTTCATCACTTCATATTATACCAAGGGAAGAATTCACCCACATGTATTCCCACAATTACAAGGCTATACCTCCACCTCCTAAATGTAAAAAGCCCAAACATCACCCCATAATGAGACTATTGAGAACCTATCCACCCCCACCCCCACCACCACCACCTTGTTCTTTCATCATTTCTCTTAAAACTCATCCCAATTATCCACATTTTCTTATTCATATACATACCAAAAACAAAGTGAATTACCCATGTCCCTCTCTCTCTCCAATCTAACCCCATATAGCCTTATCTCGGTAATGAAAAGAGAAGAATAAAGAAACAAGACAAAATTAAAGTAAACAGCTAGGTCCTTGGATATAGAATATATGAATTGAGGGTGAGGAGAACTACGAGAGATACTCCAAACAGTTAACTTGGCTCTAGTCTGGCAGGAAATGACAGAGCTTGCTTGAGTTTTCTTTGATTTGACGAGTTCCCTAACGTAATGGTCTGAGACCGATTTACCATATTTACCATGGTTGGAGTTCGATAAGCTTGCACAAGGCTTGTACTACTGGAGAAATCACCTCGTGCAGTTGCCCTCTGCCATGAGTGTGAGCTCAAACCCGATAGAACATAAGCCCTTCCAGATGTCTCGTATACTTGGCGGTTTGCCATCCTTTCTTTCATCTCTTTCAACTCGGCGCATAGTGAAATACACAAAACATCACCAGATTGTGCAGATGCAGTTTCTGACAATGTCCTAAGACAGCTGTCTAAGATTAAGACTGCACGAGCTAGATCACCATTTTCAGCTGTAAGTCTTGCCTCAGCCATTGCCTCTGCTGCACAAATTCGGTTTCTTTGTCTATCCACTTCCATTGACACTGCTTGTGGCCCAATAGTTTTGGGCCTCTGAATCCATACCTCATCTCCTTCCACCATCATCTTATCTTTTGTAATAGGATCTCTATAGTAACATGTAACTTTTAGCAATGACATCTCATCAATGGTCTCATCAACTGGAATATTAATAGTCACCAGGAAATCCCTTTCTTCTTCGGCATACAAGTCTCCAACATCAGCATACCCTACTCTTGAATCAGCCATGAAGCTGGTTTGGTAACTCCCTGCCTTTATTGAACCAATTTTCAAGCTTGAGTGAACACATTCAACTTTGACCTGTAACTCCTGTGCCACCACACTCAACAGTCCTCCAATGCATTGAGCAAATGCATCTTGAATCACACTCTCACCTTCTATGAAAGAAAAAGTTCCCCCAGATATCTCTGAAATTGAATGCATTAAGGCAGCATCATGGTCTGCACCAAACCCAAATGCATGCACAGGTATCTGGATTCCTGTGCCACCGATTCGATGAATTGACATTGGAAGAATTGACTTGTAATCTGTTCGAGCACGAGTCCTGCTAGGACTTGTAATGGTATATGTATCCTGGCCATCAGATAGCAAGATGATACTGGCAACTGGATTCTTCCTCTTACTATCCACAATCACCTTGGCACCTTTTCTTAGGCCTTCAGCAATATTTGTCCCACCATTAGATACCAGACAATTAACAGACTGTAATGCTTCATGTCTCCCAGTCTCAGTCATGCGACGAAGTGGAAAGAGGCGTCGAGCAGTAGAGGAAAAGGCAATGACGGAAAGCCGGTCAAAAGGGCCAAGGTTTTGTATCACAAACCCCATAGCTCGTTTAAGCAAAGCAAGCTTTGTGCCTGCCATGCTGCCACTAACATCAAGAACTGTAATGAGGTCTACTGGGGCACGAGAGTCTTGAGACATTTGTGGCAATTCACTGGTGGATTGGCTACTCTGTTGCCTCCTACTGGCATTTGGAGCCTTTAGGTGGACTAATACATTGAAGTTATTGTGAGCAGCTGATTTACTAACAGCTGAAGTTTCTGGATATGTTTTCAGCTCTATTGTTCCCATGGACTTGCTGTTACTGGCAACTTCAGCAGATATTCCTTTCTCATTAACCTGACATTGCTCATCTAAGGATTCATCATCATCAAAAACAGCCGGTTCATGGAGACGATTTAAAGAAGAAACCTGATGATTTGCATCCAACCGAGCAGGAGTATACCGTCTTATAACAGTCATCCAGGCATCATCTTGGGACCAACCTGCTCCATTGATTCTTGGCCTTCCATGGAAAACAACTGGATCAGTGCCTTGGAAGGGGATTTCTTTCCACTTTGCTCGGCAAACTGGACAAATTTGGTTCCCATGCTTTACATTAGAGGTAATGCAATGAAAATGAAACGAGTGAGAGCATTCTGCAGTAAAGATAGCATGGCCTTGTCCTGGATTCATGGCAGTGAGGCATATCGCACAAGTCCTCTGCATTTAGAGGGAAACGCTGGTCAGAATCCAAGTTCCCAAATTTTGCTCAATATTATGTTACAAACAAAGAAGCAGTGGAAAATATACATTTTATTCAAGTGAAGAAGATTGTTTCATTAACCAACAGACATTTTATGTGTTCCAAACCACAGAGGTCTTCTTATAGGTTCTTGCAGCACATGATACTTCTTTACCACATATGCCTTTGATAGAATTACAGGTTACTTAATTATGCCAAAGATGAGCAACGTACTTCCAGACTAGAGGACGATGGAAAATGTCAAGTTACATTGAGCCCAATAAACAAGGTGCTCAATGACTTGCCAACTTTAACCATTTAGATTTGAGTTTGTAACTTTCGTGAAGCATTTCCATGTATGATTTGTGAAATTGTTGCAAGTCCATAATCCCAAGGCCAATGTACTAGGTGGTCCATAAAAGGGGCAACGTCCTTAACCAGCTTCTGAGCATCTACTTAAAAACTTCATAACCTCACCCCCCTAAAAAAGGAAGAACTGTAACCTGAACCTGCGTGACTTGCATCCCAGGAAACTAAAAAATTACTTACAAATTCTATTAGACTTATCTATGTAACCAGCGATTCTGGTGCATCCCAATTCAGGAAACTAAACAACCCCTTCAAATTCTATCAAATTTTTCTATGCAAGCACGATTCTTATTGCATTATTGTGCACTAACATCACTCCCTCAACAAATAAAATAAAAATAAAAATCGAAGTCCATGTAATAGAGTTCAATTTCAACTAGAACTGCAAGGCATAAAACGAAGAAGCAGTAGGCACCCATCTGCAGCACGTGTCCATATTGCATGGAAACTTTCAATAGAGAAAGTAATTTACAGAAACTAACAGGCATTCGGAGAAGATTTAGACTATCAAACCAAATGGCAAGTCAAATATTCAGCAGTCAAAGCCTAGCAAAGGACACAACGGCCAAATTAAACTATTAAAAATAAAGATCGAAACTTTTCAAAAGAAGAGAGTTGGAATTGAATAATCAAATGAAGCACCCATCCAACTAAACAATGATGAAGATTTCAAGATGATAAAACCTATAAACAATTTTTAGTAAAGAAATACAAAGCTCATCAAAAGAAGGGATAATGGGATAGCCATGGATTTCCCTCAGAAACTAGATTTTTGTGTGTGTGTTTTTTTTTTTAATGTTTAGCTTCTTTTTTGGACTGCTACTTTTTCTTTGTGCAATCCTAGTGCAGGAAAGCTCCCAATCAACGGTTGACAGGCTTTCCAAAATTGCCATCAAAAGCAGAGAGAGAGAGAGGGATGGATATTAGTCATGTGTGCCATGGTAAAGTGGTGCTGATCAGACAAAGCACTTTTCCCCATCAAGGGGGAGGACTGGCGTAGAACAAAAACAGTGCAAACTGTATATATTACGCTCTTTTGTGGTAAGCTAAAGTGAAAAAAAAAAAAAGAGAGATACTTAAAAGGGAGGACCAAGACCAATCCACTTTAAACCCCCCACAGAGGGGGACCTAGTCCCTCATAGAGGGTTGAAAACTACATGACAGCTAATGACCACATCTTCCCTCACAAATATTGGTAAATCACTCCCCCACACCCGCCCACCATACCCCACCTCGATAAAAAAACACCTTAAACCTACAGCCAGATTAGATAATATCCCTAAAAACAAAAGTTAGGCAGAAATGAAAACTGGCATTAACACCAATATAAATGATTACTCCACCACATACAACTGCAATTTAGCATCTTAAAAACTTGTAGATTCCCATGAAATAGGTTCAGAAGTGATAAAAACTGGAACATTAATGTTTTAGATTAAACAGAATCAGATAATCACATCTAATATGTCAAGAGAAATAGACATTGGTGGTATAAAAAATAAAGACCAAACTGGACATTGGTGTGGAACTTGTTACTTGCCATGAAGATTCACAAATGGAGATGGATCTGGCATAGCATATCTTCAATATTCTATCATTTTCGACAGAAAAAAAAAATCCCAAGTTTAAAAGACCCATCAACACAAGCAAAACAACCGTTACGTCAAGTAAAAAAAATTACTCAATCAAGAAAAGCATTACCGACCCTTTATCATCATCTATGCAGGCATACATAAGGACAGAAATGCATACAAGTGTTAAGGATAAGATACAACCTGAGAGGAGGAGTTGCGTCGGGATTTGGACAAGCGGAGGCCAGAAGATGATGCGGTGGGAGTGGAAAGGCCACGAGGAGACAGGGAAACGGCGTCGGAGAATCTGGCTGCGGAATGGGAGGGATCATATTCATCAAAAGCCTGAGGAGCATAAAAGCAA
Source organism: Kandelia obovata (assembly GCA_021464305.1). NCBI lineage: Eukaryota > Viridiplantae > Streptophyta > Magnoliopsida > Malpighiales > Rhizophoraceae > Kandelia > Kandelia obovata. The sequence continues at coordinate 4,828,914 of CM038487.1, forward strand.
GTGTTTAAACCGAGCATCAGCTTTGCCTTCCTCCATTTGCTTCCCATGTTTTTTGGATCTATAAATCTATCAATCTTTTTCTAAACAAAAATGTTAGGAAAAAAAAAAAAAACCAATGACCCAATAAGCCTTTCTATCAATCTAGCTAGTTTGGCTATCTGGGTATTATCAGTTGGATCACAAAACTGCAGCTTCCACCAATTACTATGAACATGAAGAAAGATGCTTTCTTTTTTTTTCTTTCTTTTTTTTTTGTTGAGAAAAGAGTGCGTTAGAAGTGCAAGGTCAAAGTTATATTGGTTGTTACATGTATATATACAAAGAGAGAAAGACTGAGAGAGGGTGGGTTTTTTAAGGTAGAGGAAGGTATCAAATTAGCTTATTTTGGTTAATAAAAAGAAATACATAAATACGGATTAGAGGTGAAAATTAAAGGTAAAATCACCTCTTTAATTTTTTATTGTTAATTATAATTAATTTATTATTTAATTAATATATTTGTTAATAATTAATTAAATAATTATAAATAATAATGAAGATTTAAAAAATGCCGATTTATGTTTAATTACTGCTATTTTAATTTGAAAAAAAGAAAAACAAAAAACAAAAACGGAGGAAGGTTAGTGCCTTGGTGGTATTTTGTGTCTTTTTGATGTGAACTCTAACATTTATAATCTATATATTAACATTTATAATAGTGCATGTTATTCTATGTTTTATATTTGACCATTTGGCTTTGTTTATTTACCGCCATTGTCGTTTCTTGCAATTCTTTACCTTGTGAAATGAAATGTTGTTACCAAATGAGCTGTTTTTCCGTTTTTTTTTTTTTTTTGTAACTTTCATCGTCTCTTTCTTTATAGCATTTGAATCGATTAAACTAATTGCATCATTTTAAACGTACCAAATAAATTGTTACAATAAAGCCAATTGGATACACATAAGCGACATTGTCAAGATGCGCGCGCGCACACACACACACACACACACACACACACTTCTTTGTATTTATTTGGCTGCTTAATAGAATATTGTTGTGCATATTAATTATACGTTTCGTGTACATTAGGCTGCAATAAGGGTCAAGATTCAAGTGTTGCCATTTGTCCACTTAAGCAAACACGAGAACCAATTGTAATGTCACATGCATGTATTGGACTAGGCTGATGTGGTCATTAACCTTTACGGCTAAACTAACATGGAATTCCATTGAAGCAATTGAAATGGAGTTGGTTGAATTGAATTGTCTATCAACGCCCTTTTGGTTTCGTAATCTATTTTTCTTCCTTCTTCTTGAATTATTTTCATGATATTCACACGCTTTTGAATCGTCTCATTTCATTTGAAACCTTCGTGACAACTCAGCCAAGGCACCTTGAAGCAGTACAGATGAGGGAAATATCAAGCCACTTGCAGTTTTCAGTTAGACGAGGGCTTTATGGGATTCCCATTAATCAAAGCTGTTGATTGATCTTGTCTGGCATGCAAAATTGGGGGAGCCCTATGCTATGCATGCCATCAAGCTTTGCTGCTTTTGAATACTGCACTGCCTTTTCTACCTCTTTAATTTTTGTTGATGGAAAAAGGAATCAGACAAGATCAATTAATTTTTTTTTTGTTTTTTTTGGGGGGGGGGGGCGCTAATCTTTTCTTGGTGCCCTGTCTTTGCTATGCATGAATTTTGGTGACTGGTCAAAAATAAATGGCTCATGCTCTGACTTGTGAGGGCCTTGGCTGCTTCTCAGCTAGGCATTTGACTTTGCTTCTTGCAAATTAACCTGGCCTGATTCCTTTATTCAATTTTTGTCTTTTTCTACCTTTATTTATTTATTGTGTTACTTTATGCTTTGGCAATGCACCAAGAAAAAAGTTTGTGCTTTGGCGAGGAGTTATTGTACATTGCAAGTTAACATTTCAAAGTCATACCATTCAGATGCCCTTTTAGCTAATCAAACTTGGTTTATTTGGCCACAATAACAAAGTTCTTAAGGAAATTAAGAGTTCAAATCTCATAATTTCCTTCAATTTTTTTATAAAATGTAAATTTTAATTCCAATTATATATATATAAATCATCTCGTTGGATCAGCTAATTTTTCACCTGACGAGAAGGTTTGGTTAAGACCATAGGAATATAAGAATTGCGAGAAAGAAACATCCTAATTCCAATTATTTAACAACCATTGTGATTTTTTCCAAAAAAATTCTTTAATTTCCTATATATTTGGCTGGATTTTTATTTTATTTTATTTTAATTATTTTTTTGGAGGTCCATGGAACCAGGTCTGTGACTCTGTAATATAACACACACCTATACTCGTCCTCTATAAAAGCGCAAACGTGCAGGGAGGCCCAAGTTGTCCCAAACTACCAAAAGTGGATAAATTTTGCTGAGTATCACCTTGACTAAGGTTATCTTGGAACTTGGATTACATATCGGAACCACCTTTGGAGCGATGGTGATCGAACTATACCTGCCACTGTAATAAAAAACTATATGATCCCAAATGAGAAATTTTCTTTTTGTTTTCTCTCTCTCTCTCTCTCTTTCTCTTTCTGTTTTATATATATATATATATAAAAGAACATCATACGACAGTTAAAAGGTGTAAGCATATGCTTTTTATGGAAGCACGAAGTTATTCTATTATAAATTTGAGGTCAAAATATCAAGTTATAATAATAAATAACATTTCTATAAAAGCAAGAGTAAATGTAATGCTATCTCTAATTTTCTCAGACTCTCAAATGTGAGCGACAAAAACAACTACTCAATAATTAAAAAAAAAAAAAGGAATAAGGTTGCCCATGCTGATCCCATTAAAGGTATTAACATACTTGGAAGGGACCATACTACATGTACACCAAAGGCATATTTCCATTCATTTAAATTAGTATTTCTAGACAGGAAAAATTGTGAATTATTTCCTAAATTAAAATCATTAGAATATCATGCAGAGCAATGGTTGAAATCCTCAAAGTTGCAGATAATGATGATGACAGGAATGGATGGATATAATGTTGTAGTTCACTGGTTAGCTCTCTTCATTATGTTGTCTTGGAAAATGATCAAGTCGATAGTTACACAACTTGTGATGTGCGGTGAGAACGACAGAAGTGTTATCCTCCTTGCATATACTGAAATTCCACACACACAAAAAAAAAAAAAAAAAAAAAGAGAGAGAGAGATTTTATCTTATAGTTGAGGCTAATTAGTTCTGTTTTAACGTTGGTCTACACAACAGTGATTTTGTTTTATTTGTCTTGGTGGACTATGTAGCGTCGTTCTCTTTCAGATGATTAAGATAAGTATGCTGACCTTGAGACTACCAGTAGGAATTTATTGAGACCACACAGATGATCACAGCGAGTCATGTCATGAAAAAAGATTTAACTGATGATTAAAACGATTAACTTTTCTTCGCAAACATTACATTTGATGGGTAGAAGACTAAAATATTAACGAGGAAATTGCTCCAATGAATCAATAGTAGATACGAGACAAAACATATGACTGAAATATTTTCTACACATACATTCGCAATTAACCTAACAATGGTTTGGTTTCAGTCTAGTTCAAGGTTCTAACCATCAGTGTTCAAGGTTCAAACCATCAGTGCTGGTTCTTTTTCTTTGCTGGAATGTGGGATTCCACGGTTCTAATACGGTGAAATCCTTACTAGACCAGGTATCCCCACGATTCTAATTCCGGTTCAGTTATTATTAGACTGTGATCCGATTTTGGTATGGTTCCAATTTGAATCGGAACAGTGGTTGGGTCTAACCACAAATTCACAATTCAATCATTTTGAAGTTGACTCTATAAAAGGGTTAAGACTAAAATGGATGAAAAGACTAAATTGGTGGTGTAAAAAAAATAATAAATCAGTGAATTACAATTCAATGAACAAATTGATCAAAATTAAATTTTAGTATATCTAAGTATTTTTCGCATTAAGCCTGAGAAGTATGTTTTACTATTGTTCCAATGAGTTGACTTTCATATCCAAATAGAGCATTGTCTGTGTAGCTAGGCATCAAATTTATATGTAAACAAAAAAAGTAACAACATTTAGAGATCAATTCGATAATAATTAAAAATAATAAATTAATTAAATCTCACTTAATTTTATAAATAAATAAAATTAAATATAAAAAAATTATTGTACTTTCTTTTTTTTGTTTTCATGTTATCATTATTATTATGTGTTACTAAATATTTATACTCTTATATGTAAGCATATTCATGGCAGATTTTGTGGTCAGAGATTTGAGGAGTAGCTATATATATTCAAATGCAACACATCATGGTCATGGTTAAGTTCAATGGTTTAACCCCTTTTGCTTTAGTCTCCACAAAAATTGTCTATTTCTTGATAATCAAGGACACCGATTACCCTTTATTAAACACAATTAGACAGGGATGTTCCCTTGGAAAAGCCTTGCTTTTTTGCTCTACATTGACTTGTCCACAAAGTCCTATCAATTTAAGCTCGAAAAGGAAGCTGTAAGCCCCACAAAGTAGACATGGAGACACTTTGCTTGATGGTTTTCCATTCGAGATGCAATTATCTCTCTCTCTCTCTCTCTCTGTTGGCAGCAAGTTGGAAATATTTATGGTCTCAAAAGGAGTTAAATAGGGTGGCCTCCTTGGGTCCCATTCTTCACATTTTCCCGTTGGCAGGAACATTAAGCCTGTCACGTACAAGATATATGGAGAAACATCAAGTGGGATTCGACCAATACCATGGTTCATCTCTCTCTCTGTTTTTTTTTTTTTTGTGCCAGCATGTGGATGCTTCATGCTTGTACTTTGCATTATCCATCTTCAATGATGTAACGATTTGCCTCTTCTGAGACTCTTTCTTCGTGAGGGAACATATGTGTATTTGAACACTGTTTTCAACACAATGTTGTTGAGAATTACACGTTAATGTAACTGTTGGCAAAAGGGCGGTACTTTTGCAAGCATAGTGACTGCCAAGAATTAGTGTTCAAGAGATTGTCTGTTTTGAGCAATTAATTTATAAATTTTGTTTTTTTTTTATATATATGGTTTTTATATTTTTTTTAAAAATAAAATAAAATAGTGCTCGAGAGTCTTAAATGCATGGCAAGTCAATTGAATGTACATTTATGATCGTACCCGACGCAGCCTAAGCCGCCGCTGCATAATCTATCTTGCTAAGTAGATAAAGTAAGTGAATCATGTTAGGGTCTTAAAATTCCTACCCCCATACATAATCGTTTGCCAGCGGCGATATCAAAAGAAGTATGGCTTGAACGTCAAAAAGATCTTCTAAAAAGTCAAAAACATCTTTTAAGATTTGCACTTATTTGCAAGGGTCAATGTTCTAGAACTACTGCGGATGCTGTCAATTTGCGTATGTGAATTTTGAAGCCACGGGATGGTTGGGTTTTTAATAAATACACAAGTCCCCATCAAATCCAAGTCAGGTAACTCTGCAAAACTTTCGGGAAAATAAAAGTAAAACGGAAAGAGCTTTTTCTCCCTTCCGCCCGCCGCCGTGGATTTTCCTGGACGAGTAAGTACTGTTAAAAATATTATTATTATTATTATTATATATATATATATCAAAGCAGATCAATAAGGTTTATTTTATTAATATTAAAATTATTTCTAAATTTAAAAAGTCTTGACTTCCAGTTTTAGTAAAAATTAATTAATCAAAAATGTACCCGAGAGAAAAATTAAATGACACGAAAAAAATTTATTATTTTTTAAAATAAAAATAATAAAATAAATTAAAATTTTTATTCGAACTAATTTTTTTTTTCATATAAAAAATCTTATGATTTAAATACTAAATTTTATTTAATTTTTTTTAATAACAAAAATTATTTTTATTATTTGAAGGCATTAATACAGATTAGTAATTCAAGGATCTAGTTGCTAAATAGATAATTTTTTAAGGCTATGGCGCCCACTGTTTATGCACCCTAACAAAAGGGTATTTATTGTACCGCCGAGAAAATAACTTGAAAAACATGACACATCAGTTGGCAAATAAACGACAGTAAAATCTTTCATTAAAATAAAAAAAAATAATAAAATCTTTAATACATAGAAGAAGAAGTGTTGATATATATATATATATATAATAAAAAATCATAGTTCAACGATTCTAATAAAATCGCTAGTAAAAATAATTGAAAATTTCATTGTAAATTGATACGCTTAATATTAATGAAATGATATTATTTTTTGTCAATTTTTAAATGATATTAATATCGCAATGGGTATATACGTCTGTGTCAATCTAAGTCTCTTAATTACACAAGAAATGTCTATCGATTGCTTCTTGCGTTACGCAATCCATTTGACTTTCTTGCTTGCCCTGACACGCGCATGTTGTAGCAAAAAGTTACAGGGATGATGGACTTTTATGCTTTTTTTGTTTTTTTTTTAAAAATGATAAATAATATTAGATATATATTATATGCTACTTATTTACCTATTTTATTTTATCTATTTATATATTATATACATTCACGTCACTGTATTAAGATTTCCATCCGTGCAAAGGGGGGCTCTATGTTGAATTCTTGACAGTGAAAATTATCCATTTTTATTGTTGTTTTTAAATTTTATTCTGTGGGTTAAGCAAAATTATTAGGTTGAGATGACATATGGGGTTGATTGTTCCATTATAGTAATTCGTTAAACCTATCTACATAAGTAATTATTCATAATAGTGTTTGATTATTGAGATTCAACGATTCACAATCCGTGTCAAGGCTGTAGGCACGCAAGAGTGACCTTTATTCATTATCACATTAAGATCAGTATTTTTTTTTTCAAAAAAATTAATTAGTCTATTATACTATAATTTACATAATGAATATAATTCTTCTTATTTTTATAAATCTCTTATTATCTTTTTTAAGATTAAAAACTAATATTTTAAAGATAAAAATAAAAAATTTAAATTATGAAAGCCTTCATCTAATAATTTTTCAATTAGAATAGGAATTGGAAAAGAAGTATTGTATTATGGACGCCTATGACTATGTTGCCTACTTTTGTAAATGAAATGTTGATTATAGAGAGTTCAATAATTTCTGTTCTCCCAACAAAATTTGGGAAACGTGGAGTAGTAACATGAACCGGATCTTAGCCCATTTGGGAACCATAAGCATTTTAATTCTTTTAATTCGTCAAAACGACACCTTGTTGAGCAATAATTTTATATAGCATCGTCTGTCATCTTAGACCTCTACATCATAGGGTTAATAGAATCTGTTAATTGGAGTTGAAAATATGATAAACTTAGAATTAATTGAAGAGTTCATGATATATTTGATGAAAAAAAATAATAAATTGTGATATATTTTTAAAAATAGAAAGTTTATTATTATTTTGGATTAACCCTTTTGTTTTTAGCATTGGGCCAGCTGAATATTTTTGGACCATGTGGACCACTAAAGTCATTATCTTTGTAGTCGGGCCTTTCAGGCCCAAGAATTAGAGGATTCTTCTTAGGAATTTTTACTACATTGCGAAGAGGTAAGTATTTTTTTTTTTTTTTTTTTTTGCTTGTGTAATCTGTCATATGTTGCAGGAGACTATGTTGTGAAAGGTGAACGCTAACCAATTCTCATATTTAAAAAAAAAATATTTTAAGTTATATAAATAATAATATTATATATTTTAGTAAGTATTTTTTTAAAAAATATCCTATAACAAATATCAAAATTTATAATATAATAATTCATAATAAGTGATATTAGAATCTATTCTTATTTTATTATAAAACTCTTACATAATGTCAAAAATTTCACCAATTTAGTACGTGTTCGGATATCAATAAAGACATTGACGAACTTAATGTAAGAAAATATGATGAGTGTATATTATCGAACTTTCGTATTGGTATTCTTAAAAAAGAAATAGATCTTGAACTATATAATTAGTATATAATCAGTATTACTTGACCGTGGTTAAGTAAGCCATCGTAGGCATGCAACCATATACATTGTTTTTTTTTTTTATCCTTTTGAAAACAGTACAAATAAAATTCAGAACCAGGAGTAAAAATTACAGTAGATGGACAAAAAGTTTAGTACGTAGATCAAAAGGTTCAATATAGGAACATTGCAAATCAAAGAATGCTCTTACAAAATAGAATATTTTAGGTCATCTGTCGGTTTTTTTATTTAAATTAGAGACAACAAAAAAGGGAATTTACATTGAAAAGTGATGAGAAACTGCAGGGCCTGGCCGAGTTAAGTAATGTAATGTGGATTTTAGTAAATAGAAGTTTGCAGCCGGCCAACAACAGACAAGAAAGAAGAGTTGAAAACTAATGTCAATCTAATTTAATATGGTCGAATAAAAAAAAATGGAAATGCTGTTATATGTTTTAATGTTTTATTCTCACACGTATTTGCCGGCCGGCCATTCATGGTGGTTTTCCAGAAGCCTGTTTGCCTCAGGCCAATCAAGTGTATATTTGTGTGCTGATATAAGGCAACAGTTGAAAATGCCAATTGTATATTGGTGTTCTTACAGATAATGCTTGCAGCTCAAGTATGCACTGTCAAAGAAATTCAAAATTATAGTCAATCTGGCTGAATTGTTGCAAACTTGCAGCCTGTTGTTTACACATACCTTGCAGGGGACATTCTTGCAGTATGTCCTCTGAGCAGTTCATTGTTTATGGAAGTAGTTGAGTTAGTCTTCTTTGTTTCATATCAGCAAGCGGAATGCACATCATCTCATTTCATTAGGTATGATACTTCCATGGTTTCTCATCTTTTTATTCTTCAACTCGATCCATGCTCAACAACATTACGATCCATGGAGTTGTCGAGACAATACCAGCCATCTGGGCTCAAGATACATTCGCAATTCCAACCTGAAATCATGCAAAACCTTTTTAGTCTATAGAACCAACCAAAATTTCAAGACCATTTCAAATGTGTCTCAGTTGTTTCAAGTGGATCCTGGTAAACTACTTAGTTTGAGCAAGCTTACATCTCAGTGGGAAATACTTGAAGAAGGTAGAGAAGTCCTCATTCCTATACAATGCTCTTGTGAAGGCCAATTCTTTCAGGCTGATTTCAGCTACATAGTCCCTCAAAACACGACTTTCACTCAAATTGCCTGTGCAGTTTTTTAAGGTTTGCTAAGACTGGGAAAGCTTGTTGAGCAAAATCCATCTGAAGATGTTTATGCAAATGTTGGTTCTAAGCTTCAGGTTCCTCTGAAATGTGCCTGTCCTGATAACTTCAGCATCAGTATTGGAGTCCATTACCTTGTTACGTACCCTGTGGCAGAAGGAGACGAACCGCGCGTCCTAAGTACAAAATTTGGCACCTCTTCTGCAGAGATCTGGGCAGCTAGCCAACTTCAACCTTGGGCTACTATTTATCCAAACACAACATTCTTAATTCCCCTGAAAGATCTTTCAGTCATTGATTTCAATATCCCAATTTCTCCACCTCCTGTTCCTACTTTTCTTCCCACAGTAACAGTGGAAACAAAAACCAATACAAGGTTAAAAGATCTATACATTGCAGGTTCAGTTGTTGGGCTTACTCAGGCACTTGCAGCATCCATTGCAGGTGGATTATACATCAAAGCCATACGGAAAAGGAAGGTTGAGAAGTTAGCATCCTTCAACACTAGAAGCTCTCAGCTTTCATGTTCGCCTACGAGGAGTTCCACTGCTAGATCAGGTCAGACAGCTAGAAGTTCAACACTTTCTTGTTTATCTCCCGATCTTCTTATTGGGATCAAGTACTCCTTGAAGAACGACAGCATAGAAGACTTAAGGAGAGCAACAAAGAATTTTAGTGAAGTTACTGAAATTGGAGATCAGACCTACAAGGGTTTGATCGATAATGTTGAGATGATGATCAAACAAATGAGGTTTTAAGAAACTCGCCAAGTTATTGATGAGCATTTCAAAATCAATCACTTCAATATTGTGAACTTGTTTGGTGTTTGCAATGGAGAGAAGGACTTCTCGTGGTCTTACCTCGTGTTCGAGTTACCTAACAAAGGCTGCTTGAGAGACTGCTTGTCTAATTCATCTACTTCTCTTCGATGGCAATGTCGAACGCAGATAGCATTCGATATTGCTACTGGCCTCCACTACCTACATTACTGCATTTCTACTTCGTTTGCCCATACCAGCATCAACAGTAGAAACATTTTTGTAACAGAAAATTGGAGGGCAAAGCTGACAAATATCAGAACCAACCCTGATTTGGGATCTTCAAAAATAAATGATGGTGCGGAGAATTCCAATGGGCGGTATGCATCAGAGCACATTGTCAATGCCTCGGCTTCTGAGAAGGAAGACATTGTTGCATTTGGAATTGTGCTGCTAGAGCTGATTTCAGGAAGAGAGGACATCGACCACAGGTCATTCAAAGACTCAATTGCATTTCTAGGAGGAGGGGCTACTGAAGGCGGTTGTTTTGAGCAGTTAAAAAGCTTCATGGATCCACGTCTGAAGGAGGGTTACCCTCTTGCTGAAGCCTTGTGTTTGGCTGTTTTAGCAAAGGCATGTGTGGAAGATGACCCTATGCATAGGCCCTCTATGGATGATGTCCTGATAGTCCTTGGCAGAATGGTATGATTGCAAGAACCAGAAAATTTTCAAACATTGTAGTCTGAAATCGAGTCCAGTTATGATTGCATTCAACAATCATGTATTATTTTAATATTGAGGATGCCACTTTTGACCAGGAAAAAATACTGATGATAACACTGAATTATTGTGAATATTCCTTTTTAGTAAAAAATTGCTGGCAATTATGAATATAGAGAATGATGCATTCTAATTTGGTTTCTCAGTGTTCTCTAACTTTCTTGAGATCCACTAAAAATTCTCTTCGAAGGAGACATTGTAATTGAAAACTACGTCTACTAGGTTACAATGAAACTGCTAATCCTGTTTTAAGTCTCAACAAAATTCTTATTATGTCATTTTTTTTTATCAACATGACACAATTTGAGTTACAATGTATGCTCGCATTGGTAAACCAGATCCACCAAAATTGCTTATGTATCACATTCATGCAAGAAGAACCAAAAAAAAAAAAAAAAAAAAGGGCAAAAGGACCAATAACTCGAAATATAAAATAAATGTTCAATAGGCAGCAATTAACTGTGTCCTCACCATTTGTGCCCAAACAGTCGTAACTACATTTAACAGCCAAATTTGGAGAAAGAAAGACCGATAAAGTGGCTCTAGGGGAGCCTATACCACCGTGTGTCCAGAAAACACATGGAATCAGAAAGTTGCATATATAAACAAGATTCTGTAAGTGACGTACGATGCTTATTTTGGCCTAAATAGCTAGTAGTAATCTCTATGAGCAGACGAAGAATACATGCTCTCTGCCCTGAGAGTCATAAACTTCATTCAATTTTCTCTTTTTTCTGGTCTATAAAGTTGTACCAAACGTCCATTTATTGGTTGTTCAGGTCTTGCATTTGAATCCGACTCCTGCAACCATTAACAGAGATTAGAATTAACAACAATTGGGCATAACGTGTTCCATGTTTCAAATGGGAGGGGGCGATGATGGGGGCCGTGTTAACTGTTTAGGTTTGTCTGAATGGATTCCTTAGCATAAAAAATAAAAATAAAAATAAAAATGAAAATAAAAATTGGCATAATGTTTTCTTTGTAAATATTCACCAATTCCAGCGTTGCAGAAAAATTTAATAAGGGGACAAATACAATTTTTGAATATTAATAGGCCATATGCTATGGGATTGACAACTCACATCATGAACAGCAACACGAAGCAATCTCACTTGTTCTCTTGTAACAGTCCGCACCTGCAAAAGAGGCCATATGCTAATGTACTCATTAATGCTGGGTATCGGACATGATAAATGCAGCAGCGAAGATTAACCTTTTTAACGATGGTCCAAATAACATTCTCCGTGCAAGGAGGAACAGTGAGTGAGCCCATGTATCTATAATACTTTCTACTTCCTATCTTGATCTGCCTTGGGTCAATAATTCCGGCTGCCGTCTCTTCTTGTCCGGAGCCAGCAACAACTCGCAGTTGGTCCTCAATCTTGCAGCAAAGATATATATAGAACAAGCTGATTATAACGAAAGGGAGAGACGGGGAGAAATTGAAGAATTTATTTGGAGTACCACATACAGATGACAAGAAGGAGTCTGGCCTTCCAATTTTGTACGTAATCCCCACCACAGCAACCTTCCCATCTAGGCTCTCATGCACCATGTGTGCCTCGAGAGCAAACCTGTGTAGAATTTGAAGAGATACAAATGTTTGTTAGAAGAGAAATATATTTGCTCGGGGATTTTTTAACCGGACTTCTCTTTTACGAGAGTTAATTTAACTAAATAGAGAATAAAAATTTCCCCTTGGAAAAAAATAAAAAAATAAAAAAACTGGAATCCGAATATCTGAAATATAAAGTGAGTGTGTGTTATACTTACAAACAAGCGAGTAAATATAGTAGTAAGCATTTAGACTATAAGGTAAACTGATGTAGATATCAAATGGGGTTAGGAGAAAACTAAATTAAGCACCTCCGGGCGTCGATTGTGTGTTCAGAAGGTGAATGCCAGTGACACTGTTGGAGCACAAAGTCGGTTCCATTGATGTGAATAGTTCCTGCACCACCTTCCCATTTCAGCTACACCCAAAAACAATTTACCATTTTTAGGCGATACATATTATCAACATAAAATGGATTTTTTGCTGATTTGATTGATTCTTGATGCTTGGCTCTTAGCTTCACATTTCAGTCTTTACAGCTAAACAGTGGGACATGGCTGCTATATTTAATTGTATTGTAAACGGTAGAATTTGAATAATATTTGGCTTTATGTTGTACGTGGGGTAGGGTATCAATTACTGCACATCTTACTTTTTTTAAAGTAACCGTTAGTTTTACATTAATAATTTCAATTACTAGAAATATAAAATGTACAACCAACGGTGATTAGAGTTTCTGTAATATTTTGACAGGTTTTACGCTTCTGTCCTTACCATCATATCATGTCCTCTATTCCTGAGAGTGGCGTTAGAAGGATTGTAGCTTCTGTTAAGCCTCCCTAGGTGGGACACTATTTCAACCCTCTTATTCAGCAGATCAATGGGTGATTGCATCGATCCATTGCTGCAGGCGCTCCATTCAGGGTGAAGCTCTCCCCAATTTGCTGGTCCTGTCTCGCTGTCGGGATGATAACTAAATTCTCTCTCCTCCTCTGCATCATATTAAAAGGAAAAACCACTATCACAAGTTAATATAACAAAAAGAGAAGTACAGTTCTAAATTGCTTTCGGTAGCTAAAACTAAAATATGGAGGGATACAGAAACCCATCTGCATGCTTTCCTATTGTTGCAAATGATGTCTAATAGCAATAATTATAATTGAAAAAACTCTTTGGCAAGGTGATCTTACAAGCCTGAATAATAGAAAGGGCAAGTGAAATGTCGTTTTTTTTTTATGGAATTTGCGAAAACACAAGAAAAAGTAGCCTTACCAACTTCTTGAGATGCAGCCGGGCGGATGTGCAAGACAAGAACAATGCAGAAAGTGATAAACAGGGGTTTGATTGCAAGCTTTCCCATTTTTAGCAGCTTTATCCAAATTGAACTTTGTTCTTGCCAATATGGACAGGTTCACTTATCTGAAAGCAAAAAGATATGCGGAGGTACATGCGCTTGTTTGCTTATATAGCGATTGGCATGCAATATGACCAACGGAAATTGAATGGTTGAGAAGGAAAGGGGACATCCCTTTTGTATTTTCTTGCAAGATCATTTGTCAACGAGCTTAGAATGCTCGAAATGGGAAAGGTAAGAAGAAAGTTATTACCGCACCTTGGTACGTTAGAGTTTAACTATTAGTAATATTAAAATATTTTTAACTATAGTTATTATTAAAAATTTAATTATAATATAATTTAATTAGTAATAAATAATCATATATTTTATTATGTTATCAAAAATTATAATTATAAATATATATATCTAAAAGTGTAATTATAATAAAAATTAGTAAAAAAATATTCTTTAATAAATAAAATTGAACTCTTTGTATCTATTAATAATTTCAACGTTTGTAAATACAAGTATATTATTTATGATATTTTATATGCGATAATTTTAAAAGAGTATTTTTCTATAAAAATAATAAATATTTGAAGGGTCTCAAATTCAATAATAATTGAAATATTTATTATAAAAAATGTTTAGAAATAAATAGTGTTTGATCAAAATAAAAATTTAAAATTAACTTTATATAAAAAAGATATTCTCACTATAAACATTAATTATATTCATGATAAATGATAATATATGATGTAGTAACATTATAAATTCATTAATTTATTGTATTTTTTATTGCCTTATAATTATGTAAGTCTTTAAGATATATTATTGTAGATCATTATGATATTATATATATATTATTTATTTTGTATGGTAGATTATAGTTATTATAGTACATAAAAGAGAATATTTTGAATAAATATGATATAATTGTTAGAACACACATTAAACAATTTATCATATTATAACATTACGAAAGAATTATAAGAAATTAATATCATCAATTGCACATAAAGATTAATGTAATAGATTATAATTGAGTTTAATGAGAGAATATTAGAAATTGCTAATTAGTGAGATTAGAATGTTTTAAACAATATTCTTATTAATAACTAAATCATAATATGATTTGATTAATGTGAAATAATTTGTTATGTTTTTACGATATTAACGAATGTAATTTTAAAATTTATTTGGTTATTGATGGATATATCTAATTTAAGTTATATAATTGTGTATATATATATGATGTAGTCCAAGTTTGGGTACTCAAATATTAAGATTGGAAGTGTGTCTTACTCACACAACTCAATCACAAAACCAAACAAAAATTTCATTTTTGTGTTTGCTTAAGAAAATGATTATAACTTATTCAATATAGATCAGAAACATATGATAACAAAGCCAAAAGTTTGAAGACTCTTTAATTTACAATTTTGTTTTTTTTTGAGTTTTCTTTAATGAACACTTTAAGATGGCTAAAATTGGGGTGAAAATGGGAAATTCGTGAAAATATGAAATTATAATTGAACAAGACTTTAATAGTTACTTTTTTGAGCCTCCAAGGAAGAAGAAATGACATCAATTCTTCTAAATTGATGGTTACAACTTTTTATTAGATTAAAATTTTAGAAATGCTTCAATTCTTTAAGAAAGGAGTGAAAATTCTTCTAGATTTTCAAGAAGTTATGAACTCTTCAAGGTTTGAAAGGAATTGTATTTAGAAAATTTCACTCATTCATTTAATCTTTCTTTTTATAAAAACTTGATGGTATTTTATAAATAAAGTAAAATGGAAACCAAAAGACTTAGAAATTTAAGCTAATAAAGGCACAATATTTTCCAATGCTTGTGATTGTTCTAAGAATAGGCATGGGAAATGTGTGGTACATAGGAAATGATAAAGCTAAAGATGAAAGACTTAGGATGATCATTAGTTTTGCATATGGGCTGTATTAGTTCCCATTCTTTAAAAGAATTCGTCCTTAAATTTGAATTACCATTATTGGAAGTATCACTAATATAGGGTGTTGAATGTCAAACATTGAATACAACATTCATCTTCATATGTGAGGGAAGCTTTAATCGATATGCATTAGGATTGATGCACTCGAGTAGCTTAAGTAAACCGAGCTTTCGATTACTAAGTATGTTTTAACTTTAATAGGATGACAGTTCAGTGATAAATAAGTCTAAAAAAAATCTTCAAGTTCAAAGATGACTTCACATCTCCACTTATTAATGTTCTTTTTATAGGATTTAACTTTGCTCTCTAGCCTTTGGCACATATTTTTATGGTCTATTTTTATTTGAGAAATAATATTATCCACCTTACTAATTGACTTTTTAGCAAAGGGGATAAGTGTAAAATTAAGAGTAATCTTTGGTTGACATCCACACACAATCATAAAAAGGCTATATCCAGTGGTATGGTTCACCATATAGTTGTATGCAAATTCTCTAAGTGACTATCATAACTCCTAATACAGGGAGTTATCATTAATTATGTTTCTTAATAAATTCCCCAATGATTGATTGACAAGTTTAGTTTATCCATTTGTTTAGGGTGAAAAACCGTACTATATTGTAATTTGGTGTCAACATTCTTCCATAGTTATCACAAAAAATGATTGAGAAACTTGGTGTCTTGATTGGAAGTAATGGTTTTAGGAAGACCATGCAATTTGTAAACTTTTTTTTAAGAATAATTTAGCAATATACGAGGCATCTAGTTTTGCAACAATGAATAAAATGTGTCATTTTTGAAAATCTATTAATAGTCACAAAGATTAAATCTATACCTTTCAATATGCATGATAATCTAAGGACAAAGTCTATAGATTGATCTTCTCAAAGGGCTTGTGGTATCAACAAAGACAAATATTAGTAGCTTATGCTTTTCCTACTCAATAGTTTGGACAACTTATCACTTAACGATGTACATTGAATTTTATATGAGGCTAAAAATATTTTGTTAAAACAAGTTACATATTCTTGTTACACCAAAATGTTTCTTATAGTGAATTTCATCAATTACCCTTTTTTTGAAGAGAGCAAATTTGACACACATAGATGATTTACTTTGAAAAGTAGCCATCATACAAAGTAAAATCAACAAGTTTCTTGTCTTATGCTTTCAAAGTGATCAATGAGAAGTAAAGGTCTTTTTTATATAATTCTTGAAAAGAGTAAAATATAAGAACAATAAAATAGATATTATGGAGCAAGCTTTTCTTTCAACTAAGAGTATTAGTAACCTGATTTTAAACTTTGACTTTATGTTTAATGTTGAATGTAAATTTTTGGAGATATTCAACCCATTTTGCATGTTTAAAATTAAGCTTTTACTGACTTGAAAGATACTTGAGAGTTTCTTGGTTAGTGTATAAAATAAATTTTTTATGAATAAGGTATTGCCCTAGATGTTCAAATGTATGAAATAATGCATAAAACTCCAAATCATAAGTGTTGTAATGAAGTTTTACACCATTCAATTTCTTACTAAAAAAGGCAATGGGTTGACCTCCTTTACTTAAAACTCCTCCTATGTCGATACCAAATACATCACAATACACCTTAAAAACAATATCAAAGTTTGGCAATGCAAGGACTAAGGCTATACTTAACTTTTCTTTGAGATGTTCAAAACTATTTTAGGTTATATTTGTCCACTCAAAAACTCCTTCCTTCATATAAGAGATAAGTAGGGCTACAATGATATTAAAATATGCAATGAATTACTAGTAGAAATAAGCTAGGCCATGAGAGCTTTAAGTAATAAATGTATAATGATACAAATCTTTTTCTTCATGCATATTTGTAAGAGTTAGTCATTCTTGGATCACCTTGATTTTAATATGATCAACTAAGATACTTTCTTTTGATATATTAAATCATAAGAATAAGATTTGTAGCACTATTAAGTGACACTGGGTAGAGGTTGCATACAAATATTATTGTAACACTTTTGAAGGTGTTGCAAATACTCATTGGTAGACTTACTAGAAATCAAATATCATTAAAATAAATCATAAGGAAATTCCCTAGAAATTACTTTAAAACATGCATTATGAACATTATGAATGTGGATGATGCATTCAACAATCTAAATGACATGACTAATCATTCAAACAATCATTTTTTGGTTTTAAATATGGTATTCCATTCATCTTTGGGCTTGATTTTGATTTGATGATATTCACTCTTTAATTCTACCTTTAAGAAGATGATTGTACCAAAAGGTTAATCTAAGAGATCATCAAGATAAACGATAGGGAACCGGTACTTGATAGTGATCTCGTTGGTCCTACCATCAATACACATTCTTCAAATGTCATTTTTCTTAGGAACCAAAAGGGCCAGTGCGACATATGAACTTAAAATCTCCCTTATAAAACCTTTATTCAAAATTTTCATAGCTTATCATTGCAATTCTTCATGTTTAATCAAACTTATCTAATAATAAGCTAGATTAGGTAGTGAAGCATCAAACATTAAGTTAATTCAATATTAAATATCTCTTGTAGGAAAAAGACCAAGTGGCAAGTCTAATGGAAACACATCCTTAAACTCTTCCAAAAGTGACTAAACTTGATAGGGTATAAAAGATGCAATTTTATATTTTAGTTAGTTTTATTAAGTAAAACATATATAACACTAACTTCCTTAATGATACCCTTTTATGTCTTTCATTGTGAACAAATAAAGGGATAAAAAATTTTCATTCAGAGGAGTTTGAAGAGGCTTTTTACTAAGTGTCAAAGTAATTTTTTCTCTATAAACAAAAGAATAAGTATTACGGTAACCATTATAGACAGTTTTTCAATCAAATTGTTAAGGTTGACCAAGAATAATATAACTAGGATCCATAAGTAGAACATCATACCATAATTTATCAAAATAGATGGAGTTAATGGAAAAATTGACAAAGTAACGTTTGTAAATAGTTATCTAAGTATCATTTTTTTTTTTGGTAGCTAAGACATTTTGTAAGGTGCAAGGTGCTCTTTCAATTCCAATTTTAACTTGTTTACTACTACTTTATAAATCACATTTTTATAGCAACTAGAGTTAATAATTAATTGACATGCCTTTCCTGAAATGATGCAAGTTAAGATAAAAATACTAATATGTAACCATTTATCTTTCTTACCATAGGAAGCTTGCTAGAATCACACATAGATTAATTACTCATATTTACAACAACTCTATTATGCTTGAACTCTTCTTTAAGTGGTTTCTCCATGTACTCGATAGATTTATCTTCTATCAAGAGAGCTTTAATAGTTGGTTAATTCTTATTAATTTGAAAATTATTAGCATGATGACCTATCTCTCCACAAGAATAATAACGTATGTCTATCGTAAAACTTTAACTAGTTGTAGTTGATTGTTTAAAAATCTTAGGGTGAGTAAAAGACTTGCTTGTACTATTTGGTTTTATTGTAGCCGCAACAACATTAATGAGGCTAATTGTACTCCTAGTTACTCAACTTGGTAAGGTAAAGGGCTATTAGCTCCTATAATAAGAACCTTCCACTTTGAGAGCCTGTTAATGTGTATCTCCTGAATCCTAAATATCAAGAACTTTTAAAGAATCTTGGATATAAAGTTAGAGACCATTTTAGTACTTGTTCATAAGCATCTCTTCTGAATTTTGAATGTTATTGCAGATCACCAACTCATTGAACTCATTGGTGTATTCATTTATTGTTTGCATACCTTACCTTAAGTTTTGGCACCTGTGGAAAAGCTCTTTTGTAACCTTTAAGAAGGAAATATTTTTAAATCTTATCTTTTATTTTTCTCTATAAAGTGATTAGAGTTTTGCCAATAGATTGGCAAGTTTATTTCTTACGTCTTTACCAAACTATTGCTTGGCCTTATAAGTATATAATAATGATGCTAACTTACTGATCTTTTAGGACATTTTTATGCTCAAAAACTTCATTCACAAGTGTCAACCAATCAATAATTTCATTAGTAGTATAAATGTTTGAAGTTATGAGATGTTACTCTTGGTCCTCCTTTTCCTAATTTAGTTTTCAAACTTTTGATGTGTGATATGAAGCATTGCTTCCTTAGGAAAAATATTGAACACTTTTTGAAGAAGAAGAATCACCGTTGTGTTCACTAGTTATGAGTTAGGGTAAAGGATTATTTTCTTCAACTCTTAGACACTAAACTTCTCAAGTCAAATCATCAATTTTTATTACATACGCTATTGCAAATTTTCAGAAAGTGTGTGTACTTCGTTCAAAGGAAGGATTTTGCCACCTTGGCATGTAACTTGTCTTGGAGGCATTTTCCTCTCCTCCTAAAGCTCTGATACCAAAAAATGTAATTTAAGAAGATATATGCTAAAGATTAAAGAGCAAAGCTAAATCTTATAAAAAGAATGTTGATAAATAACAAAGTGAAGTTATTTTTTAACCTTAAGATTTTGTTGAGGTTTATTTACCACTAAAGTGTTATCTTGTTGGAAACTATAACAAATTTAGTGATCAAAAGTTTGGTTTATTTAAGGTACTTGAGCACATCAATCCTAATACATATCAATTAAAGCTTCCTTCCTTATGAAGATACTTGATGTATTCAGTGTATGACATTTAACATCTTATATTAGTGATTCTTCCAATAATAGTGATTGGAATTTAGCGAGAAATTCTTTTAAAGAAGGTGTGGGAATGATGTAACTTATATGCAAAACTAGTAAGCATCCTAAGTCTCTCATTTTTTATTTTGTCATTTTACCTTTCCCATGCATATTCTTATAATAATTATAAGTATTAGAAAATATTATACTTTTATTAACTTATAGTTTTTAAATTTGATTTAAGTCTTTTAGTTTCCATTTTACTTTGTCTACAAAATAACATCAAGTTTATGTAAAAAGAAAGATTAAATGAATGAATTTCCCTAAGTACAATTCCTTTTAAATCTTAAAGAGTTTCATATCTTTTTGAAAAATCTAAAAGAATTTTCACTTCTTCCTTAAAGAGTCAGAGCATTTCTAAAGTCTTCATCCTATAAAGAGTTGCAAACATCAATATGGAAAAATGATGTCATTTCGTCTTCCTTATAGGCTTACAAGAATAGCCATCCAAGTTCTATTTAAACATAATTCCATACTTTTACTCCAATTTTAGCTCTTTTGAAATATTTATTTAAGAAAACTCAAAATAATAAAATTATAGATTAAAGAGTTTTCAAACTTTTAAAGGGATATGAATTGTTTAAGATTATTTGCACTTAAACAAATTTCATTTGTTCATTCAATCTTTCATTTTATAAAAGTTGGATGATATTTTATAGACAAAGTAAAATGAAAAGTAAAAAACTTAAATAAAATTTGAAATTTATAAATTAAGAAAAATATAATATTTTTCTATGCTTGTAGTTGTTTCAAGAATATGCATATGAAATATGTTATGGGTGAGAAATGACAAAAGAAAAGGTGAGATATTTAGAATGGTTATTAGTTTTACACAAGGGTAACATTAATATAAATAATCAGTTATTTTTCTTTTAAATGCTTATAAAAAATTTATTTAAAATTATGTGTTTATGGTAGATACAAAAATAAAAAATTAATTATTATATAAAAATAAAAAATTTTAAATATATTAATAATTTTATTTTTTATAAAATTAAATATATTATTTATGATATTTTTATATAAATATATTTATTTTTATAAATTAAAAAATTAATATTTAATAATAATATTATTAAAAAATATAACATATTATTAACAAATTGCCACCATAAAAAAACAGGGAAGCACCAGAAAATATCCCAGGCAATCAATACTTGTTGCTTTTGTCAATTATTGCTTCATTTTAAAGATGTGACAAGAGAGAACGTTGAGTTGTATATTTGTCTTATTAGTCTGCGTTGATGGCGACGAATTCAATTGTGAATAATTAAGGTTAGTAATTTTTTATAATTTGATTAAAATTAGTAACAATATGTAATTAATATCCTTGTTATATTTTTTTTAAGATATTAAGAGAGTGACCATGCAAATCTCAGGTCTCTAATGAAATCATTGTCCACTTGTTTCAAGAAAAGTACTTAAAAAAATATATGTAAATGAAATTATACATCTAAACGGTAAAATTTACATCAGCTTAACTATGTATATAATCCTAAGATATTCTGCATGGCATGTACGTAAATATGTATATAATCCTATTCACAGTACATACATGATATCGCATGCACGCTACCAGATCACACATACATGTAAAATGATTCTTCCATAGAAAAAAGTATTTATATGCTGACTTTAGAATTATTTTACATGCATGTGATATCATGCAACACTCACATTTTATTATTATTATTATTTTTTCGATTGAAAACGCTATAATGACTGGACCAGCAGTTCTCCTGGTCATGGTAGCTGTTATTTAATTAAAACGCACCGTTCTCTCTGTCTTGTTTTTTTTTTTTTTTTTTTTTAAGTCCATGCCACACTCAATTATCACTTTTTTTTTCTTTTCTTTTCTTTTCTGGTTTTAGGTACGAGACTGACTATAATCCGTCATATGTTCTAGATTAACATGTTGGGTTAGATGGAAAGATATCAAAACAAAGTAACTTTTTTTTTTTTTAATCGTTAAAAATGTGTTTGAACTAAATACAAAAATAAATTCACAGGTGCTTTTCCCATAGCATGTGTTTTTATTTGCGGATGAAAAACTTACATCTGCAAACTGGGCTCGACCTTGGCCCATTTTGAGAGTCCCAGCTTTTATTACTCTTTCCCTTAGACGGTCCAAAATGTTCCCTGATTGGACTTAAGCGATGCTATTGGCCGAAATGCAAATGGTGAGTTCCAAGCACACACGGAATAAGATATGGGAAGTTAGTCTTTCTCATTATTTATATGATGGGATCAGACCAATATATCTTCTTTTATTCTATGTATCTCATATACCAAATCCAACCCAGGAGTAAAATAGATGTTGGTGCTGCTGGCTTACTTTCCAGGTGCAGCAAAACGCAGCTTTTGTTTTTGGGTTCTCTCCAAGATTCTACATTCATGCCAGAAAAAATATGGCTAAAGGACCAATAAATCAAAATATAAAATTACTCTTCAATAGGCAGCAATTGACTATGTCCTCACCAGTTGTGTACGAACATTCGATAACTTTATTTAATAGGCAGAATTGGAGAAAGAACGGCCAAGAAATTGGCACCGTGTGTCCAGAAAACACATGGAAACATAAAGGGGTATACACAAACAAGACTGTAAGCGAGGTAGGATGCTTATTTTGGCCTATATAGTTACTAGCATTCTCTCTCCCCTGAAAGTAGTGAGAATCATAAACTTCATTCACTTGCCCTATTTTCTGGTCTATAAAGTTGCACCAAACGTCCGTTTATTGGTTGTTCAGGTCTTGCATTTGAATCCGACTCCTGCAACCGCAACGAAATTAACGAAGATTAGAATGAACAATAATTGGGCATAACGTGTTCCATATTTCAAATGGGACAAGCGATGATAGCAGCTGTGTTAGCAATTGAGGTTTGCCCGAATGGATTCCTCATAATAATAATAATCATAATAATGATAGGCATCATGTTTTCATTGAAAATATTCACCCATTCTAGCATTGCAGAAAAATGTAATAAGAAGGACAAATACAATTTTTATGGAGTTGGCAACTCACATCATGAACAGCAACACGAAGCAATCTCACTTGTTCTCTTGTAACAGTCTGCACCTGCAAAAGGGTTGATAATATTAAGAACAAAAAGGCTATATATACTAGCGTATTATTTAATGCTGGGTATCAGGCATGGTAATGCGGCAGCAAAAATTAACCTTTTTAACAATGGTCCAAATAACGTTCTCCGTGCAAGGAGGTGTAGTGAGAGAGCCCAAGTATCTGTAGTACTCTATACTTCCCATCTCGATATCCCTTGGGTCAATAATTCCGACTGTCGTCTCGTTTTTTCCGGTGATAGCAATAGCTCGCAGTTGATCCTTAATCTAGTAGCAAAGATATATATATATATATATATATAAAACAAGCTGATTATAACGAGAGCGAGAGACATGGAGAAATTGAAGAATTTGTTTGGACTAGTACGTACAGATGACAAGAAGGGGTCTGGCCTTCCAATTTTGTACATAATCCCCACCACAGCAACCTTCCCATCTAGGCTCTGATGCACCATGTGTGCCTCCAGTGCAAAACTGTGTAGAATTTGAAAAGATAGAGAACTGTGCGTTAGAAGAGAGATTTTTTTTTAATCCAACTGTGTGAAATATAGAGTTTGTGCGTGCTATAATCAGAAACAAGTGAGTAAATTTAGGAAACATCTAGACCAAAACACGAACTGATGTAGATGTCAAATGGGGTTAAGAGAATACTAAATTAAGCACCTATGGCCGTCGATACGGTGTTCAGAAGGTGTATGCCAGTGACACTGTTGGAGCACATAGTCGATTCCATTTATGTGAATAGTTCCCGCACCATCCACCCATCTCAACTGCACCCAAAAACAATTTACCATTTTAAGGTGATACATATTATCAACATAACATGGATTTTTGCTGATTTGATTGATTCTTGATGCTCGGCTTTTAATTCCACAGACAGTCACACTTCAACAGAGTTAGGATTTGGAACCAACAACGGTAGCCTTACAGCTAGCACTGGGAAGTGGCTAATATATTTAATTGTATTTTAACCGGTAGAATTTGAATAAAATTTGGTTTTACGTTGTATTACTATAAATATAAAATGTACAACTAAACAAACGGTGATCAGATTATCTGTAATACTTGGGCAGTTTTTATGCTTCTGTCCTTACCATCATATCATGTCCCCTGTTCTTGAGGGTGGCATTAGAAGGATTGTAGCTCCTGTTAAGCCTCCCTAGGCAGGACACTATTTCGACCTTCTTATTCACCAGATCAATGGGTGACTGCATCGATCCATTGCTGCACGCGATCCATTCAGGGTGAAGATCTCCCCAATTGGCTGGCCCTTTCTCGCTGTTGGGATCATAACTAAATTCTCTCTCGTCCTCTGCATCATATTAAAAGGAAAAACCACTATTACAAGTTAATATAACAACTAAAATAGAAGTACGGTTCTAAATTGCTCTCGGTAGCTAAAAGTAAAGCATGGAGGCATATAGAAACCCATTTGTATACTTTCCTATTGTTGCAAAGGAAGTCTAATGGTAATAATTATCATTGAAAAAACTCTTTTGGTAAGGAGATCTTTTAAGCCTTTAATAATAGAAAGGGCAAGTGAAATGAACTCTTTTTCATGGAATTTGCAAAGCCACGAGAAAAAGTAGCCTTACCAACTTCTTGAGATGCAGCAGGGCGGACATGTATGACAAGAACAATGCAGAAAGTGATAAACAGGAGTTTGATTGCAAGCTTTCCCATTTTTAGATGCTTTAGCCAAATTGAACTTTGCGCTTAACTATATGGACAGGTGGACTTATCAGAAAGGAAAAGGATATGCAGAGGTGCATGTGCTTGCTTGCTTATATAGCGATTGGTATGTAATATGGACACGGAAATTGAATGGCTGAAAAGGAAAAAGGACTTCCCTCTTGTATTTGGCAACGAGTTTGGAATGTTGGAAATGGGAAAGGCGATAAGAATGTTATTGCCGGCCAACCACGTCTGTTTATGTTAAAAATTTTTAATTAATAATGTTAAAATATTTTAAAATAATATTTTTATTAAAAATTTAATTATAATATAATATAATATAATATAATAAATAATAATTTTGTATATTGTTACTTTTTTTTAACAACTTCAAATTATCAAACTAATAAATATAATATTATACAAAAAAAATTTTACACTTTTGTGTGATAATTCTATATAAAATAATGATAGTCATTTGTACGTTTATAAAAAAAAATTATTAAATTATTAATATTTTATATACTTTCAAAAAAAAAATAAAGTTATTTATTTTATTAAAAGTAAAATTAAAACCCTATACATCCAATTGCTTATAAACATATACAAAAATAATCACAACTATACAATAAATATCATATAGTAGATGATTCCTTACTTATCCATGATGTCTACAAAAAACTTGCACTCGCAAGACTAGAAAATAAAGAAAATTTAATTCTTAATTTCATGAGTAAAGTTTGAAATACTGACACAAAGATTCATGATCTTCCCACCCAATCATTTATTCATACTATTGTTGTGTGAAAATCACTTTCAATAATTAAAGGAGGACCACTTAACATCATCTAATGTTTTTATAATCTAAAAGAGTTTTACCTTGTTGACACTATTGTCTTGGAAAAGAGACAGACCACTTTCCTATCATCACTTTGCAAAACACCCCTTATGTCCATTACCTAAAACCAGTTTATCATAATTGCATTAGTATTAAATTTAATTTTTCCTTTTGACATCACTCAAAAACATTATTTAACCCCTTGACGTCCCATATAAATCAATAGCCATGACATGCATACTTCGCCCACTTCACAACTATCTTAAAATCGACTTTGTTGGACGACTCAACTTCATTTCTTGTAAAAATAGCATGCTCAATTTTACTTGATTTGCCTATCTATAAACCGTTCTGCGTTTGGTGGATCTCTCCAACTCTCTAATGTTAATTATGCTGATTAACATAAAGTTGAACACAACCCTTACTTACTCTGACAACTGACAATTGACTATAATCTTGACCCTCACTTTTGATTAATGATAATTGTTGTAACCTGACCTCTTATCACCTTGCTGTTGTTAGTTCCAATACTTTGCCCATCTTTAGCACCTTTTAAGATTCATTTTAGATTACTTTATTATGGAATTGAATATACATAATTGAAAGTTACGCCTCCTTTGATAAAATCTTCCAAGCTAGTGTTAGTACTCTCAATAATAGTTATCTAGTTTACATATATTCATCATAGTTGCCTTTCCTTTGCCTTGCTACCCCTTTTTCCTTTTAATTCTACCTACCAATTTTGTAGGAGTGATCTTTGCCATACTCTTGTTTGACTTCTACCTTTAGTCATTTGTAAAGGCCTTTTCTTAATCATCTGCTTCTATCACGTCTCTATCACTGATAACTAGACCTGTCATGTCTTCCCCTGCATCCTCTTAGCAAATGACTCGACCCACTTTTGTCTCTCTAGACTTCTCGCTTAAACTTAATTTTAAACTCAAGCCCTCTCTAGAGCAAAAAGGAGATAGACTTCAATGATAACTTATGATCTCATCCTCATTTAGGTCACAATAATTAAACCTACTAGATGAGCTTCTATTATTAATAAGACTAACTTTTATTTTGCCAATTTTTACCCATTAAAGATTTGTTTTTTTTTTAACCATTTGCCTCATTGGTCCTACATTGTGGATTAAGTTTTTATTCACCTTCAGCTCATGCCCCCTTACTTTGTACTTTTTTATTATGTTTTGTCTATACATGTTGCCTTTATCCTTCATCTTATTATAGTAAATGATCCTAGGAAAAATCATCACTAAACTTAAATTTCCTTAATAGAAGTTTTTCCAATCAATTTATGTCACTCTTTACAGAGGCAGACCACCTAATATGTACCTCCCTTCTTTCTAGCAACTTGTAACTAGTAATCAATTAATGTCTAATTCTTATATGAAAGGCTTGATCATCAATCTCCGTCATTATAAAAGGTGAAATATTGACATCAAATTTTACCAGTTGAAGGAGCAAACATAGATCTAACCTTTACTTCCCATTTGATGGAGTATTCTTCCCCAAGGATACTCCCCACCTTACTCCCAAATGTGAGAAAAAGTCATTAGACCATCCTTAAAGTGGTAACCTTTAAGATTTATGCCCAAGATCATGGTATCAAACTCTAAAACAACTCTCAAACCCATTATTTTCGACCATTAATCTCTTCCATCATGTCCTCTTTGGATTCAAATGTGAGAAAGACCTTTAAGCCCCTATAATTATAACATAGAATGGGTGATGGTCGTCGTATTGCAATTATTCCCTTAAATTTTCAATTGATCGTAGGTTTCAAATCACTCTAATTGTACTTTGATAAAGCTCTTTAATCTTAGAAACCTTTATACAATAGGACAAGATGACTAATAGTTAATCAAGTTTAGAGATTATAACAACATCCTTCCTGTCTGGTTAAGTATAACCTCCTCATGATTCATCAATTATTGCATCCTTATACGTCTTTCCAGAGACCTATTGACGTTCTACTCTTTGTATGGTTGTAGATGATAGGTGATACCCACCAAGAGTTTACTACATGACTACTTCAACCTTGGTCTTAAGCACTAGGTAATTAACAACCTTAATACTAAATAGTTAACAATCTTGACACTCAGTTGGTACCCATGTAATCATTCATTATTTAGCCTACAAGTAGAATTAAATGCTTCTTATCAGTTTGCTGCAAATTTAACGAATCCAAACCTTATACCCACTCTATTCAACTTGCTTGGTATCATCATATCAATAAGCCTTATTTATTTATAAAAAATTCTCCATAAATCATTGTGATCTACCATTGTCTAAACATTATTAATAAATAGTAGAATTACAAAATTTATCACCCTCTTTAGCGTATTATCTTTTTTGAATTTCAAAAACCCCTTATAAGTTGTTTTAGAAGTAAAAAATTTTTATTAAATTTATTGTGTACATTGTTATACTATTAAGAAATATAATTTTAAAATTAATTTAGATATTTATTAACATATTTAATTTAAACTATGTAATTATATATATATATATATAACTAGTTCTTTTTGTTATTATGGTAAAGATCATGAAAGAGAAATTGTTACTAGGTAAAGTTAAATTTTTTAGATATATTAAGAACTAGTCATATTGTTTAGAAGAGAAAAATTATTTATTAGATAAAAATAAATTTTTTAATATTAATAATTTTAATTTTTACAAAGTAAAATATATTATTTATATGAATATATTTGATTTAATAATATTATTTTTATTAAAAAATCTAATAGGGTATTTGTAAATTGTTAAAATAAAAAAAGCAGCGAAGAACTAGAAGATATCGCAGATGATCGAAGCACGTTGTATTTGCCAATTATTTATTAGTTTTAAGTGTGACAAATGGAGACCGATGAGTTGTCCATTTGTCTTATTAGTCTGCGTTTATGGGGACGAATCCAAGTGTGAATAATTAAAGTTAGTAATTTGTTTATAATTTGATTAAAATTAACTAAAATATGTAACTAATATCTTTTTTATAATCTTTTTAGATTTTTAGAGGATGATCATAAAAATCCCCAAGTCGTCAATATGGTTTTTGTTACTACCAATTCTATTTGTTTCAAGAAAAGTATTTAAGAGAACACATAAGTGAAATTGTACATCTAAGCCGTATAATTTACATGAATGTAACTATGTATATGAACTTAAGATATTCTTCTATGGCATATGAACTCTTTCACAGTACATACATGGTATCACATGCATGCTTACCTGTTGTGAGAGAGAGCACGGAAGTTATCAAACAAATAAGAATAACACCAGAATATAACGTGGTTCGATCAATGTGACCTACATCCACGGAAAGACAGAGAGAATAATTTTATTTCAGTGTTCCTAAAAACAAAAATTGTTTTTTTTTTTTTGATCTCAATCTCTCACCCTCTATTTTTCTATTATTTTCTTTCATTACTTATAACCTTAAACTCTATATATATATGACAAGGGTCAAAAGAGTAATTTTAACTCAACTAGAATACAAGGCATATTCTAACATTACCCAATCCCGCGTGCATGCAAAATGATTCTTCCATATAAAAAAAAAAGTGTTTAAAACGATTCTTTCCACATGCTGACTTTAGAATTATTTTACATGCATGTGATCTGTGTAACACCCACATTTATTATTATTTTTAAAGCGCTGTAATGACTGGACCAGCGGTTGTCCCGGTCATGGTAGCTGTCGTTTGACTAAAAACACACCGTTCACAATTTTTTGTCCGTGCAACACTCAATTATCACATTTTTGTCCTTTTTTCCTGCTTTTAGGTACGCTGTAATGACTGGACCGGCGATTCCTCCTGCTGCTCTTACACGCCCTTCACATTTTTTTTTTTTTTTGTATCCATGCAACACTCAATTATCACATTTTTGTCTTTTTTTTTCCTGCTTTTAGGTACGAGACTTTGTCTCGATTATCATGAAGTTCTTGGTATGATCTACATTAACAAGTTGGATTAGGTAGAAAGATATCGATTATCATAGTACAACCCACTGGATGACAAGAGACATAATGACAAGCTGGACAATAGCATAGATCATCCCTACATAGTTATTAAAAAAAGTCTATATGAATCAAATCACATCCATTCAAATGGACTTTAAAAAAATTATATATTGCATATAAAATATTCTATATTATATAAATAATATTTTATACAGTATAAAAAAATGTATAGTAAAATAGTTAATATTAATGTAAAATAGTTAATGTCAAAAAAGGAAAAACTCAAGCCCAAGCTTACTTATTTTCTAGGTGAGCTAGGCGGGCCAAGCCAATCCCTAAGCCCAATTCCGCAAAGAAGTCTATTGAACGCTGCTTTGTTTTCTCAGTATGCTCGACTTATTATGCTTGATTGACTCCTGACGAGTCACCAAAATCCAGCACTAGGGGGAAGCATTTTACATTTAAAGTAGCATATGGACAACAAAATGCCTCTGTAATTGGTTTAATGGAAAATTGCAATCGTGCCCATCACAAGATCGTTCCTGTAACTGTCCAACAGAAGAACCCTAGCTTGCCTTTAGTCTCTCTATTTAAAACAGGCTGCACATCTCCTTTCTGGGAAAATCAAAACTGCTTTTTCTGCCTGGATTGCTCCGGACCAGATTGGTTGACATTCAATTTCGATCATTATTTGATAGTCTTTTGGTACATATATAGAAATTTCAAATCTTATTCTGGGTATATATACTTATTTTGATTGCACAGAACTTGATGTTTGTTTGCTACTGAGTGGCAGCGAGAACTGCATAAGCTCAAGCGTGAAGCTTCTGGGTCTTGCTCTTATCTTTATGATGCTGAGCTTTTGCTTGGCTGCAAATAATAGGAAAATTTTAAAGGTTGAAATTAAGGGGTAGCTGACCACGCAGGCTAAGGATGATAGTTTCAATCATGGTGGCTATCCTGCAGGAAGCAGTGTGAACAACCATCACTACATCCCTCGGCAGGGCTATAAAAATGTTGGCAGTGACACCAGCAATGGTGCTAGCGGCAATGGTGGTAGCAACGATCACAGCAGCAATGGTGGGCAGTTAGTTTTGATGAGTTGAACTCCATATCTCGCCCTAAGCAAATAGCTTGGTTTCCCTAGGATGCGCCCAACAATTATGCTGTTTACACTTGATATTTAAGTTGTATGTTTTAGAGAATATTTTATTAATTAATTAATTCTTATTTTTTTTACAAAATCTAAAATTTTAATTTTAGAAAAGGAGCGTGGGGGAATGGAAATGTAAAGAATTATTTTCAATATATAGTGGGGACTCAATAAATTTCTTAATAAAATATAAAAATAATGTATAAAAAATTAATAATTTTAGTAAAAGTGTTCTCACTCAAAATATGTGAATTTTACATATACAATAATAATATCCTCTATTCATCTTTAATTTCAAATTTTTAGTTTGTATAAGAAAGATATGTTTAACTAATGAGCTAGGGATTAACAACAAACCCGCATAACTTTTCTAAGTTTTCAATGCCTCGGCTCCTGAGAAGGAAGACATTGTTGCATATGGAATTGTGCTGCTACAGCTGATTTCAGGAAGCGAGGACATCGACCACAGGTCATTCAAAGACTCAATTGCATTTCTAGGAGGAGGAGCTACTGAAGGCGGTTGTTTTGAGCAGTTAAAAAGCTTCATGGATCCACGTCTGAAGGAGGGTTACCCTCTTGCTGAAGCCTTGTGTTTGGCTGTTTTAGAGAAGGCATGTGTGGAAGATGACCCTATGCATAGGCCCTCTGTGGATGATGTCCTGAAAGTCCTTGGCAGATATAATTGCAAGAACCAGAAAATTTTCAAACATTGTAGTCTGAAATAAGGTCCAGTTATGGTAATTAAGCTGGCATCTGGTCCACACTTGTATGATTTTTGTAATGAGGTATGACAAAATGACATGTTGATGGTTGACCTTTTTCTGGCATTTTAACATAAGCCATGCATTTGGGTGCTGCTTCACTGCATCTTCATATCATCTTGGATAAATTTCTGCTTCAAGAGAATAAAGCTTTAATGAAAAAAAAAACTGTCAGGAGATTAAGTGATGAGTAAATGAGATTAAAATCTCCCACATAAAAAAAAAATAAGCAATATATAAGTCACACAAAATCATATAATTTATTATCTTAAGAATTTTTCTTTTTTTGAGTCTAATAAAATTAGAAAGAAATTTTCACTACTAATAAAATAAAGACTTAGTGTCAAAAAGGTCTATAAAATGTTGCTTGCTCGTACCCTTTAATGATCCCTCTTCGTTATCTAAGCCAACACACTCCACAAACAACATAAACCTATTGCATCACTCTTGGAGGATCAGTGAGCTGATGCCAGAGATTTTCAAGTTTTGATGATTGGTACCGAATGACTCTTTCAGTGTTTTTTCCCGTTAAGCAAGCCAAGAGGAATTGAAATTTTGGAGGTAAGTGTGTGTCTTGTGGCGGATCATAGTTAACTTTTTACCTTTTTGTCTTCTCTTAAACAACTGGATCTTAGTGTATGCCATTTGCCTTCTTGACATTAGTGTACCATTGCATGTCATGTTTGAGAGTGATATGGGTCGCTTGCCAAAGACATTTTGGTCCACAACTTTTGTAGATACTACAACTTTTGTTTATGTTCTCATACGAAGAAAGAAAGAAATGAAAACAGCTCCATAGCATAATTGCAAAGAAGCAATTGTGGCACCTCATATTATTCTTTGAAGGAATCAATTGAAGGTGCGAACAACAAATATCAGACAAGGGATGCTGCTTGTTGACGTCTGTATGTGGCAGTCAGCAGTCAACAAACACCCTTTCTTGTTTTCTTGCATTCAACGATCATGTATTGTTTTAATATTGAAGATGTCACTTTTATCAAGGAAAAAACATGGATGATAACACAAAATTATTGTGAATATTCTTTTATGACTTTTTAGTAAAAATTTGCTGCCAATTATGAATATAGAGAATGATGATACCACTTTTTATCACACCTGAATCCTATATCAGACCCTTTTTTCTTCCTTTTCTATTATTATTATTTTTTTTTTGGTCCCTGAACAAATCTGTGCATTCTAATTTGGTTTCTCTTTGTTCTCTAACTTTCATGAGATCCACTAGAAATTCCCTTCGAAGGTGATAATGAAACTACTAATCTGTTTTTGAGTCTCAACAAAATTCTTATTGTGCCATTTCTTTTGATCAGCATGACACAATTTGAGTTGCAATGTATGTATGTTCGTATTGGTAGACCAGATCCACTGAAAAACTTTTCTTCTGTTTTATTGATGTATCACATTCATGCAAGAGAAAAAAAAAAAGGGGGGGGGGGGAAAGGACAAACAACTCAAAATATAAAATAAATGTTCAATAGGCAGCAATTGACTATGTAATCAACATTTGTGCTCAAACAGTCGTAACTACATTTAACAGCCAAATTTGGAGAAAGAAAGACCGATAAATTGGCTCTGGGGGAGCCTATACCACCGTGTGTCCAGAAAACACATGGAATCATAAAGTGACATATATAAACAAGATCCTGTAAGTGACGTACGATGCTTATAGTAATCTCTATGAGCAGGCGAACAATATATGCTCTCCGCCCTGAGAATCATGAACTCCGTTCAATTATCTTTTTTTTTTCTGGTCTATAAAGTTGTACCAAACGTCCATTTATTGGTTGTTCAGGTCTTGCATTTGAATCCGACTCCTGCAACGGTAACGAAATTAACAAAGATTAGAATTAACAACAATTGGGCATAACGTGTTCCATGTTTCAAATGGGAGGGGGTGATGATGGGGGCCGTGTTAGCTATTTAGGTTTGTCTGAATGGATTCCTTATCATAAAAAAAATAAAAATAAAAATTGGCATAATGTTTTCTTTGTAAATATTCACCCATTTCAGGTTGCGGAAAAATTTAATAAGGGGGACAAATACAATATTTGAATATTAATAGGCCATTGACAACTCACATCATGAACAGAAACACGAAGCAATCTCACTTGTTCTCTTGTAACAGTCCGCACCTGCAAAAGGGTTCATAATATTAAGAACAAAGAGGCCATATGCTAATGTACTAATTAATGCTGGGTACTGGGTATGATAAATGTAGCAGCAAAGATTAACCTTTTTAACGATGGTCCAAATAACATTCTCCGTGCAAGGAGGAACAGTGAGTGAGCCCATGTATCTATAGTACTTTCTACTTCCTCTCTTGATCTGCCTTGGGTCAATAATTCCGGCTGCCGTCTCTTCTTGTCCGGAGCCAGCAAGAACTCGCAGTTGATCCTCAATCTTGCAGCAAAGATATATATAGAACAAGCTGATTATAACGAAAGGGAGAGACGTGGAGAAATTGAAGAATTTATTTGGAGTACCACATACAGATGACAAGAAGGAGTCTGGCCTTCCAATTTTGTACGTAATCCCCACCACAGCAACCTTCCCATCTAGGCTCTCATGCACCATGTGTGCCTCGAGAGCAAACCTGTGTAGAATTTGAAAAGATACAATTGTTTGATAGGAGAGATATATATTCGCTCGGGGATTTTTTTTTTTTTTTTTGACTAAATACCAAATGTTAGGAGAGAATAAAAATTTCCCGTTGAAAAAAAATATAAAAAAACTGGAACCCGAATATGTGAAATATAAAGTGAGTGTGTGTTATACTTCCAAACAAGCGAGTAAATATAGTAGTAAGCATTTAGACTATAACATAAACTGATGTATAGATCAAATGGGGTTAGGAGAAAATTAAATTAAGCACCTCCGGCCGTCGATAGTGTGTTCAGAAGGTGAATGCCAGTGACACTGTTGGAGCATATAGTCGGTTCCATTGATGTGAACAGTTCCTGCACCACCTTCCCATTCCAACTGCACCCAAAAACAATTTACCATTTTTAGGTGATACATATTATCAACATAAAATGGATTTTTGCTGATTTGATTGATTTTTGATAATTGGCTCTTAGCTTCACATTTCAACAAGTGTCCTTACAGCTAACAGCGGGGACGTGGCTGCTATATTTAATTGTATTGTAGACGGTAGAATTTGAATAAATTTTGGCTTTATGTCGTAGGTGGGGTAGGTTATTAACTACTGCACGTCTTACTTTTTTTTAAAGTAACCGTTTGTTTTACATTAATAATTTCAATTAAAAGAAATATATAATGTACAACCAACGGTGATTAGAGTATCTGTAATATTTTGACAGGTTTTAGGCTTTTGTCCTTACCATCATATCATGTCCTCTATTCCTGAGAGTGGCGTTAGAGGGATTGTAGCTTCTGTTAAGCCTCCCTAGGTAGGACACTATTTCAACCCTCTTATTCAGCAGATGAATGGGTGATTGCATCGATCCATTGCTGCAGGCGCTCCATTCAGGGTGAAGCTCTCCCCAATTTGCTGGACCTGTCTCGCCGTCGGGATGATAACTAAATTCTTTCTCCTCCTCTGCATCATATTAAAAGGAAAAACCACTATTACAAGTTAATATAACAAGACAAGGAGAAGTACAGTTCTGAATTGCTTTCGGTAGCTAAAACTAAAATATGGAGGGATACAGAAACCCATCTTCATGCTTTCCTATTGTTGCAAATGAAGTCTAATAGCAATAATTATAATTGAAAAAACTCTTTGGTAGGGTGACCTTACAAGCCTGAATAATAGAAAGGGCAAGTGAAATGTCCTTTTTTTTAATGGAATTTGCGAAAACACAAGAAAAAGTAGCCTTACCAACTTCTTGAGTTGCAGCCGGGCGGATATGCATGACAAGAACAATGCAGAAAGTGATAAACAGGGATTTGATTGCAAGCTTTCCCATTTTTAGCTGCTTTAGCCAAAGTGAGCTTTGTTCTTACCAATATGGACAGGTGCACTAATCTGAAAGCAAAAAGATATGAGGAGGTACATGTGCTTGTTTGCTTATATAGCGATTGGTATGCAATATGAACACGGAAATTGAATGGTTGAGAAGGAAAGGGGACATCCCTTTTGTATTTTCTTGCAAGATCATTTGCCAACTTGGAAATGCTCGGAATGGGAAAGGTGACAAGAAAGTTAATGCCAGCCAACCGCATCTTGGTACGTTAGAATTTAACTATTTGTAATATATTGTTGGTTAGAAGAGATATATATTTTCTCGGGGATGTTTTAATCGGACTTCCCTTTTACGAGAGTTAATCTAACTAAATAACAAATGTTAGGAGAGAATAAAAAATTTCAGTTGAAAATTAATAAATAATAATAATAATATGTCAAATATAGAGTGTGTGCGTTCTATACTCACAAACAAGCCAGTAAATGTACGAAACATCTAAACCATAACACGAACTGATGTAGATATCAAATGGGGTTAAGAGAATACTAAATTAAGCACCTCTGGCCGTCGATACTGTGTTCAGAAGGTGAATGCCAGTGACACTGTTGAAGCACATAGTCGATTCCATTTATGTGAATAGTTCCTGCACCACCCTCCCATTTCAACTGCACCCAAAAACAATTTACCATTTTTAGGTGATACATATTATCAACATAATAATGGATTTTTGCTGATTTGATTGATTCTTGATGCTTCGCTTTTAGCTCCACAGACAATCACACTTCAACACCGTTAGGTTTTGGAACCAACAATGGTAGCCTTACAGCTAGCAGTGGGACGTGGCTGCTATATTTAATTGTATTTTAACCGGTTGAATATGAATAAAAATTGGCTTTATGTTGTAGGTTCGGTAGGTTATCAATTACCGCACATCTTACTCTTTTTTACGAGATTTATTGCTTGTTTTCCCTTTTGTTTTTAGAATTTCTTTACATAAATGTGATTAAACTAAGTAAAATAGACATGAATTCTTGTCATATATTTAAAATCATTAATTTTATACTTATAATTTTAATTACTATAAATATAAATGTACAACTAAACGAACGGTGATTAGATTATCTGTAATTCTTGGGCAGTTTTTATGCTTCTGTTCTTACCATCATATCATGTCCCCTGTTCTTGAGGGTGGCATTAGAAGGATTGTAGCTCCTGTTAAGCCTCCCTAGGCAGGACACTATTTCGACCTTCTTATTCACCAGACAAATGGGTGACTGCATCTATCCAATCCATTCAGGGTGAAGATCTCCCCAATTGGCTGGTCCTCTCTCGCTGTCGGGATCATAACCAAATTTTCTCTCATCATATTAAAAGGAAAAATCAATATTACAAGTTAATATAACTAAAGAGAAGTACAGTTCTAAATTGCTTTCAGTAGCTAAAACTAAGGCATGGAGGCATATAGAAACCCATCTGCATAATTTCCAATTGTTGAAAATGAAGTCTAATGGTAATAATTATAATTGAAAAAACTCTTTGGTAAGGTGATCTTTTAAGCCTTAATAATAGAAAGGGCAAGTGAAATGTACTCTCTTTCACGGAATTTGCAAAGCCACAAGAAAAAGTAGCCTTACCAACTTCTTGAGAAGCAGCCTGGCGGGCATGCATGACAAGAACAATGCAGAAAGTGATAAACAGGAGTTTGATTGCAAGCTTTCCCGTTCTTAGCTGCCTTGGCGAAATTGAACTTTGCTTTTGCCTATATGGACAGGTAGACTTACCAGAAAGGAAAAGGATATGCAGAGGTGCATGTGCTTGCTTGCTTATGTAGCGATTGGTATGCAATATGAACACGGAAATTGAATGGCTGAAAAGGAAAAAGGACTTCCCTTTTGTGTGTCTTGCAAGATCATTTGCCAACGAGTTTGGAATATTGGAAATGGGAAAGGTGACAATAATGTTATTGCAAGCCAACCACGTCATGTTAAATTTTTTTAATTAATAATATTAGAATATTTTGAAATGATATTTTTATCAAAAATTTAATTATAATATAATTTAATTAATAAGTAATATTTTGTATATTGTTACCCTTTTTCTTAATAGCAAGTATATTTAACATTAATAAATCTACAAATGTAACATTATAAAAAAAGTTTTTTCTAAAAAAAAACAAGAATTGATAGTCGTTTTACGTAATTATCAAAAAATTTGTCAAACTTTAACACCCCATACATTTCTAACAAAAAAAAATAATTAAAATCTCGTTAAAAATAGGATTAAAACTCTTTATATTTAAATATTTGTAACCAAATATAAAAATAATCATAACCATTCAATGAATATTATATGAAGACAAATTCCTTACTTATCCATGACATTTAAAAAAAATTATATTCGGAGGCCAAAAAATTAGTCCTTAATTTGACAAGTAAATTCTCAAAACACTGACACAAAATTTTTGGATTTTCTTACCCAACCATGTCTCTTGGTATCACTCTCAAATAATACTAAACCCCTTTAACGTCTTATATGAATCAACATCTATAACATGCACATCTTGTCCACCTCACATTTATCTCAAAATCGACTTTGTTGGGTGACTCAACTTTATTTCTTACAAAAACATGTCTAATTTCACTTGATTCACTCATCCATGAATTGTTTGGTATTTGGTGGATTTATCTAACCTTCTAATATTAATGTGCAGATTAACATAAAGTTAACACAACCCTTATCCGCTCTGACGACTCACGATTGGCTACAATCTTGATTCTCCCTTTAGATTAATGATAACTGTTATGACCTAACTTTCTTTCCCTTTACATTTGTTAGTCCTAACGTTTTGTCTTTCTCTAACACCCTTTAAAATTCCCTCCAAATGACTTCATTATAGAATTGCATATGCATATTTGAAAGTTACGCCTCCTTTGATAAGATATTAGTCAGTGCTAGTGCTCCCAATAATGGCCTTTTTGGTTTACAACTATTTATCATAGTTATCTTTCCTTTGCCTCACTGCTCCTTCCCTTTGTAATTCTACCTACCCATTTTGTAGGAGTGATCTTTGCTACATTCTTGCTTCACTTTTACCTTTAATCATTTGTAAAGACCTTTTTTTAATCATCAATTTCTACCACGTCCCTTTCACTGATGACTAAACCTATCCTGTCTTCCCTTATATCTTCTTAGCAAATGTCTCAACCCACTTCTATCTCTCTAGACTTCTCCTTTAGACCTAGTTTTAAACTTAAGCCCTCTCTAGACCAAAAAGGAGATAGACTCTAATGACAACCTATGATTTCCTCCTTATTTAGTTCATAATAACTAGATCCACTAGATGAGCCTCTATTATTAATAAGTCTAACTTTTATTTTTCCAATTATTACCCATTTAGGATGAAATTTTTTAACTATTAGGCTCATTGGTCTTACCTTGTGGATTGAGGTCTTATTTACCTTCAGCTTGTGCCCCTCTACTTTAGTACTCCTCTGTTGTGTTTTGTTCGCACACGTTGCCCCTATCTTTCCTCCTATTATAGTAAATGATCTTAGGAAAAATCATCATTCAACTTGAA